>CM062297.1:79818870-80522142 GCA_031216915.1 Pictodentalium vernedei
TAGATAGCTTCCCGATAACAATTTTCGATAGAAAACTTGGTTTTGATATTTGAGTTTCAAAAGGTTGATATTATAGGAAATAGCAGAAATTGCTAATATTTAGCGCAGAAGGTCAGTCCTAGGGTACTGTCCAGCCTTTTGTTTATAACTAGAGGGCCGATCCGTCGCTGGACGGGTAGCGCTGCCTATGGGACGAAGAATTTCTAGTTACATTGCATATAAGGGAAGATAAACAACGCTTGAATTTCTTACTGGGCGTGAACCGAACGGACACACACTCCTCGTCCATTTATGCTTAAAAGGGAGGAGAACAGTCGTTTGTCAGTACCATATTCTCAACTAAATGACATTTTTGAGGTGCGCGCCTTGTCAGTCGCCGTGAGATGGAACCCTCGTTCGATCTGATCAGCATAAGTGAGGGTAAAACGAACCCAAAGTTAACGCAGTTCGTGCAATATGCTATTTTTCGTTTGGATTTAGAGTTATCGCCCCTGGGTCGTGTGATAGAAATAATTGCGCCATCCTCGATTCTCGGGAACAGCATTCGGATTGTTGTCATCGGCATTCCAATTGTGCTGGACGCAGAAGAATTCTCCTCTAACTCGTACGTGCGTTCAAGACTACAGCGCCCATATCTTTTATCTTCCTAAGCGCAATCGGTTTGGAAGATGGAACATCCAGGCATTTGAGCTGCAAGCTACTGCTGCTCCTCTCTCAACCGACTACTTTATTCCTCGTTACCAGTACTTCGTATTCAGTACCCAAATCGTTAGAGTACATACTCTTTTACTCGTCTTAGTCCTTCGTAATATTAAATCGAGAGTCTCCGTTTCATTAGCAACTACTTGTCCGGATTCTTGTCAGGGGAGCTGCTGGCCACTCATCGAAGTTGCTGTAGAAAATAAATGTTTTCCACACTCCCTAAATTCCGTTTTGAACAGACTGATCGTCATAAACAACTGTCTGTAATCTCGTGTGGATCGAATTCCAAATCGAATTCCAAATCGAATCAATCAGTGGATTTCAAATCTACTCGCATTTCGGATCGAATATCTCGGTTCTTCAAATTGTAAATATTAGAAGTAAGGGAGATCCGTTGCGCAAAGTGCCTGCGAACTTTTTTAACACTGAAATTCCAATAGACGACCCGCAAGGCCATTGAGCGAATTGTCAGTTCGCTCAATGGCCTTGAGAGTTGTCTATGGGAATTTCAGTCTTAAAAATGTTAGTTCAATGGCCTTGCGGGTCGTCTATGGGAGTTTCAGTGTTAAAAAAGTTCGCTGGCAGTTCGCTCAACGGCCCTCCCTTACTAATAATATTACACTTCTTATCGCCGCAAATAATGCATGGCTCCATTTAAGTATTCAACGGCGACTGGTCTGTTCCTACTCAAGTATTCAACGGCGACTCGTCTGATTCTACTCAAGTATTCAACGGCGACTCGTCGGTTTCTATATATTCAACGGCGACGCGTCTGTCGCCACTCAAGTATTCAACGGCGACTCGTCTGTTTCCACTCAAGTATTTAACGGCGATTCCTTTGTTTCTACTCAAGTATCCAACGGCGACTCGTCTGTTTCTATTCAAGTATTCAATGGCGACTCGTTTGTTTCTACTCAGGTTTTCAACGGCGACTCGTCTGTTTCTATTCAAGTATTCAATGGCGACTCGTTTGTTTCTACTCAAGTATTCAACGGCGACTCGTCTGTTTCTATTCAAGTATTCAATGGCGACTCGTTTGTTTCTACTCAAGTATTCAACGGCGACTCGTCTGTTTCTATTCAAGTATTCAACGGCGATTCGTCTGTTTCTATTCAATAATTCAACGGCGATTCGTTTGTTTCTACTCCAGTATTCAATAGCGATTCCTCTGTTTCTACTCCAGTATTCAACGGCGATTCATCTGTTTCTACTCAAGTATCCAGCGGCGATTCGTTTGTTACTAATCAAGTATTCAGCGGCGACTCGTCTGTTTCTCCTCAAGTATTCAACAGCGACTTGTCTATTTCTACTCAAGTATTCAACGGCGAGTTTTCTGTTTCTACTCAAGTATTCACCGACGATTCGTCTGTTTGGGTTAGACAGCTAAAAAACGGAATATTCCAGAACGAACCAAAGTAGTCTCGGAAGAAGAAAGTACTCGATGTCTTCTTCTATCACCAGGCCTCCTGTATAGGACAGGTGATGGCAGAAGCAGAGTTCCAGAGGAGACACTTTGTAGTTTTTTTTCGAATCAGAAACTCGAATCGAATCGAATCATCGAAAGGAATTCGAAATTCGATTCGATTCAGTTACAAATGAACCATTGAGCGAGTATATGTTGCCGGGTACTTTTCTATACAATGAATTAGCAATTACAATGATCAATAAATTATAAATTTTTAATTTCTTCCTTTTAATTTCGATCAAGGGGACGCATCCCTACATATCAGCCGTGTATAGTTTTCAAGTGACTGTGCATGGCGTATACTCAACTTGCACGTGTTGTCCCCAATTCCAAGAATTCTTATAGATTTACGGGAGGTGAGATACAGAAAGCGTTGCAATGTGGAGCCAAATATGTGCATGTTTCTCAATGTGCATGTGCGAGGACCCCAAACATAGCTTTGTGTATTGTATTTCTACCACTAAGCCATATAGGCCGTCATTGATATTTATCAGTGTGTGGGTGCTCTAGTATTGCTGTGCCCCCCCCCCCCCCCCCCTCCACACACACACATACACGCCTCCAAGTACAAGATGCTTTCTACGTCCCAGAAAAGACGATTCTTGCAACAAAACAAGTTAATTAATAAATACAATTTTCCATTTGTACCAGAAACACGTAGCTTACAGTTTTAACTAGAAGTCCTGTAATGAAATGCGCACAAATAGCACGTCGATCTGCGCGTCAACCTACGCGTTATGACTGTAGTAAGGCTATCAAATTCTGGCCTGAGCACAAGCAATGTTTCAGCCAATGGACCTCCGGGTAACCCGGAGGTCCATTGGCAGAAACATTGCCTGTGTTTGCTATGAGTAACCAGGAGAACCTGCCGTGGTTTGGATGTCATTCGATATGGCAATTGCGCGCAATTCCTACACGCAATTAAGTCTAGATAAGCGCACCGTTCGTGACAGGACTTCTAGTTTTAACTGTATGACCCCTCAATGGAACGAACTTTGTTTAAATATGAACGTCGAGTTTAAAGAATGTTGATGGTCGGGTGTGTTTGTTACGTTAGGTGACGTGTAAAAGATATTTGGTACAAGGCTTTCTTACAACCTGTGATAATCTAACACTCACCGTTTGTGAATCATTCTTTATAAAAATCAATTTTCATGTAAAATGTCCTTTGTTGTTTTCTTGTTGCTATATTTCTTTTTTCGTATTTCACAGATAGGGAACTGGACATTACAAGGTGGTATTGAAAGTGATTCAATTCGTTCTGTTGCACCGCCAGAGACACCTGACAGCAAAACCGTTATAGTAACAACAATTTTGGTAAGAATGTCAGGTAATTGCAAGACAGTGCAAGTTGTGTTGTGTCCGAACTCCTCGGTATTTGGGACGTATTGGGCATGGGCCTTGTATTCCATGTTTTGACCTTGTAAAGTGCTGAGTTTATTTAGAAAATAATGAACAACAATTACATATAAAGGATATGGAATGAGTGTTTTGGTCATACACTATTTATGAAACGAGTCTTGGAACTTTCCGTTTTACCGAGCCTCTGGACTCTTATGAGCCTTTGGTGAAATTCGTAGACGAGTTTCATAAATAGAGTATGACCAAAAGACTCATTCCATATTCTGTTTATCATATGACACCACAGTTACCAAAAATACATCTTTTGGATTGAAAAGAAGGGTTAAAGGATGGAATTTCACATTGAACGCCATGCATATGATTGTGACGCCTCACGGTTGCACGCAGTCACACGTAATAACCGCGACAAATTATAGTTCCATAATTCGGCGTTATAAATACTAATTTTCAAGAGTTTATACTTTCTTGTCATTAGGATTTTAGTGAATGTATATTACAAATAAATAAGATCGGACATTGTGGCTCTGTTGATGTTCTGAAATAGGTCTATTTACACGCGCATTAATTTGACACAGATTTTTTCGGTGATAACCCGTCAGGAAGCATTCTTTTGGAATTGGCCAATCAAATCAACTGAATGTGTTATGAAGCACTAATTAATATTTCTTGAAAATATGAGACAGTAATAAGCTGAGAAAACGGAGAAGTCATATGAAACATTTTAAATATGCCATATGCTATTAGCAATGCGTCGCCTTAGTGTTAGACTGTTCTATGTCCCCATGGGACATAGAACATTCTAGCACTCAGGCGACGAATGGTAATTACCTCAACGCAAAAGAGTATTCTGTTTTTTTTTTAAATTTCAAAACGCCTGGAAGACAGAAGTGAATTTTATTGATCACAACAGAAATTACAAAGGCTCGCAATTGTACATGTATATAGTCGACTCTTTTCTGTCTTTTCAGACATCAGGCAGACACGAGAAGACTGAACTTTGGACTGTTAGGCGTTAACCTTTTATCCAACGAACATAATTGAAATTTTATTATTTTAATTATTGTTTCTTTTAGATTTAAAAAAAAATCCGCAAATCCATATCATATTACCCCTCATTGAAACGAGTGTGACGAGATCGTTCCAACGAGGGGTCACATGATATGGTTTTGCTGAAATTATTTTAAATATATATTTTTTGCAACTGCTGAATCATTTGCCTAACTTAATTCTGAAAAACGTTCAACGCTATTCACGACAATCAGTGTTCAAATTTTATTGTTTTTTTTTTTTAAATTGTTTGCCTCAAAAATATAGCTTATGACCCCCTCATTGCGGCGTGCCATAAGCAATGTTTATATGAACATTTTCAGAAATTCAAGAAATGTCTTTGCCAATGCCGCCTACTATTCGCGTTAGGTAAAGTATTAAAACAATTCCAGAATATGTTTCTGTTTTCATGGTCATTTATGTTTAGGGATCATTAACTCGTATGTGTAGGGGGTGTAGTTGTCAAGGGATTCCTAAATAACCCAGAAAAAGGTACAGACCATCCACCCTGTTTACACCTTTTCCTTATCAAACTTCTTATCTCGGGTCTCATTTTGACTTGTGAATTTGGACTATATCTGATAAAAACTTCTCGTGTACGTAAAATATTCTTTGTAGACACAACTCAAATTGCATCTCCCATTGCAGCTGTCGGCTGTTAACTCTTTCGACCTTGATGGTATAATCCATGCCAGTTTGGAGCCACCAAATATATATTCGCTACTTGGGGGAAGACCAGTCTATATTTGCGACGTGCAACCTTGAGGCTGCACACTGGAAATCGTGATTAGTCTACCACACACATTCACTGAGTAACTTCGGGTTTAACCCTTTACCTAACTTGAAAAGCAGACGACACTTGCAAAAAAAATTTTTGAATAATTAATTTTTTTCATTTTTTGTCTCAAAAACATAGGTTATGACCCCTCGTTGGAACGAGCTCGACGAGCTCGTTCCAACGAGGGGTCATAACCTATGTTTTTGAGACAAAAAATGAAAATATTTTGAAAATTAATTGGCGATTTTTGAGAATAGCGCTGGCCGGTTTTGGCCGTTACGTTGGGTAAAGGGTTAACCCTTTTACTGTCACGTCCACTTTATCCATATATAGAGGACCTCTATGTACACTGTATGCGAGGAAGGTTAATACAATTTATGACATACTTGACACTCTATCATCTAATTAATTGTTGGAAAGAGCACCCTGAGCCCTTTTTACAATTAATCAGATGGGAGGTTTGATTTGTACATACCAGTACGTACAGATAATCATCATAAAATAGGTGACAATAGTCGTTTTCGGAAGCGTAAGTGTTAAAGGTTTAAGTTAGCACGTGGTAGTAATATTTGGTGGCACATCAACACCCTCTCTCAAAACTTTTGCTTCACAGTTTCCTCTGTATAACAAAACAGAAGAGCATTCGTCGAGGTTTAAACATAATGCACTGGTCGTTCCAGGATTCCTCTATAAACAAATACCAAAAGATTCTGATTGGTAGATCTGAAGAAGACTTTTAAAGAATCTTCCTCAAATTTAAGGTAACCCAAATGTGACAATGGGACTTGAAAAAAACTTGAATCTGACCCCCCCCCCCCCCCCCCCCCCCATCCCGCTCCCCTGAGTATTCTCAAATTTCATACAAAGATTCTGACTGGTGAATGTGAAGAAGGAGATTTTAAGATCATTGAGGTGTGTAAGGATGAGGCGTTATTATGACTCCTAGCTTGAGGCGTTACTGTGACGCCAAGCTTGAAGTTTGTTCAAAGTGTTGCACTTGACTGATGTTGGTAGGCGCCGGCATACAACCAAGCATAACCTAGAAGGCAACATACAGAGGAGTCTGTAACGGCGATTTAGAGGGGTGTGACACCCACCTCCCCCATTACAGTACCGCCGACGTGGATTGGTCACTTCTCACGGGTGGGCAATATTTCCACGAACGTAATAATAGTCGATTCCAAGCACTAATTATAGGAAGAATCTTCAATAATTAATTAATTGAGCACCGGGTTGTACTTCATTAATTGAACCTTTGTTGATGATGATTTTATTACATTCTAAACGCGTGCGTGGACATCACTGCCCATGCTTGGATTACGAGCACTCCACTGCGACTGTGCTGCAGATCTTCCCATCGGGACATTTTCATCCAGACTGGAGTATTAATTAACCCTTTGAACCCTGGCGGTATCTTCCATGTCAGTTCATATGCGGCAATTAGAAGAGTCCTTATTCATTATTTGGGGGTAGACCAATCAATATTTTCAACGTGCAGCCTTAAGGCTGCACGTTGAAAATATTGATTGGTCTACCCCACCCTTAACTTAGCAGGCATCCTACTTAATGAAAGTATGACGTACCATGTCCCTGGGCCGGTAAAGCGGCCTCTGGTATTCAAAAGGTTAAATATCGGTTCGCTCTTGTGTGTAATATTGCTCTTTCCAACGAGACGTAAGTGGGTCATTGGGCTTCTGTCACATACGCACTCGACCATACAGTACTGTAGTTTCCGATTGAGGTTTTTTATGTACCGGGCATGACCAATTTGGAGTACGGGCACCATACGCGTTCATCAAAAAGTAAATCTTGAGTATTTTAACTGTAAGCCTGACTGACTAATATTCCAACTACATCATCAAGGGATGCCTTCAGAGAAGATGATGTAGTTGAAATATTCGATCAGTCGGAACGTGAGCCATCACATTCGAGAGCAAACAGGTTACCCCACCCCCAGTTGGTCATCCTAGGTGATTTGATACAAGTACGGACAAACGGTGGCCAAATACAAACTATAGTACATCACTCGAGTAAGAATCACTTACATACAGTACGCGGAGAGTGGACTGTAACTAAATCACCCGTGGAGTGGAATTATCACCCAAAGTATCACTTTCAAATTCTGAACATACCCACAAAAAAATACAAGCAATGTTTCAGCCAATGGACCTCCGGTTTCAACCCGGAGGTCCATTGGGTGGAGCTTTGCTTGTGCTTATTATGCTTTGGAGCAAATTTACAATTATTGCATGGGTGGAATTTCTACTCTTCGGGTGATTTAGGGACAGTACACTCTCCACGTACGCTACCCTAAAGGAGATACAATACAAGTGACATCTTGTTGGATTACCCAGTGAACTACGACAATCGTCAACGTCTCCAATACGACGGTTGCATATTTTGACGATGTGGAACATTCTTTGAGAAAAACTCCTTCTTTCCGCGATGACATTCAGTTTGTTTGTTGCTTGTGATTGGGGATTAACGACACTTTCAACAGCCAGAGTCACATCGTATCGGTGTCGGATAGTTTTAAAAGTGGGGGGAAGCAGGAGTACCGACCACCAAGAAACGGCTGCCAACTGTTAGACTCTCGACCTTACTAACTCCGCACAAGCAGAGTTAGCAGCGGCTGAAAGCAAGTGCACCATCGCCGTACTGTAAGCCTTTGGACACAGTTCCAACGTGCCCTCACATGGGCATTCGGGATTTAGTGTCTTATCCAAGGATACATTGCAGCTACGGCTGGAATGATCGAACCGTCGACCTTTCGGTTTGAAGTCAAATGTTCTAACCACTAAGCCACCACCTTGTTGACGGCATTCATTAAAATTATACCAAATTACAATTACCTACATACCAAAAGTAAATTGGTATTATAAGTTATCTCCGCCAACATGCATGGTATATGGAGATTTAATACCTCAATGTCGGGTTTTCAGCACCGAGCCGCAGGTGAGGTGTTTAAGTAAGACATCCAGGTATTAAATATCCATATACCATACATGTTGGCGGAGATAACGTTTTTGTCCCGTTTGAAACACAATACAAACATAGTGGAAATAAATTTGTGGACGCTTTTCTCAGCTCCACAATCACTTGGACCAAATTCTTGATAATTATTTTGTTTTTATATTCGCAGAAGACAACAGATAGAGTTACATCCATTGGGTCGTTAAGGAAACAAGTTTGTTGACATATCGTCCCCTGAGTTCCAATATGTTCTATTTGCCTACTGCACAGTGGCACATATAACACATTGGTACTTAGGGGACTAATTATTTCCTCTTATTTTATTTTTATGATTGAATTGTCGGAAATCGGATGATATTTGTGACTATTTTCGGGTTTTTGGCTCGATTTTTATTTCGAGGCGAGCAAAAGCGGAAAGCTTTCGTTTAAACCATGTACCCCCGATGTTTTGCGTGCGTTTATACCCTGGATGTTGCACGCTCTCATATACCCTGGATATTGGGTGCATCCTTTGCCATGGCTATTTGTCCAAGGCATTCTGACCAATTAAAATACCGAATTTATAGGGATACAGGGATAACCATATATATAACATACTATGCTAAACATGCAGTGTGCATGCCACGCAAGAAGCGGATCAAATGGAGCAAATAAATCCATCTCATCTTGGAAATGGCAAACGCCCCATATGCTCCGACAAAATGCCTCGAGTGGGGTATGATTCATGCATGCTAAACTGCGCATGCATGAAATCGACTGGAATCATTTTAAGATTAATGTGATTAAAGTCGGAATTAGGCCCCTAAGGCTTAATACATACCGTGATCTGCATTATGGGAACAAATTTCAAAAAAAAAGATCTGGCTAGGACACCCCCTATTGTAGACTCCTAGCTACACGCCCGCCAACAAATGACACATAAGGTCCAGAATATACAAAATATAGATGAGGATAAAAAATATTAAACATGTTTGTGTTGTAGTTACATTCTGCCTCAAAAACGGTTTTCCGAAATAGATTCCATGTAATTGTCCCCCGACCCTTAGGGGGACTACTGTAATCAGCAGTGTCCGTCCGTCCGTCCGTCCGTCTGTCCGTGCGTGCGTGCGTCTGTCCGTCCGTCCGTCCGTCACACCCTTGTCCGGATGATAACTTTAGTTTGGATGATTTTACTGAAACTAAATTTGGTATGTGTCTTACTTGGGTGGAAATGCAGGTCAAGTTCGAAAATGGGCACGCTCCACTGATTTCTACTGGATTTATTCCCCTTTTTCGACTTAAAAAATACAGTTTTTGTGTTGTCCGGATGATAACTTTAGTTAGGATCATTTGATTGAAACGAAATTTAGTATGCCGCTTATTTGGGTGGAAATGCAGGTCAAGTTCGAAAATGGGCACGCTCCACTGATTTTTACTGGATTTATTCCCCTTTTTCGACTTAGAAAATACGGTTTTTGTGTTGTCCGGATGATAACTTTACTTTGGATCATTTGATTGAAACGAAACTAAGTACAGTACGTGGAGAGTGGATTGTAACTAAATCACCCGCGGAGTGGAGTTATCACTCGAACCATAACTTTCAAATTTTGTATATATTGACTAAAAAGACAAGCAATATTTCAGCCAATGGACCTCCGGGTTTAACTCGGAGGTCCATTGGCTGAAACTTTGCTTGTGCTTGTTATCCTTTGCAACAAATTTGCAATTATTGCTTGGGTGGAATCTCCACTCTGCGGGTGATTTAGTGATAATACACTCTCCACGTACTGTATGTGGTTTAATGGGCTGGAAATACAGGTCAAGTTAAAAAATGGCCATGCTCTGCGAACAAATTGCATCCTAACAGCTCCCTTGAATTTGCCATCTTGGTCGGGGGACCGGGGGCGTTGCCCTTGTTAGCAGTTTGAAACGGTTACCTCCCCTTTTGCATGTACCTATAGGTTAAGAAAGCCTAAAAAAATTCCATTGACCACAGTGCTAACCTTTCACTCTCTGTACACCAAACCAAGTTGTTTGGAAAAAAATATCTATACATCCACTTAGTACATCATCTCTTGAAAATATTAAACTAGAAAAAAATATATGTTACCATATCTCAATTCAGTTTAAATTTCGAATTTTCACTACTACCGTATGGTCTTGCACTGAATGACCTTGACATTTTTTTTTGCGTACCTTATGTTTCTGAGAGATTCTTCTCACACATTCCGGCACACAATTACAAACAAACTTTTTAATCTTTCCTAAAGTAGACAAAACAATTTTTTTATTAAATGGTTTTAAAGCCAACTGATATTGAACCAATCAGCCAGTCCGACCTATTTAATCCTACTGACAACTTTGGTTGTCAAATGTTCCTGGTCACGTGTTCACCTATTTAGGCTCACATAACCTATAAAAGCATGATATTTGTTATAGCATAAGGAACGTGCAACTTTTATCAGATTGTTGCCGGAGTTTACTTGTAAGTACCCCAATTAGCTGGTTTGTGTATTTGTTGTATTCGATCGAGGTGTTCAATTTCAGGCACTTCCGTTTCTGGAGGAGGTTGAAAGTGATGAACCACTGACGGGGAACGAAAGATTTCGTGGTTATTGCAAAGATTTGGCTGATGAACTTTTTAAACGCTTGGGCATGCAATATATACTGGAGCCATCGAAAGACAGACAATATGGTCGCCTTAACAAAAGTACAGGACAATGGGACGGAATGGTTGGCGAATTACTGAACGGTGTAAGCTTGCTCTTTCTATTTACTTATTACCTTTAACCGGGGTGAAATTTTTACATGCCCCAAGAAATCGCGCGTTCGCTTATTCGGGTCGCATAAATTGTTTGACAAGTTGTGTTGCGGCAGCCTTTTCAGGGCTTATATTTCATCTAAATTTGGGAGAATCCATTTGGATTCTCGCGAAAATGGTTGCGAGAATCCATACCTGCTATGAATGCCCCAGGATGGCATGGAGCCACCATGGTTGAGCCCCTGTTGTATACTGATAACACAAGTTAACTCCTTACCCAACACAGCATTTTGATATTTTAAAACATAATCTTAATTTGATCATGTATTGAAAAATAAACAATATTTACACATAAAACCTTACAAATATGGATGTCATTGGAACCGGCTCATTGAGCCGGTTCCAATGACAGCCATGTTTGTACCATTTTGTTGACAAAGTGTCAGGGTATTTCAGTTCATGTTAGCTTGTCTTGGTTAATTTGCTACTGTCGTGTTAGGTAAAGGGTTAAATTGATCCAATTCTTTTCACGCGAATTCTAGCAGAAGTGCAGCGAGAATCTACATGGATTGTCGCAGGTTTTGTTGCGCGAATCTTTGCATGAATCGATTCGCTGATTCGCTGATTCTCGCCGAAATATAAACCCTGCTTTTCAATTTCGTGATTCACAGTACGCGGGCATGTACGGATAGGACGGACGATCGTTTTGCCCGTCTATCATTCGCTTCAGAAGAAATGAGGCGACGGAGTCTTCATTCGCCTTCATTACTGGATTTTAGACTAATAACAATAGAGTATTCCTGAATCACAATTGATCAACTTTATAATGCCGGTAAAACTCCCAGTTCCTTCGCCTGGAAGATGAAGTACTGAGAAGAAACTCATCGTTGGAAATGCGTCTGAAAGCACTTCCAACAGGGCATTATATCACACCACCTTGTCGGCTCATCGAAATGTTATCATGAAATAATCTCCTGCATTCTACATTGCTCATATTAGCTTTCGAACTAACGCTGGTAAACATGTCACTGTTATTTTAATTTTCTTATGTTGCAAAAACATGATAATGGTTGCCTTGAAAACAATAACTTAACCCACTACAAGGTTGCCTTAATTCTAATTTGTTGATGCCTATGTACGAAAGTGTGGGTGTGCGTTCATGCAGTACTGTGGTCACAAAAGCGGACATATAATTTCAATCGGATCGCGACTGTGTCGCGTTCCGATTGGAATTTTCTGTCTGGTCACAGCGCAGCTGCACTTTTGAATACACCTATCGAAAAAAAAATACGACAAAATAAAACCTATATTAAACTGCGTTAATTGTTTTATGCGGACTTGATGTCTCAGTATTTTATTCGCCCAACCTCGATCCGCAAGTCACAGTAATTAAGCTTTCATTGTTTGAGTTGTTAGTCCCGTAAAAATTGGGGACCGAACATGCAAAATTCCAGTTTATGCACCACACGGTAGACTACCCAGTGTTCCACTAACTAGAGATTTGTTTCTTAGGTTTCAAGTGAAATAGGCATTGCATGAGAGGAGGTCGACAACGGGGGGGGGGGGGGGGGGGGGGGGGGGGGACATCAAGACAACTCCTACTGTAATATTTGATAGAGCGATGATGCAGTATTTCTAACATAAATGTTCACAAATGTCCTCTTGTTGCAAGGTTTACTTTGGTGATTATGTTTAGTTGCTTAAAGTATTCTTCCATATAAAAACAGAAGTATGTTTCGAAATAGGTCGCGTAGTCATAAAATATCGCGCCATTCGAGTTCGTGGGTCCGATCCTGAGATTACACTAATTTGCATTTCCCAAAGGATTGTGTTGTTGCATTACTTGAAGTAAATCTTTTTATCTTACAATAAGTATGTATTGATTCCGTGATTACGCGAATGCACAGTGTATCAGGATAACATCATACAAATGCCGAATACAAGCGCGTGCTTATTTACGATTTGTTTACGTCAGTAACGCCACCATTTATAGAATAGTACAAGCTTTCGGAAGGTGATCGCGAGGGGCTGTGTAACGTTAAAAATACGGAATGGTTAAAATATAAATACTACATTGCTTTCCTGTTTTTGATTTGGAATCATTTGAAGCATACAATGTGACAGAACACATAGTAAAAATAGTCATTTCGGAATGTTTAACGAGTGATCGGAAAAGTTCAAGACAGTTGCATACAGTTCCGAATGAAACGCTCATGAGTGGCATTATGAAATTTGACATTACAATGCAGTTAATCGACGTATAGGCACTACATTTGTGAATTGTACGATAAATCTCTCATCACCATCATGCTTACGTACAAAATATTGTGTCGGGTCTCGCTCTTGTTTAGAAGGCAATATCGTGATTCTTTGGGGTATGGCCTAAAAGTTGAATCTAGATGTCCTGTCATGAATTGTCCGCAAAAAAGTGCGCCACTCTTCACGTTGATCTCCATGCTATGACGATGGTAAGGCTATCAAATTCGGTACATATGTCCTATGCACAAGCAATGTTTCAGCCAATGGACTCTCCGGTATAACCCGGAAGTCCATTGGCTGAAACATCTCATCTGCATGCTCTCAGTAACCAAAATAATATGTAGTGCTTTGAATGCCATTCGATAGAGCTGTAGGTTAACCGAAACCGAACCGAGGTTTTTAGTTTATTTTAAAAACCGAAACCGAAACCGTCGACATCCCGTAATCTAAGGTTTTTCGTTTTTTATTAAATACTCTCTTGCTGCAGAAATTCACAGAATGTAGCCATCCCAGGGTAGTGAGAGTACCCAGACACTGCCAATGGCTGGGAAGGCTACATTCTGTGAATTTCCGACTTTTCAGTTTAGTTGTGTTTGCAGCTTTCCTCAAGTTGCGTGTAGGTGTCAGACCTCGAAAAATGGCCAAGCACAATAAAAGTTCTGTATATTTAGGTAATTATTGTATTGGCCTTCCTGATTCTTCATGTATTATAGCTTATTTCGGGCATTCATTGAGTTTCACTCAATTTCACTACCATTCAGTTATGACTCCGGACATAAGAGTGAGTTTTACTGAATTTTACTTGGCCTCCTGAACAAACCGAAAACCGAACCGAACCGAGGTTTTTCTCCACCTGAAAAAACAAAACCGAACCCGAACAAGAAATGTAGAAACCTACAGCTCTACCATTCGGAGAGGAAACTTCGCGCAGTTCCTATGCGACATTGTGTCAAGAGAAGCGCATAGTACGTGACAGACGTCTGATTTTAACTATAGAAACAAGATCTCGACCCTGATAAAACATTTTTTCTATTTTGATATAATGATTCTCGGACTTTATTTACATTTTACTAACGGATGATGATTAAGCGGTTAGTCACGCTGAGTAGTGCATCATGTGTCTCCGTTACCTAAATGCTTTTCTCACATTTGCCTTTGTTTTTCAGGACGCGGACGTAGCAGTAGCGCCATTAACTATCACGCAAGAACGGGAGAATGTTACAGATTTCTCCAAGCCTTTTATGGATACAGCAATCAGTATAATGATAAAGAAACCAGAGAAGCAAAAACCTCATATATTTTCATTCAAAGAGCCACTAGACAATGATGTGTGGCTGTGTATCACAATTGGTTTCTTGTGTGTAAGCTTTATACTTTATCTAGTAGGACGATTCAGTCCATATGAGTGGCAGAAAGGAGAACACAACGGACAAGAAGTTATCAGAAATCCATTTTCGGTCCAGAACGCATTGTGGTTTGCCATTGGATCGTTGCTGCAGCAAGGGTCGGATGTCATGCCAAGGTCAGTATATATCCTTTCGCATGCACTAGGTGTCAGATTCCTGCGCTGCGAAGCTTCAAAATTGGATTAGGTTTGAAGTTATCCACATTCGATTCGAGTTCCGTTGATTCGCAAATATTCGAATCGTCAAGATATTCTCAAAATCCTGTATATCCACTCGAGCTCTCCCTTTATCATCTGGTCTTTGATAGGAGAGGTCTCTGACAGGAGACCTGATGATAGAAGAAGAGTTCAAGGAGGTCTGGGTGCCGAAACTACTAGGTCTGCACGATATTAAAAACTGAATACCGGTATCGGTATTCAAAAAAATACCGCGGTATACCGGTATATCGAAAACTGTTCAGATATATGTACACAAGTACCACAATCGAGACTCGAGGCATTACAGTCGGAACGAATTAGCATGCCTTGATGATGCAGTTCGAAACAACTTTACCCAACGCAGACGATATCAAAATTTATTATTTTCAAACGTAATTTATCAGATTTTCCCCAAATATTCAACAAAACTATATCATGTGACCCCTCATTGGAACAAGCTAAACGAGCTCGTTCCAATGAGGGGTCACATGATATAGTTCTGTTGAAATTTTTGAAAATTATTTTTTCAACTGCTGAATTTGTACATTACGAGGGCATAAGCAGACGATTCCTTGGAAAAAGGGATAGTAATATTATTCATTCTAGGGTAAAGTGAAAAAACTCAAGACATCTTGAAAATTAAATTGTGGATAAATAAATAATGACGATAAACCGATATTTTTGTAATTACGCCGGTATTCGATCAATATTGGTTTGAATAATCGGTTTATCGATATACCTTGCAGCCCTACTTGGTACCGTTTTTAGAATATTTCGATTTTTGATTGACATGCCCAAACAAACGGGCAATATTTATCGTTTTAGTAGTGATGAGATTCGAAGTTCGGTTCGAATCGAAATACTCTGCCAAATTCGATTCGAACCGAAATATGAGATTCGCTTGGTTCAAAGTTGCGTAATCTTGAAATTCCATTCCTGCTATCAAACGCAATGGACGCAAGCAGAACAAAAAGCAGCGTTGCCAACAAGACTTCTTTTGGTTTTGGTGTAATGAGTTCGGGGTGCCACCCAACAACGCTTGGGGATTCAAAGAGTCTATAGTGACGGTTTGCGTACTCTCTATAAAACCAGGTCTCCATCGGAAAGTCTCTACATATACCAGTCGTAGATTTGACTGTATTGTCATTCACAATGCGGATTTGGGTATGGGCTTTCTCGTGCAGATTGTTTTCAGTCAACAGCACCCAGACTGGAGTACTTTTATGAGCCAAATGGATTCATTAGGCCTGGGGTTGAGAGGCTTTATTAGCGCTGTTAGATCGAACGTTTGGGCGATCAAGTTCGTTCATCGATACGGGTTGTCTTGCTGGGTACGTAGTTAAAGTTTCATTCTTGCTTCTTAACTAGCATACATGAACGACAATACATTAATAAATGACAGAATATTTATTCTTGCTCGAGGGCCTTAACATATGGCCCTTCGCTGAAACCGGCCCGTCGCGACTTTTCCCAATCAAGGTCATACACTTTGAAGGCACAAAATGATAGATATAATAAAATTTGAAAGGCGATTTTAGTGGATAGGGGATGGGCCCCAATTTCATTTTCGCGAGTCTAGAATGGTATTGTCTGGATCTCAGCTGCACTCTGTGGGTTTTTAACACTTGTGCTGCCCATCGGAAATATTGTCGAGTATGTTGCTATGATGCTCAGCGCGTTCTGGCAGGCGCAGATTTGCACTACAATGTGAGTAAATTTGGAAAGAGGTCAGGTAGCCCATTCCAAGAATTAGTCAGATGATTGAGTTTATAAATTTTAAATTTGTTATAAATTTTATTGTCCATATATCCTGATAAATTCTGTCTTTTGATTGGCCAGAATGCCTTGGACAAATAGTCATGGCAAAAGGTGCGCCCAACACCCAAGGTATATGAGAGCGTGCAACATCCAGGGTATAAGCGCACGCGAAAAATTGGGGGTATATGGTTTAAATGCTTAAATGAAAGCTATCCGTAAACCAAAAAAACTGAAAATAGTCACAACTATCATCAGATTTCCGACAATTCGATCATATTTTGTCGTTATAAGTTAAATAGTCGAATAATTAAAATGAAACAACTTGGGAAAAATAAAATAAGAGCCAATAATTTGTCCCCTGAGTACCAATGTGTTCTATGTGTCAGTGGGCACATAGAACACATTGGGACTCAGAGGACGATATGTCAACAAACTACTGTTTATTCGTTTCCTTAACGACGCAAGGGATGTAACTCTATCTGTTGTCTTCTGCGTTTGTAAAAACAAAACAATTGCGGAGAGTCAGGAAGGCGTCATTTTGAACGATTGAAGTCTCTTAAGGAGTTTCCAGATCACCAAATTTATTTCCACTATGTTTCTATTGTGTTTCAAACGGAACAAAAACGCTTTCTCCACCGACATGTATGGTATATGGAGATTTAATGCCTGGATGTCTCATTTAAAAACTCCTAGAAGCCGGGAGTCGAGTTTTCTTGCCTGTGATGTAATACGGCAGGTAATCTGGCTGTGACGGTTCGGCTATCTTTGGGCTGGGGGAGAATTAAATACTGAGCAGGTGCTTCTAGTCAAGTGTCGTCTGCCTGAATAGGCAGACGACACTTGACTAGAAGCACCTGCTTTACTGTAAGTTTTTCGCGGTATGTCATGTTCAATAAATTCATTCTGATTCCTCGGCTTCTAAAGGCTAAACACCTCGCCTGTGATTCGGCGTTTAAAAACCGACATCCAGGTATTAAATCTCCATATACCATACATGTTGGGGAGATAATTTATATTAAAATGGGGTCATCCATATGTTCTAAAACTGGCAGACGAAGATTTATACTATTTAACTACCTAACTGGAAAGATGCCAGACAGCTCATTCCAGCAATTAGGCAGATGAACGATGATAGAGTAACAATTGTCCTCCATATATGGTAATAGTAGACGTGACAGTAAAAGGGTTTATGATAAGTCAGTCTTTACGTTTGCTATGTAGGGAACTGAACACTCAACAGAATGGCAATAAAACCTTGTAGCTTTATTTGGTTTTCGTAATGTCCTGAACATTTAGATACTCAAAATTAGCAGTACAAAGTGTACCCGGGTGTCGAGATTTGGACGAGTATCGAGCCACTGTTTCTACAAGCGTCTGTAACTGGATCAATACTGTTTCTTTGTACTGTTTTCAAATTAAGCAGTAATCTCCCGTCATAACAAGTTCCGTTTCTTGTCAAGTGGGCGTGGCCAGCGAGGTGTCTCGGGATGAATCTGATAGTCTCTACTTCGTGATGTCGAACATAGGTCCTAGTTACGAAACAACCAGATGCAGAGTTTGAGAGGGGTAATTGGGGAACGACAAACATCGGCGACTTTTGCAGCCCAAATTATGACAAATATGGATCGCAACACTCGCCGTTTCCTGGAATTGTTTCGCAGTGTGAAAAGTGGAAATTATACAGATAACGGATTGCGCGTCACCATAGAAGATTTCGCCTGTAATTGACTAGCGGCGTTTATTCCCACTCAATGGGCGACTTATGTTGCTAATCCTGGGTCAGGCACCCTCCCCAATCTCGCGCTCCTTGATTACCGGCCCCATGCCCCTCAACCTCCCTTCAAGTGTCAGTAGTAATTGACCTGCTGGCAAATAATATCTTTAGAATTACACGAAAGCGGAAATTCAAAGCTACCTCCGCAGCTACAAGAACGCAGAGTCTCGAAAGAAAATTTCCGAGCTAGAGATACAGCTCTCGAACAGGACACAGCAACACCTTGCCCCGTATATAAAGGCACGGTAAAATCACAGAACGAATCACGTGTGTGAATGGGTTAATCGATATGGCACGAGTACCAGCGCGGAAGGATAGAACGAGAGGCTCCAGGCCTCGAGTTTTATCCTTCCGCGATGGCACAAGTGCCATATCGATTAACCCATTCACACGCGTGTGTCGTTCTGTGTTTATTGCACGTCTTCACGTCTATAAACCAGTCATTAGAAGGACACTCGGCAATTCATTTGACAACTATTAATACAGACAACACATTTTATCGCCAACCAAATTTGCGAAGGGAACCCGTGTTAATATTTCGTCCCCTGAGTTGCAATGTGTTCTATGTGCCTACTGGCACATAGAACACATTGGAACTCAGGGGACGATTTTCAGCTATCGCGAGCGATTCAAATTGTAATTGCGTTGCACGATTTGTAGAAAATTCCAGTGAAATTTCGCTCGTTTTTAAAAATAGTCTGTCAACGATTTCCGTTCCGCACATATGTGAGGAACAGATTTGTATTTTCCGCACGGTCTAGTGTTGCTGTAGGTGGGGATTTCATAGAACAGGCGTGTAATAAAAGCCAGTAGGAGATGATCATAACAACAATGTTCAGCACACGGCAGATGGTTTTAGTTGTTGATGAATTACATGTTTACAGCGTGTATCAGAAGTGTGGAAACGGGGCTACATCCCATACAACACAACGCATGGGAGGAGCATATGCTTGCAACCGCTGTGCATGCGTATTCGTAAATCGAATAGGAATATTTAAATAGCTCACAATTGTTATTCCTGTAGAATATTCATGGCTGACAAATTTCGTCTTTGGATGAGCTTTACAAGAAAGCTATCTCCCTTAAATTTTCTAAAATTGTCAATAAATTTAACATTAAGAGTAGGGAAATTTCATATAAAAATTGAATTTCAGGCATTTTCCTGTAGAGAAGCATAAAAATACAAAAAGCTGGATTTTCACAATTTTTTTTCCAAATAAGTTTGAACGTTGGACTATTATCCTCTGTTTAAACCCATTTAAACATTTTACCATCTTTTGATGTTCTGATACTATTTATCTGTTAATTATATCAACAGTGTGTGCATCGTAACATATAATACAGACACTGTCATGTCCATTGATATTAAAGTCTAGGAGGTAAGATGTGCTAATTTTTTTCCCGGAAAGAACAAAAACTTGCAAATTACTTTAAAAACTCATTCTCCGAACAAAGTGCCAAAGTGGACGTTAATTAGTGTCGGTAGGCGTAACACTGACAGATATTCGTAATGACGAATTATCTATGACGCTGAGAAAGTAGCTTGTAATTAGTTTGCTACGAAAAGCCATGTTTCCTTTTGTAACTTTTAATAAACGAAAACAACAGACAACTCTGAGAGTTGTCTGTTGTTTTCGTTTATTAAAAGTAACGAAAGAAAACGTAGTTTCCTTTTCTGCTGGTGTCATAGATGTTTTCCCCACTTGCTTCTAAATTGGACTTCCTCGCCCATCTAGTAATTTCAAGAGGGATAACTTTATTGAAAGTCTCTCTTCCATTAATATACAAAAGTCTTGGAGGTTCGATTCGTTCATTTTCTTTCCTGAGATGAATGAAAACTTACAAATTACTGTAAAAACACATTCGCTTAACAAGGTGGCAAAGTGGCCAGTTACTTAGTGGCTTTTAATTAGCTTACCATAAAATACTTTTCGGTTATAAATAAAGGAAACTTTGCTTTATTTTCTATTGATGTTATAGCTGTTTTTTCGACGATTACTTGCTTCTTAATTGGTCCTTTCTCTTGCGTCTAATATTTTCAAGGGAGAAAACTTTATAGAAAGTCAATATTCATGTCGAGATAAGGCAGGGTGATGTTGTTTATTTTTGTCAACAACATTTAGAAACAAATGCTTGTGAACCCTCCACTAGACTTTACAATTCTTAAGATAACCCGGCGATATAGCAACAGACACCAAACCAGACACTGTAACACTTTCGCCTACAATGGTATTGTATTGTTCACACTTTCAAAGCATAATTTTCAACCGCTATGCGGTTATACATTGAGTTAAAAATAATAGTCGCATGCAGATGTGTCGATATACAGGCATTCCTCTAATATATTAACCCTTTACCTAACATGAAAAGCAGACGACACTTGCAAACAAAATTCTTGAATAACTAGTTTTTAATTTTTTGTCACAAAAACATAGGTTATGACCCCTTCTGGGAACGAGCTCGGCGAGCTCGTTCCAAAGAGGGGTGGTGACCTATGTTTTTGAGACAAAAAATGAAAAAAATACTAACAATTAATTGGCGTTTTTTGTGAATAGCGCTGGTCGGTTTTGGCCGTTAAGTTGGTTGAAGGGTTAACTGCAAATCCATATAGATTTAGTTGCATTTAGCCAAAGAATCACGCCTTTAGTCGCCTTTGTCTGTCTCTTCCACTTCAACCATCTTCCAACCCGAAGGCTACTTCGGTTTGGAAGATGGATGAAGTAGAAGAAATGGACCGGGCGGAAACCCCATCGCATCACGCTCATCTGAACATGAGACTGGGGGTAATCGTACATTTGCCGATATACAATTATAACTTTTTTTCCACAGGGCCCGAACCTCTTTAATCCTTAAAATTTGTGCCCCTCCACTTTCATAAAGCTTCCGCCGCCTCTGTATTTATTTTTTTGTTGCATTAGACGAATATCAGCTACGCAAAAATAATGTTTTATATTTCTTAATCCAGATCACTTTCAGGAAGATTGTTGGGTAGTATATGGTGGTTCTTCATCCTAATAATGATTTCATCGTACACAGCAAATTTGGCCGCATTTCTCACCATAGAACGCATGACGTTTACCATAAAATCGGCAGACGACCTAGCAAAACAGACAAAAATAGCATATGGAACTCTAGAACATGGTTCAACCAGAGAGTTTTTTCAGGTATTTAGCTATTCTGCAGCACTCTCTCAGTCGAAATATAGTTATGTCATATTAACCCTTTACCTAACATGAAAAGCAGACGATACTTGCAAACAAAATTATTGAACAACTATTTCTTTTCATTTTTTTGCGTCAAAACATAGCGTATGGCACCACATTGGAACGAGCTCAACGAGCTCGTTCCAATGAGGGGTCATATGCTGTGTTTTCGAAGAAAAGGATGAAAAAAATGATGAAAACTGAATGGCAATCTTTCTGAATAGCGGTTAACCCTTTATCCAATTCTGTTGAAGTTTTTTCAACATTTGAAAACAAAGTAATTGAAATAACAAATTTTGATTTCGTGTGTTGCGTAAAGGGTTATCCTTGTCCAACCACACTGAGTTTCTCAAAGCAATATAGTTTGTTGTAGACTGCTTAGCTTTGTATATTCAGAGATTATATTACCTCCGACTAGGGCGCGCGGTGGCGTTGCGGTGACCGGTTCTCATCAGATCACCGAAGTTAAGCAACGTCGAGCCCGGTTTGTCCTCGGATGGATGACCGTCTGAGCGATCGATTCGGACTCCCGCGTTGTGTCCTTGGGCAAGGCACTTAACCCCGATTGTCCACATGGGGACACGATGACGCCGTGTACTAAGGCGTACTGCACGTCGATGGTGCGCATGTCTTCAACCAATCTAACCCTGCCTGTGCTGCAGTGCGGAGTTACGATGTTGAGGAGCTGGCAGCTGCTCGTCGTTGCTCGGTGGTTCTCTCCGGGTACTCTAGCTTCCTCCACCCGTAAAACTGTCACGGTCATGATTAGCCATTGTGCATAAGTATGTGACCTTAAACACCAATAAATAAATAAATAAATAAATTACATCCGACTACCACATTTCTGGTCTGATAATTTTCTTTCAGTTACGCAGGGCAGTTATACATAAATTTACGTTATGCTTTGAGGGGGCGAAACTGTATAGAGCTTTGTATTACCTTTGTAAGAATTCACGATGTTTCTCTATGGCTCATGTGGTTTTCCTGGTGGCTGCTGTAAGTTAATCCTCTACAGATTTTTCACACAGAAGGATGCAGAAGCTAGGACTATATGAGAGTAAACCTACCGAGTGTGTCCCATATCTTGCACCCTACTTCATTGCGAAAGTAGTTCTACAGTTAAAACTAGAAGTCCTGTCATGAAATGCGCGCAAATAGCAAATCGATCTGCGCGTTAATCTACGTGTTATGACCATAGTGAGGCTATCAAATTCTGTGCATGTGGCCTGTGGACAAGCAATGTTTCAGCCAATGGACCTCCGGGTAACCCAGCGGTCCATTGGCAGAAACATTGCCTGTGTTTGCTATGAGTAACCAGGAAAACCTTCCGTGCTTTGGATGCCATTCGATATGACAACTGCGCACACTTCCTACGAGCAATTAAGCCTAGATAAGCGCACAGTTCGTCACAAGGCTTCTAGTTTTAACTGTATATCGTGTGTCACACAGTACAGCCTCCATGGACTGGCCATTTTCCACGGGTGGGCAATACTTCCACGGATGCAATAATATTAGATTCCAAAAACTAATTATAGGAATAATTATCAAAAATGTAATTAATGAAGCACCGGGTGCAACCCGGTGCTTGCACCCGGTGCTTCATTAATTAAAACTTTGCTGATGATATTTGTATTTCCTGGTAACCGCATGCGTGAATATCGCTGCCCACGCGCAGATTACGGCCACACGGTGACTGTACTGTAGGATATCATTTTATCATATGACTCGTCCGTTTCGTTCACTTTAAAACATTTGATATTTTGTATTCATATTAATCAATGATAAAGCCTTCCGTCAATTTCATTGGTCAATTTCAAAACTAGATAATTTGATTGGCTGAATAAAATACAACTGGGCCACATTTTCATAATTTGCATAATTAGAGTTGGGAGCTTTCATTGGTCAATTTCAAAACTGGACAATTTGATTGGCTAAACAAAGTACAACTGGGTCACATTTGCCTAATTTCAGTAGGGATAATTTACAGTATCTGTCTTATTCAGGGTGGGTTATATTGTATTAATCTTTTACCTAACGTAACGGCAAAAACCGTCTCGCGCAATACAAGAAAAACGTCATTCATTTTTTTTATATTTTCACTTTTTGCTTCCAAAACATAGGTTATGACGTGTCGCGCTCGTTCCAATGAGGGGTCATAACCTATGTTTTGGAAGCGAAAACTGTGAATTTTTTTAGCTATACGAGGATGTTTTTTCCAAGTGCCGTCTGCAACTCAAGTTAGGTGATGGGTTAAAAAGTCATACTAAGTGGCTAATTTGTACGGGTGTGTGTGTCATACGATAAATAGAATCTGAAATGAGTGTTTTTCTCATATAATATTTATGAAACTCGTCCGAATTTTCTGTTTGGGCTCGCCAGGGGCTCGTCCAAACGGAAAATTCTTTCATAAATATTATATGAGAAAAACACTCATTCCATATCCTCTGTATACAAAATTACGAACGACAACAGTCGGAGAAAAATCGAATACTTTCTATCATAAGATATAAAGATGTATCACCACTAGTGGTGAACTTTAATGGCAATTTGGGTGGAAATAACGCTGGCCGCATATACCCATTAAAGGTGTCAAAAAAGGTCTCAACTATTTGAAGGAAAATTGAAAATGTTTCACTTGCGTTTGTGAAAGGTAAATTATTTTTCGTGAACACTCGTAAAATACTCTCTGTACTGTCTAGACATATATAGATATCCGCCGTGCATATGCACTAAATGTTACGGAATTAAGTAAAAAGTCTATCGATCTGCGATCGTAAATTCTGACTCCAAGCGTTGTGATTACTGAGAGAACTGCAGAGCCCCATCAACTGCGAAGTCTTTTCAGACCGTGGCGTTTTGTGATTCCTTACCAGACGATATCAGACACAGGCTCCAGATTCTGGGTTCAGGTTGGTTAACTCACGCACTTGTCGTGTTCAGCACAACGTAGACCAGTTTACCTAGTTATCTACGATTTTTATTAATAAATAAAACTCAACTACCATCGTTATCTCTGGCATCAAGTAAAATTTACAATGTTCAGTCAAAGTTCATACCTTACAGCAACAGTGGCGGCTTACTTCTTGTAGGTAGGTAACTGCTCGTCGATAGCCCAGAGACAACGTCCTGAACATCTAGAAATCGATGCCTATATCCACTAGATTTTTGATGCCAAACCTGCTCACGCGATTACCAGTCAGCGGAATAGTTAGGGAAAGCCCCCGTGCCGTGGCAGTCGCCATTGTTAGACACTTGTACTGCCATGCAGACTGTCGGCAATTTGCATGCAATCTAGGGGAGTAGTTGTTCCACAGACACATTCCGCCGGGGTTCTGTTAACTGGCGGAATTGTGTGATAGAATTTACCATTCGGCAACCTCAGCATTATATGATGCCCGTTTGTTCTAGGAGTGTGAGTTATGGGTTGATGACAGCTTTGACAGTTCAAATATTACCAATTCGGAGATTTCCGCCCGTGATATTTAACAAATAAAACCCGAGTACCGGCGTTATCTCTGATCAGTTCTTCCACCGAGTGTAGGTCAGTCGGTCGAGTGTAGATCAGAGTATTTCTGTCAGTTTATCCAATTCTACGAATATCGGCTCTGAGGGAAATTAACAGCGATAAGAGTCTCATTCAAACTAATAGAAAACTGTCCTATTACTTCTGTCATTTTCATGGAAGAGCAAAAGCTCTTCTTTCGAGCTTGATTAACCTCTGTGAGCCAACTTCGCAACATAAAGCGTCGTAATAGTTGAAGCTTGTCTGTCTGTTATTTAATACTGATGAAATGATACTTTCAGCGACTAGGGTTGCATCGTGTCTGACAGATTTACGTTTGAAGGAAGCCGGAGTGACCAGATCGACGAGTCAGATCCAGGTAACAGTGGTTAAAGACAAATCGTCCCCAGAATTCCAATGTATTCTATGTGCAGGAGGCACATAGAACACATTGGAACTCAGGGGACGAAATGTGAAATCAACTAGCTGTGCATCTTAAGAGATTCTGGTGCACGATTCATCACCATGCCCCAACGTTTTATTAGGTTTTCACACAGCTACAGTTTTCAGAGAACAATACCAAAATATCTACTAAAGAGCATTTCAACGCTCACACGTTTCCGCCAAGCATGTCATTTGTGGGTTGTCATTAGAAAGATCAAAGTGAAATATTTCCATTGTGGGATCTCACGTCATTTGTGAGAAGAATGGGGCTATTGCCAAAGCTCTTATCATGCGGATTTGGCTGACTAAATCGGCGGTGAGTCATGTCTGCTGTGGCCACCGACGTGCTGTAGACTTTTCTTGACAACTGAATATCACGATCAGATGGTTTACGGACGGAAATGAGAGTAACATTCAATAACTCTGTCTGCGATGAAAAGGAAACAAGTCTGTCTCGGTGTTTGAAGAACTGATGGCAGCATGCGAGTGGGCAATTAGTCGGAGGAAAATGTAACCCTAGTTGTATTTGTAAACATTCAATGAAAGGCAAACCACTTTTAACCCCATTCTCAGGGGCGTCGCAAGCTTGACACTTTGCAAAAATGTAGGAGAGCTATAAAATTTCATCTTTATTGACCCAAGGTGAGTAATTTGGGATCCGCCCTAATTCATTCGAGGAGAGTCATTGCCAAGGGCGGCGATAACGGTGGGAGAGCTATCCCTTTGCCATGAGATTAGGGGCGCAAAGGGCAGCGTGTGCCTTTTTTCGCCAGTGTGGCTCTTGTTTCCAAGGCTATATTTCGACTCGTCTTCGACTCGACAAGATATGGCCTTAGAAACAAGAGCTCGACTCTGAAACCACATTATCATAAACAAAATGTTGTTTCAGAGTCGAGCCCGAAGAGTCGAAGATATATATATATATCAGTAATAAATAACATTCGCCAACAGCTGTTTTTTACAATGGAATAAGAGAGAACACAACACGGGTGGAGTACGGGAGCATGAGTCAACGAACCGAGTTGGAGTTTATCAGGTGTTCCAGCCCCCCCCCCCCCCCCCCCCCCCAAGTACTCTACATGAGTTCTGTTCAGTTTTTGTATCACGATTAACTCCTTGCATATGGGGGGGGGGGGGGGGCTCAGTAGGTAGAGGTACAGGATGCAAGCCGAGAGCACCTCGGCTCTAATCCCACCCGAGGCAACCGCGTTGTTTCCTTTGGCAAGACACTTCACCACCATTGCCTGCGTGGGGGCACGGTGGCATCGTGTACTAAGGCGTACTGCACGTCGATGGTGAACTTGTCTTCAACCAATGCTAACCCTGCTTGTGTGGAGTTAGTATGTTGGGGAGCTGACAGTTGCTCGTCGTTGCTCGGTGGTCCTCTCCGCTTCCCCCACCCGTAAAACTGTCATGGTAATGATTAGCCATTGTGCAGAAATATGTGATCTTAAGCACCAATAAATAAATAAATAAATATATAATTAAATAAATAAATAAATAAATAAATAAATAAATAAATAAATAAATAACTCCTTACATGCTGCAGACAGATATTCCTGCCCAGCACAAGGTTTCTCCTGTCACTGAAAGTAGTATAATTTAGGCATATTTTATGAAATTGTCCCCCTGTAAATTTAACAGATTTGTTCACCATTGGTTTCTTGAGTTAATTTTAGAGGAATTTTTCATCAAATCTAGTCATGGCTGCTACACAGCAGCCATGGCTAAATTTGAAGAAAAATATCTTGAAAATACTCAGCGCGTTTAGAGTTACACTTGCATTACGTGAACAAAGTTCGGATTTTTAAAGAATAATATCACCTACGACGGTATGCTTAATTCTTGCGTGACACGATTCTTTTGTGTCGAAGCATTTCGTTTGCGTTGTGACGTCACTGCATTCACACGTCCACGTCGAATACACTCGGCATTCCGCAATGATCCAAATTTCCATCCAAGACTTACTCTTGCTTTAATGTGTCACCATTTACCTAACGGATCAGACACATTCGTACGCGTAATTTTCGAACTGAGCAGAAATAATTAAAAAAATTATCAACAAAAACATATCATGCGGCCCCTCGTTGGAAGGAGCTCGTCGATTATGTTTTGAAAATTTTAAGAAAAATATAATTAAAATAACAAACTTTGATATACTATGTGTTGGGTAAAGGATTAAGTTTATAGTGGGCCGATATATTACCGTTTGGACTAACGTCATCTGTCAAAAGATGAAGCATAAAACCACGCAAATGATCTGTTTACACCATCGCAAATCACAATGCATAAACACTGGAAGTCCAGCCATAAATTGCTCGCAACTCTGCGCGTTCATCTGCATGCTATGACTATAGTAAGCCTATCAAATTCTGTACATATGCCCTATGCACAAACAATGTTTCAGCCAGTGGACTTCCGGGCTTAAGCCGGATGTACATTAGCTGGAACATTGCCTGTACTAACTCTCAGTAACCAAGAGAATCTGCCGTGCTTTGGATGGGAAAAAATTCCTATGCGAAGTTATGTCGAGATAAGTGCATAGTTCGTGACAGGACTTGTAGTTTTAATTGTACATGTGCGCATGCACACATGTCGGTATAGTATAGTGCCCTATTTTAATTTCCACCCCCCCTCCCATTCCACACACCCACACCCACACCTCAAAAACATTTCGCCGCCATTGTGTCACCATATCTATCTAAAACATTTTATTACTGCAATTATTCACTTAACCCCAATTGCCTACATGGGGGCACGATGACGCTGTGTACGAAGGCGTACTGCACGTCGATGGTGCGCATGTCTTCAACCAATCTGACCTGTCTGTGTCGCGGTGCAGAGTTCAGAGTTACGATGTTGGAGAGCTGACAGCTGCTCGTCGATGCTAGGTGGTTCTCTCCGGGTACTCCGGCTTCCTCCACCCGTAAAACTGGCACGGTCACGATTGTCCATTGTGCATAAGTGTATGTGACCTTAAACACCAATAAATAAATAAATAAATAAATATTACTGCAATTATTTAATTATTTTTGTAGGCATCCGAAGTGACGACGTATTCTATCATGAGTGCCTATATGGAATCACACACAGAAAATTTTGTAGACTCAACACGCGCGGGGGTGGAGAGAGTGCAAAGACCAAAGGAAGAGTATGCTTTCCTTTTAGAGTCACCGATGAACGACTATTACAACCAACGAAAACCATGTAAAACAATGAGAATTGGTAATGATCTGGACAAAAAAGGATACGGCATTGCTACTCCAAGAGGATCGCCGTTAAGGTATGAATCATTCTGAATAGCTATTAACTTTTTGAACGCTGATGGCGCCTTCCAATTCAGTTCAATGGCAGCAATTGGAAGAGTCCATATTCATTACCTGGAGGTAGACCATTCAATATTTTCAACGTGCAGCCTTGAGGCTGCACGTTGAAAATATTGATCGGTTACCCCACACATGCACTGGCCAGTCATCCTACTTGGTAAAATTATAACGTATCATGTTCCTGCACAAGTAAAGTGACCCTTAGAGTTCATGGATTTAAACAATATTATGGCGAGTATCTTGTGTCGTTATGAAGGAGAATGTTCCATTTTTCTCAGAATAAACAAGGGTATTTCAGCAGGAATAACGTGGATGTCAAGAAACTGTACACCCAAAGAGTAGAGGGGAAGTAACTGCTCTACCCCACATCCCTCTTCTGCGGTAGAGTTTAATAAGTGTGGATTTCCCTCACTATTTCAGAAAAAAAGAAGATTTGCTCGTTAACACTAACGCTGCCGAAAACGACCATCGTCACCTAGTTTATGATAATTATCTGCTCGTTCTGGTATGTGCAGATCAAACCTACCATCTGATTAATTGTTGGAAAGGGTTCAGAGTGATAGAGTTTCGAGTATGTCATAAATTTTATTAAACTTCCTCGCATACAAGCGTACATAGAGGTCCTCCATATATGGCTAAAGTGGGCGTGGCAGTAAAAGGATTAAATAGCTTATATTTGACACAAAAACCACAAGACCTAGATGGAATTACAATTAATCTGGAACGATTGTTTACACCATCGGCTATCGGGGTGATTAACCAGATAATTAAAATAACACAGTTTCATCAAGTCGGTACTGTCCGTGATCCCATTACACCAAAGTTCTCCACGACTGCTTCCAATTGTGCGCTCTTTGTCTACCCTGTTATTCATCGACCAACGCCGTTCTGTAGAGTTTTCAAACTCTATACAACCGTTTACGTAGAGGTACCATAAGTTATATTCGGTGCAATGACCATTTCTTCAATGGACTTTCCCACAACATTTTTAAAACTGTTCCTTCCTTAATGTTTCACCTGATTAAGAATTTATTTCTCCAGCCTATTTAGTTTATTCGTATGGTTTTGGTAGATGCCTCTTCGTGTGATGTTTATGCTGGCTCGCACATTAAGCAGTTTGCTGTTACCTTCCGGAATAGAAAACTCCCCCACACTTCACCCTCAAGTAGGCTCGGTTTTACATCCCGCGTATTTAACCTTGCTTTGGTTTTCAACCAGTTCGTGCTTCCATTTGTAAAGTATCTCCCAACAAGTATCAACCTTTTCTCTATGCCATCTTTTCTAACACACTAATATCAGATCATCTGGGGATGATCTGATATCAGTTTTAGAAAACTGGGCCTAGAGAAACGGCTGATGAAGATTCACAAAACTGAAACCCCTTCTCCTAAATTTTGGATGTATAAAGCAAAAATAATCGGTGAAGGAATACACCACTGCCGGAAACCTGTCTCTCTGGATGCCGCTTTGTTGTTACGTTAGCTCCCAGACTACGTTCACTGTGTGGAGCTTCACACAATAATTTCAGGCAACCTCACCTCACAAGCAAAAGGTCACAAACGTTCGCAACATTCTCTCCCTCCACACCCTATGATATGACGTCTTGACATTCAAAAACGCTATAAACATGTTTCTCGTTTTGGCTTTCGTTCACAGCAGAGTTAAGAGCGTGAAAAGATGCCCTATGGCTCTTCCTCTCTTTTTGAAACCATTCTCCCCCAACATCGCATCTATCCTTCAATATCCCATACATGACTTTACATAAATATTGCTTCTGAAAGAGATTCCGCGATGATTATGCAATACTTCGCCATACTTCTCATATGGCCAGACTGAATAATGCCATTAGTAATTATATAGCTGCCTCCCCTCTTTTTTATTTTTTATTTTTTTATTTTTTTTTTGGGGGGGGGGGGGGGGGACTCGTTAGCAACTTCACCTGTCCCTTCCACTTTCCGTTCTGTAATTTAGAGACCACCTTTCGTACCTCTTGTACTTTTATTTCAATAACCTTTCCTCTACCTGTTTTTACACTTTCCGATGCCTATTCACTTATCATTTACCATTTTCCAGTGCTGAACTAATTCTAATGCGATTTAGTCTTGATTGTCTGTACATCTACGTGCATCTTTAATACCCTGAAGAGTGATTCGTTTTTTTCTTTTATTCATCAATTTCCAAAATACATTTGAACTCGACTCCACTCCCCAATTTTTCTTATCGTCCTAATAAGACTGCAATTCCGCTCCTTCCGATTATCGTTTTTAATTTGATTTTCTTTATTTGATGCTTGTAAGTATTCTTCTATTACTCCCCTGGCCTCGTTACTATCCACCTCTTGAGTTGTCTCCTCCGATTGTACGCGGCACATATGCCTTTCTGTCATTTACAGCATTTTTCAATTTGTCACTCATTGTTTTCGCAAGTTGCGTGCAGGGACCCTAACATTGCCGATGTTTTCTCCCTGCCTCTGTCAGACTTTCTATGCAATTCCCTTTCACACCGACGCTCCATTCGCAAGATTCCATTTCAATTGTTCTTCAAAATGCACCCAATCATCATCCTTTCGGAGTATCCGGACAGCCTTATAGCTTTCACTGCATCGTATTATGTTTATGTCCCTGCTAGGCGTTTTTTTTCTTTCTTCGTTTTCCAGTTCGCTTCCGGTTTTGGCAGCAAACCGGAAGGCCGAACTGTTGGACCAAGCGAAAACCGACCGAACCATTTTACTAGATCTGGCCTCTTTTGGCTATCGTCTAGCAAAAGGGCGAATACGTCTTATTACTTTCCAACGTGTGATTTAATGTGATTTCCGGGTTTGCTTATAAACGATAACTTCTCAAGTGAATCATGCAATCAACAACTGTGTCATGTACCCGTGCGCGCAAACGAATACTCTTTTGCCGTGGGTGTAATATGGACTTCATTGTTTTGTTTTGCATCTTTTAACCCAACAGACGACACTTGCAAAATAAATACTTGAATAACTATTATTTTCATTTTTTGTCTCAAAAACATATATTAGGACCCCTCATTGGAACGAGCTCGATGAGCTCGTTCCAATGAGGGGTCATAACCTATGTTTTAGAGACAAAAATTAAAAAAATAATGAAAATTAATTGGCGAGTGTTGAGAATAGCGCTGGCCTTTTTTGGCCGTTACGTTAGGTAAAGGGTTAAATAATATAATTATCGTTAACAATGGAAAGTAATAAACAGAGTAATCGCTTGACTGGACTGGTTACGTGAAATAATTCATTCGAGGCGAGGGACTATATTGTAAAACACTCGTGCGCATTCGCGCACTCGTATTTGTACAACGTCCCTCACCTCTCATGAATTATTTCTCGTAACCAGTCCAGTCAAGCGAATACTCTCTGTGTCTTCCTGTGGAGGAGTCAATAAGAGAGGAAATATGGCAACGCGAACACAACATAGATAAGATGTTACCCTAATTTGTGTCATTTTTTATTGCACGGTTACCTATTCTGCTATATGTTAAAAAGCCTATGGCATAAATTTTAGCTTTACACACCAACCGTGGTGAACTCGCCACCAATGAGATTTCAGTAGTTGAAATTTACACCTACAGAGGAGCTACATACAAGTTGACCTTTGGTGACCTCGCCTTGAATGCAAACTTTAAATTATTCACTCGTCGCCTCCCGAAGAGTGAAATGAAACTGGCAATTATTTATTACGTTTTTCTTAATAAGTTCACCTCACAAGATACCAAAAATTAACAAACACACGTTGTCTCGTGTTAATAATGCCTCCTTAACACGAAATAGTATGTTATTATTTTATTAAAATGAAAAAGATCCCGTAATTTGCGGTTTCGTTTTTTATTTTGTTTCGGTCACAAAAACGTACCGCCCACCAGTGCGCATGTAAACAAAAACAGATTCACGTGTGAATATTGATTTATTTAACATTTAAACTCTTATTAATCTGGCGATCATGGTATAAATAAAAAATATCCAAAGCAGCTTGGTGTACCAAATGTCCACCACTCGTGGTGAAAATTTGGTACGCCAAGCTACTATGGGCACATTCTATATATAACTCATTAGGCTCCAGAACTGATTTAATAGAACCCTCACGAATGATCAAAGAGAAGTTAGGCTGAACCCAAATGAGATACTAAGAGACAGTGCTTTTTGTGGTGATTGGTGTCGTACAAACTTTTGGGGAATTTTTCAAGTTAATCCTTTACCCAAAGCAGACGATATCAAAATTTATTATTTTAAATATCATTTTTTAAAATTTTTCAAAAAATTTCAACAAAACCATATCATGTGACCCCTTGTTGGAACGAGCTCGTTCCAACGAGGGGTCACATGATATAGTTTTTTTGAAATTCTTTGAAACAATAATATTTTTACAAGTGCTGAATTTGCATATTACGCGGGTGGATGCGGCCGATTCGTTGGGTAAAGGGTTAAGGAGATACAGAAAAACTGAAAAGAACCCGATTTTTTTTCAAAACGAACCCGAAATCGCAACCGAGTCTGAAAACTCAAAACCTCCCAGCTCTATCCTTGGTCGTAACTATAACCCTTTGAACCCTCGTTACCTGGATTGTTATCACCTTTGTGTACACTTACATTGAGATGGGTCAGTCCAATGTCAATATACAGGGAGGATAAAATAATAACTGCAGCCTGCAGTCGACGGGCTGCAGACTTCAGTTATTATGTTATCAATGTCCCGCGTATAGACCTCTTATGATAAGACAAAAATGAGACGAAATCTGCCTTGGGCCGACAAATCGGTCTTGCGTGTTCAAGGGTTAATCAATTTGTAATCAGTGTCGGACTCCCTGTACCATCATCGTCAACATCTACCTCTATCAACGTCCTTCATAGACCTGTGTCTGTAAGTATATAATCGATTATTGTTCTTCTGGCGTTCATCTTCCAGTTCCATTTCCCCTTTCGCCTCGCATTCCTTTTCAGAATCCTCAGAAAAAACTATTTTCTGTTAATTTTCTTATCCCTGCCCTCTATTTCTTCGCCCTCTGTTAATTGGATTACCCACGCCCTCTATACCTTCTTCATCTGTTAATTTATACCTTCCTCATCTGTTAATTTATACCTTCCTTCAACAGCGAAGTGATGTGCCCAACCGAAATGTGATTTTGGTTGCCTTGAGTCCAACATCATGGTCAATATCTCTGTATTCTGTCCCAACAGGCGGTGCATGAATGGCGGGGCAATTGCTAGCGCTATGTGGGTTAATCTATGGTATGGAGAGAGTTACGATCAACGAGAGACGCATTCACTGCTATTGTAACACCCACAACTGGGTACAGCCGCCGTGAACTGCTCGTGAGCAGTGATGTCAACGATTGCGTTTACAGGTAATAAAAATAAAAATCAAGGAAGCCGCGCAGTGTGAACGAAGCGATTGCGTTCTAATAAACCATCGCAAAGACAATAAACTAAATAAAAAAGATCTTTGTGTATAGAATTACTTTTAACGTTTAGAGGAGAGAATTCAAACCAATCATTGTTAGTTGTATAATGAAGACAAATTGAATAGAACTAGCTCAAATCTTCATGTACTACGATTGTACAAACATACGTATGGTTGGCCTATTTATAAATCTGCTCACGGAAATTCACCCCTCCACCCAATCGCACATGTGTTTGTATTACATAAGGAGACGATTGACCACCGAACCTGAACCGACTGCAAACTGACTTGTTGATAGTTGTCAAATGAATTGTTGAGTGTCCTTCTCATAACGGTCTTTATAGACGTGAAGGTGTGGAATGAACAGATAACGACACATGCGTGTGAATGGGTTAATCTATATGGCAAGAGTGCCATATCGATTAACACACCCACACGCGCGTATCGTTCTGTATATATCTACCCGCTCAACACTGTATAAATTATCTTTAGAAAACTAAAACAGAGAACATTGAATCGCGTTTTCGCAAAATTTTATTTTTAAAATCTCGACCGTCGGTGCGATCATATCGGGATATTACCGTGAAAGCTACTACTTTGGGATCGCAGTACTGCACTCTTTATTTTCACTTGAACAAACCAATAAAAATAATTTCAAAAAAGTGAATCAGGCACCTCTGTGCGAGCAGTGAAATGTATGGAATATTCCTAGACCCAGAACCAGACATTTAACGACATAAAGTTGCAGTCAGCTCCATACAATTCATACAGGATGGCCGCCGTGGACTGGTCACTTTCCACGGGTAGGAAATAAATCCACGGACGCAACAAAATTATAGTCTAACATTAATTATAGGAATAATTATCAAAAACTTAATTAATGAAGCACCGGGTATAACCCGGTGCTTCATTAATTAAAATTTTGACTAAGATAATTTTATTACCTGTAAATGCAATCGTTGACATCACTGCTCACGTGTAGATCACGAGCAGTCCACGGCGGCTGTACCCAGTTGTGGGTGTTACAATAGCAGTGGATGAGTCTCTCGTTGATCGTAACTCTCTCCATACCGTAGATTAACCCACATAGCGCTAATAATTGTCCCGCTATTTATGCACCGCCTATTGGGACAGAATAGGCGGTGCAAACGGAAATTCCAAGTAGGCGGAGTTATATTATGTTTGACAGATGACGTGATCGTCCAAAAATAGTCCGTCAGCGATATCCGTTCGGCACATGTGTGCGGAACGTATTTTAATTTTTCGCATGGTTTAGTGTAGATGGTGATTTCAATGAACAGGCGTTTAATAAAATTTCTACTGGATAGCGATCCAATTCTCAGTCCAATGTTTTGACCACAGAACTGTTTCTGCCCCGAAAGGCGTTATGTCCTGATTTGATAAACAGTGATAGTGTCCGTGGTATACAGTACGTGGAGAGTGCATTATCACTAAATCACCCGCAGAGTGGAGATTCCACCCAAGCAATAATTGCAAATTTGTTGCAAAGCATAACCAGCACAAGCAAAGTTTCAGCCAATGGACCTCCGGGTTAAACCCGGAGGTCCATTGGCTAAAACATTGCTTGTGTTTTTGTCGATGTGTACAAAATTTGAAAGTTATAGCTTGGGTGATAACTCCACTCCGCGGGTGATTTAGTTGCAAACCACTCTCCACGTACTGTAGCTTAGCTTAACTTTGGAAAGGAGGATTTTATGGAAAGGGACGTGAATTTTCAAACATGTCTTAAAAACTAATTATGTTTCAGGAAGAAAATTAATTTGGCAGTTTTACATTTGAAAGAATTAGGTTTTCTACATAAACTATACGTCAGGTGGTGGTTCCATAAAGGAGAATGTGGTGCAGCTCCAGGAGCGGTAAGTAATTAAAAACGTGCATATTTTAAAATGATGATCTAAAGATTAGGTGATATCCCCACTCTCCGTTACATCATGTCATGCACAGAGAAAACATAAGACTGCGAGAATAGCCACAGGCACCGCCAATACAGAATGCACCGGGAATGATTTTATTTTATCATTAAAACAAAGCATATATAATCTTCAATAACCCGACGTACAATATACGTCTATCCCGTCATTGCGGCCTTCAAAAAAAGTATTCTGGGGCTCGTCAGCCCAAAACTCATATGATGGGCATGTAGCAACTACCGCCACTGAATGTATACAAAACTTTGAACACTAATTACAAAAGGTAACATTACTCGTTCACGGTTTGGTGGCACCTTTCAGTTAAAAAATGACCACAGTGCCTCGAACACATGCTTTCCCTATACGTCGCCCTGACTTCACTGACAAGGAGAAACGAATCTCAAACTAATTCACTCCGCCCAAACGTTAGAAATTATATTTTCCTGTCTCTGCTACATCATGCAAAACACAGAGAAAACACATTGTTGCGTGGATAGCCAAGGGCACCGCCAAAACACAGGTCAAAAAGAAAGCCTAATGTAGGCCTATGGATGTCAGGTGTATTTGTCGCCATTTATGCAGTATGTGAAAAGTGTATTATCACTAAATCACCCATAGAGTGGCGATTCCACCCAAGCAATAATTGCAAATTTGTTGTAAAGCATAATAAGCACAAGCAAAGTTCCAGCCAATGGACCTCCGGGTTGAACCCGGAGGTCCATTGGCTGAAACATTTCTTGTGTTTTTTGTCTTTATGTACAGAATTTGAAAGTGATACTCCACTCCATGGGTGATTTAGTTACAATCCACTCTCCACGTACTGTACGTACAAGCTTAAGGGAAATGGATAATCGATTCCCAATCATATCTTTAAAATAGCCATCTTTTGTATTCTCAGATTTCCATCGACCAAAACCCTTAAATAATCCACGAGAAACACCAGCATTGGCAGAAGCCATAGCTACACCGAAGCTCAGAATATGCATGTAAAACCTAGCAATATCAGGTACTATTGAGTGGAAGGCAGATTTGAAAAGCTATCGTAAAAGGTTATACGAGAGCGGTTTGTTTTGTGTCCACAACACCCAGTCGTGTTTGCGTTTGGTAAATTACGAAACATAAAGTCAGTGAATAGTTCGGGTATTTGAGCGAAAGATAAATATAATTCCAGATTTGAAACGGGACATGTTTTGAACCCGGTACGTACAATCAGAGACCAATGACCTTCCCGATATATATCGGTTTTGCTTTTCTCCACAAAAATAGAAACGCAAGTGTCATGAAAAATCAGATCTATGAATATTGAGTAGTTCTGAAGTTCTGAAAAAAAAACTAAAAAAAACAGCGTAGACTAACAAACATGCCCGAATCGTCATTTGGTTCATTAGATCAGAGGGTCATGTAAACTATCAAACATCTATACTATATTTTCTATCTGTCTGTCTGTCTGTCTGTCTGTCTGTCTGTCTGTCTGTCTGTCTGTCTAGAAATGAATATGGGGCCATCCAGAGTGCCCAAAATGGGTCTACTAGGGGTACTTTTTTATGGCGAAGGTCCTCGTCAGGTTTAAAAAATTGTGCGGGGTAGGGAGAGGCACCGAAAGTTATGACCAAATGTTCTTTTTCCGATATACGTCTTCAAAGGGGTCTACTTGGGGTAACTTTTTATCAGGAATCTAATGGTGGTGTTTAACAAAGTGGCGGGGTGGGGGTGGGGAGGGGCAAAATTGATGGATTTCACCGATATAGGTCCTCAAAGGGCTCTACTAGGGGTCACTTTTTACCAGGAATCTAATGGTGGGGGTTTAAAAGGTGACGGGATCGAAGGCCCCGTCCGGAGGGGGGGGGGGGGGGCTGGGTCGAAAAATACGCGGCCCCTATTTTTTTTGTTTTTTGGGGGGAGTATTTTTCATATGACCCCTAAATTTTCCCGTGCAACGCAGGGTAACCCTGCTAGTTATCTTTAAATGCTCAGCACTGGTCGTATTTTTCTTATTAACTGCTCGAGCTAACTGTCTTTTTTCGGCTTCAATAACGTTTCAGACAAGTAAAGAATCAGTGGGAGAGTTTTACCCCATTGCAGAATGAGCCCAATTAACAGAACGCACTGCTTGTGTTAACACACTTGGAGACGATTAGTCTGAATCAAACTCGACAAATAAATAGCGAGTGTCAAAGACTGGGAAGGTAAAATGTCTGTTTCTAGAATTCCGTTCATTAGTGCTTATTTCCTCAAGCGGTTTACTACATGTACATGCAATAGAGTGCTAAAACATTTTTGGTTATCAACATTTGTCACCATGTCTTTGCCTTGTTAAAATTTATAGGCACTCTCCCATAAATTGCAACAAAGCAAATCTTCAAAGACTAAATAATTTCACTTCAAAGATAATATGAAGTACATCCATTGAATATGAATACTTTAACCCTTTACCCAACGCAGACGATATCAAAATTTGTTATTTTAAATATCATCTTTTCAAATTTTTTAAAAAATTTCAAGAAAACCATATCATGTGACCCCTCGTTGGAACGAGCTCGACGAGCTCGTTCCAACGAGGGGTCACATGATATGGTTTTCTTGAAATTGTTTGAAAAATAATATGTTTTCAACTGCAGAATTTGTATATTACGCGGGCGGATGCGGCCGATTCGTTAGGTAAAGGCTTAAGTTGGGTTATCTGACTTTAGACTGAAGTCCAAATAAGGGCTTCCAGCACTCTACCAGTTAAAGACACGACTTTAACCCTTTACACAACCCTTTACCCGCATCCGCCAGCGTAATGTGCAAATTCAGCAGTTGAATTTTTTTTTTCAAAAAATTTCAACAAAACCATATCATGTGACCCCTCGTTGGAACGAGCTTGACGAGCTCGTTCCAACGAGAGGTCACATGATATGGTTTTGTTAAAAAAAATTGAAAAATATCAAAAAATGATATTTAAAATAATAAATTTTGATATCGTCTGCGTTGGGTAAAGGGTTAACTCTTAGTAGCAGAATCCGCTCTACAAATCGTCGCCCGAGTGCTAGAATGTTCTATGTCTCATAGGGGACATAGAACATTCTAGCACCCAGGCGACGAAATGCCTAGCAAACCAGATATGCACTTAGTTTCTGCCCGAGGCGGACTTGGTAGAGCCGACATATCACCGTGATATGCTGAAAAAGAAATGTAAAGAAACACCCTTTTATTAACATGTTAATGTATGTATTAAGGTTCGCTCATTATTCGTCCTTATATTTATTTATTCGACATTCACTTCTTAATTTAGTTAGTCCGTTATTTATTCCTTCTGGGGGGGGGGGGGGTTGCTCCGTTGGTAGAGGTGCAGCCTGCAATCCGAGAGGTCCTCGGTTCAAATCCCACCTGCGGCAACCACGTTGTGTTCTTGGGCAAGACTCTTCACCCCCATTGCCCACGTGGAAGCACGGTTACGTTGTGTACTAAGGCGTACTGCAAGTCGATGGTGCACCTGTCTTCAACCAATGCTAACCCTGCTTGTGTGGAGTTGGTATGTTGGGGAGCTGTCAGTTGCTCGCCGTTGCTCGATGATTCTCTCCGGGTACTCCGGTTTCCTCCACCCGTAAAACTGTCACGGTCATGGTTAGCCATTGTGCAGAAATATGTGACCTTAAACACCAATAAAATAAATAAATAATTTCTTCCTTCATGTACAGTACGTGGAGAGTGGATTGTGACTTAATCACCCCTGGAGTGGAGTCATTACCCAAATTATCACTTGATATATAACGCACGATACATTGAGGAGAAAATATTCGACTGACAGTGTAATAGCGAGATACAGTCCTTACTAGCGATGTTGGATATGAAAAATGTAGAAAGTTACACAAGTTTTAGCAAGGGGTTAATACACCACCGATTTGAACTGCTATTATTTGGTTGTTGGCGATGAGCAAAACATAAAACTGGAAAATTATGTTTGAAAACAAAATTACAGTCACATTAACAATCATTGCAGTCCTCACAATTGTACATTTATGAATAAATAATTTGGTTGTAGCCGAACTATATTTGTGACATACAGTACGTGGAGAGTGGATTGTAACTAAATCACCCGCGGAGTGGGGTTATCACCCAAGCTATAACTTTCAAATTCTGTACATATCGACAAAAAACACAAGCAATGTTTCAGCCAATGGACCTCCGGGTTCAATCCGGAGGTCCATTGGCTGAAACTTTGCTTGTGCTGGTAATGCTCTGCAACAAATTTGCAATTATTGCTAGGGTGAATCCCCACTCTGCGAGTGATTTAGTGTTAATACTCTCTCCACGTACTGTAAAAAGGATAGGTGAAGTCTGCTAATCGAATAAGAAGTCAAAGTTTCAGAAAATTATTTTTACTGTTCACCAAATTTAGTGAAATTAAGGACAATCGTAAATTTAAATTTCTTCCTCGCACAACCGCATTGTAAGATGGATTCACGTCAATTTTGATCGCTATTGGCGCCAAAAGGTTGCAAAAAATATAATTGTATTGTGCAATCTGTTGACAGAAATTGTATGAGCCACCCAGTGGACAAAATCACACGACTTACTGAAATGAGACCGCAATGTCTCGTAAGTTTTTAGATATATGAATTCAGTAACCAACATAATTGCGATAGTGTTCAGGTTTGTAATTCACGGACTATAAAATTAGTATTGGTAAACAGATTGCTTATTAATGTTTTTAAAACTCACGAGTACAGTTAAAACCAGAAGTCCTGTCACGAACTCTGTGCTTATCTAGGCTTAATTGCGCGTTGGAATTGCGCGCAGTTGTCATATCGAATGGCAGCCAAAGTACGGCAGGTTCTCCTGGTGACGCATAGCAAACACAGGCAATGTTTCTGCCAATGGACCTCCGGGTTACCCGGAGGTCCATTGGCTGAAACACTGCTGGTGCACAGGCCATATATACAGAATTTGATAGCCTTACTATGGTCATAACGCGTGGATCAACGCGCATATCGGCGTGCTATTTGCGCGCATTTCGTGGCAGAACTTCTAGTTTTAACTGTAAGCAACAGTCAAGCCTCCCCAAACAGCAACTACAGAAGGGCGATAGATTCAAAACAAACGAAGCATACCGAACCATGTACACAAATGAATTAGAATCCATGCTTTCTATCTTCACAAGCCGATTGATGTTAGTATTCTGCATGCAGAGCAGGCCATTTTTGTTGTATTGGCCACACTTGAGCATTCACATGACACTCTTGACAGCTGCCATTTCTCATGCAACACCAGAAATGGTCACAGATAATAGCAAATAAGGAAGTCTGGTAGTTTTCCCTTTGTTGGTGCATAAATCTCATCTTGTTTACCACTTTGACACAAATCTCATACAAAATGGCACAGCATTGTGAAGAGTATGATCACTGTTGACTGACAAATGCCAAATTGGAAATTCTTCATTTTACATTTAATGTACTCTCTCATGACTCCATACTTGGTCTTGTGAACTTTGTGGATTTGACCTTTTGTGAACTTCCTAAAAGGTAAACAAACACACGAAATTGGCAGCCTTTGTGAAATTTAGACACCCTAAATTACAATTGGTCTTACTGTCCCTCCTTTGCAAGAACGAAAAGACTTCTTCGAGTCCGTTCTAGAAGGATTGCTGAATATTGAGTAAATTCAAGGTATTTTATTGCCCAAAATCAGGTATCTTACTTGTTCCATAGCGGATTTTCAGGCTGTTCTTTCTGCCACAGGATAACAGTTCCATGGAAAATATCAGTTTCCAAATAATCAAGGTTTCATTAAACAAAATTGATATACAATTTATTGGGGTTATTCCTTTCTGGCGTTTTTTGGACTAAGGAGAAAATTACCTGAAATTTGGCCAAAATTAGGTTGGATGTCCCCTTAATTCCTACCAAATCTAAAACTAGATGGTGTCATTTGTGTGCAAAGCACACTATAGTATATCCCCATATTTGCATTTTTGAATATTGGTTAATGCCTGATACAGACAGAAATGAAAAGGTATTATATAAAATTCGAAACCTTTATGCACATCTAGATACCCTATCTAAACATATGAACACACTTTCAATGTTTTGAATTAAACCACCTGGGAGCCTTTCGCAGGAAACCGTATGACAAACTTGTTACTACGGGTGCCGCATGGTGCCGAATCAAAAACTCGAAACGTTTATGCACATCTAGAGACCCTACCTGAACATATGAATACACTTTCAACATTTCGAATTAAAACCACCAGGAGCCTTTTGCCGCAAACCGATTGTCTAATAACAAAAGTGGCACGACGGGAGCCACATGGTGCCGGTTTGACGGGAATGATAGTCCGTAGGAAAATTAGTCCCTCTGGACTATTATTCCGCGGAATTATAGTCCTAGGTCTCACTTTCTAGGAATAGTAGTCCACCGAACTACTATTCCTAGAAATGTTAGACCTAGGACTATAATTCCGCGGAATAATAGTCCAGAGGGACTAACGTTCCTACGGACTATCATTCCTGCCACACCTGATCCAAAATTAAAACCCTTCATGCACATCTAGAGACACTACCTGAACATAGTAACACACTTTAAGAGTTTCGATTTAAAACCACTAGGAGCCTGTTGCCGAAAAATGATTCTCTAACGACAAAGGTGTAGCTGCGGGTACCACATGTGGCCGAAACAAAAATCTGAAACCTTTACGCACATGTAGACACCCTACCGGACCATATGAACAACATTTCAACATTTCGAATTAAAACCCCGAGGAGCTTTCGCCGGAAACCGATTCTCTAACGACAAAAGTAGCTCTACGGGCACCACATGGGGCCGATTTAATTAATCCAAAACCTTTATGCACCTCTAGACACCCTACCGGAAACCGATTCTCTAACGACAAATGTGGCTCTACGGGTGCCACACGGGAATGAAAAAAAATTCCGAAGCCTTTGTGCACATCTAGAGACCCTTCTAGAACATACGAACACACTCTCAACGTTTTGAATTAAAACCCATCGGAGCCTTCCAACGGAAGCCGATTCTCTAAAGACATAAATGGTGCTACGGGCGCCGCATGAGGCCAAAATAAAAATCTGAAACCTTTATGCACATCTAGACACCATACAGAACATATGAACACACTTTCAACGTTTCGAGTTAAAAGCCCTGGAGCCTTCCAACGGAAACTGATTTTCTGACAATAAAAGTGGCTTGAGCTACTTGGGGCCAAATAAAAATTCCGAAACCTTCATGGACATCCCCCGGAACAGCTTAGCATAATTTAAAGGTTTCGAATTAAACACCCTAGGAGCTTTTCAATGGAAACCGATTTTAACAATAACAATAAAAGTAGCTCCACTGGAACCACTTGGGGCCAAATCACACTTTCGAAACCTTTATGCACCTTTATGCACATCTACACATGCTATCTGAACACCTCAGAATAGTTTAAAGGTTTCGAATTAAACATCGTAGGAGCCTTTCAATGGAAAATGATTTTCTAACAATAACAATAAATGTGATTCCGCTGGAACCACTCTGGCCAAATCAAAATCCGAAACCTTTATGCACATGTACAGGTGTTATCTGAACACCTCAGCATAGTTTAAATGTTTCGAATTACATACTCTTGATTATATGAAGTTCGGATGTACAGACGGGATGGACGGGATGGATGGGACAGGGCGGTCGAGACGGACGAGCTGGACGGATATCACCACAATATCCCCTCTTTCTGCAGGGATAATTATTTTTGTTTTTCAACTACTTTGCATTGACACAGTCGGTCTGTTTTGAAGCAACTCCAAAATTGCATATTCTTATTTATTCCTTCAGGGGGGGGGGGGGGGGGGGCGCGGTGGCTCAGTTGGTAGAGGTGCAAGCTACAAGCCGAGAGCTCCTCGGTTCGAATCCCACCTGCGGCAACCGCGTTGTGTCCTTGGGCAAGACACTTCACCCCCATTGCCCACGTGGGGGCAGGGTGACGTTGTGTACTAAGGCATACTGCACGTCGATGTGCACCTGTCTTCAACCAATGCTAACCCTGCTTGTGTGGAGTTGGTATGTTGGGGAGCTGACAGTTGCTCGCCGTTGCTCGGTGGTTCTCTCCGGGTACTCCAGCTTCCTCCACCCGTAAAACTGTCACGGTCATGGTTAGCCATTGTGCAGAAATATATGACCTTAAACACCAATAAAATAAATAAATAATTTCTTCCTTCATGTACAGTACGTGGAGAGTGGATTATCACTAAATCACCCCTGGAGTGGAGTCATTACCCAAATTATCACTTGATATATAACGCACGATACATTGAGGAGAACATATTCGACTGACAGTGTAATAATTGCGAGATACAGTCCTTACTAGCGATGTTGGATATGAAAAATGTAGAAAGTTACACAAGTTTTAGCAAGGGGTTAATACACCACCGATTCGAACTACTATTATTTGGTTGTTGGCGATGAGCAAAACATAAAACTGGAAAATTATGTTTGAAAACAAAATTATAGTCACATTAACAATCATTGCAGTCCTCACAATTGTACATTTATGAATAAATAATTTGGTTGTAGCCGAACTATATTTGTGACACACAGAACGTGGAGAGTGGATTGTAACTAAATCACCCGCGGAGTGGGGTTATCACCCAAGCTATGACTTTCAAATTCTGTACATATCGACAAAAAACACAAGCAATGTGTCAGCCAATGGACCTCCGGTTTAAATCTGGAGGTCCATTGGCTGAAACTTTGCTTGTGCTGGTAATGCTTTGCAACAAATCTGCAATTATTGCTAGGGTGAATCCCCACTCTTCGAGTGATTTAGTGATAATACACTCTCCACGTACTGTAAAGAAGGATAGGTGAAGTCTGCTAATCGAATAAGAAGTCAAAGTTTCAGAAAATTATTTTTACTGTTCACCAAATTTAGTGAAATTAAGGACAATCGTAAATTTAAATTTCTTCCTCGCACAACCGCATTGTAAGATGGATTCACGTCAATTTTGATCGCTATTGGCGCCAAAAGGTTGCAAAAAATATAATTGTATTGTGCAATCTGTTGACAGAAATTGTATGAGCCACCCAGTGGACAAAATCACACGACTTACTGAAATGAGACCGCAATGTCTCGTAAGTTTTTAGATATATGAATTCAGTAACCAACATAATTGCGATAGTGTTCAGGTTTGTAATTCACGGACTATAAAATTAGTATTGGTAAACAGATTGCTTATTAATGTTTTTAAAACTCACGAGTACAGTTAAAACCAGAAGTCCTGTCACGAACTCTGTGCTTATCTAGGCTTAATTGCGCGTTGGAATTGCGCGCAGTTGTCATATCGAATGGCAGCCAAAGTACGGCAGGTTCTCCTGGTGACGCATAGCAAACACAGGCAATGTTTCTGCCAATGGACCTCCGGGTTACCCGGAGGTCCATTGGCTGAAACACTGCTGGTGCACAGGCCATATATACAGAATTTGATAGCCTTGCTATGGTCATAACGCGTGGATCAACGCGCATATCGGCGTGCTATTTGCGCGCATTTCGTGGCAGAACTTCTAGTTTTAACTGTAAGCAACAGTCAAGCCTCCCCAAACAACAACTACAGAAGGGCGATAGATTCAAAACAAACGAAGCATACCGAACCATGTACACAAATGAATTAGAATCCATGCTTTCTAACTTCACAAGCCGATTGATGTTAGTATTCTGCATGCAGAGCAGGCCATTTTTGTTGTATTGGCCACACTTGAGCATTCACATGACACTCTTGACAGCTGCCATTTCTCATGCAACACCAGAAATGGTCACAGATAATAGCAAATAAGGAAGTCTGGTAGTTTTCCCTTTGTTGGTGCATCAATCTCATCTTGTTTACCACTTTGACACAAATCTCATACAAAATGGCACAGCATTGTGAAGAGTATGATCACTGTTGACTGACAAATGCCAAATTGGAAATTCTTCATTTTACATTTAATGTACTCTCTCATGACTCCATACTTGGTCTTGTGAACTTTGTGGATTTGACCTTTTGTGAACTTCCTAAAAGGTAAACAAACACACGAAATTGGCAGCCTTTGTGAAATTTAGACACCCTAAATTACAATTGGTCTTACTGTCCCTCCTTTGCAAGAACGAAAAGACTTCTTCGAGTCCGTTCTAGAAGGATTGCTGAATATTGAGTAAATTCAAGGTATTTTATTGCCCAAAATCAGGTATCTTACTTGTTCCATAGCGGATTTTCAGGCTGTTCTTTCTGCCACAGGATAACAGTTCCATGGAAAATATCAGTTTCCAAATAATCAAGGTTTCATTAAACAAAATTGATATACAATTTATTGGGGTTATTCCTTTCTGGCGTTTTTTGGACTAAGGAGAAAATTACCTGAAATTTGGCCAAAATTAGGTTGGAAGTCCCCTTAATTCCTACCAAATCTAAAACTAGATGGTGTCATTTGTGTGCAAAGCACACTATAGTATATCCCCATATTTGCATTTTTGAATATTGGTTAATGCCTGATACAGACAGAAATGAACAGGTATTATATAAAATTCGAAACCTTTATGCACATCTAGATACCCTATCTAAACATATGAACACACTTTCAATGTTTTGAATTAAACCACCTGGGAGCCTTTCGCAGGAAACCGTATGACAAACTTGTTACTACGGGTGCCGCATGGTGCCGAATCAAAAACTCGAAACGTTTATGCACATCTAGAGACCCTACCTGAACATATGAACACACTTTCAACATTTCGAATTAAAACCACCAGGAGCCTTTTGCCGCAAACCGATTGTCTAATAACAAAAGTGGCACGACGGGAGCCACATGGTGCCGGTGTGACGGGAATGATAGTCCGTAGGAAAATTAGTCCCTCTGGACTATTATTCCGCGGAATTATAGTCCTAGGTCTCACTTTCTAGGAATAGTAGTCCACCGAACTACTATTCCTAGAAATGTTAGACCTAGGACTATAATTCCGCGGAATAATAGTCCAGAGGGACTAACGTTCCTACGGACTATCATTCCTGCCACACCTGATCCAAAATTAAAACCCTTCATGCACATCTAGAGACACTACCTGAACATAGTAACACACTTTAAGAGGTTCGATTTAAAACCACTAGGAGCTTGTTGCCGAAAAATGATTCTCTAACGACAAAGGTGTAGCTGCGGGTACCACATGTGGCCGAAACAAAAATCTGAAACCTTTACGCACATGTAGACACCCTACCGGACCATATGAACAACATTTCAACATTTCGAATTAAAACCCCGAGGAGCTTTCGCCGGAAACCGATTCTCTAACGACAAAAGTAGCTCTACGGGCACCACATGGGGCCGATTTAAATAATCCAAAACCTTTATGCACCTCTAGACACCCTACCGGAAACCGATTCTCTAACGACAAATGTGGCTCTACGGGTGCCACACGGGAATGAAAAAAAATTCCGAAGCCTTTGTGCACATCTAGAGACCCTTCTAGAACATACGAACACACTCTCAACGTTTTGAATTAAAACCCATCGGAGCCTTCCAACGGAAGCCGATTCTCTAAAGACATAAATGGTGCTACGGGCGCCACATGAGGCCAAAATAAAAATCTGAAACCTTTATGCACATCTAGACACCATACAGAACATATGAACACACTTTCAACGTTTCGAGTAAAAAGCCCTGGAGCCTTCCAACGGAAACTGATTTTCTGACAATAAAAGTGGCTTGAGCTACTTGGGGCCAAATAAAAATTCCGAAACCTTCATGGACATCCCCCGGAACAGCTTAGCATAATTTAAAGGTTTCGAATTAAACACCCTAGGAGCTTTTCAATGGAAACCGATTTTAACAATAACAATAAAGGTAGCTCCACTGGAACCACTTGGGGCCAAATCAAACTTTCGAAACCTTTATGCACATCTACACATGCTATCTGAACACCTCAGAATAGTTTAAAGGTTTCGAATTAAACATCGTAGGAGCCTTTCAATGGAAAATGATTTTCTAACAATAACAATAAATGTGATTCCGCTGGAACCACTCTGGCCAAATCAAAATCCGAAACCTTTATGCACATGTACAGGTGTTATCTGAACACCTCAGCATAGTTTAAATGTTTCGAATTACATACTCTTGATTATATGAAGTTCGGATGTACAGACGGGATGGACGGAATGGATGGGACAGGGCGGTCGAGACGGACGAGCTGGGCGGATATCACCACAATATCCCCTCTTTCTGCAGGGATAATTATTTTTGTTTTTCAACTACTTTGCATTGACACAGTCGGTCTGTTTTGAAGCAACTCCAAAATTGCATATTCTACAAATTTAGGATGCCACATTGCAGAGTAGTTATCTTCCTTTCTAGACATGACAAGAAGGAATTTCAACACTGGTGGAACTGATGGATTGAGAACTCTCAAATTCACAGATTTTAGTCAAATCTGTATCTTTGGGACACAACCGCCCAAAATACTTATCTTAATAAAGACCCCGTTGTTATTCAGAACTTTGTCTGGTTCCCTTATAGTTGCCTTCCCTGGTGTTGAATGGGCAGTTCCGCTTGTTATGTGAGAAATACCCGCACTGAAAACAGGATCCACGTCCGACTCCACGAAACCGAAAGGGCGTGTCCTGATCGGGTTTGTGAAATTAACTTTAATGTGCCCACTGAACAGAGGCTCGCGAACATTAACACCTTCAGTGCCCACATGAGAAGCAGCCATCGTACTGGATTTGTTAACGGGCAAAGATTTCCCTGGACTAGACTGGATTTTCCGTAAAGCGCGATTTTCAGCTTTAAGGATCTTGCTTTCGGCATCAGAACCAATTACGAGAGGATTAGACTCATATTGTCGAAGAGTCTCCCAACCACCGGGAGAACTGTCAGCAATTTTATTAACTTTACTGCGTTGTTTTAATTTGTCGATACATTCATTCAATAATTCCCTTCAATACTCTGGCTTGTTATTATGAATGTCCCATAAAATTTGTTTCAGGGAATCACTCCAATCCGAATAATAATATATTGAATTTTATTTCCAATTTGTTTCCGTTTAAAATCGGTCCTTGTCGTTAACGTTTTAACCTCTGATGCAACTACTGACAAAGAACCGTGAATTTTTTCGCCCAAAGTTTCAATTTGAGTATGAACCAATTCTTCTAAATCTCTTCTTTTTTCACGATTAGCTTCCCCCAACGTATCCTTCACTGATAGCTCGGACTTATTCCGTTTCCGTTCACACAACGACAAAAAATGTTCAATGACTTTAGGTTCACTAATAAAACCACTCATTCACAGACGCATAAAGAACTTGAAACAAGCCCGCAATGCCTTGAACACATGCTCCCCTCGACTTGCATGTCGCACTGACTTCAGTGACAAAGGTGGAATAAATTTCGGACTAATTCTCTTAGAGCTGCAGGTTAACCGAAACCGAACCGAGGTTTTTAGTTTTTTTAAAAAAAAAAACGAAACCGTCGACATCCTGTAATCTAAGGTTTTTCGTTTTTTATTCAATACTCTCTTGCTGCAGAAATTCACAGAATGTAGCCATCCCAGAGTAGTGAGAGTACCCAGACACTGCCAATGGCAGTGTCTGGGTACTCTCACTACTCTGGGAAGGCTACATTCTGTGAATTTCCGACATTTCAGTTTAGTTGTGCTTGCAGCTTTCCTCAAGTTGCGTGTATGTGTCAGACCTCGAAAAATGGCCAAGCACAATAAAAGTTCTGTATATTTAGGTAATTATTATATTAGCCTTCCAGATTCTTCATGTATTATAGCTTATTTTGGGCATTCATTGAGTTTCACCCAATTTCACTACCATTCAGTTATGACTCCGGACATAAGAATGAGTTTTATTGAATTTTACTTGGCCTCATGGATAAACCGAAAACCGAACCGAACCGAGGTTTTTCTCCACTTGAAAAACCAAAACCGAAACCGAACAAGAAATTTAAAAACCTACAGCTCTAAATTCTCTACGTTCAACGCAAGAAATTACACAGAGACGAACGCTTTTCTCTCGTTCATCTCTTTATGATGCAGAAATAGAACACGACACTTGAAAAGTTTTACTTCAATGACAAAAAAACAAAAATCAATTTGCCCTAAAAAATAGATTATGATCCTGTTTTGGGACGAGCTTACTGAGATCGTTCCATGCGGGGTCACCAGCTATATTTTTAGACAAAACACGAGAAATAAAATGGAAATTGAATTGCGCTTTTTGTTTCGGTCGATACGTAAAGTACTAACTTGTTCCAGTTCGAGTCAACACTGCAAAAAATATAGGTTCTCTTTAGAACCAAAACTGGTTCTAATCTTGTCCCTGAGATGGAACCAGTTCTGTTTAAACAGTATTTATTTTAAATCAAATAAATTTACCAAGATTAGCATTCAATTTTAACAGCATATTACATGAACTGAAGTAGATTCAGCAATAAACTTGGAGCTTATTCAACGCAATCGCTAAACATTTTGAAACAAAGGAGATATGAACAGCTGGCATATCGAACCAGTTTTGGTTCTGTATAGAACCAAAACTGGTTCAATATGCCTACTGTTCATATCTCCTTTGCTTAATAATGATTTGAGACAACCTCCTAAAAGCTCTAAACTTACGGCTGAAACCCCCTCAGTTTCTGTTTAATTCTGTTAATATTTAATGTTAATCTTTATAAATTTATTTGATTTGAAATAAATACTGTTTAAACAGAACTGGTTCCATCTCAGGGACAAGATTAGAACCAGTTTTGGTTCTAAAGAGAACCTATATTTTTTGCAGTGTAGGTCGGTATTTTCTAAATACTGCCACTGGGACCTAGTAAACATTTTAGAATATATTCACTGATTCCATTCGATATGAAACCACATGTGTTTTGAAAAAAACCAGAACCACTCTACTTCCATGTACTCTTTTCCCAACAACACTGAAATGGACACCTCGAGGTGTTACTTTAGCAATCAGTAGAGCAGAGAAATTATGAACACACACATACAGTACGTGGAGAGTGGATTGTAACTGAATCACCCGCGGAGTGGAGTTATCACCCAAGCTATAACTTTCAAATTTTGTACATATCTACAAAAAGCACAAGCAATGTTTCAGCCAATGGACCTCCGGGTTTAACCCGGAGGTCCATTGGCTGAAACTTTGCTTGTGCTGGTTATGCTTTGCAACAAATTTGCAATTATTGCTTGGGTGGAATCTCCACTCAGCGGGTGATTTAGGGATAATACACTCTCCACGTTCTGTATTCTGTCTAAAACCACCAAGAACGACCAACCCAGAACCATCCAATTTCTGAATGTGTGACAAACCACTCGTAGAGCCTCTTTAACTATCCCCTCGAATGCACCTCTGCACAGTGAGTTTTAGGTTAGAATTCCTAACATTTCTTTACTTAATCGTCGACTTTTGTTAATGACGGCTGATTCTACAGCTTTCGGGGGAAACGAGATTGATCTCCAATCTAACTACTTAACAACAAATGTACTCAGAAATGTCCCCAGAAAAGAGATCTTTTGAAGCGATAGTGGAGATCGTTCTACCTCTAGTTTGCACAGTATAGTATGACTTGTTCTTCAACCACATTAGTCAATTTTGGTTTGAATATAGTCTCGTTGCTAAGATAATTGTGAGATGCGCTTTCACCATACAAAAAAAAAAATAATTTCAAAACGGACTGTGGTTGTGATCATCTTTTATCTCATGTAGTTATTGATTTGTGAAATTTTAATGATTTCAAAAATTATAATTCCGGTTCCCTTTTGGGGATGATAGCCCATCCCGATCTTATCTCGTCATGAGGGGGGCGTGGTGGCGTCGCGGTAACCGGTTCTTGTCCGAAGTTAAGTAACGTCGAGCGCGGTTAGTAGTTGGATGGGTGACCATTTCAGCGACTGATTCGCGCTCCCGCGTTGTGTCATTGGGCAAAGCACTTAACCCCGATTGCCCACACGGGGGCAGGATGACGCTGTGTACTAAGGCGTACTGCACGTCGAAGGTCCGCATATCTTCAACCAATGTAATCGTGCCTGTGCCGCGGTGCAGAGTTCAGAGTTACGATGTTGGACAGCTGAAAGCTGCTCGTTGTTGCTCGGGGGTTCTCTCCGGGTACTCCAGCTTTCTCCATCCGTAAAACTGTCATCGACATGATATGACCTTGGATGTTAATGTGTCGCTAAACCCTAATAAAAAAAATCTCGTCATGAAAATGGATAAAGTTTTCTCCCCTGATATTGTTAGATTCGCGAGGAAGATCCAATTAAAAAGAGTGTAATTGTAGCGAAAACACCTATGGCATCAGCGGAAACAATGCCCAGTTTCCTTTTGTTACTTTTAATAACCGAAAACAACAGACAGCTGTTGGAGCTGTCTGTTGTTTTCGTTTATTAAACGACATTGCAAAAGGAAATTTGGCATTTTATGGCAAGCTTTTTCGAAGCAACAAAGTAACTGTTCACTTTGGCTGTTTGTTTAGCGAATGTGTTTTTCCAGGTATTTACAAGATTTTGTTCTTCTCAGGAAAAAAAATTAGCAAATCGTACATTTTAAACTTTTATATTAACTCTTTTGGCGCGGAATAATCTGAGAAATAGAATTCTTAGCGCCTGATATTCATCAGGAATTTTACAAAAAATATAAGTTGTTAGACTAAAGCGTTATTATTTTAAAAGATATTCTAATGATCTCATTGACAGTTTTTCAAATGATTTCCTGTATATATTTAAATGGCACCTTTATACTTTCAAGGGACGATATCGTTGTTCATGGATAGGATATAAATGGTGCATGAAACATAGGAATACGTATGTTTACCAACGAATCGTCGCATCCCCCCCCCCCACCCCCACGCGTAATATGCAACATCAGCAGTTGAAAAAATATTATTTTTTAAAAAATTTCAACAAAACCATATCATGTGACCCCTCGTTGGAACGAGCTCGTCGATCTCGTTCCAACGAGGGGTCACATGATATGGTTTTGTTGAATTTTTTTGAAAAATTTGAAAAAAAATGATATTTAAAATAATAAATTTTGATATCGTCTGCGTTGGGTAAATGGTTAAAAGCACTTGGAAATGGACACACACAGTTGGCTAAAGTGACTACTGCAGTACCTTTCCGCGGTCTGCCGTCTGTCGACTTTAGTCGCCTGTCGCGCCAAAGGAGTTAATGGAAAGGATAGTGTTTGTATTATCTGTTACGATGCGGACACTGATGATATAATGAACAGAAAAGGGTTACAGAACATTAAAAGATTGTGAAAGCGCCATGTTCTTATTTTCAAAAGGGTTTCAGCAGAGCATAATAATTAAACGTTCAAACTGTTTTGGAAAAATAATGTAAGAATCCAGCTTCTGTACTTCTATACTACTCTACAGAAAAATGTCCGATGTTTGTGAAATAAAGCGGACATCGATCATGTAACTCAGCTAACATTTCAAAATTTCAATCTTTACTGGAAATTCCCATACCAGTAGTGTTAAATTTACCGACAACTTTAGAAAATTAAGGGGAGTTAACTTTCCTGTAAATATATTCCAATTACGAAATATCCAGCCATGCTTCTTTTAGTTAATTCATGGGTGTTAGGAAATACCGGAATGGGCTTAACAACGCAGGACGAATCGGCCTGGCTAACACAGTGCGCTTCATTGTTCAAACGTAATATAGGTGTTTTTTATGTGCTAAGTATACCAATAGCCACAAAATATCACCTTTGCAATTGATTTAGCTGAGGGAGTAAAGCGTTAAAACTGTCGGTTTTCCTCGCCAGATGCTGTGCTAAACATCCGAGTGTCGCAAACAAATTCCACCATCTTTCACATCACAAGAAGTTTTCCTTCTGTGATTAACAATTCTCAGTTGATCCATTTATAACTTTATATCCTTTCAAAGCATTTTGGAACTCACACATCATTGTGGCCCTCCGAATCACAAATTTTGGATCTAATCTAATTCTTAACCCTTTACCTAACATGAAAAGCAGACGACACTTGCAAAAAAAATTCTTGAATAACGAATTTTTTTCATTTTTTGTCTCAAAAACATAGGTTATGCTCCCACGTTGGAACGAGCTCGTTTCAACGAGGGGTCATAACCTATGTTTTTGAGACAAAAAATGAAAAAATACTGAAAATTCGTTGGCGATTTTTGAGAATAGCGCTGGTCGGTTTTGGCAGTTACGTTGGGTAAAGGGTTAATCAAATCAGGTAGTGTATTTCGAATCGAATTGAAAATAGAACTGAATCTCGCATCTCGGCAAATTGTAAATATGGTACGTTCTTACAACCGTAAGGGGGCGCAGTGGCGTTGCGGTAACCGGTTCTCGTCCGATCACCGAAGTTAAGCAACGTCGAGCCCGGTTAGTCCTCGGATGGGTGACCGTCTGAGCGACCGATTCGGACTCCCGCGTTGTGTCCATGAACAAGGCACTTAACCCCGTTTGCTGAGGCGTACTGCACGTCGATGGTGCGCATGTCTTCAACCAATCTAACCCTGCCTGTGCTGCTGTGCGGATTTACGATGTTGGGTAGCTAGCAGCTGCTCGTCGTTGCTCGGTGGTTCTCACCGGGTACTCCGGCTTCCTCCACCCGTAAAACTGCCACGGTCATGATTAGCCATTGTGCATAAGTTTGTGACCTTAAACACCAATAAATAAATAAATAATACAACCGTAAATATTTCGAGTCTCTACTCCAGTATTATATTCAACGGCGACTCATCTCTTTGGACGAGTCACCCCAAAAAGTTAATTATTCCAGAACAGAATCAAAGAAGTTTTGGAGGCGGAATCGCTTTGAACTCCTCTTCTATTATCAGGTCTCCTGTACAAGAGGCATGGTGGTAAAAAGTGTTCAAGAGAAGACAGGTACAGTTGAAACTGGAAGTCCTGTCACACTTAACGCGGGAAATGCTCGTTAGTTAATGCGCTCTTTACTGCAGAAGAATGCAGTAGTCTGAAATACACAAGAGCTTTTGCGCTGTGCGATGCAAAATTTAACGCGCTATTAGAGAGGTCGGTAGTGAAATCACGAAATGAAACGATCAAACAGAAAGAAACTATTGAGGCTACGTTATGTGGAGGGTGAATTATTACTAAATCGCTGTGGAGTAGATTTTTCACTCTGTAATTATTCACAATGTCCGAGGACAAACCACAAGAAGCACTTGCAAACTTCCATCACATGGTCCATGTGATGATAGTTTGCAAGTGTTTCTAGTCCTGTTATAAATACAGTTACAACTAGAAGTCCTGTCACGAACTGTGCGTTTATATAGGCTTAATTGTGCGAAAGAATTGCGCGCAATTGCCATATTGAATGGCGTCCAAAGCACAGCAGTTTCTCCTGGTTACTCGTAGCAAACATGGGCAATGTTTCTGACAATGGACCTCCGGGTTACCCGGAGGTCCATTGGCTGAAACATTGCTTGTGCAAAAGTCATATGTACAGAATTTGATATCCTTACTATGGTCATAACGCATATGTCAACGCGCGGATCGACGTGCTATTTGTACGCATGTCATGACAGAACTTCTAGTTTTAACTGCACTTTTCGAGTGGAGAATATATGGCGCTGTGATTAAGTAGTAAGCTACTCTCTTCATTCTATATATAGAGTCACATTTTAATATCTATTTACGTCATTACATGTACATGTATCCCAATATATGTAAGGAATGAGGTTAATGATCTCTATTTTCTAGTATAGAATTGTACAGAGTTGACTACGCTGTTTTTCAACCGGAATTGAGTTGCGCAAACGATGCAGTTTGACAGGGACCAAAATGCACTTACTCAGCGCTCTATTACTTCAAAGTAGCGCACAATACAGTCACAAAACTTCTAGTGTCAACTGTAGGTGCTTGAGTACCTCTCGACGATTTGAAAATTTCGAATTAGCGCGACTCGAATCGAATCGAATCGTAGGGATGCAATGCACAAAGAAAATGCGTTATAGGTGTCCAGGTCCTTCTAAAAATGCATGTGGTTGGGCACAAACGCCATATTTTAATTTCTTTCACTTTTCCCAAACGTTTCTAGTGTCAAACTGCATCGCGCGACCACCAATGGAATATGTTAGTTGGGTTCGTTTAATAGGAGCTCAAAAGAAGAAGATATTGATATGGTCAACTGAAAGCTGTGTTTGGCTGGGGATCTGAAGAGAAATAATGGGTGGTAGCCATATGTTAGCCAAGCCAGTCTTCTGTTAGGAACTAAAAACTGAAAGACACTTTTCGGTTTTAGCGGTTGTGCTAGATAATCTGTGTAATGGGAGAATAAAGGAAAATCGGGATGAACATCAAAACACAACGAAATAGAGCACAGACATCAATGAATGTCTCGTCATGAATGTCGACTTTCAATAACGTTATCTCCCTTGAAATTATTAAATGAGCAAGTTTCCTTTTGATGACCGTGACAGTTTTACAGGTGGAGGAAGCCGGAGTTCCCGGAGAGAACCACCGAGCAACGACGAACAGCTGCCAGCTCCACAACATCGTAACTCTGCACTGCAGCACAGGCAGGGGTAGATTAGTTGAAGATGTTGTTCACAAAACGTTTATTGTGATGCTATTTTCATCAATTGTGTTATTTCTACTCCTTTTCGTTTTTGTATGCTTTCAGGACAGTAAGACAAATTCCTTGACGCTCAGCAATGTTGCTGGTGTGTTTCATATTGTGATTGGAGGTTTGATTCTGTCCATGTTAGTTGCTGCATTAGACTTTTTATATACAGCCAAGCTGAAAAAGAGACAATTAAAATTCTACAATAAGCCAAGCTGACAGAAAGAAGTATATATTTATTTTAATAAAAAAGTACTGTATATAAGAATATTTAAAATATTTCGGTGATAATAAAATTATGATTCTAAAATGGCCTTTATTCTTATTCTTCATGATACTATGAACGTGTTCTTGTTCTCTTTCGTCATCTTTCACAAATCGCAAAACAGATTTTATTTTTCCCATGGATGTTACATGCACGTGATAAGTAGCAGTCTTTATGTGCAATTGATGTTGTTTTGGTACAGTTAAAACTAGAAGTACTGTCAAGAATTGTGCGTTTATCTAGGTTTAATTGCGCGTTGGAATTGTGCGCAATTGCGACATCGAATGGCATCCAACGCACGGCAGGTTATCCTGGTTACTCATCGCAAACACAGGTAATGTTTCTGCCAATGGACCTCCGGGTTACCCGGAGGTCCATTGGCTGAAACATTGCTTGTGCACAGGTCATATGTACATGATTTAATAGCCTTACTATGGACATAACGCGTATATTAACGCGCAGATCGACGCGCTATTTGTGCACATTTCCTGACAGGACTTCTAGTTTTAACTGTAAATCAACAAAAAATCGGAATATTTCATATCGGAATCAAAGAAATTTCGGAAGCGGATCCTCCTTTAACACTTCTATCACCATTCCTGACTTAAACTGTCATGGCAATCGACTTTCTATACAATTATCTCGCTTTAGATTATTAGACAATCGATGCAAGTCCAATTAAGAAGCAAGTAATTGTCGGGAAAACCTCTATGACATCAGTAGAAAATAAAGTCAAGTTTCCCGCCGTTAGTTTTAAAAACGAAAACAGCAGAAAACTCTCAGAGAACACAGAGAGATGGTGAAAATGCCGTTTTCTTATTTTTAAATGGGTTCCAATAGAGATTACTGAGACGACCAAATGATAGTGAAAAAAAACATGTGAAAAGACAGCTTCTGTATTTTTGTACTTCTCTTCGGTAAAATACATTACGTTTATGAAATGAAGCGCGCATCGATGATAACATCTCAAAATTTCAATTTTTAAAATGAAGTTCCCATACCCTTGGTTTCAAAATTACGGAGAGCTTTGGGAAATTAAGGGGAGGTAATTTTCCGGCAAATCTCTTCCAGTTGGGAAAATTGTCAGCTATGCAGGTTGCTTCAAAAGGAGACTTGGCGGAAGAAAACAAAATTCAGAGACACTCCGTCTCCTGAGTTCCAATGTGTTCTATGTGCCAGTAGGCACACAGAACACATTGAAACTCAAGAGACGACTTAGTGAGATTTTGAGAATGTTTCGACGATTCTAAAATGTCCGAATCAATGCGAATCGAATTGAAACATCAAGACAATTTCAAATCGAATCGAATTTCAAAGCATCGTAGGGTCCTTTTGTTTATTTTCAATTTTGTTTGTCCGATCTGTCACCTCCGACCAAATCTTCATTCATACATCTCTGATGATATGTGACGCTCGAAGAAAAGATGCAACTCACTAGGGCGTGTGCACACAGTAGCGATATGGCAGACCGCCCCATCTCTGGGCTAATGTAGTCACATTTATTCGAACCAATTTATCTAGTCACGTTGACTTGTTATCTGTCTCATTTGCTTCTTGTTGTGCAATTGATATTGCATTTAGGACCTGACTGCTATGTGTGCCAGTCACCACTTTCGGTAGGTAATAATACTCCCATGCTCACTTTCAACCTAGGTGCCGTTCCTTGATGATACTTCTGTCACTGCTACGTGAGAATGTCCTGTTGGCAAATCAACTATAATGTTTCACAGGCGAGAATCACAAAACAGGAAATAGTGTGGTTGTACTAATGGACGACTATTTTCGTCTTTGAAAGAAATTTACAGGAATGTTTGCTTCCCTCAGTTGTCTAAAGTTATCAGTACATTTAACACTTAGGATGTGGGGATTTCATTTAAAATTTAAATTTCGAAATTTTCTGTAACTTATTTTTCTGTTCATTATATCAACGACGTGCAAATCGTGACATTGAAGACAGACACTATACTTCCCATTAATATAAAGGTCTAGGAGGTTGGATTTGCCACCTTTTTCTGGGAAGAATAAAAACTGTAAATTCCTGTACAAACAAATTTGCAGAACAAAGAGACAAAGTAGACAGTTCGTCCCCTGAGTTCTAATGTGTTCTATGTGCCTACTGGCACATAGAACACATTTGAACTCGGGGGAGGGGGGGGGGGGGGAAGTTGTTCAATTGCTTTTAATTAACTTGCTATCAAAAGCCAAGGTTTCCTTTTGTAACTTTTAATAAATGAAAACGACAGAGACCTCTGAGATGTGGATGTTGTTTTCGTTCATTAAATGTAACAAAAAAGAAACATCACATCATTCTCTACTTATATCATAGGCGTTTTCTCAACAATTGCATGCTTCTTAATTCCTCGCCAGTCAAATAGTTCAGAAGAGATAACTTTATTGAAAGTTGATTTTTATAACGAGATAAGTCAGGTATGTTCCTTCTTTCTTCCCGTTTCGCTCAGATACTGGAATCATATCTTCTCATTCAAGTTTTTGAGGTTATCTCGGTGAAGACGGCATGCAGCTTGAATGTGAACGAGACGGAAGTATTCATTCTCTGGCTAAATTTTGGTCCCGCGCCCTCTTTGAAACAAATCCTGTATCAACCACTGTGTATTTACATTGTTTTTGTACGACGAATTTGAGATAATAGAAATTCTCCAACGCAAAAGTTGTTTTTGCATCGACAAACCTGAAAATAATTCTTCTTTTGCATAATAGTACCCTAGGTTCGCTAAACCCCTATTTTTATAACTACAACACATGGGTTCTGAGTGTAGGAGAAGCTGTCTTTTCAGACAAAACATATATGTAGCAGCTTGGGGTGTGCACGTTTTAAATATTTTTGCGTACAACGTTATGATTAGTTAATGCTATGTAAACAGTTGAGTACAATGTAGCCCCTGAAATAATACAAACAAACTCTTCACATTATATTAGAAATAACAACATTTTGGGGTTTTTTTCAGCGACAATGTGGAATCATACATGAGACTAGCTTACACCCTAAAACAAATACCCTACTCTTTTATCGTGATAGTGTATCTTCCCTCCTAAACTCATATGGGCAGTTAATCTAAAGTCTATCAAATAACTATTTCTTCAACAATTGGGAACTTCGACACCGAATCATAGTACACGTGCACCAGCGACCCGCCATCCGATGTGAAATAATTATATCCATCCTGTTTGGTGCCAGTTGCACTAAATAAATTTGTTTAGCACAAAAAATACAGCATTTAGCACCAACATCTGGCACCCAAAACACACATTGGGTAGATTTCAAAGTCTTTGAGCATAATTATTTCAGTGTGACATTTTCGATAAAATCGCTGGCGACAAAGTCTTTACAGTATTCCCACCTGGCAAGTAATCAATAGAAAACATTATAATCATGAGTGAATTGAACTGAACAGTTTATCTATTCAATCTGATTATTATCCAAATTTTTCTTTATTACCTAATCTTTTTTAATTTGTTGTTTAATCTATTTTTATAAGCCTTCTGGAAAATAAAATTTGCTACCAGTTTATTTGGAGTGAATAAACAGTGAGTAAATAATAATCATGAAATTATTTTGTAAATGTTAATAATAGCTTTTACTTTTCATTATCTATATTTTTATAATTTGTGAGGTTCTCTCGCAACTAAATTACTTAAAAGACTCCAGTAATGATAAATTAAGATATTGTACTTTGAGTGCGACAAGGTGCCATCTGCAATGCTTTAGCATTGCAGATGGCGCCGCGTTGCACTCAAAGGTCAATACATGGTTACTTTGCTCTCATTTTCAATTAAATTTCATTTGGTACATAAATCTTTCATTTAGCAAGGAACAAAAGTTTCCTTCCTTTGTACCAAAAAATTTTCGATCAGCGTGAACGCTGGAAGTAATCTCCCAAAACTGAACGAACGAAAACCAAAATTTTGCTCCAAAAACATACTTTTGGTAGGTCTGAAAGGTTTTGTAGTGTATTATTTCAGTGTGGTGTTTTCAATATTTATCCCATAAATGGCCGTTTATTTGAACAATAAATGCCTTGGATAAATTTTTGCCTTATTCACCTAGTAGGGTGATAAATTTTCCCCATAGGTTTAACACTGAAAGAATTTATTCCCCCAGTAGCGACGGACTTGTTGACCTCTGGCCTCTACCACATTTGTCTAGCATAATTAATAGTTCGATTGTTGATTTCTTTAAATCTTTTTGAACGTATTACACAATGCCAGTAGAAAACACTACCCACTGCTCATATAAAAAAGTATTTTTGCAAGTTTAGCTCAAGTTTGTAGAGGAATTATTTTTAGACAGAAATGTATTACTGCGCCCTGTTTATTTTTGCCAATTTTGCTGGTCGATCGAATTGGACTAATGTGCTCCTCACTTCTCGCCTTGTTTTGTAGCGAATTATAGCACGATTTTGCCGCGACTGCCCTGTAGAAGATTTATGGGATAAACAAAATAAACGTACAGTGTTTTCAAGTAAAAAAATTATTCTACTCGTAGAATAAAGAATGAAACCGACTCGCCAGAGGCTCGTCGGTTTCATTCTTAATCCTACTCGTTGTTTGGATAAGCATGTCACGGTGTGGTCATTGTCCTGTCGCTTTCCTCTACTTCAATCATCTTCCAACCAGAAGGCGAGCTTTCGGGTTGGAGTATGGTTGAGGTAGAAGAAACGAAGGATGGTTGAAGTGAAAGAAGTTGAAAAGCGACCAACGGTGGAATTCTTAGGCCAAATATTGTTTGGATTTACAAATAATACATTTCAGGAAAGCGTGGATGTTGACATGCTTGCATGCGCCCATTTTAACTCGTCTAACCGCGCAACATGTCTGTGGAAAAAGTTGAGAGGTACGTGTCCCCTGCCCCCGCCCCCTCCCTTGTTCTGCTCCAGTGTAGAACAGTTTACATGAATGGTCTGAATAAAAAACAGATAAACAGTATTTGTTGCTATTATAAAAATATTGGCACATTCTTATCGACTTCTGTGTGGAAATAGTTGAAGAATGTTTAAATATGTATTAACACTCGAGGTTGTAAAAGCGTTCTAACATAAAAACAATCGATATTATGTCGCCGGTTCATTAACCCTTTGCCCAACGTAACGGCCAAAACTGGCCAGCGCTATTCTGAAAAATCGCCAATTAATTTTCATTATTTTTTCATTTTTTGTCTCAAAAACATAGGTTATGACCACTCGTTGGAACGAGCTCGTCGAGCTCGTTCCAACGAGGGGTCATAACCTATGTTTTTGAGACAAAAAAATGAAAAAAAATTAGTTATTCAAGAATTTTTTTTGCAAGTGTCGTCTGCTTTTCATGTTAGGTAAAGGGTTAAATATTATTTATTACATATGATTTTCTTTCCTAGAATTGCTCATTATCCAGATCGGCAGATATGACTACAAACTCGGCTGATACGGCACCGATCGCGGTCGATATAGATTAAGGTAGAGTTGCCACCCACGATGCCTTACTAACCGCAAATAGTTAGCTTACACTGAATTCTTTCACCGCTAAACGAAATCTGGAAAATTGGTGCAACTGGGGAAAATAGAATGGTTTGAAGGAGAGATTTTTGTATGGTGATGAGTTATTGATAGCAATAAGGATTTGGTGGATCAAGAGAAAAAGGGTGAGATTTGTACAAAAAAGTCAACGCAAACTAAGATTCAGGATTGTGTGCGGTGATTCGTCGAAGTGAGAGAAGAAATAGTTCAGCTACCAGAGAGTCGCAGTTGGGAAGCAGAGATGTTCGGGAAGCTGAATCAGAAGAGGAAACTTGACTTTGTGAAAAGAATGATGGACAATAATGCTGTCAGAAACATGTAGCATAACATTTTGTAATTATTTGTTTTGGTTCGATTTGAACCAAGCTAGAGTTGCACCCTCCCCCACCCCGATGCGTTACTAGACACAGCCATTTTTTTTTTTTTTGGGGGGGGGGGGGGGTGGCGGTGGCGTTGCGGTAACCGGTTCTCGACAAATCACCGAAGTTAAGCAACGTTGAGCCGGTTAGTCCTTAGTCTGAGCGGTCGATTCGGTTTCAAGCGTTGTGTAACCGGTTTTCGTCCGATCACCGAAGTTAAGCAACGCCGCGCCCGGTTAGTCCATAGTCTGAGCGATCGATTCGGTCTCCCTCGTTGTGTCCTTTGGCAAGGCACTTAACACCGATTGTCCACATGGGGGCACGATGACGCCGTGTACTAAGGCGTACTGCACGTCGATGGTGCGCATATCTTCAATCAATCTAACCCTGCCTGTGCTGCATTGCGGATTTACGATGTTGGGAGCTGGCAGGTGCTCGTCGTTGCTCGGTGGTTCTCTCGGGGTACTCCGGCTTCCTCCACCCGTAAAACTATCACCGACACGATATGACCTTGGCTGTTAAAGTGTCGTTAAATCTTCATAAATTAATAAATAATAACACAGCCATTTTGTTTACAGCGAAAAATTTCACCGCTGTTCGAAGAAAGCAATCAATATAATTGGCGTTACAAAGCAAACATTCACGCCGCAAAATGGAATAGTTCTGTATGGTGACGAATTAATGGTGGTAAAGAGTTATAGACTAAATGCAACGCAAACTAAGATTCAGAGTCGTAAGCGGAGATTCGGCGAAGTGAGGGAAGAGATAGTTCAGTTATCCGAACGTCGTGGCTTCCCCACTGGGGAAGCCGCGATGTTCGGATAGCAGAACTAGAAGAAGATGAAATTCGGACTTTATGAATTATTTATTTATTGGTGTTTAAGGTCACATACTTATGCACGAATGGCTAATCATGACCGTGACAGTTTTACGGGCGGAGGAAGCCGGAGTACCCGGAGAGAACCACCGAGCAACGACGAGCAGCTGCCAGCTCCCCAACATCGTAACTCCGCACTGCAGCATAGACAGGGTTAGATTGGTGGTTGAAGACATGCGCACCATCGACGTGCAGTACGCCTTAGTACACGGCGTCATCGTGCCCCCATGTGGACAGTTGGTTTTAAGTGCCTTGCCCAAGGACATAACGCGGGAGTCCGAATCGATCGCTATGACGTTGACCCATCCGAGGATTAACCGGGCTCGACGTTGCTTAACTTCGGTGTTCTGACGAGAACAGGTTACCGCAACGCCATCACGCCACCCGGACTTTATGAAAAGTATGAGAAACAATAACACTGTCAGAGGCTGCAACAGATATGTAAACATTTTGTAATGATTTGTTTTGGGTTTAATAAATAAAGATGCTATTAGTTGGTTATTTTCATATCGGTCGAGATATCAACCCTCGGTTACTACACATCAGCCTTCGATCTTCGATCTGAGGCTGATAGGAAGTTACATCGGGCTGATTTTTCAGCCGAAATGAAACTAACCAAACAATGATCTGCAACAAAAGTGCATTACCATTTATTGTAAATCACTCTTTATGACATTCATATTGACGAAGACGGGTTTGAAAAAGTACATAAAATATCAGGAATCTTTCCCATTGCTTTTTCCTAAGGATTCCCAGATAATTTTGTGTTAATCACATAGTATAGATTTTAAGGATCAAAATAAAACACACCTGTGTGTAAAAGTATCCTAATGCGTTTTGCGTCCTTTTGTTTGTCTTGTCGATAGAAAAACAAAAACAATACGCACACCGTGGAAGCGAGATTAAGTCAACACAGTGATGTGCATACCTAAATATTGATGAAATAGCAATCCGTTACCACCAGCTAGCATAGGCTGTTTGAGTCTCTGTGAAAACGGCTCTGTAGAATCATCTATATTTTCCATACAGGATTTCTAAGATTTATGAATAAGAAGAATGAAGAACATGTCGAATCTTACAACGATAACATATATACTATTGCTAAGAAACGTTATCCTTTAACACAGGGATGTATAGAAGTGTTCGAAGAGTGAAACCTGGTAGTCCGTGAGTAGACAAGCAATGAACTTCTAACCTGACAGGATTCGTGGATAGGCACATATTTTCAAGGCTACCAAGTTCGGCCCAGTGAGAGAAAAGTTACAAGCGTATATCGGTAAATGTGCCATGACCCACAACAGTCTCTCGTTTAGATGAGCATGCCACGATGTTATCATTGTCCTGTCGATTTCTTCTAGTTCAAGCATCTTCCGACCCGAAGGCTAGCCTTCGGGTTGGAGGATGTTTGAGGTAGAAGAAACGGACCAAAGCAACCAACGGTGGAATTTTTTGGCCAAGAAAAAACGAAAACAATACGCGCACCGTGGAAGAAAGATAAAGTCAACACAGTCATGTGTGTACCTAAATATCGATGAAATAGCAATCCGTCTCCGCCGGATAACACGGGCTGTTCGAGTCTCTAACAAACCGCGCTGTAGAATCATCTATATTTCCCACAGAGGATTTCTAAGAATTATGAATAAGAATAACGAAGAACAGGTCGAATCTTACAACGATAACCTCATTTAAATGTCTACAAACTGATGTCAATTTGAAGTTGGAAGGCTTCACACATCGAATCTAGGAATTCAAAACATCCAATCTTATTTGACAAAACTCAATGAGTAAAATTGAATTGATTAAATTCCTAGATAACCTATAGAAAAAAAGAAGGGTGAAATTTTGATATTCCGATATCCGTGAAAGAGTGTTAATGCTGGAATCATCACGGCAGACAGCTTTCGTTATAGGAAGAGATTTATAGGAAAGTTAGTTCCCCTTAATTGTATAAAGTTGTCAGTGACTTTTGCACGTTGGGTATGGGAATGTCATATAAATATTGAAATTTCGAAACGTTTGCGAATTTGTATCATCGATGTGCGCATCATTTCGCACACTTCGGACATTTTCTTGTAGAGCAGTATTATAATCCCTGATGGGTATGGGTGTGGGATGGGAAAATCTCACTCGAGGGCAAAATATTTGGGCCAGACACGAGGCTTGCCTCGTGTCTGGCCCAAATATCTTGCCCTCGGGTGAGATTTTCCCATCCCACACCCGTACCCTTCAGGGATTATTTTTCTCCCCCCACCATACAGCGGTTACGTTAGCCAGAAGTAATCGGCGGTCTCGTGCTGATATAATCAACTCATTTGGTATTCGTTGTTTTGAAAAACTAATGACACAATCGGAAAGAGCATGCAAAAGTTATGTATATACCAAAGGTATATACCACGAAATCAATTAGGAACGGTGGCATCTTGGGGTTTAAAGAGTTTTAGAGCATCAAACTTTGATCACACGGCATTCTGATGACGTCAAAACGAATTAGTTGGTAGCAAAAAACTGATACGATGTGCATAACGTCATAATAACGTTATAAATGTATAACGTCACGTGGGTGGGGTGGGATACATCTGTCTCTCCCTGCTATCTCACCTTGGACAGACGTATGTTACACATGCAGTGGGGGGAGAAAAAAATACTGAACCTAGTTTTATTTTTTTTACAATTATTCCCCAATCATTTTGAACTTTTGACTATTATTCTCAGTATACAGCCATTTAAAAATATGAAAACGGCGCTTCCACCATCTTTTGGTGTACTGCAACTTTTCGCTCTTCATTATGTCAATCAACAATGTGGACATCGTGACATATAATACAGACACTATCATTTTTCATTACTATAAAGTCTAGGAGGTAAGATTGGCTAGAAGAGATAGTTCAGTTATCCGAACGTCGTGGCTTCCCCACTGGGGACACTTTTAGAAATATTAAAGTAATGAATTCTGATATTGTCTGCGTTGGGTAAAGGGTTAACGCTATCATTTTTCTTGTTTATTCCGTTAATCATTATGTTACGTGCTCATGGGAAAGACAATTAAATGACACAAATTAAAGTTAATATGCATCTGAAATGTAACTAAGACAGAAAAATAAATACTTTAACCCATATTATAATATTTACCTTTTTGCAAAATTTTCGCCTGGAGTTATTTGTGTCTTTGTGTGTTCTGAAGCCCTAGCCCTGAAGCATTATGATAGTTATTCAAGATGACATTTCGTTCTGAACCGATACACAAGGGATTGGTGTAAAGAAATGATGGAAAAGGTATACGTGCTCGGTTTAATAGGGTGTCCTGAAAATGGCAAAGTGCATCCCCACCACAACTGCATTGCCGGGTTTTTCTCCTACCAGTGAAGGTCTTGCATAGAAGTAAACCATTACCAATTTACTCAGTGTCCATCACCTTAGAGATATCTCACTATATGTACAATTGTTTGTTATCTGAGGTTTTATAATACTTCCTCGCGATGAGCGCGGCAACTACAAGAAATAAAACATTTGGAGCCCCAGAAACCGTCAGTGGTTACGCAAGGTATTTACAATTTTTCGGTGTCTTGAAACTTCAAAAATGTGAATAAATTAAATAATCAGTTGATAAGATTGGGTTTAGTATCCCATCACAAGCTCTCATGCCATCAGCCTTTTTTTAACAATATTTTTATTTCATTCATTTGAAACCGGTGTAAAAGGAATGGAAGTCCGTAGGAACGTTAGTCCCTCTGGACTATTATTCCGCGGAATTATAGTCCTAGGTCTAACATTTCTAGGAATAGTAGTCCGCCGGACTACTATTCCTATAAATGTTAGACCCAGGACTATAATTCCGCGGAATAATAGTCCAGAGGGACTAACGTTCCTACGGACTTCCATTCCTTTTACACCGGTTTCAAATGAATGAAATAAAAATATTGTTAAAAAAAGGCTGATGGCATGAGAGCTTGTGATGGGATACTAAACCCAATCTTATCAACTGATTATTTAATTTATTCACATTTTTGAAGTTTCAAGACACCGAAAAATTGTAAATACCTTGCGTAACCACTGACGGTTTCTGGGGCTCCAAATGTTTTATTTCTTGTAGTTGCCGCGCTCATCGCGAGGAAGTATTATAAAACCTCAGATAACAAACAATTGTACATATAGTGAGATATCTCTAAGGTGATGGACACTGAGTAAATTGGTAATGGTTTACTTAGTCCGCCGGACTACTATTCCTATAAATGTTAGACCCAGGACTATAATTCCGCGGAATAATAGTCCAGAGGGACTAACGTTCCTACGGACTATCATTCCTGTCACACCGGGTTTGGCGAACAGGCTATTCCTATCTTAACGCCTTACCCTTAAATTATAAAATTACATTGTATGATGCATGTGCAGTTGTGCAAAAGTGACCGCATATCAGGCATCAAGATATACTTCCAAATTAATGGAAAACCTATTTCCAGTACAACTGAGACATAGTGCGTTACAAAGCATTTCTCGCGCCACCCATCACCCAGCCATGACGCGCACACTACCGACATTATGAATGCTCCAGAAAACGCGAAAAAACGTACTTAGCCACGTGACTGAATTACCTTCATGCCAACAGTCAAATTCTGTGAGGAATCCAAGGCTGTTATGGATTATTGTTTACCCACTTTTATTAGAGTTTGCGCGCAGACTGTCGATGATGTAATTTGACGTCCCTCCACCTACAAGATATACAGATATTCTATCGTGCTCCTGTTATAGGAATTCCATCAAAAATAATTTAATTCGCCTTGAAAACATCACGATATTGACACAATTGGTTGGACTACGCGGCGTAATACTAAAACTTGAGCTATTTTGTGTCTTCATTCACAATGCTAATGCTATCAAAGATTCGGTTAACCCTTTACCTTATATGAAAAACAGACGATACATGCAAACAAAATTCTTGAATAACTTTTTTTTTATTTCTTGTCTCAAAAATATAGGTTATGACCCCTGATTGGAACGAGCTCGTTCCAAAGAGGGGTCATAACCTATGTTTTTGGAGACAAAAAAATGAAAATATAATGAAAATTAATTGGAGTTATTTGAGAATAGCACTGGACGGTTTTGGCCGTTACGTTGGGTAAAGGGTTAAATCGCGTTTTGAGAATAACGCTGGCCGGTTTTGGCCATTATGTTTCTTGAAGCTTTAAATCACGTCTTGATTGAAAAACATTTCTTGTGCTGATTCATTCATGTTTATGGTGCTTTTTTAGATTTAATTGTCTTAAACATTTCAGTTGATCAGAAAAGTGAACCATGTGTTCATTTTCCGGCCAACTGTAATATTCCAGACGATTTAATTTTAACTTGGACGATGAACTATTTAAGGACTAGACTGGTTCCAGGTCATAACCACGTCGATTTCCTCACAGAATTAGGCTGGGAGCTTGAAAACTTGATTCCAGCCATAAGGCTGCACGTTGAAAATATTAATTGATCAACCCCAAAATAATAAATATGGACTCTTCCAATTGCTTCCATTGAACCGACATGGAAGACACCACCAGTGTTCAAAGGGGTAACCTTTTACCTAAAGTAACACCAATAACCACCTTGCTCTATCCACAGAAATCGTTATTCACATTTTTGTGATTTTAATTTTTTAAGGTTTTTTAGTTTTTTTTTTTGTTTTTTTTTGCCTCGAAGGCGTAGCGCATGTCCGAGCGTTTCAGTCCATTAATGGGTCATAAGCTAGGTATTTGAGTCATACAAAAATCAAGTTTTCACGATATATTTTGGAAGTTTCATCTGCTATTCAGGTTGAGCAAAGTGTTAAAATATATTCTAAACCTACCTCCATGCCCTGATTGAGAATCTGACCTTAATGTGCCAAAACATCTGGCGCCATTGATTACTCTCATGCGCGGATTAATTGCATCTTGCATTAGTTGAAACAATAATATCTAATGATCCCAAACAGTTGGGCGCATTGCCTGGGGCGTGGGAAGAATTGTGAAGTTGGGGGGGGGGGGGGGGGGAGAAGTGTAAAATCAGAGAACTAGGGGAAGGAGGTTTTCATTTTTCAGATTCGGTTTCGGTACGGCTTTAGGGGATAAAACATCGGTTTAGGTTCAGTTTTTCTATATGTTAAGAACAGATTGTAAATAACACTCCAGGCTCCTTAGCTTGAAAAAATAACCGCTACACTTTGTATGACATCACTCACCACAAAACGTTCCTTCTAAGTTAGGGCTGAAACGGTTGGCTCATTTTCGTAACCGACTAAGCGAGAGCTATAACCGGATAATATCCGGTTATCCGTGGCCATTATTTCACCGAATAGGGGATCAAAACTATAAGAATTGGAAAGCAGTATTCTCAAACTATTCCGTAGTGTGTATGCAAACGAACGTTGTCGAGTATCCGACAACGTTCATTTGTATACACACTACGGAATAGTTTCTGCGATTACTCATTACTCACGGAAACTGCCGATCATTAACGAAGTCTTGAACGCCAAAGTCAATTATTTCTCAATATACACAACGCGGCTTCGATGTGAGATATTTCACAAAGGAGAAGCGACAGATTTACTACGTTTTCAACGTGGAATGACGTTCACTATCGATATTTCGGATAACCGGATGGCGGTTTTTCTAATCGGTTAGGTAGCTAACTGGTTTTAAACCGATTATCCGGTTGACCAGTGCAGTACCAGTCTAAGTATCTCCATTGGGTTCAGTCTAACTCCTCATTGACCATTCTTATGGAATCAGTTGATAAGCCTATTCAGTCAAAAAAAACCCATAAATTAGGATAACAAATGAATAAAGTTCATCTAATCTAAGTTGTGTTATCACTGTAACATTGTCTGACGTCTGACGGACGAGTCAATAAGGGAGAAAATGTGACAATGAGAACACGACCTATTCGCCGCTTCGACGGATTGACCAAGTGACGAGAGTCCAGACTGGTCACTAGCCCAGTTCCCTCTTACTAATATAGTTTGGTCAGTTTATGAACAAACACAGTAAACCGTTCGGTCAGTTTTTTGCTTGGTTTTACGGTTTTGTTTTTCGGTTTACCACAAAAACCGAAACCGAACCGTAAAACCGAAAAAAACACCCAGCCTTACGAGAGTCCATAGTGGTCACTAACCCAGTTCCCTCTTACTAATATAGTTTGATCAGTTTATAAACAAACACAGTAAACTGTTCGGTCAGTTTTCTGCTGGGTTTTACGGTTTGGTTTTTCGGTTTGCCACAAAAACCGAAACCGAACCGTAAAACCGAAAAAAAAACACTCAGCCTTACTGATCACTAGCCCAGTTCCCTCTTACTAATATAGTTTGATCAGTTTATGAACAAACACAGTATACCGTTCGGTCAGTTTTGGCTGGATCTTACGGTTTGGTTTTCCGGTTTGCCACAAAAACCGAAACCGAACCGTAAAACCGAAAAAACACTCAGCCTTACGAGAGTCCATAGTGGTCACTAACCCAGTTCCCTCTTACTAATATAGTTTGATCAGTTTATGAACGAACACAGTAAACCGTTCGATCAGTTTTTTGCTGAGTTTAACTGTTTGGTTTTTCGGTTTGCCACAAAAACCGAAACCGAACCGTAAAACCGAAAAACAATCAGCCTTACGAGAGTCCATAGTGGTCACTAGGCCAGTTCCCTCTTACTAATATAGTTTGATCAGTTTATGAACAAACACAGTAAACCGTTCGGTCAGTTTTTTCTGGGTCTCGCGGTTTGGGTTTCCGGTTTGCCACAAAGACCGAAACCGAACCGTAAAACCGAAAAACACTCAGCCTTACGAGAGTCCATAATCGTCACTAGCCCATTTCCCTCTTACTAATATAGTTTGATCAGTGTATGAATAAACACAGTAAACCGTTCGGTCAGTTTTTGCTGGGTCTAACGGTTTGGTTTTCCGGTTTGCCACAAAAACCGAAACAGAACCGTAAAACCGAAAAAACACCCAGCCTTACACAGAAGGGCACCCACATTCTGATATATTTCAATGATGACCCACGCGCCCCATTGCATGATGGGAATAACTTACACAAACCCATGTTTTGGATTAACTTGCATCTTCATTGGCAATAATCAACATATTGGGCTCCAGAATCCAGACATAACGAATATTTAAATATGGTGACAAAAATGTACCTTTATTCGATTTTGGAGAGGAGACAAAATATACTGAAGGAATCTCCGTGTGCGTCGTCTTCCTGCTATTTTCCATTAAGGGTGCAATAATGGGTTGGTAAAGATAATATTGCTCCCTCTCTCTCTCTCTCTCTCTCTTTCTCTCTCTCTCATTCTCTCTCTCTCGCTCTCTATTTCTCTCTCTCTTCTTCTCAACCATTTTTGGAAGACATTGACGGGAGGCACGTTCCCTCTTTGTCTCCCGTTCCTACGTCTCTGTGCACTGCACATGACGGCTTCATGCCACGTGCGAGATCGGCTAATCAGTTAGAAAGTTAGAGAATCAAAATAAATAAATGCTGCGGGGAAAATTACTGCTCAAGAGCACAACTCACGTGTCAGAAAATTCCATTCATAAGCAACACATTTTAGGCAACGTATTAGCGCCACGTGCAGCTTGGTAAGTAATCCATAATTATGTAATATTAATCCGAAATAATGAAATACTAATCCGTAAACAGTATGACGACAGAGTTTATCCGTAATTGCGTATTAGTATTTCGTAATTACGGATTACTAACTAAATTGCATGTGGTACAATACATTGCCGTCATATGTTGTCAGATTTCCAGGCACTTGTGTGAATGAATATTTTCCAGAATACTGTCGGACAACTAGGATATTACTATACGCTGTGTGTGACATGCAAACACAGCTAACTTTCAGGCTCTTTTATCATTTCGGAAGACGAATGGCCGAAAAAAATGACCTTAATTACAGTATGCTAATCGTTACGTAATTTAATAACCCCGGCTACGGCTTTGAATAATAAACAACACATTTGTATGCAGAGATTTGCATTTATAACTCGGATCTCTGACATTATTGATTGCTGGATTACACAGATTTAGGAAGATGGAAAAGCACGCAATGTTCGATCAGAGACACAGAATGAGTTAACCGTTCTTACGACTCTTCTGGGAGAAGTGCAGTAATTAAAATTGAAGTATTTAAGAACTGTTTTTCTCAGTGTCGTTTACGATACACCCAGGCAGCCGTGTTCTTGAAGTGTCCAGTACGTGAGGAGTGGATTGTAACTAAATCACCCGTGGAGTTATCACCAAAACTATACTTTCAAAATTTGTACACATCGACAAAAAAACACGAGCAATGTTTCAGCCAATGGACCTCCGGGTTTAACCGTTCTTACGACTCTTCTGGGAGAAGTGCAATAATTAAAACTGAAGTATTTAACCATTGTTTTTCTCAGTGTAGTTTACGGTACACCCAGGCAGCCGTGTTCTTGAAGTCTACAGTACGTGGAGAGTGGATTGTAACTAAATCAGCCGCAGAGTGGAGTTATCACCCAAACTATACTTTCAAAATTTGTACATATCGTCAAAAAACACGAGCAATGTTTCAGCCAATGGACCTCCGGGTTTAACTCGGAGGTCCATTGGCTGAAACTTTGCTTGTGCTTGTTATCCTTTGCAACAAATCTGCAATTATTGTTTGGGTGGAATCTCCACTCTGCGGGTGATTTAGTGATAATACACTCTCCACGTACTGTATTTGTAATAAATAGGAGTAAGGGGTACAGTAACTGTCACTGTATTGTGCGCTATTGTGAAGTAATGGCGAACTGATTTAGTATACTTTCGTCCCTGTCAAACTGTACCATTAGCATAACTCAATTCCTGTAGAAAATACTGTGCCCACCTCTGTACAATTCTATACTAGTAAACAGAGATCATTAACATCATTCCGAACCTCTAGTGGGATACATGTACATGTAATCACGTAAATAGATATTAAAATCTGACTCCGTACTCAGTATGAAGACAGTGAATTACTTAATCGCAGTGCCATTTATTCTCTGCTTCGAAACGTATTTATAATTGTGCATACAAACACTTGCAGACTCCCCCCCCCCCCCCCCCCCCCCCACTGCATGTGTAACATGCGTCTGTCCAGGGTGAGATAGCAGGGAGAGACAGATGTATCCCACCCCACCCACGTGACGTTAAACATTTACAACGTTATTATGACGTTATGCATATCGTATCAGTTTCTTGCTACCAACTAATTCATATTGACGTCATCAGAATGCCGTGTGATCAAAGTTTGAAGCTCTAAAACTTTTTAAACCCCAAGATGCCACCGTCCCCTAATTGATTTCGTGGTATATACCTTTGGTATATACATAACTTTTGCATGCTCTTTCCGATGGTGTCCTTTGTTTTTCAAAACAACGAATACTAAATGAGTTGATTATATCAGCACGTGACCGCCGCTTACCTCTGGCTAACGTAACCGCTGTATGGTGGGGGGAGAAAAATAATCCCTGATGGGTACGGGTGTGAGATGGGAAAATCTCACCCTCGGGACAAGATATTTGGTCCAGACACTCGGCAAGCATCGCGTCTGGCCCAAATATCTTGCCCTCGGGTGAGATTTTCCCATCCCACACACGTACCCATCAGGGATTATACAAATCTCATGGACCAATGGGTCCAACCCGGTGGTCCATGTAATGAAGGTTTGCAAGTGCTTCTTGTGTTTTGTCCTCGAAAATTGTAAATTATTACTAAGTGAGAAATCTGCCCCACGGCGATTTACTACTAATCCTCCCTCCACATACTGTAGACTCAATATTTTCTTTCTGTTTGATCGGTTCAGTTCGCGATTTCACTACCAACCTCTCTAATAGCGCATTATATTTTGCATAACACAGCACTAACGCTCTTGTGTATTTCAGACTACTTCATTATTCTGCAGTAAGGAACGCATTAACCAACGAGCATTTTCTGCGCTAATTGTGACAGGTCTTCTAGTTTCAACTGTATTTAAGGAATAGTGCATGGCTTGGAGTTGACTACGCCCATATAGTGCCCAGTGAGGTGGTGTAGTTCCCGCCGCGAAGCGGAGGGAACTACACCACTTCAGTGGGCACTATATGGGCGTAGTCAACTACAAAACATGCACTACTCCTTATATTATATCGAACACCCATCAAGAAAAACATCTGCCCGATTTGTTAATCTGTTACCAAGGTAGCAGCCCTACCAACCAGCGTTATATAGAAAAAAATACCATGTAGTTTTTAAAAAACATTTTCTTCTTCCAAAACACGGCTAACTTGGATTATTGATATGAGCAGAAGGCAGATTTTGAATCGGTCGGCAAGGGTAAACAAAACATTTCCCCCAAACGGAACTGTGTATTCTAGAATCGCGCAACTCGCGAATGAAAACTAAAATTTTCGAAATTTGACAACGCAGTTTGATAATTTCCACACATTTGTCACACATATACATTACCGAATGGGTCAGCACGGGATACAAACTCCGAAGATTCAATTGAATTCCATTATTTATTCGTTTACTGCTCAAAACATACAATTAAATAGCGAAATAATATGAGCTGCGAAACAAACGATTTTTCATATCCGGACGCGTTCTCATGAAAGTTGGACCCAGGTATGGATCATTCTCTTCGAAACGAGATATGGATCATCTTCTCAAGGAATAAAATGAAAGCCTCGAAAAATGTGACTTCAACAATGGAAAAGCGATACATTTTTCTACAAAGATTTCTTTCCGGGTCGTTTTGTGGATGTTGTGCCTCTGTGAATCGATTTTTAAATTTAGCCTGATCAGTTTTATTCGGCCAGAATGAAAAGAAAACTGATATAGTAGTGTGCTAAAAATAGAAAACGTGTAGTGCCTGGGTGTAGTGCCTGGTTAGTTCTGTGGATGCAAACCACACGAAATAGGGTGTCATATTTCAGCCAATCAGAATGCAAGGAAGTCACGTGAGATATAATATATTATAAATAGTGTACGGTTGGGTGTCGACTATGACAAAATAGTGGTGATTGAAAGAAAATAGTCCACGCGCCGGAGGTATGTGTAGTATTCCTCCTTGAGGATCACTATCTTAGCATAGTCACCAGTATTCCGTACAGTAATTATTATATTATGTTCCAGTAAGAGTAAAATCCTCGCCATTTGATGGGATGAGAGGTGATGTAATTTATTTTATGTTTACGGCTCCAATAGCAAATATTACCGTCTGACGTCACCACACGAAATATTTGAAATGACGTTGTCCGTTTCGTAATTGCTTCTTCAACCGGAGTGACAAGCAAGTTGCTTCAATTTTCTGGATTTTTCAAACGTGCAGCAGACGATGTTCCGGATGAAGTGGTGTTTAAATTACAAACCGATTTACGATTGGAACTGAGATGGAATGAGTTTATATGGTTTATTGATTATTTATTCAGTGGTGGGGTATACGAGAGATTTATTTACTAAAGCTGTGATCGTTAAAAGTTGCCTTGAACAAGCAACCTTTAACCATCACAAGTTTAGTAAACAAGCCTCTCGCGTTTCACGATGTAGGTTTTGGGCTATGGGTAGTGTCTTATTGGAAGATATACGTTATTGTGATGAGAAGAGCGTCTCGGTTGAATATAAGCACCGAGTCGCAAACCTCCGACCATGCATGTTATCGTCAACTCATCACAATAATTTATATTACTATGCTAGTAAATTTGTTTATCCAATCAAATGAAGTTACTTAGAGACATAGACTCCGCAATATTAGGTCCAGGATGGCTGAAAAGCACCCAATATTAATTTAATATTAGGTGCCCGTCAGCCATTTTGTTTTATCATTATATCCAACGCCTCAGCTTTTAATTTACACGTACGTACATGCTGCAGCGCAGTCGTACAGAAGACACACCATATAAAATAGCCCCGTCGTATAAACATTGCATTCGATTGAATGAAACTGTTATAACAAAATGCCAAACCAGCCCAAAACATTGGCGGTTATAGAACAAGTCACGAGTGATTTATTAGAATGTGGAAGCAAAATTACTCCCCTTGTTGCGTCGTATGTAAACATCGTCTGCTTTGTTTACATTTTTCGAGAAGTGCGCATCATTTAACTATTCGTTGAGTTAACTTCCCCAATGGCATTTTAGCATGCCGTGCATAATAAATACGTTACAGGGCGCTTAGTCGGCAGATACAGTGTCATATACGGCGAAGAGAAAACAACAGTGTCATATACGGCGAAGAGAAAACGGCGAAGGCAAAGCCTCACCTAATATTGTTTTCTCTTCGCCGTATATGACACTGTATCTGCCAACTAAGCGCCCTGTAACTTATAATATTGAACAAAGCTAGGAAGAAACTTATCCGTATTAGGGTTCGGATCCTAAGGACACTGCCTGTTGTCAAGGACATTGCACAAGACGAGCATTTTCATTCTTAAACTAAGAAATAACAAAACAGAATTCGGGAGAATGTCTATTAAAAGTACGCGATGTTTTCTGTCAGACGACCGTCCTAGAATATCCGACGGCTATTTTTGGAAAGTGTACAGTGCTTGAGAATAGAATATAATTAGTTTTAGGACCCTTGGTAGATGAAACGATTCGAAACAGTATAGTACCTCTATTTATCTAACAATCATACAGATTGGGGGCACGATGACGCCGTGTACTAAGGCGTACTGCACGTCGACGGTATGCATGTCTTCAACCAATCTAACCCTGCCTGTGCAGCAGTGCGGAGTTACGATGTTGGGGAGCTGGCAGCTGCTCGTCGTTGCTCGGTGGTTCTCTCCGGGTACTCCGGCTTCCTCCACCCGTAAAACTGTCACGGTCATGCTTAGCCATTGTGCATAAATATGTGACCTTAAACATCAATAAATAAATATCATACAGATTTTGTCCTGAAAACCACGAGAACCGGTATCACAAAATGCGTTCCGATTCCGTATCATACAGACGACTCATTCTAATTCCGCATCATATAGACGACTCGTTTCCGGTAACGCGACAGCGACAGTTACGGGAGATTGGCTAATACCTTTACAATAAATTGAAACTGCACTATTCAATATTACACCTACCCGGTTCCTGGGGATGTGCCCACGTCGCAAACTCGTAATTTCAAGTGGATCGTCATAGGAAGTGACACTGAGAGTGAATAATTTGACAACACAACTTTGAAAATTGCGGTGTCGGGTTACTCATTGTTTGTCAGAGTGCACAAAAATATAGTTCCATAAAATATGTTTTTTTTTAAAACGTTTTCTCGCCAAACACTATGTCCCAAAACTGTATTAATGATTTAAGATTGAATCTGTTTATGTAACAGAATTGTTAGATAAATGAATTATCATGATAATATGCATACCCTGTGATTTGCATCAGATTCTCGATGGTGTCCAAAAATTGGATCACAACTCGCCGGCAAAGCGGGCTCGTTGAGATCCCATTTTGGACACCACCTCGAATCTGATACTAATCACAGGACAAGCACATAATCATGATAATCTGTATATTTTTGCACAGAACAACACGCGCGCGTGTGAATGGGTTAATTGACATGACACGAGTGCCAGTGCGGAAGGATAAAACGAGAGGCCGCAGTGTTTAGTACACGCCTTCACGTTTAAAAAAACAATTATAAGACGGAAACTCAGCAATTCAGTTGACAACACTATCAACAACAAGAACACATATTATCACCAACCAAATTTGCGAGGGGAAGCCATGTTACTATTTTTAGTTATAGCTAGCGATTCAAATTGTAATTGTAAAAATAGTCCGTCAACGATTTCCGTTCGGCACATGTGTGCGGAGCAGATTTTCATGTTCCGCACGGTTTAGTGCTGCTGTAGATGGGGATTTCTTAGAACAGGCGTGTAATAAATATAGCCTGATAAACAGCCACGGCAATCGACAATGCCATTATGAACTTAATAGCAGTCTGGTGTGTTTTTTACCCCGACATTTCTGCTTTCCGTGGTTAATGTCGGTGAATGCTTACTGCTCATCTGATTTACAGTACCTAAAGACGTCGTCGAGACACTTTGGTATGTGTATGTCAGAATCTTCGGGACAAAGGTCCTGACATAGCCGGGCGAACATGGGTAGCCTATTGCGCAACGCCAATATCAAACTTGCAGACCACGAGTCAAATCGTGTAAGGAAATTCGGCGCTGCTATGGGTTCGTTTGTTTTTCCATTTTTCTTCTAGTTTGCGCAGAGATTGGCGTTGATTTAATGCGACGTCCCATTACTCACAGAGATATGCAAATATTCTTTCGTACTGCAGTTATAGATAATCCAATTAATAAGTACTTAATTCGGCTCGAAATAACAAAATATTAACACAACTACGCGTCTTAATCATAAAAGTACAGTTGCAGTGATTCTTCACTCTTAACTAATTTAGAATACAACATGTTTAGTAGTGTTTTGAAGTAATTAGAGATTCAGTTAAAACAAGTCTTCACTGTGGATGAACTACTCCTCGACTTTGGGTGCTCTCCCGAGCTCTGGAGGTAATTTTGTAAACAATTTCCGGTGTGACAGGAATGGAAGTCCGTAGGAAAATTAGTCCCCCTGGACTATTATTCCGCGGAATCATAGTCCTAGTTCTAACATTTCTAGGAATAGTAGTCCGCCGGACTACTATTCCTAGAAATGTTAGACCTAGGACTATAATTCCGCGGAATAATAGTCCAGAGGGACTAACGTTCCTACGGACTTCCATTCCTTTTACACCGGTTCTCTCAGGGAAGAGTTTTAATTTTCCCGGGAAGGAAGTGAAGAAAACTGAAGATTGCGTAAACATTTTATTTCTTTCTTATTTCGATCTCATCGCTATTATTAAGTAGCACAAACATGTGTTGATAACTCGAAAAACAACAGGCAGAAATGCACAAAATTAGGCATTTTGTAATTTTGTTTCGGTGCTCTCTCGATTGGACCTGATTTTCGTCGAGTGCTCAGTGCTCTCCGAAAATCTCGATGATCGCACCCGAGATACGCTATTGTATTATATTACTCACACAAGTTTCGAAAATCATCAAAAGACATTACAGACCACATACAGTACGTGGAGAGTGGATTGTAACTAAATCACCCGCAGAGTGGAGTTGTCACCTAAGCTATAACTTTCAAATTGTGCACATATCGACAAAAAACACAAGCAATGTTTCAGCCAATGGACCTCCGGGTTTAACCCGGAGGTCCATTGGCTGAAACTTTGCTTGTGATGGTTATGCTTTGCAACAAATTTGCAATTATTGCTTGGGTGGATCTCCACTCTGTGGGTGATTTAGTGATAATACACTCTCCACGTACTGTAGTTGTCCTCTCGACAGACCATTTCGAGGTTCGTGAGCCCAATACGCAATGACTTCCCGAGTAAAGAGCCGATTCTTGGAGGACCAGTGATATGGAGTTGTGGTACAGTGACAGGATTGAGTGATTGTGGCATTCGAGCTCGTATTTTCAGTGAAATCCGTTCCAAAAAATTACAAAATCTGTTTCATTTCTACTTATTTCGTCTGTATGTGCTATTTACTAGGAATTACTGATATGTTCTATACCAATTTGGATATGGATATGGGTTTTTGCATTATTAGATAATGTATGCAACAAAACAAGTGCGAAAAATTGTACAGAATAGATAAGTAATTTCAAATTACCCTCGTCTCTTTAACCATACACCTACTGGACTTCGCCCTGTCGCTACTCAATTTCGAACCTCCGCTATGGTCATGTCTATAACTAACTTAAAATCCCCATGATAGTATTTCTATGAACTACCTTGAACCTTGTGAAATATATTCGTGACAATTCAAAATTCGTGACATCACACGAAATGTTGAAAAAATGTTTTAATTCTTGCTAAGGCGCTTCACGAAGTAAGTTGACCTCCCCTACCCCCACACCACCCCGTCCCACCCACCCATATACATTTGCTTCACATGTTGTTGCGTATGGCATGAAATCTGGTCATGGCTACTATATAAGCCATAACTTGATTTGATACTAAACCCAAGAAAATAGTAGTTTACAGTTAGCCGTGGATATGCACACTATGGTACATATTGGTCAGAACGTCATTTTGTATCTTACTTTAAGTGAATTCAAGCTGGGAACGGACGCAAATCTACTCCGTAACACAGACAAAAATCAGCATATAAGTTATACCTATAACACGATATCCACGACGTCACCGTCGAATATGTCTTCTCGTGTGCGTTTGAGGTAAGGTTATGCCAGCTGTAGACCTTTCACGTAGGTCTAGGAGCAGTGATAATGTGGCTATTCTGGGTCGCATGTATCCATGTGATGATGAAGTTCATTACTACAACTAGTATTTGCGGAAAGGACATAGAAATATACATTTGTGATGCCAGAAGCCTGTGGTTATGGTCGTTCCCGTGACGATTTTGGACAATTTTCAGGATTCTCTGGGTAATCGAAGCCTCGCACAGGGCCTTATGGGAGAGCCAGTTAGCGGGAATGGGTACTAGTTTATTTCATGACCAAACATGGGGAAGGACGTAAGGTTTTACGTCTAGAGGGTTGATTTTAGGCAATTTAAGAGTTGTATTGGGTAATTCGATGGAAAATGGCGCAATATTGCAATATGCTCCCCGGGTATGAGATAGTATTGTTACAGTCATAACTACCCCCGCTTTGTTGTACGAGTGCAAAAACCGTTTCCCTAAAACAAAACAAAATGTCGGTCCTCATGGTTCTAAAAAAAAATCACCAGAGATTTCAGGAGAATTAAACACCCCAGAAACACCTGAGACCACTTATCGCTATAATAATGACATGGTGAGATAGCCGCTCGCGCGGCCTACCCATAATACATCACTTTCCAGGACGTCAGTTTCGGACATGCACACCACGATGGGAACATGCAATGAGAACAGGCAAATGAGGGTTCAAAACCACCTGGCCGACAACTTTCGTTGAATCACTAAGAGACATCCTCCCGCCTTGGGCCTTCCGGCCCTCGACGGAATGGCTTCTACAAAGCATTCAACTCAGACTTGTTATTTATTCATTACTTAAACATTCAAGAAAATACTGACACATTTAGCCAAAGGCCTGTTAAAATTTATTTCCTGCTCTTTTAATCAAGATAATGTCTTTCAAAGACAGATATCTGCTTGAAAGCAGAATTGTAGGTCTTCAATAACATCGTAAACAAATTGCATTCTAAAAACTAATCAATTATATGAGGATTGCTCCGCACAATTGCTTGTTTCGTTCAAAATTCGGTTTTTTCCATGTGCACTGCAAAAAATATAGGTTCTCTTTAGAACCAAAACTGTTTCTAATCTTGTCCCTGAGATGGAACCAGTTCTTTTTAAAGAGTATTTATTTCAAATCAAATAAATTTAACAAGATTAGCATCCAATTTTAACAGAATATTACATGAACTGAAGTAGATTCAGCAGTAAACTTGGAGCTTATTCAACGCAATCGCCAAACATTTTGAAACAAAGGAGATATGAACAGCTGGCATATCGACCCAGTTTTGGTTCTGTATAGAACCAAAACTGGTTCGATATGCCAACTGTTCATATATCCTTTGCTTAATAATGATTTGAGACAACCTCGTATGAGCTCTAAACTTTCGGCTGAAACCCCCTCAATTTATGTTTAATTCTGTTAATATTTAATTTTAATCTTTCTAAATTTATTTGATTTGAAATAAATACTGTTTAAACAGAACAGGTTCCATCTCAGGGACAAGATTAGAACCAGTTTTGGTTCTAAAGAGAACCTATATTTTTTGCAGTGTGAGAGCACCGGAATTTCCAAGATGCAGTCTGTTGAGGAACTGAATCGCTCAACAGAGCACCGGAATATTCTACATCTCCCCGATTTCCCAGATTCCCTCGCTTTCTCAAAACAATAATACATATTTCTTGCAGGGATTTTTTTGAAAATTGAACAAGGGTGTTATATTCACTGTTTTAATTGGAATAAATTGCTATCGATGTGAGGGATTTACGGTATTCACATCTGAACGCGTCTAATTTGCTGACATTATTGGAAAATCGTGAGTTAACACGGCCTCTTGATATTATATATGTTAGTAACCATGTTTGTGACGTCATGGTTGTGTCGGTTTTCGCTGTTAATGCACATACAACTTTGGTTCTGACTGCTGTTGTGTTTTGAGCAAATTTGGACAGAGCACCCGGACATTTGCTCGCAGGGCGCGTAAACATCGCTCGGGAGAGCACGCAAAGTCAAGGAGAAATTGCTCACTGTGGTCTTCGTCGGGAAACATTTCTTGTGTTCATTCAAAGAAAATAAATGTTTATCCCTTTGCCTAACGAATCGCCCTCATCCGCCGGCGTAATATGCAAATTGAGCAGTTGAAAAAATTAGATTTTTCAAACTGTTCTAACAAAACCGTATCATGTAACCCCTCATTGGAACGAGCTCATTGAGCTCGTTCCAATGAGGGGTCACATGATATGGTTTTGTTGAAATGTTTTGAAAAATTTAAAAAAATGATATTTAAAATAAAACATTTTGATATCGTCTGCGTTGGGTAAAGGGTTATGGTATTTTTGGGATATTCTATTGGTTGGAATACGTCGGTGGGTCGGGAATAGCGAACAACAGGTTCGCGTTTCCGACCTACTGAAATAGTCCAGATGATCGAATCTAAACAAAGGCAATGGACTATTTAATGGCTTGACTGGTTCCTAGCCACAACTTTGTAGGAGTTCTTACAGAATTAGACTTTTGGCTTCAGGGCCTTCTTCTAATTTTTGAACCTGTAAGTGGGCAAAGTGTGGCTACAAGAAACGCAATGCTAAATAACATCCTAGTTCACGTTTCCTGCCAATATACTTTTGCTACAGTTTCCTATCCCGAGCCAGAAGGGAGATGATTCCAACTTCCCACCCCTATACCTACCAAACAATCTAGGAAGGTAGGGACCGAGGTCACAGAGAACGCGGGTTTTCTGGAAATAACTGAGAGATATGGAAAGGGAGTGAGTGAGTGAGTGAGTGAGTCAGTGAGACAGAGAGAGAGAGAGAAAGAGAAAGAGAGATAGAGTTTTATGTCAACATTGTCTTCACAGTCCATCACTGCAGTCCTACTGGAATTATCAGGAAGAGGCCGCACAGACTCTTCACACTTAAGATGTAACCGAATATTCATGCCTTTGATGTGTTATCGCGGAAAGATAAAACTCGAAGCCTCTGGCCTCTAGTTCTATGTTTCTTTGCTGGCACTCGTACCATATCGATTAACCTACTCACACGCGTGTATTTTTGGAGCTAAAGATGTGCTCATGTCTCATTGTAGAGGTGTACAAGTCTGAAACATGAGCCCCAAACATATCTCACCATGCCACTAAGGTACCAAGGAGGCCATTGATATAGATCAGTGTTTGGGTGCCTTTACTTGTATGCATCCCTGACTTTATAGTCATGAAAATCGACTTTTGATAAAGTTATCTCCCCTGAAATTATTAGATACGCGAGGAAGGTCCAGTTAAGAACCAAATAATTGTTGAGAAAACACATAATGGCATCTGTAGATAATACAGCCGAGTTTCCTTTTGTTACTTTAAAAATAAACGAAAACAACAGACAGCTCTTTCAAAAGGAGACTGTTTGTGGTAAGTTAATAATAAGCAACTAAGAAACTGTACACTGTTCCCCTTTGTTTAGCGAATGTGTTTTACAGTAAATTGCAAGTTTTTATTCTTCCAAGGAAAACAACTAGCAAATCTTACTTCTTAAACTATCATATTAATGGAGAGCAGAATGTCTGTATTATATGTCACGATGCGCACGCTCTTGATATGAGGGACAGAAAAATAGTTACAGAACATCAAAGATGGTGAAAGCTCCGTTTTCTTGTTTTCAGCCCTGTGCCCAGCGTAACGGCCAAAACGAGCTCATTCCAAAGAGTGGCTATAACCTATGTTTTTGAGACAAACAAATTTTTTTAAAATTGTTATTCAAGAATTTTGTTTGCAAGTGCCGTCTCCTTTCATGTTATGTAAAGGGTTAAATGGGCTTAAACAGGAAATAGTAGGCAATGGTGGTTCAAACTGATTGGGAAAGCAAATTGTAAAAAGCCAGCTTCTGTATTTTTAAACTACAGTTATGCACACAAAAAATGCCCTGAGTGTGTGTAATGATGCGCACATCCATGATACAGCTTCGCTAACATTTCGAAATTTCAATTTTTATATGTACAATACGTGGAGAGTGTATTATCACTAAATCACCCGCAGAGTGGAGATTCCACTCAAGCAATAGTTGCAAATTTGTTGCAAAGCATAACCAGCACAAGCAAAGTTTCAGTCATTGGACCTCCGGGTTAAACCCGGAGATCCATTGGCTGAAACATTGCTTGTGTTTTTTGTCGATATGAACAAAATTTGAAAGTTATAGCTTGGGTGATAACTCCACTCCGCGGGTGATTTAGTTACAATCCACTCTCCACGTACTGTAATTCCCACACTCTTAGTGTTAAATTTAGAAATTAGGGGGGATTTAACTTTCCTGTAAAATTGTCAACCATGAATTTCTACTGATGAGTTAACTTAGAGAGACAATGCTTCCAAGGGGAGACCTTCTGCAGTGTTTCTATCAAGCCAGGCTATCTTTTTTAATATACAGTACGTGGGGAGTGTATTATCACTAAATCACCCGCAGAGTGGACATTCCACCCAAGCAATAATTTCAAATTTGTTGCAAAGCATAACAAGCACAAGCAAAGTTTCAGCCAATGGACCTCCGGGTTATACCCCAAAGTCCATTGGCCGAAACATTGTTTGTGTTTTTTGTCCATATGCACATAATTTGAAAGTGGTACTTTGGGTGATAACTCCACTCCGCGGATGATTTAGTTACAATCCACTCTCCATGTACTGTACCCAGTAAGCAAGTTTTTGACTCCTCGGTCTCTACTGAATGGTGTCCTTTATGTTTTAATTAGAATTTGGTTTAGCATTTTAAGCACTTAGTTTTCATCTGTTAACAACTATTTAATTGAAGTTGGACGACTGGGGTTATGCGTGAATGTAGCCTAAACAATCGCAAAACGCCCGATACCTTTTCTTCGTGCGTTTCCGCCTGCATCTTCGGGACGCCTCGGTCGCAATGGGTTAGCGACAAATGGTGTCCGGCAATGTATCACGACAGGGAAATATTACGAAATGGCTAAAAGCATGGTACAGCAAATTAGGATTGTGTTTTATCGTGAGGTATAAAAAAATAAATAGAAAATGCAAGCGAATGGAATAGCCGTGTAACTGGCAACAGAGAAGTATAATGCCAATATTGAAACATTTTTCAAGCGGAAACACAAATTAGCACTTACAACATTAAACTATTTTTTTATTTCTTTTTTATATTCTTTACAATAATACAATCGACACTCTTTAGCTTATTGATATTAGGCTAGTTTCTGGTGTGTGAAGTATGCATGTCTGATCGTTTGTCTGCCTCTCTGACTCCTTTGGGTACCCTCTATTTGTGGGTTATGTAATTTGCTAATTTGTAAGTTGATCCTTGTGGCAATGTCAATAACACTTGATCGAACGTATTTGGGTGATATGCGATTTCTCTTTAAAACTAAAAACGATACAACCTCCTTGAAAATATTTATCTACAGATTTCGTCAATTGTGTCATTATAAATAAAAAAACCCTAATTTACAGGTTTCTAAAATTGGATTTGCTTTTCCGTTATAACAACGCCGAATTCTTATTTGAAGAGGGAGAGCAGAGGCAATGCTTCCAAGTCGACGAATTCACATGTTTTAACCTTTTGCACAACACGAATAGCAGTCGGCATCTGCCTAAAATATTTTTTATTAATATATTTTTTTTCTCTTAAAAATAAAGCTTTCACTCCTTTTTTGAAACACCTCATTTATTTATTTATTTATTTATTTATTTATTTATTTATTTATTTATTTATTTATTTATTTATTTATTTATTTATTGGAGTTTAACGACATTTTCGACAGCCAGGCTCACCTCGTGTCGAACAGTTTTACGGGTGCAGGAAGCCGGAGTACCCGGAGAGAACCACAGAACAACGGCAAGCAACGGTCAACTTCCCCAATCTACTAACTCAACACAAGCAGGGTTAGCAATGGTTGAAGACAAATGCTTCATCGACGTACAGTACGCCTTAGTACACAGCGCACCGTACCCCCCCCCCCCCTCCCACGAGTGCAATCGGGATTAAGTGCCTCTGCCCAAGGACACTATCAGTTATCCTTGTGTTTTCCAGGTTGTATGGGAATTTACACCGGTTTGGGAACTCATACACCCTGAGGCAAAGCCGAAGGGTGTATGAGTTCCAAGGCCCGTGTAAATTCCCATACACCCTGGAAAACACAAGGATAACGGATTTATTTCCAAGAATTTTGGTGTACTTAAAATACTTTAACCTAAATTGTGGGAAAAACTACAGAAAATCTGTACTTTGTAAGTTTCTTAATAAAACCAGACAAATATGGATGTCATCGGAACTGGCTCAATGAGCCAGTTCCAATGACATCCATATCTGTAATCTTTTATTACACATAAATATTAAATTTCCTGAATTTTTATTTTGTTCTAACATAACAGAGCAGAAGTTATGAATTAATAATTAAAAATGGGTACTTTTTTAGCCATATACCCTGCTATTGTGTATTCTTGTTTTTACACCGTGGTTAACCACGGTATAAAAAAAAACCTACTGTGGATTTCAAGTTACACCGTACCTCTCAGCCAATCAAAATGCAGTATTTTGTTGCATTTAGAAATAAAATGCAGTTACCCTGGCGGCGATTGAACCGTGAACCTTTCGGTTTGAAGTCCAATGTCGTAACAACTGGGCCACCGCGCGCGCTGGAACGAGCTCAGTGTCAGATACCACACTTGTAGCACCCCACTTTCGGCAGCCCACATTCTGCTCCCCATTTTTGAGACATGAATCCAGAAGTCGTCGTATATAGAGTCTCTCCTTTAGGGAATTGCTCAATACAGTGCAGCCACCGTGGACTGGTCGTAACCCACGCGTGGGGAGGGATGTCCGCGCCTGCTTTTACCAGGTAATAAAAATCATCAACGGCAAATTTTAATTAATGAAGCACCGGGTTGTACACGGTGCTTCATTAAATAATGTTTTGATGATTATTGCTATAATTGGTGTTGGAATCTGATATTATTGCGTGCGCGGAAATATTTCCCACCCGTGGTAAGTGGCCATACCGCGGTGTCGTAGCTTGTTAATATACACCTGGAACTTTATTAAGCCCCCCACCCCTGTTTGTTCGCAGTGAGGTTCATAGAAACTGCCATTAATTTCATGCTACCTTTCAGATGGCCAAACGTGATTTTTTGCGGTAAGAATGGTATATTCGCAAACCAAAGACATTACAATGATGGAAATATGCAGTATTTGGATGGCGCTAATTACACATGTCTTTCACTAATTTTTTTGATGGAAAAATGTTCTCTCGACAAGTATGATGCTGGAACGGTCCGTGATGAAACAATGCCAGTAATTGCTGACAAAAAATGTAACTTGTGATCTCCTGAACACAATAGCAGTATCTGGCGTCAGTAGCGAATGTATCCACCACGTGCCCGGATGGCAGCCTGAACCCTCCTCCTAATGCTACCAGTGAACCTTCTGATACGGTCCAGAGGCAACTGCTGCAACTCCTCATGCAATGCAGCTTCCAAATCGGCCAAATTTTGTACAGGCGGATTCATTGCTTGCACTCGACGTCCAAGAAAGTCCCAGATGTGTTCGTAGGGTTTCAAATCTGGGCTCATTGCAGGCAAAGGTAGTGTTGTAATAGTGTTGTTCTGAAATAATGCTCTCAAGCTTGGGAACGATGTGACCTTGCATTCTCGTTCATGAATACAGGGCGAGTAGCCAACGGTGGTTGTCAAAATGAGGCACGATAACCTAATTGTGAATGTCCCGGATGTACTGATAACCATTGAGATTCCCACGTACAGTGATCATATCAAGTTTGCAATCCTGAGAGAGGCACCCCCAGATCATTACTGATCCTCTACCATAAGGAACAGTAGGACTGATGCTAATGAGCACGTAAGCAGTATGTCTATGCCTCCACACTCTCATGCGACCATCTGTGACGTGAAGCAGTCTCGTCTGGCCAATGGACTCTCCTCCACGTCCTGAGATTCTAACGTTGGCGTGCCATTACCACTCCAAACGTCGTATTTGATGCTGATCGGACATAGCTGGACGCTTGATGACCCTCCTGGACCTCATACCCGGTGCTTTGAGACGGTTTCGGACAGTTCTGCTGCACAAACGCCTGTTGGAGAGCCAAAGGTGTTTCAAAACCCCACTTGAAGCAAAGGGTTCACGCCTAACGAGGCGTGCCAGACTCCGATCTTCCCGAGGAGAGGTCTTTTGGGGTTGTCCACGCCTTGGTCGGTCCTTAGCGTCTTTGGTTTGTTTATATTTTCGGACAAGTCCGCTGATGACAGAATGAATATAGCCAAATTGCTTTCCAATAGCTTTGAATGACATGCCTGTTGCATGCATGCCAACGGTATGCCATCTAAGTGCCTCTGACAGTCTCCACCTTGCCTCTTGACAAATTCTCTCATTTTATAACCCGATATTGCACGTGGATGATAGTGTCTCTTTGTGACATTCGTGGGAAGCAAGCTTTAGTGGACGAGGGGATGTGTTTGGGGTACGATATCAACCAGAAACATCATGTTTCACCAGATGGAATGTACTGCAAGACAAAGCAATCACCAAAACATATTAATCAATACAGTTAAAACTAGAAGTCCTGTCACGAACAGTGCGCTTATCTAGGCTTAATTGCGCGTAGGGATTGCGCACAATTGTCATAGCGAATGGCATCCATGGCACGGCAGGTTCCCCAGGTTACTCATAGCAAACATAGGCAATGTTTCTGCTTGTGCACAGGCCATATGTACAGAATTTGAAAGCTTTACTATGGTCACAACGCGTAGATTAACATGCAGATGAACGTGCTATTTGTGCGCATTTCATGACTGGACTTCTAGTTTTAACTGTAGCAGCCGCCTCACTGTCATGAAACATTTCGGGGGGGGGGGGGGGGGGTTGCTTAATTAAGTTCAGGGTGTATATACTATATGTTTTTTTCTGTGGTAAATATTGAAATGTGTTATGGATGATTATTTCATTGTTTTAATTTTGATGTTATTTCTTCATTACTGATTAAATTTTGCCGAGTTTTGTTGTCTTAATGCAGACGGCGTTTGCATGGATAACGTTCAAAGGTGGGTTCCCTACTCCATTTCCTGATCAAAATCAATAGCGGATGTGCCCACCCTGGGCTTCAGTAGCTGCTGTAACTCCCCTTACCATTGACCCCAGAATGTTGTTTATGGTCCATTGTGGGATGTTATTCCACTCCTGAAGAAAGGCCATCGTAAGATGAGCGACGTTGTTTGTGACGTTAACGCGGTTCCTGAGCCCCCTGTCTAGCTCGTCCCACAAATGCTCAATCGGTGATATATCAGGACAGTAGGGTGGCCAATAGAGAACTGGGACATTGTTTTGGTTCAGGAAGCACGACAAACGCTAGCAACGTGCGCCCTCGCATTTTCCTGCTGCAACGTAAGGCTACGCGCATGGATAAGTGGAAGGACGTGAGGCATGAGGCCCTGATTCCGATATCTTACAGCTGTGAGATTACCCTGGAAGACCATGAGAGGTGTCTACAGGCCATGGAAAATCCCCCTCCCCAAACCATAGCAGACTTTCCCCGAATCTGTCGTTTTCCTTAACGCACGCGTCAGAATATCGCTCACCTCGACGTCGGTAGTAACGTTGTCGTCCATCTGACCTGTAAAGCGTGAAAACAGACTCGTCAGAGTGAATAACACACATCTTCAGTGGGCCAAGTGATACCGAGTTGGTGCATGTGCCCACAGCCATTGAAAATAGACGTTGGCGTCACCTGGGTGTAAGTGCGGAACAACGTAGGGACGTCGTGGTCTTAAATTGGGCGTTCTAAGGCTCTGAGAAGCCCAACAAAATAAGCTATCGTTGCCTCATGGACCCCAAATTGCTGGGCGCCAAGACGTTGCGATTGGCCCTGCTTAATTAGAGCAATAGCCCTACCCCTATCGACTTTGGACATTTGCGGCATTTTGCTTTTCAGTCGAGTTGAAATGAAATGATGTGCAATCGATGTGTACTGTTCAAAACTTCGATTTGGTGAGGTTTTCAAGCCCATGGCACGTGGGAGTTCCCCGGATACACGCTTTGTCGAAAATATCCCATAAATGGTCGTGTATTCGAACCATAAAAACCTTGGATAAAATGTTACTTTATTCACCTACATGTAGTAGGGTGATAAATTTTCCCCATAGGTTTAATTAACACTGACAGAATTTATTCCTGCAGGATAGACGGTCTTGTTGATCTGACCTCTACCGCATTCGTGTAGCATTATTAATAGTGCAATAGCCAGTGAAAAACACCACACACTGTTCATTTAATAAAGTATTTTTGCAAGTTTAGCTCAAGTTTGTAGAGGAATTATTTTTGGACAGAAATGTATTACTGCGCCTTGTTTATTTTTGCCAATTTTGCTGGTCGATAAAAAATTGGACCAATGTGCTCCTCACTTCGGCGTGTTTTGTAGCGACTAACAGCACGATTTCGCTGTGACTGTCCTGTAAAAGATTTATGGGTTACACAAAATAAACGAATAGCGTTCTCAAGTAAAAAAAAATATTCTACTCATAGAATTAAGAACGAAACCGACTCGCCAGAGGCTCGTCGGTTTCATCCTTAATCCTACTCGTAGAATATTGTTTTACTTGAAAACAATATACGTTTATTCTATACAGTACGTGGAGGGTGTATTATCGCTAAATCACCCGCAGAGTGGAGATTTCACCCAAGCAATAATTGCAAATTTGTTGCAAAGCATCACCAGCACAAGCAAAGTTTCAGCCAATGGACCTCCGGGTTAAACCCGGAGGTCCATTGGCTGAAACATTGCTTGTGTTTTTTTTTGTCGATATGTACACAATTTGAAAGTTATAGCTTGGGCGATAACTCCACTCCATGGGTGATTTAGTTACAATCCACTCTCCACGTAATGTATATATTATCCAAACTGAACATGCGTTTATTTTTGCCGTCAGTATTGTATTGGAAGACAAGAATGATGGTGACATAAAACTGGGGTCCGTAACGGTAACAGTGTACTGATAGGTACTAGTAGTGCCACAAATTACGAATGATGACACACACTAGCACAGGGCAGAACAGTGGTAGCTAATAGTAACGGTGCAATTCTGCAAGCCTTGTAGGTAGTACTGAAATGGTTAACCGGATAACCGGTTTGAAACCGGTTACCTGCCTAACCGATTAAAAAAAAACGTCAACCGGTTATCCGAAATATCGGTAGTGATCGCCATTCCACGGTCAAAAAGTAGTAAATCTGCCGCTTCTCCTTTGGGATAGATTACACCTCGAAGCAGCCCTATATATATTGAGAAATAATCGACTTTGGCGTTCAAGACGTCGTTAATGATCGGCAGTTTCCGCGAGTTCTGAGTAACCGCAGAAACTATTCTGTAGTATGTATACAAGCGAACGTTGTCGAGTACTCGACAACGTTCGTTTGTATACACACTACGGAATAGTTTCTAAGAATACTGCTTTTCAATTCCTATAGTTTTCATCACAGATTCAGTGAAATAATGGCTACGGTTAACCGGATATTATCCGGTTAAAGCTCTCGGTTAGTCGGTTGTGAAAATGAGCCAACCGTTTCAGCCCTACTTGTAAGACAATGTAGTAATGTGGAATGAAATAGAAGCTATCCTAGGATAGATAGTTGAAGATGTGGTAAGAGCCAATGGTAAGACTACCAGGAGCCTCAGAGAAGCTTGGAAACCTACCTTAGGAATCCCATTCATGGAATCCATCGTTTTTCGGGATGAGTCGAGGAGTCGGATGTGACGTCACTCGTTCCTCCAACTGCTCAATAGCTCGTTTGTTCGATAAGATTCAAGTCGTCTGAGCGATGCCTCCCCTTATTACTGCTCGAGAGCTTATTGGGCGAATTTGGAATAGGTAAGAAAAAGTCGTTAGAGCGAGCAGATTGTATTCGACTGTTACTAGCACTAGAAACCAAGTGGTATGTATGGGTCCGTAGCGTTAGTTGTGTAATGATAGTTAATGAGATCCATAGTGACAAAATAGTAATGATACAAGGCTGCAAGGATGGTAGAACACTATAGTAATGGTGAAAACAACAGGGTCTGATCATAGGATAGACAGTTGAAGTCATGTTGGAAACCAATGGCAGGACTACTAGGAGCTATATAGGAGTTGTACGGGAGTTAGAAACGGTATAGAAACTAGGAGCCATATAGGAGCTAGAAGCTCTACATGTGCCATGAAGTAGGTATTCTCAAATTCCGAGATGGGGATAAGAGTTGTATGTGGAGTCACTCGTTCGAGCAATTATGCGATAGCTCATTTGCTCGACGAGATTCGAGTCGTCCTCGCGATGCCTGTTCTGGTTACGGCTCGATTGACGCTTGAACCTATTTTTAGGAACCTTGTATCAGATAACGATGTGACAGTGGGTGGGGTTTAGATGAATGGAATGATCTGATTGGTTAGTTAGTTAGTTGCAGTTAAGTAATTCGATTGGTTGGTCCTGATAAATGAAACATGACTCATGCTGTTAGCAACAAGAACATGCGTACCTAGAATATGGTGAGAACTAGTCAGAAAGACCAGGACAGGTAAAATAACAACAAAAACTAAAACTGTTTCAAATGATGCGCTTTTCTACCCTGCCGAGAAAACTCCAGAACAATGGAATAGAGCAGTGTAGACAGAAGCAATAACATAGCTTAACGATCGAAGCAGAAGATTCCGAAGGAATCTGAACTAGTAAAATAGATGTTGGGTCTATTTGGGTAATTCTAGAAAGCATCCGAGGATTTGGTGAAAATATTTATATTTATTTATTTATTGGTGTTTAAGGTCACATACTTATGCACAATGGCTAATCGTGACCGTGACAGTTTTACGGGTGGAGGAAGCCGGAGTACTCGGAGAGAACCACCGAGCAACGACGAGCAGCTGTCAACTCTCCAACATCTGAACCGCAGCACAGGCAGGGTTAGATTGGTTGAAGACATGCGCACCATCGACGTGCAGTACGTCTCAGTACACAGCGTCATCGTGCCCCCCTGTAGGCAATCGGGGTGAAGTGTCTTGCCCAAGGACACAACGCGGTTGGCGCAGGTGGGATTCGAACCGAGGACCTCTCGGCTTGCAGCCTGCACCTCTATCAACTGAGCCACCGCGCCCCCATTTGGTGAAAATATGAACCAGCAAAAGTACTCACATATAATGGAACACACCCCTCAAACACACCCAGATATTACTTAGGGCCCTATTGCACTGCGTGCTACCTTAATAAACCTAGATGGTGCCTTTTTCAAGTCCGTTTCGGTGATGTGATTTTTGTCGTTTTGGGTAATTCCGGGTAGATGTCTGGCAGCTGAAATTGGATTTACTCCGGTCTAATCTAACGGATCCCTAGAGCACACTTCCACACTGTTTAGTGGCCTATAGCACTACTTGCTACTCTTATAATGAAGATTCTGGACGAATTCACGGATTTTGGAGTTTTGGGGGGACATGGGCTGGATCATTTGGTTAATTACATTTACTCTAGTTCAATACCCCCCCCCCCCCCCCCACCCCACGAACACACCACAAAGCATAACAACAATGATGGCGGCCTTCGGTGTACAAAATTGACGACGGAAACACGTTTCACCCTAACAACACGCACTGGGATATGTGCACTGACATTAAGTATCACTGTGGTAATAACGTCACAACATGGCCGCTCACGCATACTACCATAACAACAAAACCTAACGTACCTGGATCACGAAACATGGAGTTACTTCCGAGAACGCCCAAATGATCCCCCAAAACACAGATGAAACAATCACTTGTTTCTGAAACGCTGGACAGTTTATTCACATGGCTACCAAAAGTATTCCGTGAAGACCTTTTGACATAGACCAGTACATGAACCCGATGTGCTACAGAACGTGGAGACTGGATTGTAGCTAAATCACCCGCGGAGTGGAGCTATCACCCAAACTACAACTTTCGAATTTTGTACATATCGACAAAAAATACAAGCAACGTTTCAACCAATGGACCTCCGGGTATAACCCGGAGGTCCATTGGCTGAAACTTTGCTTATGCTTGTTAGGCCTTGCAACAAATTTGCAATTTTTGCTTGGGTGGAATCTCCACTATGCGGGTGATCTAGTGATAATACACTCTCCACGAACTGTACGTACTTTCATCAATATTAAAGCCGTATAGGACAGGGTTCTGGCGCGTTGATTTCCAAATTACACAAAGCTATTGCTTTAAATTGACCCCTACCAAAACGAATTTTGCCATTTGTCGCTCTTAACAACCCGCTGTTTTCTTAGCAACGGAACTAAATTTAAACTGGAATGTAGCAGACACCACCAAGGTGGTCGGAAAAGCCATATATCACCTCAGAAGGGGAACAAAGTGCCATCAGTCATCAGCAAATGAACGCGGATCAAGTCCAAGACAGTTTACCCACGAATTGAGCATTTTTGAATTTCTTCACTCCTCGTGACTTTAAATATTGGAACTGCCTGCTTGTTTTGTATGGTTGATGCAAAAACCTACATGCATGGCCGAAAAGACTGATTATGCAGAAACATAAGGTCGCTGAAAATTTCTCTGTATTGCCAAAAACCGACAAATGGTATACCTTGCTAGCGATAAAGATTTTTAATGGAATTCATGCGAAAAGATACCTCTGATGTTCAAACTAGTATGCTTGTTTATACTAATTAACGTAATTGTTAGCCAGCAATTTCGAAGGGTTAATTCGTCATGAGATAATGTTCGTATAAATTCAGAGATTTATTATCATACAGCATTACTGGTGCTAGCCCTGGGGTTAATGTTAACCGATATCTTATGATGTCCGGTCTGGATGAGCAATGGTTTGCCCGTTCACAGTGTGCCGCTTCGGGAGTCCGTTCTGTATTGAGCACTTTGCAATTTAAGTAGAGAAAATTATCACTCCTGGTCGGTCTCTCTGGTGCTGACTGAACCGTAATTTAAAAATTAATTAAACGCCCAACTGCCAGTCACTGCGTGTTTCAGTGGACGAACTGTGAACATCGGAATTGAGAAGAGTCTGCCTTTATTTCTGAGCATCCAGTGTGTTTTCGGATATTTGGGGTGAATGATAGATATATATTTTTTTATCACGATCAACTAATATTAATAGCCTTTTAATTTCTCGGCTGAATGACAAATTGCTGTTAAAATACCTATTCGCCGCGTGCTCATTCCGCAAACTTATACTTGTTCCCATAAGACCCCCAAAGTAATCTGTGGGCCCCTGGTCTACTATTTAGCCTTATGGACGAAATTAAATGGCCTGGAGTGCGGGGCCGTTACAGTTTTTGGCGTCCCAATCTTGTCTCGCCAAGAAAATCTACTTTCGACAAAGTTATCTCCCCTGATATTATTGGATGGTCGATTAGGTTCAACTAAGAGGCATGCAATTGCTGTGAAAACGCCTATGACATCAGCAGAAAATAAAATGAAGTTTTATTTGTCACTTTTAGCTGTCTGTTGTTTTCATTTATTATAAGTAACAAATTGACAATTGTTTTTTATGACAAGCAAATTAGAAGCGACGATCTAACTGACCTTTGTGAAATAATGCGCATATCGATGACATAATTTCGCTAACATTTCGAAATTTCACTTTTTATAAGAAATGCCCATGCACTTAGTGTTAAATAAACCGTCAACGTTAGAAATTAAGGGGAGCTAACTTTCCAGTGACTCTCTTCCCAATAACGAAAATTGTCAGCCATGCGATGTCGTCGGCGAAACTGTCTATCGATATCTACGTCCAGTCGAATCTTTGAAGCGTCACAGGGCCCCAGTCATCAAATATACTCTTTAGATAAAAAGTGAAACATTTGAGTCATTCAATTTTTTTGCAGGGTATAAGGCAGAGTTGAAACTAGAAGTCCTGTGACCGTATTGTGAGCTATTTTGAAGTAATAGCGCGCTGAGTAAGTGCACTTTTGTCCCTGTCAAACTACTCCATTAGCGTAACTCAATCCATGAAGAAAAACAGCGTGATCAACTTTGTGCAATTCTATACTAATAACTAGAGATCATTAACCCTTTACCCAACGAATCGGCCGCATCCGCCCGCGTAATATGCAAATTCAGCAGTTGAAAAAATATTATTTTTCCAAAAATTTCAACAAAACCATATCCTGTGACCCCTCGTTGGAACGAGCTCGTTCCAACGAGGGGTCACATGATATGGTTTTGTTGAAATTTTTTGAAAAATTTAAAAAAATGATATTTAAAATAATAAATTTTGATTATCGTCTGCGTTGGCTAAAGGGCTAAAATCATTCCTAAACTCTATTGGGATACAGTGCACATGTAATGACGTATATATACTGAGTCAAAAAAGAAAGTATAATAGAAACAAATGTGAAAAAATGGTACAAAGGATGAAATAGAATAGTTCTAATGTTGCATGTTTGTGGACAAGAAGTCGTGCAAAGAGTTTAATGACATGTTGTTGTTGTCCACCCAACCGTATACAATTTTGCTACGGATTTCAAAATAGCACGTGCTACCCGAGAATGTCAAACTGAATGGATGAACGACGATTTTCTTTGTGTTATGTTGTGCTAGAGAGCCTGGGTTATTGAGAAAACACGCTAGTTTTTGTCTTCCGACATTTTACAAAAATTCCAAGGTTAACCGAAAATTAGAGGTTGCATGCCACTGGTATGCATGAGGCTGGGATACCTCCAGATGAGCTCGCTGCAGAGTTCGGAGCCACTGTGGCCACTATTTACCGTCTCGTTGGAAGGTATAGAACAACTGGACCTACTGCCGACCGACCGCGTTCAGCTCGACCGAGTGTTACGACCCCTGCACGAGACCGACACATCAGGACGTCTCACTTCCGGGATCGCTTCCTTCCGGCGACGAGAACAGCTGTAATTACTCCTGGTAGAACTATCAATAGAATCAGTGCACAAACTGTCCGCAACAGACTCGCTGAACACGGCATCCGAAGTAGGCGTCCAAACCACGGACCAATCCGTACCCAACGTCATAGTGTCGCCAGAATGGAATGGGTACGTCAGCGTGTTCGCTGGACTCCACACCGTTGAAGCACAGTTCTTTTTAGTGATGAATCACGATTTTGTCTACGGCGCGCTGATGGTAGGGCAAGAGTGTATCGCCGACGAGGAGAACGGTTTTCTGATGCTTGCGTGCGGGAATGCGACCGTTTCCGCGAGGATAGTGTAATGGTTTGGGCAGGAATTTCCTTACACAATCGAACGCAGCTGACCTTCATCGATGGTAATCTGAATGGACAGCGATATAAGGGCGACATTCTTAACGCCGTTGCTGTCCCGTTGTTCAACGCTAACGTCGGGTTGACGACAATGCCCAATGCCACGTGGCGCGTATCTGTCGTGACTTTCGTGGGAAGCAGAACATCGAACTTCTTCCCTGGCCCCCACTTTCTCCAGATTTGTCGCCAATCGAGCATCTTTGGGATCAACTGGAGCGTCGGGTACGACTTCATGATCTTCAGACGTTAGGCGATTTATGTAATGTTTTAAGGCAGGAGTGGAACACAATACCGCAGGGTGACACCCAGAGACTTATCAGGTCCATGCGCCGTCGATGTCTTGCCATCCAAGAGGCAAACGGTGGGCATACACGCTATTGACTGCATGTGTGAACTTTTCATTTCACCCCCATGTCTGAATCTTGACGTCATGCCGTGACGCTGGCAACAGTAAGAACATGTACTTATGAAAATTCATACAGCTAGACTAGAAATATGAATTACAATAATTTGTTTTGGATTAAAGACGATAATACTAAAAACATTGCTCCTCAAAGTTTATTATACTTTCTTTTTCGACTCGGTATAGATATTAAAATTCGACTCTATATAGAGAATGAAGAGAGGGGATTGCTACGTAATCACAGTGCCATATATTCTCTACTCGAAAAGTATTTGTAATTGTTCATAACAGCACACGAAACAGTTGCAAACTTTCATCACATGGACCACCGAGTCCAACCCGGTGGTCCGTGTGATGGAAGTTTACAAGTGCTTCTTGTGTTTTGTCCTCATAAATTGTGAATAGTTACACAGTGACAAATCTATCCCACAGTGATTAAGTAGTAATCCACCCTCCACATACTGTAGTCTCAGAATGTTCTTTCTGTTTGATCGGTTCAGTACGTGAATTCACTACTGACCTCGCTAATAGCATTTTGCTCTGCACAGCGCAAACGCTCATGTGTATTTCACACTACTTCATTCTTCTGCAGTAAAGAGCGCGTTAACTAACGAGCATTTTCTGCGCAAAGTGTAGCATTGATTATTTATTTATTGATTGATGTTTAAGGTCACATACTTATGCACAATGGCTAATCGTGACCGTGACAATTTTACGGGTGGAGGAAGCCGGAATACCCGAAGAGAATCACCGAGGATCGACGAGCATCTGTCAGCCCCTCGACATTCTAACTCTGTTCAAGCTCCGCTCAAGCAGGGTTACAGAGGTTGAAGACACGTGCACCATCGACGTGCAGTATGCCTTAGTACACGGCATCATCGAGCCCCCATGTAGGCGACCGGGATAAAGTGCCTTGCCCAAGGACCCAACGCGTGTCTTCTCGGACAGTGATCGAACTCGGGACCTCTAGCATAGAAGTCCACGAATCTACCACTGAGCCTCCGCGCTCACTGAAATTGTAACAAGACTTCTCGTTTCAACAGTAGACGATTTACACGATATACCATAAGCACAGAAGCTGACAATCCAACCTTCTTAATGGTACGGACATTCTGTGTTATTCCCTTGAAATCCCGGCAATTATACAGTTAAAACTAGAAGTCCTGACATGAAATGCACATAAATAGCACGTCGATCTGCGCGTTAATCTACGCATTACGACCATAGAAATGGCTATCAAATTCCATACATATAGCCTGTGCGCAAGTAATGTTTCAGCCAATGGACCTCCGGGTAACCCGGAGGTCCATTGGCAGAAACATTGCCTGTGCTTACTATGAGTAACCAGGAGAACTTGCCGTGCTTTGGATGCCATTCGATATGGCAATTGCGAGCAATTCCTACGCGCAGTTAAGCCTAGATAAGCGCACAGTTCGTAACAGATCTTCTAGTTTTAACTATAGTTTTTATAATCTTTCTCATTTGGGCTAAATATAAAGCATAAAGATAGGTATATGATGGACCCTGAAAACATATTTATCACTTAAACAAACCAGCTCTAATAATTCTAGCTTTAACTGTAGTAGCAATTTGAAATTGATGTGGAATGTTTTGTATCATATTACTTTACAGGAAACTGCATCACTTACATATCAAAGATCCAATTATTCCGTTTCATTTCCTGTGTTAGGAAGACCCTTCAGCATATAATATTTTTCTCCTGATTCAAACAATTGTGCGCCTTTGGGTAAATTGTTCTTTAGTAGACGCGTGTAACGGAAGTTAATGGAATGGTACATTTAATGGAGTTACATTGTCGAATGATTTCTGTGATGTTAGCGTGTTCACTTGAAACTACAAATACAAACCACAACTGGTAACCCTTCTCTTATCGCAATAACTGGTCGCATTTTTTCAAAAAAATTAAAATTAAATATAACACCATATTTTCTTCAACCTAAAATCTATTAAAAGCTATTGGCTTTTCCTTTTGTTAATTTTTGTGAACAAAAACAACAGAGTGCTCCGAGGGCTGTTTGTTGTTTTCACGTATTAGAAGTAACAAATTGATTCTAGCTCATCTAATAATTTCAAGGACGATAACTCTATCGAACGACGATTGTTATGACGCGATACATCAGGGGTGATCGTTCAACAGAGTATCTGTATAGTTACGTTGGTATCGTCAAATTCATTCACCCGATAACTTTGTAATCTGGAGGCAATCTGTACGTCGTTTTCGAGACTCAATTACTTTTGCATTGTTCGGTAACGATGGCCGAAAATACCACGTTACCGGATTCAGTACTTTCGAACCAAATACATAAAAAGAGAATAACAATGAGAGGAAATTCAAAGTGCATATTACCTGTACAATTAAACTAGAAGTCGTGTCACGAACTGTGCGCTTATCCAGGCTTACTTGCGCGTAGGAATTGCGCGCAATTTCCATATCTAATGGCATCCAAAGCACGGCAGGTTCTCCAGGTTACTCATATAAATCAAAGGCAATGTTTCAGCCAATGGACCTCCGGGTTACCCGGAGGTCCATTGGCTTAAACATTGCTTGTGCACAGGCCATATGTACAGAATTTGATAGCCTTACTATGGTCATAACGCGTAGATTAACGCGCAGATCGGCGTACTATTTGTGCGCATCTCATGACAGGACTTCTAGTTTTAACTGTATAATCGTATTTTTCGATGTCAGTGATTAATCCATGAATGCATATTCACAACCCACTTATAAAAAGGTCGAGGTTACTCCATCATAGATCAAATCAAGAACATGTTCATGATTTGAATTGAGGTGGAGAAACACCGACCTTCATCCAAGTTATTGATTTTTTGTTGTCCAATGACGTCGTGTGGGGAATGGGAGGTTTATTTACTAAAATGTGTTTATTAAATGTTTTATCGTTAAAGTTGCACTGTTCATTGAAGTTGCCTCGTTCATTTCACGATATGGGTTTTCGGCTTTGGGTAGTATAGTAGTGTCTCATTGGAACATATACGCTGTTGTGATGAATTAACGGTCTCGGTTGAACATAAGATCCGAGCCGCAAACCTCAGACCATGTTACCGTAAACTTGTCACAGCAACTTATAACGTTCTCAGATCTGTTACATTTTTCAGATAGTTTTATTCTTTCTCATTCTGTTTCACCAAATCAGAAGTTTCCTCTTTTTCTAGTCCAGGAATCCGAACTTATCGGTTTCCCCTTTGAAGAAGGCTTGTTCAGGATTTTGTTGACACATCGTCCCCTGAGTTCGAATGTGTTATATGTGACTACTGGCAGCCTACTGGCACATAGAACACATTGGTACTCAGGGGTCGAATTATTTGCTCTTATTATATTTTTCTCAAGTTGTTTCATTTTAATTATTCGACTATTTAATTTATAACGGCAAAATATGATCGAATTATCGAAAATCAGATAATATTTGTGATTATTTTCAGGTTTTTTGGTTCGATTTTTATATCGAGGCAAGCGGAAGCGAAAAGCTTTCATTTAAACCATATACCCCCGATGTTTCCATATACCCTGGATGTTGCACGCTCTCATATACCTCGGATGTTGGGTGTTCCCTTTGCCATGGCTATTTGTTCAAGGGATTCAGTCCAATCAAAAGACAGAATTATCGAGATATAGGAACTATATCTTGTCCCACTCTGAGTAATCTCCGCTTACGATTCTGGTTCTGAATCTTAGTTTGCGAAGGGGAGATTTATTAGGACGGGGAGGAGGTGGTGTGAAAGAAGCTGGCGACTGGAATTGAGGTCAAAAGTTCGTTGGTCAGATTTAACAAAAAGGTTGTGACAGCTTTTGAGGAGTACCTTGATGGATCTGTTTTTATTTCTTTTTATTTATTACCTATTTATTGGATGGGGTGAGTGAGATCGAAGTCGCTGGATTTGAGGAAGTTATAGTTTCTCATTCTTTTCACACAGTCCGAAGTTAGGTAGGGATCTGCGAATCACAATTTTTTTCGAATCGAATCGTGTCTCTGATACCGATATCGAATCGAATCTCGAATCGAATCTTAAAAGACAAGTTATTTCATATTGCACCAAACGGAAGTTATGGAACACTGTGATGACCCTTACAAGACTGAGTGAACATCTTAAACATCAATAAATAAATATATCTGAAGCACTGTTGCTGAAACAGCTTGGCCTATTATCCATAGTTTTTAGTTTTTTGAAGGCTTAACTTGTTACTATAGTAATAGTAACAAGTTAAGCCTTCAAAAACTATAACTATGGATAATGTTCTGGGCAAAATTCACTACTTACCTAACAATTAAACATTGTGAATTACTCAATTGAATAGGAATTGAGCCTACATGAATGAATTGTCTAATGACAATTTTATCCAATTCTTCTCCTAGTTGTCCAGTCACCAAATCCAGAATTTTGGCCAATGCGTGTTTTCCGGTATAAAGTTTTTTCTCTTCTTGGATCTTATTAGAATTAACCTTCTATATCGAGCTTTCACCGGCTGCTGAGCGGGCAGCATTTAGGATTGTTTTACAGCGCCCAGATTGGGGGGGGGGGGGGGGGGGGGCACCGAAATAGAGAAATTTACGGATCAGTATTTAGACGCGATAACTTTAGGTTGTTCCCTGCCAAAACCGATAGAGACTGCGTACAAATTACATCGAGCATCGGGGCACCATAGAAACATTAAAACGCGATTCAACAAGGGGTGAAATCGGCAATTTCCAAGAGTGTCATCCGCTATCCGGTGAAGTTTGATCGCCCAACGAACGAAAACACTGCTTACAACACCTTGCGAATTCCATTCGATCTCCCTCTCTTTCCATAAAGAATATTCTTCAGGTTATTTCATTGTAGTTTTATTCACGCCATTTCTCAAATGAGAGAATGAATTTACACTTGAATCCTTCCCAGCAGCATAAGGAAGTGTGGAAAGCGAAAATTGCCTCTTAACGATTGGATCGTGATAGTTTCAGAAAAAAGCTTTGAATAGTCGTAGATCCAGTGGATTTATTTAATCTTATTTGTTTTACAAGGATTGGCGAACAAGTTATGCAACTTATATTAACGCCTCTCCTTGGCCCAATGGAGTAGGTGTGTGGGATAGCCTTCATAGCGGCAACTTCGTGGCCTAGCTCTTCTTGAATACTACGAAGGGATATTTAGCCTGCACGGAGTGTGTCTCTCTCCGCACAGAGGACAGCCATTTTACGTCCCCACCCGATAGGACGGTACGCTGTGACAGCATCAACCCCACAATTGATGCTGACAGAGAGTGTTCGGACACCTCGAGAACTTTCCTCGACCGGGGATCGATCCCGGGACCTCTGGCATGAGAGACTAGCGTACTTATCCACTCGGCCACACTATATTGACTATACCGCCAGGATGTTGATCGGGATCGGGATCCACTCGCCAGGATGTTGATCGGGATCGGGATCCAGTGGATCCCGATCCCGATCAACATCCTGGCAGTATAGTCAATATAGCTAATGAACAGATTACCCCAGAAACTGTTAATCAGGACAGGGCCCTAGCACTCGGCAAAAATAAAATAAAGTTTTTGAGTAAAACCTCCCTGGTGGTTTTTAGGATACCATATCAATGTCTGTGTGGACGATATCATCGACGAGAAAGACGATCAGGTCGGTTATGCGAAGCTTTTCGATTGTAATCCCATCGACTACATGGTCATGGGCTTCCAATCAACCACATGCGATGTAGACATGGGAGTCGTTATTTCACATGAATGTCGACAGTTCCCATTAAATCTATCTTGTAAAACATTGCGGCCGTTACAGTATCCTTCAAGACAATCAGAAAAGGACAAAATCTACACTTGTCTCTTTTGTGGATACGCCACTTCCCAGTACCCAAAACATTATCTCGCCAATTGTTAATGATTTCATGGAAAGATTCCAGAATTAGGTAAAAAAGAAACTTGTGTCCGGCGCAATTTACCTTGTTTTCGATAGGTATAACGATGATAGCACTTAGTGTAGTGCAATGGCAGCTCATCAGAAATCATTGTAAAATATGTATGAGCCGATGAAGCATTTGCTGTCGAAAACACAACCAAACATACTACATTCATTACTGATCAGACCGTGGCTCCCTTGAGATCAGTAATGGTATTGTCATTGGCAGACACGACAAGGCAATTACTCATGAAAAAGCTGTCAATATAATTGTCCAACAAACAGTACAATATGTGGCGTCCCAAATGGTTGATCGCGTCGTTGTCCAAGCTGATGACAGTGGCGGCGCCAGAGTTACAAAAGTGAGGGGGGTACAGTTGGGGATTGTGCAGCGCCGAGCTGGGGTGGGTTTCGCGGGAGTCCTCTCCCTAAGTTGAGAAAATTTTTAACTGTTTTGCAACAAAATCATGCGAATATGGATATCATTGGAACTGGCTGAACAAGCCGGTTCCAATGATATTCATATTTGCATGATTTCACTGAATTATACCTTTGAGAATTTTTCTAAATTATTAAATTTTATTTATGTTTTAAAATTGCTGTAGGCTGAATTCCAAACGGATGCCTTGCACACGCTCGATTCTAGCATTCGTCGAATACTCTTAAGCACTATGTTTCAGTCCGTTTAAACGCGGCATGCCTTGTTGCAATTTGGACCCTCGACTCTGGTTTGTTGTTTGCAGCTAGCGTGTGTGTGTGTGTGTGTGGGCGGGGGGGGGGGGGGGGGGGGGGACAAACATAATTTCGAATCTTCTCTGATTTAGTGCACTTAGGAATATGGGATTAAGCATACCGATCACTACACCGCAACGTTCAATACAACAAAAATTAAAATGATAGTATTGTTTTACTACGCTTGGCGAAAAAAGTGGAGGAGTAAGTACCCCCACATACCCCTCCATGGCGCCGCCACTGGCTGATGATACATGTGCATATACTTCTTCTTTACCATGATTTGAAACAGTTCCTGTTTTCATGGAATCCTCGATTGAGAACAGGTCTGTGATTGATATCCGCATGACCGTTGACAAACAACGGGATATCATTCCAGACCTTCTAGCCACCTATGCTGTCTCGGGCTTTGACAGAGTCGTTGGCTGTTTCGGGATTTGAAAGGGGCGCTTATTGAACGTTTTGAAAACTGGTGTAGAATCCCTTACTGCAAATGATGATATCGAATCGCCCCTGAACGATTTGATGGAATAAACGACAAGATTCATGTGTGCTTGCTATGTCTGAAGCCAGATGCAAGGTTTGGAAATCGAAGATTGGTAAAAAAAGCGCAGCTAGGGTTCCAAGTCTCTGTTATTTACCAACAAGCGCAGAGTCTTTTGTTGGCAGCATCGGGAGGGTACATCTACAAGCATGCAATTGGAAGATGCCGAAGAGTTGCGACCACCTGAAACTGACCCATCTGCAATTGGTTTTATCAAAGACGAAAACTGTAAAACAAACTCCAAGCCGTCACTGTCCGGAAAGATGAACATCTTGCCCTTGAAGAGGTACTTCGCATGAGGAGCAAGTGTTAGTGTTCCGAGTACGCCGTGTAAACCTTGCAAATGCAGTTGTAGAGCTTGTACAGTTCGGTGTTTTGTTCTTGTCTAGTCACAGTGGAGTGCGCTGAAGAAGTACTTTGTTACCTTCCAACAACGAAGATTCCAATTCTGCATCCCATTCAGTTATAAACAGAACAGAGTTCAGTTTGCGTCATTTTTTTGCTGGTGAAAAATTAGTGTCAGGTATCATTAGACTTTCATTAGCGTGTCATTCCAAACACTCTGTATATATCCTTATTTTCGGTGATTTTTGTGCCATGAATCGGAACTCTATCCGATAGTAACAAACATCCATTTATGCCAGATTTGATGAACAGCATTGGAATAGCTCGATCTTCATTGAAACATAGTCATAATGTTGTTTTGCCCCCAAGTTGCCATCTTGACGATCGTCTTCATACCAAAAATATGGGACGATATTCCCATAGCATAGCATGTGTTCCAGGATCAGAGATGTAACCAAGTCGCTCCAACTGGTGACCTCAGTGCTCGTAAAAGGAGGCGAACTTTCCAGTCGCCACTATCAGGAGGCCAATTGGACCACCATCTTTGATTTAAGCTGATATCTGAATTTTCTTAAGGCTGCCGCAGCCTGCGAATTCTCTAAGAGAATGTCCTGGCCCACCGCAAGCCATTGGGAAAAAGGCTTTATACGCCAAAGCACACAGTAGTACTCAGCAGCTAGACTATAGTTCAGCTATATAAATGTCTCAGCTCCCTCGTTCTTTCAGCATTTCGGCAAATCTACTCTAGCGAGTTTGAATTTAGTTTACGCTGAATTATCCGCACAACTCTTCTCTTTCTTCTCTTTATCCACCTAATCCTTACTTCTGTTTCATTTAGTAACAAAATATGTTTGCTGGTACGCATTCAATAGACATGGAGAAACGTCAAAATAATATTCCACGGCGGCCGGACTGATCATAAAATTAATAAACATCTTCGGATAGGTTGGCAGATCGTCGTTCTTCGAGCTCCTTGAATGACATTTTGAGACTTCTGTTTCGTTTTTTTTTTATTCGTTATTGATTTCGCAATAATTCTCGTATCTTTTCGGGGCCCTACTTTTTATTTTTCAAAGTTCCATTCACTGACGTAAATATGTCGCAACCGATTATTATTATTTCATGCTCCAGTTAAGGATATTCTAATCTATAAATATTTATTTCATCTTGAAAACCCCAAGGTATTAACATACCTGGGTGAACTTCGCAGTGTAATCAAAACATTAAAACAGTTGTGAGTCTTAAATCATAAGTATTTAGTTTAAAAACATGTCTAACAATATTGTTACGTCATTAACCCTTTCAACACTGGTAGTATCTACCATGACAGTTAAATGGCAGACATTGGAAAAGTCCATATCCATTATTTGGGGGTACAGCAATTAATATTTTCAACGTGCAACCTTCAGGATGCACGTTGAAAATATTAATTGTTCTACCACACATTTTCACTTTGAAGCCACCCTACTTAATGAAATTATGACGTGTCGTGTTCCTGGACCGGAAACGCGGCTTCTAGTGTTGAAAGAGTTAAAGATTCGGTCAAATCATTTCTCATTTAAGAAACTTTTTTGTGTTGATTCAAAGAAACTGAATGTTTATGGTACTTTTAGAGTCAATCGATAGAGAGTAATCGCTTGACTGGACTGGTTACGTGAAATAATTCATGAGAGGTGAGGGACGTTGTACAAACACGAATGTCCAGTCAAGCGATTACTCCGTTTATTACTTTTCATTGTTAACGATAATTATATTATTTAACCCTTTACCTAACGTAACGGTCAAAAACGGTCAGCGCTATTCTCTAAACTCGCCAATTAATTTTCATTATGTTTTCATTTTTTGTGTTTAAAACATAGGTTATGACCCCTCATTGGAACGAGCTCGTCGAGCTCGTTCAAATGAGGTGTCATAACCTATGTTCTTGAGACAAAAAGTGAAAATAATAGTTATTCAAGAATTGTTTTTGCAAGTGTCGTCTGCTTTTCATGTTAGGTAAACGGTTAAAAAAAACAAAAAAAAAAAAAAACCTCATTGGAACGAGCTCATCGAGCTCGTTCCAATGAGGGGTCATAACCTATGTTCTTGAGACAAAAAGTGAAAATAATAATTATTCAAGAATTGTTTTTGCAAGTGTCGTCTGCTTTTCATGTTAGGTAAACGGTTAAAAAAAGCAAAAAAAAAAACAAACAATGAAGTCTCCATTACACCCCCGGCAAAGCGTCTTCGTTTGCGCGCACGGATACATGACACAATTGTTGATTGCATAATTCACTTGTGAAGTTATCGTTTATAATCAAACCTGGAAATCCCAGTAAATCACACTTTGGAATGTAATAATCTGTAATATTTCAGTTGGTCGGAAAAGCAAAGCATTTCGATTGAATTGTAGGGTCCTACGAAGCTTCGAGATTCGATTCTTTCTCGAATCTTAAGTTGATATTCGATTCAAAATTAGATGCCCGATTCGTTTCCTTTCGAATCTTTACAGGGGAATATAGCTTGGTATTAGTCATTGTCGTCGTTGCACAAAACATATAGTTCAGATGGAATTTGTATGTAAATAAGGTTGAAAATAAAGAGAGAGTTTAATTGCATCTATATTAACATAAATAGAATCTGCCCATTCCTCTTCCTGTGCTAATTCCAATCCGACTTGTCTCTGCCACTGTTGAAAACAAAGTTAAAGTTTCTAAACAAGTTGACGATGAGCTGTTGCTATCAGCTAGTCTTGTGCAGTGCTTAGTGCTGGTAAGCTTCATATCCTTGAGACGTCACAGTCGGAACAATCAGGTTTACAGGTCCCACCTCGCCTTACTGGTCATCTTCAAGTTGCCCAGAATTCGATTCCAGATTCCATTCGATTTCGAAAAAAGGCCAAATTCGATTCGGGATTCGATTCGAATCGAAAATGCGTGATTTGCAGGGCCCTGCTAGACTGGTTCCAGGCCCTAACAGTGTCGAATTCCTTACACAATTTGATTGTTGGTTCTAGAGCTTGAGTTGAAATCTGTCATAAGTGTTTTTTACACTGTCTGTTATCAGTTCAAAGCAAAGAGTGCTATTGACAAAGACACGCCAAATATAGTTCACGTGATTTCAAATCACCGATTGTAGAGATATTTTTTATAGACAGTACGTCAGTAATGGGAATAATACCATAATTACGATGCTAAAGATACTTTTAATCGGAAGTTTCTTCTGGGCGGAAAGGGTATTATATTGTTTAAACACTTCAGAACACATTATGGAAACCAGATTTTCGATCAGCAAAATCAATATTGTCACGACAAAACCAATCTGTCGAGCAAAATTCTGTCTCGTTACGTGTATAATTATAAAACAGTTGTCTCAAATCCCGGTGTTTGTATGGAATAAAATGGGCTCTCCCGTATTGGTCAATTGCACATTATAATCTAATCCGGTCTTGGCATAATCACATGTACAGTACGTGGAGAGTGTATTATCACTAAATCACCCACAGAGTAGAGATTCCACCCGAGCAATAATTGCAAATTTGTTGCAAAGCATAACCAGCACAGCAAAGTTTCAGCCAATGGACCACTGGGTTAAACCCGGAGGTCCATTGGCTGAAACATTGTTTGTGTTTTTTGCCGATATATACAAAATTTGAAGGTTATAGCTTGGGTGATAACTCCACTCCGCGTGATAACTCCACTCCGCGGGTGATTTAGTTATAATCCACTCTCCACGTACTGTTCAGTGCGGCCACCGTGGACTGGCCACTTTCTAAGAGGAGGCAATAGTTCAAGAGACATAATAATATTACATTCCAAATACTAATTATAGGAAGAATTATTACAAAATTTAATTAATGAAGCACGGGGTACAACCCTGTGCTTCTTCAATTAAGATTTTGACGATGATGATTTTTTTACCTGTTAAATACATGCCACTGGCCACGAGTGGATCACGACAAGTCCGCGGCGGCTGAAAATACATTGTATCAAGTCATCATTCGCCGTCTTGATCATGATTTCGGCTTCACGTTGGTCAGCGTGAAATGAAAATCGCACTAAATTTCTATTTCGGTTCGGTCTTTCAGTGTTCTTCGATTACTTGTTCTGTGGTCATGTTGAGACTATTGTTATCTCTGGTCGGTGAGGGTGTGAGGTGGGGAAATCTCACCCGAGAGCAAGATATTTGGTCCAGAAATTTCACCCGAGGGCAAGATATTTGGGGCAGACACGAGGTTTGCAGAGTGTCTGGACCAATATCTTGTCCCAAGGGTGAAATTTCTCCATCTCACATCCGCTTCGAAAAGTTTCCGAATTTCGTGAAACAATTATCGACAGTCTGTAGCATACAGTAGTGTGAAAATGAAAACGTCCAAAGCAAAATAAAGTCGGTTCACAAAAAATTAGTTAGCCAAAAATGAGATAATATTTAAAAAAAAACAAAGCAATCATTTCCACCCAGAACATTAACCCAGTCCCGTGACCGTCTCGATTTGTGGCTCCGTTACATCTAAATTGGTCAACTTTATTTTGTTAAATCTTCGTACATCTTGACATGCTTTGAACTTCTTTTAAAAATGTTTCTTCCAGTTGTTTTGCAAATACGTACTTATACTTTTACTGACATTAATAGCCACCAAATGGTTAGGCGTGAATGGACACAGGCCGAAGAGGAGCAGTGATACGAATTTCAACAAACACTGGTTCCGAAAAGGTTGTTTTCATTTTTTATCGATCCATTTGATCAGTACAGCTTCAGTCAAAACAAACAGACTCTTCACTGTCGGGTGTAAACATCGGAATTAAAATTTGTTTATTTAAATGAATTTTAATGCATGGGATGTGCAATAAAAACAGAACGCGATGTGTGTTTGAATCAGTGGGTGTTTTACATAACTCGTTGGAATGGCCTACGGCTCTCGCGAAATATGACTACGCCATTCCAACTCGTTATGTGAAACACCCACCGATTCAAACACCCATCGCGTACTGTCTATTTATGCTTTCTCAGTACTAGGACAGGTGTCATTAGTGATGAGAGGAATAGACTTCGTTGAATATCGGTTGAAATTCCATCGTATGTCAGTAGCTTCAATACAGTTACACTATCGTGTTCTTGAAGGTAATCTCGCACCGATGCACACGGCGGTATTCTTTCTTCGATGAGGTTAAAAGCACACCCATAGAAACAGGCTATAGGTATCCTCCAAGATGATAATAAGATAGACTTATTGTAAGACCTCACTGAGGGATTTCCTGTTGGCCCTTGAGAGATGAGGATATTAGGGCTGGGCGGGGTTTTTGGGTCGGTTCCGGTTGTTGCGCAAACCAGAAAACCGAAACGCAAGACCCAGCAAAAACCGGCCGTTCAATCCAGCAAAGGGGCGGATACGTCGTGTTCTCATTGTCACATCTTCTTCCCCCTTATTGACTCGCCCACCGGACCAGTTAATAAGGGGGGAAATGTGACAATGAGAACACAACAAAGTAAAGATGAACTTGATTCAGTTTACTATGGGTTCTTTTCTGACTGAATAGACTTAACAACTGATCCCCTGCATCCCTAAAAAAGGGGAAGCCAGGCTGAATCCGATACAGAGAGGGTTTTTGTGGAGAATGAAGTTGGACGAACTAGTGCAGATTTTGTCCAATTTAACCCTTTACCTAACATGAAAAGCAGACGACACTTGCAAAAAAATTCTTGAATAACTAATTTTTGTCATTTTTTGTTTCAAAAACGTAGGTTATGACCCCCACATTGGAACGAGCTCGACTAGCTCGTTCCAATGAGGGGGTCATGACCTATGTTTCTGAGACAAAAATATGAAAAAATAATGAAATTAATTGGCGATTTTTGAGAATAGAGCTGGCCGGTTTTGGCGGTTACGTTGGGTAAAGGGTTAAGGAACCTGAATTGTCATTTATTATCTGTTCTCAACATATAGACAAACCGAACCGAAACCGAGTTTTTTCCTGACACCGAACCGAAACCGACACTTCGTCTATTCGACAATGGGGCGAATACATGGTAGTCTTTAGTCCCATTTTCTCCCGTATTACCTCCAAATGGGGTGAGGGCAGAATGGGGGAAATATCATCGACCTAGACACGACTTTTCTTCCACCACACCCCCATCTGATATCACCGTAATCAAAGTACATCTCGTGGAGTCCATATTTGCTCTTCTGCTGATTGATCGCAGAGAAAATAAAAATGAAATTGCATATTCCGAAAGAGCATCGAGAAGCTCCGTATATATGAAAGCGAACGTTAGCTCGCGTCAAGGAGGGGTTAACTTTCCGAATTGAACTTTTAGAGACGTTATTTTTTAAATTATTCATTTCTGTGAGGTCCTGTCACGTGTTGTGAGAAAAATCATCCTCCAGTGGTGCGGGGGTGGGTGAGTAGCTCTGTCAATTTAGCGAAGTGGGATGCCAAGTTTTGTTCACAAAATGCAGACGAGGATAGCCTCACGCTTTTTAACCCCCTCCACACTGAGGGTGGAAGCTAAAAATTTAAGCCGGCAAATTTTTCCCGTAATGCATCTTGGAATTTAACCAATTCAGTCTTGTTTGACAAAGCTCATCGCAGTCATTCAATATTGAATTTGGTTAAATTTCGAGATGCTTTATGGGAAAAATTTGCTATCTGAAATATCAGTATTTTAAGATCAGTATGCAGGGGGTTAAATATTCAAATAAGGACGGTCACGTGGGATGTGTGAGATAGATCTATCTCACACATGGATTTTACCAGGAACAAGTGAGTCACCATGGACAATTAGTATGAGAAAACTTCATCTTAAGCAATCGAGAGCATTACAACATTTCCCTGTTCCGGAACACCCTCGCCTGCCAGCTGCAGGGAAGAACATGATGATGTAGTTGGATGATAATGAAGATGAATGACTTTATTTTGCAAAAAACAATAAACTACAAGTATATATTATTAAGCAGTATTAAATACAATACAGTGCCTTATACATCCAGTAATTACAGATTTTGTAACCTTTTTTTCTGCAGGGAGGATGACATAGCCAATTGGCTGTTTTATTGTCACCCACCTTAAAAGATGGAATGGGAAAAAATAGTGTAAAAGGGGGCGTTTGGGGAAAGGAGAAGAGAGAGAAGTACAAAAGATTTCAAGTAATGAATTTGATTTGGAATAGTTTGTATTACACTAAGGATAGATGAATCAGGAATGATGACGACTTGCACTGTGATTGATTTCATTCTCTGAGAAAATAATTATATTGGGGGTGAGAGATGTGAGATGTCATCCAGAACCAGTTTAGTTGGAAAACACAAAACAAAAACAAAAAAAACAAAAAAAAAGACAAAAAAAATCAATTGTGTTTTAAGGAGGCCGCAGTAAAAATATGTATTCTGGGGTTTTAATTTTTTTGATGATTAGTAAATAGGAACTTGAACCATCACAGTCGGGGCAAATAATCATTGACCCTGCCCCTCCCATTCAGTCATCATCGCGACGCCCTTGTTGCGCAGAGGCGATCTGACCAGGAAAAGTCCCGGTGACCCCCCCCCCCCCCCCTCCGATTGCGGGACATCCGAGCCCCAAGATTAATGTAGTCCAATACGTGTTGGTGAATGATATTTTGTGAAAATCACAAACAGGCGAAATGGATCTGATTGCTTAGACTGACGGTACACCGAAATGCTCTCTATGTGGACTTGCCCATACATCACCCCACATACTTTTGCATGGCTTTTTCTTTGCTTTTACTGTGTCCTATTTCTCCCCCTCCCCCCCCCCCCCTTTCACTCCACCCCATCGTTTTTTTTTTCGTTTGCAGTGGCGTAGACGTCACTTAAATGTGTATATTTTCCATCATCGGCACTGTTTTTCTCTTTTTCCAACTCATCAAATTCAAGGGATACAGTTAAATCTAGAAGTCCTGTCATGAAATGCGCACAAATAGCACGTCGATCTGCGCATTACTCTACGCGTTATGACCATAGTATGACTATCAAATTCTGTACATATGGCCTGTGCACAAGCAATGTTTCAGCCAATGGACCTCCGGTAACCCGGAGGTCCATTGGCAGAAACATTGCCTGTGTTTGCTGCGAGTAACCAGGAGAATCTGCCGAGCTTTGGATGCCATTCGATATGGCAATTGCGCGCAGTTCCTACGCGCAATTAAGCCTAGATAAGCGCACAGTTCATGACAGGACTTCTAGTTTTAACTGTAGGTATATTCCATCATCTCATGGAAATAAAACAAATTGTTATTCTTACAGCTTTTCTGATTTACTCGAATTCCAAGTGTCATAGTTGCGAAACGTGGGAAGGTCATGCCCTCACCCCCACTGGTTGTCCCTCCTCCCTCACCCAATACATTAAATTGTTTCCTGTGTCGAGGCACGGTATCTTTGATAAATACAGATTATCACCACAGTGTGTGTCTCCGGGAATTCAGATCAAGTCGAGTTGTAGAAACAGAATAGTATTTCGACGAGCCCGTTAGGGCGAGTCGAAATGCGATTCTGCGCCTACAACGAGACTTGATCAGAATTTCCGGAGACACACACTGTGGTGATGATAAATTTATCACACAATTTTGACCACAAAATGTGTTATAAAACCATTTCAAGAGGAACTTTTTAATTTGCCTTATCGACGGAAAGACGCAAATTGAAAAATAGAATAGCGTTCATTGATCTCCATATTGAGGTCAGTGATGACGTTAAACTTCAGAGAAAATTACGTCACTGGGATTCACTTTACTGAATACTGCTTGCGAATTGGAGCAACTGTGTGTTTCGTCAACGTGAATTTGGTTGTAACTTTTGCAACAATTACTGGTGAATTAAATATCCCTCTTGGTGTAAAGGTTTATTATATTTTAAAATATGCTGTTCGTCGTTTATTGAGGTGGAGTTTACCACATTTCATAGCGAAAGCTAATCCTTTAACTTCAAGAGAGAAGCCTCGACTCGAGCGTTCAGGAAAATCCCAATAATACTAATAGGCTGCAAACCAGCCCAAGATGCCGAAAAGTGCGCATAATTTAACTATTCGTTGAGTTAACTTGATACGGATTCGGAACAAGGGCCCAGATACACTAAACTTTAGTTGCGTAACAGTGCAAAAACGCCCCGATTGTGAGATAAAATTACGTGGATAGAAACATGAACGTTGATCTATCCATTGGCTATCCAGTGGATCTGACTGATAGGCTCACGAAACGTTATACAAATGATTCTCACGCTCGTTTTAGTAACCATCTGAGAGAACATTACGTCAACAAGGCAATGAATTCGGAATTGAATGCGAATGAGCATAAGATATCAAGTCTAGCTGAACTCACGGATCCCATCGATGTGGCATTTAAGATATACGTACGTAGATGCTAGGATATGAAAGATTACCGAGACAACGGTCAAGAACAAGTTGAAGACCAATTTGGAAGCTGGACTGAATAAGATCGTCAATCTATCAAAATATGAGGATGGAGATTTGAAATCGACCATAGTCAATAAAGGCTACGTGGATTCTGCCCTGGCAAAATCTCAGCCCTTTCTCAAAATGTACGTGGACCAATTATGTGCGAACAAAACATCAGGAGGAATGATTGAGGCCGTAATCAACATGGGCAGTCACTAACTATTCCGTCTGGAGCCCGACCCCGAAATTGGGTCGAGTGCTGCCAACCAAGACTATGTGGACGACACTAAACTGTGGAATACCGCCAACAAGATGGGAGGTACACCAGACATGGAAGGTCATAGAATCACGAATCTACCAGATCCCGTACTCATGGCCGATGCCTGTACTCTGATCACGGAGGTGGAACAAATAAAATACACAAAACAATAGACAACCATGTGTGCCAAGGAGAGCAGTGCATTAGATTCTAGCAAATTGGAATGGTCCTTCGGAAACGGAGGAAGTGGACCTCTAAACGGCGCGATAGGTTATCCCATGATTCGAGGAAAGATCATTCGAATGTGTTTGACTTCTACCAACATGGTGAACTAGGCTAGAGTCAGCGTCGTGGTGAATGGTGTACAAAATTAAATCTATAACATCAAGAAGCCGAAGAATGAATATTCCAATTTTAACGTATTCGCCATGCGTTTGCAACTCGAAATGGGAGATAGAATTAATTTCAAGACTGTTTTGTCTGATCCCAAAGCTGTGACATCTGTGGTGTCTAATAATAATAACACTTTGGCCCGCCGCTGATTTGTCGCGGTTCTCGGACGAGAAGGCCATTGTTTCCCCTGTACTCCCAATTTCCTCCCTATTCCCACGCTTCTCCTCTCCTCCCAACACTCGGAGACGAACTGCTTGATGATATCCCTTGTCCCATTCTTCCCAATCTCTCCGATTAGCATATTAACCCTCTCCTTTGAGTCTCCCCCTAACCACATGTCCTTCATTCTCCCATCCCACTTCCCCATTATACTCCCAGTGAATCGCATTCTTTTAGACTGATACTCTGGGCATTCTAGAAGAAAGTGTTCCAGGGTCTCCACCATGTCCAAGTTACACATTTGGCACTCCGTTTCCCCGTCTTTCCCAATTCCCCCCCCCCCCCCCCCTCAGCTCCAGGGATCGCGACCTCAGCTTGAACAACAGTGACCCCCCAAAGGTGCCATCAAGGTACTCTTCAAAACCTGGCTTCTATTTATCACGAAGGCCACCCAAAGACCTTTTTGATTTGACCCCCTCTCTCTCTGTCTCTCTCTCTGTCTCTGTTGATGAAATGCAATCATTAGAATGAATAAAAAGCACGCCCTCTGGACTGCACATCTCCCCTCACTCTCCCACACACGTGTTGCATGCAGGGAGAGCACGCACACACAAAAAACTCGAATTTTTATTTTTATTTAATTTAATTTTGTAAAAAAAAAATCGATTTTTTTATTTTTATTCAATAATTTTTAGTTTTTATTTATCTTATTTTTTGTTTGTTTTTGTTTTTTGTTTTGTTTTTATTTAAATTTAACTTACTATCTACCTTGCGACACACATTTTATTTCCATCGAATGGATACGATGACTGTCTGTCGGAAATAACTAGTGTGAATGTTTCTGTTTAGGACAGAGTTGGGACTAATGTTCGGGTTGCTTATCAATTTGTCCAAGCAATGATACATTGATCTGAAGTTCGCTGCACTGTCGTATATCCAACAGAACTTGTTCTTCTGGAACCGGAGGCGTTATAATCTATTGCAGGATATATTGTGGCATTGAGCATCATGTGGATGTTTCTCCCATTAAAATGATCAATTAGGGGCGGATTTTTTTCTTGTGAACCGTCCGTGTCAGTTTGTAAGTCTATTATTATGAAATGCGGTCTTTCCGAAGACGACCTCCAACCAAAGGTTCTCATTCTGGAGATGCTTACAGCATCGCACTGTCTCATTCGGAATCCCGCCGGTAAACGAGTTTTCCATTCGATGGTCTGGTAGAAATATGTCTATGTCGGCTGGCTTCGTATGCGGCATGAACCACGATATCTTGCTCAGTTTCACTCTTCCAACATCCACGTCGGCAACTCCCACGATGGCGGCATCATCGTTCCCTCATGCAATAGGGTGAGGTTATGCAATAGGGTGAGGTTGTGTTTGAATCCGCATAAGATCTTGTCGTAATCTTTGGCGAATCCAAAAATGTGTTTCAAAGGTGTCCCGAAAGAAAACGTTTCTTTCGGATCCGAGGGCTGAACGACGTGTTTCTGTCTCATTCCCACACCCGCATTGTTGACACTCACTTTGGCTGTGGTGTATTTCACCCATAGTTGATTGAATCAAAAAATGTGTTTCAAAGGTATCCCGAAAGAAATCCTGTAGATTTGGAATAGTCATTGGGATATTTGAAGAGTTCCAACATGGTCGTGACTTTACCGAGGTGAAACAGGGATTCCATCTCTTGACCGGACAGTGCCTTGTGCCGCGAGATAACTCTCACTGGTATGAGTGAAGAGATCTTGCATCCCGATATTGATTCATATCTCTCTCGCATTATTGTGATTGGTTCCTGTCATGGGTTCGTATTCGTGCTTCATATTCTTTGATGCTCGTATCCTTTACTATACCTTCCCTTTTATTACTTTCCAAAGTGTGATTTACTGGGATTCCCCGGTTTGATTATAAGCGATAACTTAACAAGTGAATTATGCAATCAACAATTGGGTCATGTATCCGTGCGCGCAAACGAAGACGCTTTGCCGTGGATGTAATGGGGACTTTATTGTTTCTTTTTTTTTTGTTTTTTTGTTTTTTAACCTTTTACCTAACATGGAAAGCAGATGACACTTGCAAAAAAATTATTGAATAACTATTATTTTCATTTTTTTTGTCTCAAAAACATTGGTTATGACCCCTCATTGGAACGAGCTCGACGAGCTCGTTCCAATGAGAAGTCATAACCTATGTTTTAGAGACAAAAAAATGAAACAATAATGAAAATTAATTGGCGATTTTTGAGAATAGCGCTGAACGGTTTTGGTCGTTACGTTAGTTAAAGGGTTAAATAATATAATTATCGTTAATAATGAAACGTAATAAACAGAGTAGGCTAATCGCTTGACTGGACTGGTTACGTGAAATAATTCATTCCAGTCAAGCGATTACTCTCTGTATATTTAATGTGTCCATTTTTAGTGTTTGTTGTTTTACTTATTTATTTTTATTTTTTCCTATGGTATTTTATGAGTGCAAAAAAAATCTTTATTTTTTTTCTTAAAAAGCCAAGGCGTTTGCACAGGGCTGCACGGTGTATCGATAAACCGATACATACCGGTATTCAAACCAGTATCAATTGAATACCGCTGTAATTACAAAAAATATCGGTTTGTCGTCATTATTTATTAACCACAATTCAATTTTCAAGATGTCCTGGGTTTTTTTTACTGTTGTCACGAACGAATAATATTATCCCCGTACCTAATGAATTGGTTGGCCGCATCCTCCCGGGTAACACACAAAATGTGCAGTTGAACAAATATTTTTCAAAAAATTTCAACGAGCTCGTTCAAATGAGGGGTCACTTGATATGGTTTTCTTGAAATTTTAGAAAAATTCGATAAAGTAATATTTAAAAAAATAAATTTTGATATCGTCTGCGTTGGGTAAAGAGTTATTCGAACTGTAGCATCAAGGCATGCTGAGTTGTTCCGATTGTGCTGGCACAAATCTCGATTATGGTACGTATGTTCATGTATCTAAACAGTCTTTGGATATACTGGTATACAGCGGTATATTTGAACACCGATACCGGTATTCAGTTTCGAATACCATGCAGTCCTACTTTTGCAATTGTTGTTCGTAAAACTTTCCTTTGATCTCTTTGCCGACCAGTGCTCCTAGCTCATAAATGACAGGATCAGTGAAAAAAAACACTCGAACTATAACAAAGAATTTTTCGCTCCATCTTGGCGTGTAGTGTTTTTCAAAAAGTGTTTTATAACTATAATTTCTCACTCGATCACCACGGAAAATTTAAGAGTTTTTCGAATTGTTACCCGCATGGGACAAAGATTCCAATGGACTTCTATTCATTTCATGTTTCTTACATGAAGACCATCCCGATCGGATGGTATGGTTATAATCGTCAACCAGATAACCCAGGATGTATAAGTATTCCTTGGTCGATTTGGCCATGAAATATTTGAACATTCTTCCCTTCATGGTTCTGTTCCATAATTCGACCACGCTCATTACTGGGATATATGTCGATAAATCGACTTACTACGTGAACGTTGTAAAATTCTCGACCTTTGTCCACCCACAATTTCTCAGATTTCGAGAAGAATCGAAGATGCTCTTGGGAGCTTCTGGTACGCTCGAACCTGATTTATTTTTCAACGGTCTCATCGGTCCATATTTGGAAAACATCTCTTTGACCGTCAGTATGTATTTCACGCCTTCGTTGTGTCTGGAAAGCGACCAGATCTACTGCCCACGTGTTTTCTTTATCTTTATTCTTTATTTCCATTAGGGCTGTCACGATTTTTTAATTTAGGAATCGATTAATCGTCGCAAATAATCGATTAATCGTACCTAGATGACCCCCTCTCCCTCTCTTTGAAGTCGTTAAAAATGAAGTTCAAGTTAGCTGACCAAACTCAAGTAAACAACGCAGACGATCCTCTTTTAAGTACATTCAAAGCTTTGATGTTCTGAACTTTTGAACCGTCAGTGTAATAAACAAGACCGGTCGTCAGTTGCGAACTTCGCAACTGCCGACCGGTCTTGATTATTACACTGACGGTTCAAAAGTTCAGAACATCAAAACTTTGATGTACCTGAACGACAAATACTTCTGACGGCTTCTTGAGGTTTAACGTCGACGTTCTTGACCTTTTACCTTTAGCAACAATAGTTTTTCATCCAATTTTTTTTAATTATTAAACGTCTAGGACCGGGTAAAATTTAGCGATTCGTCGACAACGAAAAATACTAATCGATTTCGGCGTGACCGATCGACAATCGATTAATCGTGACAGCCCTAATTTCCATACCCCGACATTTGCGGGTTCAGAAAAAACAACATATTGTACATACATAATTTACAGGTACACATTCAATTTTCCAATCCCTTGACGTACACTCTTCTCTTGCGAAATTTATTATGAACCACGGGTTTGTGTAATTCGTCTGCTTGTGCAATAGTGATTTTATTTTATTTCCCATTCCGAATCGACATTTCGTATCGATGATCTTCCCGACCACAGAATGTTCGATTTTCTCTCTAGACATGGGATTCACTCTATTTAACTGGCAGAGTGCTAAATTATTTTTGACCATCAAAGTTTGTTCATCCGTCTTTGCCTTGTTACAATTCATAGGAGAGTGCCTGTGGGCACTCTTCTATGAATTGTAACCAGGCAAATCCTAACAGACTAAATAATATCACTTCAACGATAATATGAAGCACAGCCTCTGAATCTGAAGCCTTTAAGTCGCAGCACCTGTGCTTGAGAATAAAGCCCAAATATGGGCTTCCAGCACTCTACCAGTTAATCTCTCAACATCTTCTTATCGCACACGTCATTTCGAGTTTCCTGCCGGGATATCTCGCATAACTGAGATCGTGACTGTAAGCCACTCGGTCTACTTTATTAATGGGTTTGCTCCTCGATTTTGGCGTCAGATCGGGATTCAATCTCTTGACCAATTTCGAAACGGGTCCCGTGAATCGATGTCCCGGCAGATGCATTTCGAAAGGAAAATTTTGACCACGCCCAAACACTTTTTAACAAATCTAGTTTTTGTCGAACCGCACGCCTTACAGATGCCTCAAAGCATCTGTTTGTTGTATTTTGTGTACACTCTGTGTCAGGGCAAAGCCAGTCTAAGAGGGAGGAGGCCCCCACCCTCTACTTTCAAGTTCAGATATACAGGTCCAACAATAAAGTTTGGAGGCCCCAGTGAAAAGAAAGAAATTCTAGATTAATTCGATAGTAGCATTGTGAATGATGATTTTCACATGTCCACGCGATAATAGATTCGTGAAAATATGTGGCCATAGTTAGATAATACATAGGCATACTAACGGTAGAAATTTTAACATAAAATGTAATAACTTTGAAGTATTCTGCCTGGGGCCAGCAAGTTTCAGAACGTATATTCCTCACTGCAACCCTCAGCTGGTGGACTCTCAGATGTGACAGGAGGCCACCAGGGGCTGCTGGCCCAACACTGTATGCGGGCCCCCTGAGTCCAAGGGCGTTAGGGTAAACATATTTTTATTTGCCAAACAGATAAGTTGCAAATTGGGATTGGAGGACAAGTACTTTCCACTTAGTATACCCTCCGCTCCCTTAACATGATACAAAAAATCAATATAATGGCGAAACAAACAAATGCGAGAAATGTAAAAAAAAAAAATATATATATATATACTAGAAAATCTAAGTTCGCAATAAAAAAGAGTGAGAGAGAGAAAAAAATGTGATTGATTGATTGATGTCCTTTCTGCACCTTGAGTCTGTCTCTGTCAATTTGATTTTCCATGCCGAGGGTCGAGCAGGCTCTGCACTGAGTGGTTGCTACTACTACTACCACCATCATTACTGCTACTACTATAGATAATACTTTTACTATCGCGTTCAAATCTTACCACCTGCATAGCACTCCTGCGGCGAATAATAATAATAATAATAATAAAAATAATAATAATAATAATAATAATAATAATAATAATAATAAAAGTATTTACATATTAATTTCCGTAATCATCCATTGGTTACACTTTAGCCGCCTAATCACGCGCCTAAGGAGTCGCAATGAACTGCATGTGGTAAACAATACTAGGATGGAAACTCATTATCGAATCTTCGAGTGTTACGAATACATTTTTGAACAAATTTAAAAAGTGGGGTATTAGTTTTATGTTCTAAAATGGGATCGCCGTACAGTAAAATATCAACGGAGTTCAAATTAACATTAATTTCCAATAGTTTACCAATGAGAGCGTTGCGAGATTCTGAATAAAAGGGGCAAAAGAGTAAATAGTGCTCTGCGTCCTCAACATCAGCTGGACAATGGGAACAGTATGGAGATTCGGAGATGTAATTGAGAAACTTATCACTGTTCAAATCGCTGCAACTTGTTCGAATTCTACTATGAATAATGTTGTATTTTCTGACACCACAGGAGAAGTATCCTGGAGGTCTCCCTTCAGGCGGTGATATGAGTTTTTTGAATTCATTAAGTGAACTGCTGTTTCGCACGGACACTGGCAGACTATTCCATGTTCCTGTACACGAGGGGAAAAATGATCTTTTGAATAGCTCTGTTCGCATGCAATAAGGCATAAAATCTGCCGAATTTCGAAGGTTATAACCAGATGTGTCACGAACTCTTCGTGGTAGCAATTCCTGCAGATAATCGGGCGTATCGTTGTTTACGATTTTGTAGAAGGTACTCATCTTTTGTATATGTCTTCTTGTTTCGAGGCTGTCCCATCCAACTTCAGTCAAAAGGAGATCTCGCGATACTGATCTCGTCAGCCCTGATACGATTTGTGCGGCATCACAGTGTATATACTCTAGACACTTCATCATATATTGGGGAGCTCCGCACCACACCGGACTCCTCTATTCCAAAATGAAGGCATTGTACATCTTATTCAAAATCTGTCGATTGAAAATATGCTTTAGTTTTCTTAACTGTGAAAGTCTAACACAGGGTTTTTACAAATGTCGTCAATATGCGCTTCCCAGCCCAAGTTTGATTGGATGGATAATCCCAAGTGTTTGTGGACGCCAACAAAGTCAAGTATTTCGCTGTCGAACAAAACACTTGGAATAATAACATCCTATTGTGTGTAAACAACACAGCGTTGGTTTTTTTAGCATTAAAGGTGACCAGCCAGGTATCGGCCCATTTGTTAATTTTTTGGAGTTTGATGTTCATTTTTGACTCAATGCTATGAATGTCAATAGATGATTCGGTCAAACAGGTATCGTTAGCGAAGAGTCTAACAATAGACTCAATATCGTCGGCTATATAATTGATGTAGAGCAAAAATAAAAAAGGTCCAAGAACAGACCCCTGAGGAACCCCCGCTTCTACGTTTCTGTACTCGGATTTACCTTCGTTAATTTTCACCCTTTGACGTCTGTGTACCAAATAGCTTTGAAACCATCGCAGCAAGGGACCAGAAACCCCATATTGCTTCAGTTTGAAAATTAGACCGCTGTGCCAAACCCTGTCAAAGGCCTTGGAAATATCACAAAAACACCACAAGTTTGCATATTTTTATCTATGGCGTTGCAAAGGTTATGATAGACCTCTATCATCTGGTACACTGTACTATTATTCGGCAAAACCCCTGAATGGAATTTGTAAAATAAACTATTTTCAGGGAAATATTTGTAGATATCTCTTATCTCTAAAGACAACTCGTTCCATTATTTTACCGATACAGCATAACAACGATATGGGCCTATAATTTTTCGGGTCGTATTTGTCTCCTTTCTTATAAAGATGAATCACATCAGCAAGTTTTCCACTCGTCGGGGTAGACGCACTGTGACAATGATTTATTGAAGAGTAGACGCACTGTGACAATGATTTATTGAAGAGGAGAAAGAGTCCAAGGACGTGCATGGCCGACCATGGTTCGACCCTGAGTGAGAAAAGTTTGAAGATCAATGTCAAAAGAAGCAAACTCCTTGACTCTAGATATACAATAAATACATCTATTACTCTGCAAATTTTCACGTATTTTGTTTGTGAGAATGGACACATGAGCAGTCACAGTCAGAACGGCAGACGCGCACAGACGCAAAAGATTAAGACTCGGTGTTTTAAGCTCCTGTGGCGAGCCTGCGACAGTGGCATTTTGAGAGTGTACTATAGCGCCAGGACAGGGCTATAGATAGACTGAATTGATAAAAAACTATTTAACCCCTGTGATAAGACTTTGATTTGTGTTGATCAATATTGTTGAATACGGAATGAATTTATTTTAAATGTGAGTAAAAGAATCGTTGTTACTTTAATCATTGTTTCCTTTCCGCAGCCTGAAGTAATTGGGAATCACACCTAACGAAGAACGAATCTATACTTCGAGTTCACTCGGCAGGGAAGAAAATCATAGTGCGGTCCTAACTCAGCTTTGCGAGCTGAGTTTGGCCCGTGCCCGGATTCCGACCCTCCTTGTTGGCTCGTCCCCCAGTATTTTTAATGGCGAGGCTAAACAACCCCATGTCACCCCTCCCACGTGGATAGAGGTGTTCTGCACTCTGCTCGTATTAACCGTCACTGGGATTCACTTTACTGAATACTGTCTTGCGAAGTGGAGCAACTGTGTGTTTCGTCAACGTGAATTTGGTTGTTACTTTTGCAATAATTCTTGGTGTAAAGGTTTATTATATTTTAAAATATGCCCTTCATCGTTTATTGAGGTGGAGTTTTCCACATTTTATAGCGAAAGCTCATCCTTTAACTTCAAGAGAGAAGCCTCGACTCGAGCGTTCAGGAAAATCCCAATAATAGGCTAGAAACCAGCCCAAGATACCGAAAAGTGCGCATAATTTAACAATTCGTTGAGTTAACTTCCCCAGTGACATTTTAGCATGCCGTGCATAATAAATACGTTACAGGGCGTTTACGGTTTAGTTGGCAGTGTCATATACGGCTCAGAGAAAACAATACTAGGTTCGGCTTCGCCTCACCTAATATTGTTTTCTCTAAAGGGAAAAACGCGAAGCGATCGAGAAATGATATTAATGCCGTTGTTTTGGCAACAGCAGAATCACGCGCTTGTATCAGGGGCCCTTGATACGGATTCGGAACAAGGGCCCAGATACATTAAACTTTAGTTGTGTAACAGTGCAAAAACGCCCCGATTGTGAGATAAAACATCAGTAATTCTACTAGTAGTTCGATTATTGCATTTCATAACTGTCCTGCAAAGCAGACCGAGATTTCTAAACTTCAACAATTTACGATTGAACACCCGTTCTGGAGCCCTTCACACCGTTCTCACGAATTCAGTTCGTTCGCAAGAATTCAGTTCGTTCCCAATGAATTTAGTTCGATCGCAAGGTTTGAACTCGTTCGCATGAATTCAGTTCGTTCACAAGAATTCTGTTCGTCCGCAGGAATTGAAAATTGTTTTTCTTTTCATGTCACCCGCGGAGCTCCATAGAAGTGCTATTGATAATACTGTGTGACTAAATTGGTTCCATCTCTATTCAGTTTTGTATTCATTCGTGTCCTCTCTGGGTTACAATACAGTGTTTTTTTCCATTGACGACATTACTAATCTTTCCTCCTCTCCCCATCTCATCAAGCTGATTTTGGACAAAAACAACCATCTATCCATTTAGTTTATCATCTCATGAAAAAAAGATACTGAAAAAAAATATAGGTCGCCATATGAATTTTGCCCTTAAATTTGGAGCTTCCTGTACTCCCGTCCAGTTTCGCACTGAATGAAATAGACATATTTTTACCTACCCCACCCAATTTTAATCTTCTCTCACACATTTCCGAAGACAATAGTCACCAATATTTTATATCTTTTCCAAAACATGCACTTTAACAATTTTATTCGCACTTACAAGCTCAGTTCATTTTCCACCAATCGGATAATTCCAGGAATTTTTATCCTTCGTCAGAGGCGCTGTTTGCACGAAAACACTGTATCGTAACCTAAATTTTCTACAAAGTCGATAAAAATATATGTAATTATGGGTTTAAATTAAAAAAACTACTGTCTAATATATTAAATATCTTTTTTTTATCAAATTTCAATACTCTTTGCCTGATCTATCAGCATTACAATTAACCCACCCCGAAAGGTGGAGTGAAAAAAATCGTGTGTCACTTTTTACATTTTCCTCAATAAACTGATTCCAAACAACAAGTTTAATGAATTTATTGTCCTCAAACTGTCATCATTTTTCATCTGTGTACCAACAGAGTAGCTGTATAAACTATCAAAGTCAAAAAGTTATTCTCAGAGTAATGAAAGCCAAAAACAGTAACCCTTCTATTATTCTCAAAATAAAAATGAAAAAAATGTACTTTTGTTTCATAAAGGTGTTTTGATAAAGTACAATTTGCAGTAGACATACATCATATGACAGAAGCACACTCTAACATGAGATAATCATATGACCTGAATGAAGAAAGAAACAAAAGAACAAGCAGTGCTGGCTATATGACCCATACCCCTGCAACCAGTTTAGCAGAAAAGCCCATATCCAACCCTTTTGAGTCCACACACTTCAGGTTTTTATTGTGGCTGTAGTAGCACTTGGTAAGAAAAATGACAAATGAAACACCAAGGACAGAGGAAGCACACAAAATGTATTTTATAAGACAGATTTCTACATTCATGTGAAGGCCTCACTTTGTGAATAACAAAACGCAAAAATGGCCCAAACTATTACAGATTAACCCATTGTAGGTGCAAGTTTGATTGTGAAAATAGAAATGTTAAGCCAAGTGAATGTTTCAATATGAGAGGAGCAGTTGCATGCAGTGTAGTGATGTTGTGCATCTAGAAATTTCCAAAAAAGTAGTTTTTGCACTCTTGGGTTTAAAATACAAATCAAAGCAGAGCTTTTCTCCAAAATATGCTTAGCAAATTGCCCAGGTTGTCCAGCAATCACGGGTAATAATCTAGCTACGGTTCTGTTCAAAAATAGTGGAAAATAGTTATTTCAACATAGAAATATCAAATAAGGACACACCCGAATTGCCCTCATGGAGTAAAAACCCTCATCTCATCAAATCGCAGCCTGAAACACTCTATTTCTCATTAATTTGACCATCACACCTGCCAAAATAAAGAAAAATCCATGTTCAATGACTGTTTCTCACACTGCAGAATGTAACAAATCATACATTCAGCGAGCATATACAGACAGAGGGGGTTAAATCCTGGAATAGGAAGAAATGATACTTCTACTAACTATATTTGGGGATGGGGGTTAGTTAGAAAGTGGAAATCAATAATAAACTTGACTGAATGTTTTTCATATTGAAAATATGGTCCATTCCAAGTTTGGCCATGGGGGGTTAAAACTGCTTATGCTGCACAGACAACAACATTTAGCTCAATTAATACTGCTATTTCATATTGGACTGCCCCTGATTGACTACATACACAACAAAATAACCCAACTGTACCATCTTCTCTTCACCTTAGATTCACTGTTCATTTGGCCAGCATTTTATGCATATGGGCACTCAGAAATAGGCTATTTTTCATGAAAAATTGGCATCCAACATCTTCAAAATTACCTTTTCTCTAAAATGTCCATCCAAGTACAAACCTACTTGGCTTCAGTCATCAAAGTAATAACACCGATAAACGCAACATCCAAAACTATTTTTTTAAAAATCACTCGACAGAAATCACAAGACATACCGCTTCAGGTTACAATACAGTGTTTTTTCCCATTGACGACAGTGCTAATCTTCCCTCCTCTCCCCATCTCATCAAGCTGATTTGGGCAAAAACAACCATCTATCCATTTAGTTTATCATCTCATGAAAAAAAGATACTGAAAAAAAACATAGGTCGCCATATGAATTTTGCCCTTAAATTTGGAGCTTCGTGTACTCCCGTACAGTTTCGCACTGAATGAAATAGACAAATTTTTGCCTACCCCGACCCAATTTTAATCTTCTCTCACACATTTCAGAAGACAATAGTCACCAATATTTTATATCTTTTCCAAAACATGCACTTTAAAAATTTTATTCACTCTTACAAGCTCAGTTCATTTTCCACCAATCGGATAATTGCAGGAACTATTATCCTCCATTAAAGGTTGGGTGCAAACCACCAGAGGCGCTGTTTGCACGAAAACACTGTATTGTACTCTGTCGACAGCCGTTTATATTTTTAGGAATTATCATTTTTGCATAGTTTGTTACAAAGTTTATCGTTAAGCCTCAGTCTACAATAGGGTCCTGCGTTTCACACATTTTCGATTCGATTCGAATTGAATTTCGAATCGAATCACGTCTTTTTTTTTAACTCGAATCGAACCACGAATCGTCTTGATGATAACCGATGGGGGCTGTGGTACTATAAACTTGATTAAATCTGACTGCGATCGCTGAAGTCCCGGTTGATAAAATAATCCAAATACATCATGAAGGCATGCCTTGGTGACGTAATTGGAATATTACCCTGTAAGGATTATAGTTCATCGTCACCATCGCTTGGAAACTTTAATTTGCAGTTAACAGTGGTAAGGACACGTGATACTGGGATTAGCATGGTTGGTGGCATGAGTGCAGATGTTACATGTTATCTGTGTTAATATAGTGGAAGTAACACCCAGTCTTTTATTTCAATATTATTGGTGTACAATCTCCTCCTGAACTATTTGCTTCGTGAGACGACGAAGATGGCTGATACCAAGCTATATTCCTGTGACAAAGATTCGAGATGAAACGAATTGGAGAGCCGATTTCGAATCTAGCCGAATACGAACTTAAATTTCGAAATCGAATCAAATTCGAAGCTTCGCGGACCATAGTCTACAAACAATCTAGTTTTCCGATCCTTCAGTATAATTCGTATCTTCTAACCCGAAGGCCAACCTTCGGGCTGGAAGCTGGTCGAACCAGATGATGGTTGAAATCGTAAGCCAGATGTATCTAAATTTGTTCACAGCTTTATGGTCATACACGGCAGGATATTCGCAATGTTCATGCACTCAACAGTTTTAACTCAACATGTTACATTGTAACGTGTTCGCGAATTAAAAGTGAGGGGACCCTGGTTTCGCCGCCTGTGCTTGGGCCTGTCTCTTGGCGTGGTCTAGTCAGGTGAGGTGTCATCGATAGAGAATTAATCCACCAATCCTTGCATCATATACACGAAAAAAGGGACATGTCACGTCGCTGACCCCATCGGCTCTATATATCAAAGTTGTAAGTGTAAATAACGTGTTCTTATGCCAAATGAAAAATGGTACCATGACTAATCGCAAGTGGTGAATTTCGTTTATATCGGCACTTTGTCAGAAGCAAATTGCATCATGACTGACAATTTTCGTCATTTGAAAAGATTTACAGGAATGACAGCTCCCCTTATATTTCTAAAATTGTCAGTAAATCAAACACTAAGAGTATGAGAATTTCATATAAAATTTGAAATTTCGAAATGTTAGCGAAGCTGTATCACAGACATGCGCATCATTTCGCCAAACTTCATACGTTTTCCTGTGGAGTAGTATAAAAACACAGAAGGTCCCTTTTCACAATTCTTTTGCCCAATCGCTTTGAAGGTTTCACTGTCAGTCTATCATTCTCTGTTTAAACCCATTTGAAAAAATATTTAAACGGCGCTTACACCATCATTTGATGTTCTATAACTTTTTGTTATGTTTATTATATCAACAGTGAGCACAACGTGACACTGCCCTTTTCCATTAACCCTTTACTTAACATGAAAAGCAGACTACACTTGCAAAAAAAATTCTTGAATAACTAATTTTTTTTCATTCTTTGTCTCAAAAACATAGGTTAGGACCCCTCGTTGGAACGAGCTCGACGAGCTCGTTCCAACGAGGGGTCATAACCTATGTTTTTGAGACAAAAAATGAAAAAAATAATGAAAATTAATTGGAGATTTTTGAGAATAGCGCTGGCCGGTTTTTGTCGTTACGTTGGATAAAAGGTTAATATGAAAGTATATGGGTTAAGATTTCCTCTTTTTTCTTGGATGAATAAATATTCATATATTTATTGGGGTTTAACGAAAGCCAGGCCGTCGGGTCATGCGAATATTCGAGATTCGATTCGATATCGATACCATACGTCTGCTTCGAGATAGATCCCGAATCAGTCTCAAGATTCGATTTTTTTCGAGTCTCTCGTGCTAACTTCAATTTGTTACATTACCAAAAAAATTGGATAAAATTGTCATTAGACAATTCATTCATGTAGGCTCAATTCCTATTCAACTGAGTAATTCACAATGTTTAATTGTTAGGTAAGTAGTGAATTTTGCCCAGAACATTATCCATAGTTTTAGTTTCTGAAGGCTTAACTTGTTACTATTACTATAGTGACAAGTTAAGTCTTCAAAAACTAAAACTATGGATAATAGGCCTAGCAGTTTCAGCGACAGTGCTTCAGAGATATTTATTTATTGATGTTTAAGATGTTCACTCAGTCTTGTAAGGGTCATCGCAGTGTTCCATAACTTCTGTTTGGTGCAATATGAAATAACTTGTCTTTTAAGATTCGATTCGGGATTCGATTCGATATCCATATCAGAGACACGATTCGATTCTAAAAAAATTGTGATTCGCAGATCCCTAAGCCAGGGTCACCTCGTGTTGAACAGTTTTAATGGTGGAGGAAGCCGGAGTACCCGGAGAGAACCACCGAGCAACGGCGAGCAAGTATCAGCTCCCCAACGTTCTAAGTCCACACAAGCAGGATTAGCATTGGTTGGAGACAAGTGCACACACGCCTTAGTACACAACGTCACTGTTCCCCCACGTGGGCAATTGGAATTAAGTGTCTTCCCCAGGGACATAACACGGTTGCCGCAGGTGGGATTCGAACCGAGGTCATCCCGGCTTGCAGCCTGAACATCTGCCTACTGAGCCACTGCGCCCCCTGTACAGTTAATTATTTAGTTGCTTCTAATTAGCTTGCCTTAAAGCGAAGTTTCCGTTTGTAACTTTTAATAAACGAAAACAACAGACAGCTCTGAGAGCTGTCTGTTGTTTTCGTTTATTAAAAGTAACAAAAGGAAACTTCACTTTATTTTCTACTGTTATCAGAGATAGATATTCTTAATGATGGATTATCTTTGAAGTAGTTGCTTTTAATCAGCTTGCATTGGAAAAGTCAAGTTTCATTTAATTACTTTTAATAAACTACAACAACAGACAGCTCCGAAAGTTGTCTGTTGTTTTCGTTCATTGAAATCAACAAAAGGAAACTTGGCTTCACCTTCTACTGATGTTAAAGGTGTTTTCTCAATAATTACACAATCTTTAATTGGACCTTCATCGCCCGTCTGATAATTTCAGGGGAGATAACTTATCGGAAGTCGATATTCATGACGGGATAAGTCAGGTATGTGAAGACTTCCAGATGAGAAGAAAGGAAATTTGCAACAGTTGGTTAAAACCCTTTAGCTGTACATAGAAATCTGTTAGTTCCAGATGAATATCCCCATCTTTGAGGAGATGATTTTATAAATGTCAACCCATCGGATTTTGAGGAGTTAAGCTCATTTGTGACTGAAAACACGACGGCGTTACTCATTTATGCAACCAACCACGCTATCTCTGATAAATACCAATGATCTCTAAAGAATTTAACAGACATGCAGACAATTTATACTAGCAATCAATTGATAAACTCAATAATGGCATTGGTTTGCATGCACTCCAGTGGATAACGGTTGTGTAAATTTTTATTTGTCACGTTATCAAGTAATATAATAGGCACTTTGATGGAAGATGCTTTCCAGGAAAACTAATATAGCGTTTATGGGTGTGATGACATTAAGTATTTCCAATACAGCGTTGGTTTGAAAACAGTAGGGGCGGAAAAGTAGAGCTATGGCTGCAATGTCCAATTGGGCAGATAGCGCTTTACGTTAATTTTTTCCACAAAAACTATAAATACAAAACTGAGTTTGGGAGTATAATAATCCCTGTTGGGTGAGGGTGTGAGATGGAGACATCTCACCCGACGGCAAGATATCTGGGCGAGACACGAGGCTTACCGAGTGGCTGGACCAAATATCTTGTCCCGAGAATGAGATTTCCCCATCTCACACCCTTCCCCATCATGGATAATTTTTCTCCCCTCCCCGCCACCAAAACAGTCTGACGTCATCAAAAGTAATTCAGGGGCACGTGCAGTTATATCGATCAATTTTGTTGTCTATTTCTGAAAAAAAAAGATTTGCTTATCGGAAAGAGCCCACAAAAATTATGTATTTAACCCAGGTATACACCGCAAAATTAAATCCCAACGCCGGCAAGACAGAGATTAAAGATTTGTAGTTGACACATTGCGATGACGTCATTTTATGAATTCTGCATTGTATTCGCATAACTTTTCGACAGGAATTTCGTGCAACTCCCTCCACTCAAAATGGCGTTCATCCAAAAATTCATCTAAAAGAGTCAAGAGTCTTTTGGTTTTTCGGTCTGTTTTTTTTATTTCTATTTTCTTCGACAAACGTCCGTCTGCTCATATTTCTGAAACGTGACACCATGTTGTTTGTTTACAGAAAAACGTGCGATGATTGAATAGTCTTTAAATATGTTAATAAGCCAATATATGTTGGTTATGTGGGTGGGGTGAGATAGCTGTCACGTGGGTGGGGTTAGACAGGCATATCTCTCCCAGCTGTCTCACACGATTTTATGTCTCAGTACATGAGTGGTGGGAGAAAATTGGGTAATGCAAAGCCCTAGTGTTTGAAAAGGAATTCAAACGGATTTCTAAAAGGCGTAATTTTCTTAAATCTGGCCCTTGGCAATATTTAGTTTGTGTCTCTCAACATCGGGAATATACGTTTATCCCATAAATGGCCGTTTATTTGAACAATAGAAGCCTTGGATAAATTTTTGCTGTATTCACCTAGTAGGGTGATAAATTTTCCACGTAGGTTTGACACTGAAAGAATTTATTCCTCTCGTAGCGACGGAGTGGTTGACCTCTGGCCTCAACCACATTTGTCTAGCATAATTAATAGTTTGATTGTTGATTTTTTTAACTCTTTTTGAAAGTATTACACAATGCCAGTAGAAAACACCACCCACTGCTCATATAATAAAGTATTGTTGCAAGTTTAGCTCAAGTTTGTAGGAGAATTATTTTTAGACATAAATATATTACTGCGCTTTGTTTATTTTTGCCAATTTTGATGGTCGATAGAATTGGACCAATGTGCTCCTCACTTCTCGCTGTGTTTTGTAGCGAATTATAACACGATTTTGCCGCGACTGTCCTGTAGAAGATTTATGGGATAAACTAAATAAACGCATAGTGTTTTCAAGTAAAATATTTATTCTACTCGTAGAATTAAGAATGAAACCGACTCGCCAGAGGCTCGTCGGTTTCATTCTTAATCCTACTCGTAGAGAATTTTTTTTACTTGAAAACACTATACGTTTATTCTATATTTAACTAACTCTTTTTATTCCACACTCGATTTTACTACATATGGAGGACATACTTGTGGATGAATATGAATACATTTAATAAAATTTATAATTTGCTTATAGCTTTATTATCTGATTACTTATTGGAAAGATCTGATAAATTTGATAGAACGTACAATTTTCCGACAAATAATTTTGTGCGGATGACTTACTGCCCCCCCCCCCCCCCCCCTCCTTGTTTATCCGCCCTTGGTCGCTCGAGATGATTTATATATGTCTCAAAAACTTTGTACAACTCGAGTGGACACGCAAGTTCAACACAACGGAACTTCTGACTAACCGGTAACGTGCTAGATTAATGAACCGATTGGTACAGTGACTTGAGATTTGGTACTGAGTTTCTCATGAAGTGTAGAATAGAGTTTGTACATGCGTTTGTAGTGCATCGTGGACGAAACCTAAAAACTGCTGAGTCATCGTGTTTACAAAAATAAAAAATCTTCTTCTCCAGAACCGTCAGTCAGAATCTTTTGATATTTGGATTACAACAATCTTAAGGGGATCAGATTCAATTTGCTTCAAATGGAGTCCCTCGTTTTTTAATTTATTGCAATGTGAAGAATGTTCTTTAACCCTTTACCTAACGCAGACGATTTCAAAATTTATTATTTGAAATATCATTTTTTAAATTTTTTCAAAAAAATTCAACAAAACCATATCATGTGACCCCTCTTTGGAACGAGCTCGACGAGCTCGTTCCAAAGAGGGGTCACATGATATGGTTTTGTTGACATTTTTCGAAAAATAATATTTTTTCAGCTGCTGAATTTGCATATTACGCGGGCGGATGCGAGCGATTAGTTGGGTAAAGGGTTAAAAAGTTTCTTCTCCAGAACAACCAGTCAGAACCTATTGATATTACTATACTGGTCTCAATAGCGGTGGATGTCAGATTCAAGTTTGTTCAAATCAAGTCAAGGGTTTCATATCTGGCATACGGAGTCCGAATTTGAACTTAGTACCAAATAATGAATAATCTTTAAAAATTCGTCTTCGTCACATCCACAAGTCAAAATTGATTGATATTTGGTTTTTAACATCCTTATAGGGAGGGGATGGTCAGATTCCACTTTTTGAAAATCGGGTCCCTAGTTTCATATTTGGACACCCTATGGCATCCCGAATGTTTTAGTGCAAAGTGATGAATAACCTTTGAAAATCTTCTTCTGATCCACCAGTCAAACTATGTTGATATTTGGTGTCTAGCACCCCTATGGGTGTGTGTGGGTAGGAATGGGGGTCAAGTGGGTTCAAATTAAGTTCCGAAATTCATATTTGGGCCACCAATGGGATCCTGAATGTTAACTGAGTGCAAATTTGAAGAATATTTAAAAAAAAATTATTCTTCAGACACACAGGTCAAAATATTTCCTTATTCGGTATACAGCATACTTAGGGGGGTCAGATTCAATTGTGTTCGACTTAAGTCTCTGTAATAAAATTTAGACAGTGGAGAACAACAGTGGTCAGCGTTTCGATGACGTCGCGTGCGTATCACGACGTCAATAGCAACGTCAACTGTTTCTCGGGAAACACTTTCAAGAAAACTCACCTTCCCCATCAATATTCCGTCACATACCCATTCTATATACCCAGAATACTATATACCCAGAACCATGTGTGTGTGTATATCACTCTACATACTTTAGCATACCCTTTATGCAGTGGGTATACCACTTGCCGAATCTAACTCACATCGTCTCCGGCAAAAGGCAAACAGTTTCCGGTTCCTCTTGGACATTTATCTCTAACGGCTCCGGCAAAGCTCCTGGTAATGAGGGGCGATTCATCGCTATTTATACTAATGTCGACTGAAGAGCTCTGTTCGACAAGATTAGGAAACAAAATTCGACGAATTACGTAAATTATATTGGGATGTATCAGAAACACGGGATTGAAATAGAGCATGGAGAAATGTTGGTACGCCAATTGGCAGTTTTATACAAGTTTCTAAATTAATTTCTGGACGTAAATCCTGCTTTCCAAACTACATCTACCATCTTCCAAATCAGAAGTCGATCGCGTGAAAGAACATCGTCTACGCGTTAAACTAGGTAATGCGGTGCGCGGGTCCGCAAAGAACTTTCGTATTCTGATATTAGTAACATGCTATTCAAAAAAAGTAGGGGGTATCCAAACTGATGTTGATATTTTCGGAAAATGGTATTGGATACGCGTGATTGGACACATCAATGTGTTCCCAAGTTTAGTGTGGATCATGAATGTCACCGGCCCACGAAAACTTCGTGCAGGTTTTTCGCACGAGCGCCGCGTTAATGTCTGTGGGGGTACGTTTTGAAATTTTCATTTGTACTGGACGGGCTTTTTCGGAGGTCTCATCGTTCTTTTCTTGGTTTATCAATAGTTTCTGGTCGAAACGTAACTTTTGAGGTATGCGAAGACTGACAAGTGACGAACGTTTATGTGCAGTTGGCAGTGGCTCAAATTCTCAACGTTATTCAATCGGTGATTAGCCGATTGTGGTCACGCTACCGTCAGACAGGCAATTTTGATGACAGACGTCAGTCAGGTCGTCCAATAGCGACAACTGCTAACCAGGATCGTTTCATCCGATCCACAGCTTTACGTTACCGCCATAAAAGAGCCTCAAAATTGTACAGCAGCTGCACCGAACGGTAGATGTGCGAGTCAGTGGTCAGACCATCCGAAATCGGCTACACGTCATATTTTCCGATGAATCGAGGTTCACTCTCGATTTCATTGACAGGCGAAGCAGAGTTTGGTGGCGTCGGAACGGGCGGTACCATGACGTAACCGATAGGCAGCACGATCGTTTTGGTAGTGGATCGGTTATGGTGTGGGTAGGCATAACCACGACAAGCAGAACACCATTGCATGTCATCCAAAGGCGTGTCACAGGGCAATACTGCCGTGATAACATGGTAGCAGCTCATGTGGTGCCATTTGCGCGACGTCACGGCCGTCGATTCATTTTCCAAGATGACAATGTCGCTACAGAGTTCCTCCAGGAGCAGAACATCACTACACTGCCTTGGCCAGCACGAAGTCCAGACTTTTCACCAATTGAGCACGTCTGAGATGTGCTTGGCAGGCGCGTACGACAACGCCAACAACCCCCTACCAATCTCCAGGAACTCGTCGCTGCACTGCAGGAAGAATGGAATAACATCAGTCTAGCTGATATTGGACGTTTGGTGAGGAGTATGCCACGTCGGATGCGCACTTGTCTCGCAGACCGAGGAGAATTTACAAGGTATTTAGGTCTTGGACTGAATGTGGTACATTCTCTGACTGACCGTCAATGTCTTCTACAGCTCATTGCGTGGAAAGTGTGCTTGTGAGACACCCAACTATCGCTGAAATCATTCACCAGATGTCACAGTGCAATGCCTCCACTGTCTTTTTGATGAAAACATAAATATATTTCTTCAGATAACTCAATTTTATCAAATATTCCCTACTTTTTTGGAATAGTATATAAATGAATAATGTAGTTTTTCGAATATTTTCCTCGTAAAAATATTCTTCAGCTTTTTGAACTGAAATAATCGTGGAAAAGCCACTTTATATATATTATGTTTATATCAATGTATTCTCTCCACGTCAAACACAATGGGGAGCCCTGGGTGGCTCCCAATAGGGAAGCCCACCGGGAAATTTCACGGTGAACCATACTGCCAGTCCGCTTCTGGTAAATGGGGTTATTCTTGTCTTTTTGCATTACGTGAGACGAACCATTTGGTTTCCCATTCGCTCACTGTTTAGAGTTCCAAATTCATCTTTGCTTGAACAATGTTAGTATCACGTGACCATTCAGTCAGGAAAGGTCACCCACAAACAGACGAGTAATTGAATCAATTCTATATAAATGTCATTCGTGGAGGCAAGCATGCCTGACAATTTTCGTCATAGGAAGAGATTTACAGAAAAGTTAACTCCCTTTAATTTTTTAAAGCTGCCTAAAGGTATAGGAATTTCAAATAAAAATTGAAATTTCAAGATGTTATCAAATTTGTAACATCGATGTGCGCATCATTTCACAAACATCAAGCATTTTCCTGCAGAGTAGTATAAAAGTATAGAAGCTGGCGTTTTACAACTTTTTCCAATCCGTTTAAACATTTGGCTAGTATTCTCTGTTGAACCCTTTACCTAACATGAAAAGCAGACGACACTTGCAAAAAAAATTCTTGAATAACTATTTTTTTTCATTTTTTGTCTCAAAAACATAGGTTATGACCCCTCATTGGAACGAGCTCGACGAGCTCGTTCCAATGAGGGGTCATAACCTATGTTTTTGAGACAAAAAATGAAAAAATAATTAAAATTAATAGGCGATTTTTGAGAATATCGCTGGCCGGTTTTGGCGGTTACGCGGGTAAAGGGTTAAAGATATTTAATCCTTTACCCAACGCAGACGATTTTAAAATTTATTATTTTAAATTTTTTAAACATTTTTTCAAACACTTTCAACAAAACCATATCATGTGACCCCTCTTTGGAACGAGCTCGTTCCAAAGAGGGGTCACATGATATGGTTTTGCTGAAATTTTTCGAAAAATAATATTTTTTCAGCTGCTGAATTTGCATATTACGCGGGTGGATGCGGGCGATTCGTTGGGTAAGGGTTAAAAATATGAAAACGTCCTTTTCACCATCTTTTGATGTTCTGTAACTTTCCATCTGTACATTAGGTCAATAGTTTGAGCATCGTAGCATCTAATACAGACACCACCCTTTCCATCAATATAAAAAGGTTTGCATTGCATAACATAATTCATTCATATTCGAGGTTTTTGCAACGGAATATTCTTTAAAATGAAGCATAGTATATATAATACTGTAAAATGAGTCATAATAGCTAGGTGGTATTGATTTTACAAAATGAAAAAAAATTGAAAATATTAACTTTTATTTCAACAAAAGCAAAAAAGTCTGATTTAATAAAGTCAAAAAAGTATTTTTGATAGCTATCCTGTTACGCAGATGCCATAACAGAAACAAAAACACAAGGTTTGCTCTTCTTGAGTCAGAACAAAAACAAATTCCCATTTACTCAACCAATAGTTGCAATATGTACACGTTTACGGAAAAAGCAGTAGTAAATTAATTATGGGCAAAGCAGGCACAGTGGACACATATCCATGCATATGCCATGATTTCCAGAAACTAGACTGTTCAAAATGCATATCATTGCATATCAGAGATAAAATTAGGAAAAGCTTATTTAAATTTGATTTTAAATCAAAGGTTTCTGGGAAAAAAAGAATAATTGAGTTTATTACATTCCTCAGTTCGTTTTGCATTGAATTTAATGTTGATTAATAAGTGGTAATGTCTTGAGTGAATTATGTCACTTCAATAGTAACTTTGGAACGACTGACGTATATAAGCCACGCCCCCACCGTGGATTTGTTGATGTTTTGTTTTCCAGTTCCACATCAGTTAATTAAAATGAATTTTCCTTCTGAATATTTTTAAAAATCCTTTCTTTCCTCTATGAACAGGTTCGTTAGCACAGTTGACAAAATCCAAATAGAAATGTTTTATCTTATGGCTGAATGCCATTCCCCAAATGCGACTGGAATGCCACATAAAATAGAAAATATGGAACGAAAGTCACAAAAATAAAACTGGGCCATTTCCAATCGAAGATTTGACACAGAAATTGATGTATTCATACGAGCTAATTTCAGAAGTATTTCAGAGTTGTATTTGCGAATATTTTGTGTTGAATTATTTTTAATGAAAGACATTTTGGTCTAAAATGTCATTTACTAAAGAGAGTGACCCATTCTTACGGCAAGTTACGGTATATAATTCGCCTCGAGACAGGACTATTTCGTATTTCCTTCCTGCTAATTTTAGAAATGTTTCCGTGTTTACACTAAATTGGATTATATCTGACAATAGTTTGGGTTGAATTATCATAGTAAAACACCTCTTTATTCCAAATGTCATGTAATAAACAGAGTAATCAATTTGTTTTGAGCGTTACGGTAAATAATTCATCGAGAGACGGGACTGTTTCGTAAATCACTCGGGCTACGCCCTCGTGATTTACTCACGTCCCGTCTCTCGATGAATTATTTACCGTAACGCTCAAAACAAATTGATTAGTCTCTATTTCATTTGCAAGGTAAACACCAAGAAACTAGTTTTGTAGGAATATTAAGCTATTCATTTAGTTTGTCTGATCTGGTTTGACTGGGCGAAATTATCGCTTTCAACAACTATGGCTATATGGTGCCTATAACACTATCTTGTTCGTACCCAATTATTTGATGGAGGAAGAATTACTCAAACAGATTCATTGGATGGCCTAAGGAATCTGTGGAAGAACTAACAACTCATCCACACAGAGACCTCAATATAAGGATGGAACAAAGTCCTCAAAATTTTCTACATCAATATAGAGAAATGTCTATGTGAACAGCCAGGCCATCGTTGCTGTGTATTAACAACCAGGCTACCAAATGTGGACCTATTATACCCGGGCCCACACGGGGTTTAAGCTGTACATTGATGTGTTGTTGTGAACTGGTGTGAATCTGGGAAGTCATGAAAAATGAATCTCAAGAGTAAGCGGAAACATGTTTGAAGATATAAAAATATGCATTGAATCAGTGTGAATTACGCTTTTGAGTCGCTGTTCGAGTGTCGAAGGTTTAAATATAAAATGTATGAGATGTGGGTGTGTCCTAAAAATGTCATGGAAAAAAATATGCAGGAAAGGGTGGGTGGGTCAGAAAATATGTAAAATAAAATTTTCACCAATGTTCACGCATTTTTTCGCCCCCTCCCCCTACCTCTGAACAACTTACTGTAACAACAAGCTCACTAAACAAAAAAGAGGCAAAGAGGATGCTTAGTGTTGGTGAGTGTGATACTGACAGACATTCTTAATGACGGATTATCTGTGAACTAGTTACTTCTAATTTCTTGCCGTAAAAGAAAAGTTTTCTCAGTTACTTTTAACTCTTTGAACCCTAGCGGCAGCCTTTTCCGGCCAGGAACAAAATACGTCATGACATCATTATATAGGGTGGCCGTCCAATAAATGTGTGGGGAAGACCAATCAATATTTTCAACGTGCAGCCCCGAGGCTGCACGTTGAAAATATTGACTGGTCTATCCCAAGAAATGAATATGGACTCTTCTCATTGTTGCCATTGAACTGGCATGGAAGATGCCACTAGAGTTCAAAGGGTTAATAAACGAAAACAACAGACAACTCGGGAGGTGTCAGTTGTTTCCGTTTCTTAAAGTAGCAAAAGGAAACTCGGCTGTATTTTCTATTATTATCATAGATGATTCCTCCACAATTACTTGTTTCTTAACTGAGCATTCCTCGCACATCTAATAATATCAAGAGTGGGGGATAACTTTATCGAAAGACGATTTTCTTGATGATATAAGTCAGGGATGATGCACAGAAACAGTCCCCTGCGAAACACCAACCTTAATCACCATATAGCTGAAGCTATTGTTTTCTGTCGGATAAGCAGTTGTAAAACCAGGAGAGCAGTGGCACCGGTGTACCATGCTGTCTACATCTACCATGCGCTATCGGGATATCACAGAAAACACCACCATGCGTATAATTGTTTTTTTATTTACTGCATCGCAGAGGTATGACAAATCTCTGATATACTATAACAACTGGGAAACGGTGCCATTGTTTGGAATTTGTTTAAAATGTCTGTCGACTTCCCTCTCAAGAAACAAATCGTTCGGTGATTTTTCTTTTCCACACAGCACAATGAGATATGCCGAAAATTGTAGGATTCTCTTTTTGAATCGCATGGATCACGTTAGAACACTTCCACTCTCTATGAAATACTGACTTTGAAAAGAGAAACAATAAGGGTCTGGTAGCACCGAATTTAGTTTCTCTAGACACTCTGTGTCCGACTCCACTGTGGTAATATTATACTCATTTTGCAATATTTTGAATATTAGTGATTTCTTACAGAGAAAAAAATTTACTAATGCATCGCGTTCATATACGTTTAAAGGATGAAATTGTTTGTTTTGTGAGGTCAAAATGCTTTTTGATTGAGTTTCTCATTCAGGCGCTTTTCGATGTAATTTCGAAGAAACCGAGGTTGTACCTGAGTGACATCCACACGTTGGGAATTCCCTGAGAGGGGACAGCGTTATTTTAAAACATCCTGACAACATGCCAAACGTGCAGCTGGTCATTGCTTTCGGGTATTTTATCTCAAAAGGGAACGGACGAATTAATGGTGAGGCTATTAGCTGTCGGTACGTACACCTGCTGTTACACTTAGGTAATAACAGATTAATCGACTAATTTCTGTTAATCCATCGGGCTTAGCGGTCAATAGGCATTACTTAATTACATAATTATTTCATACCGTCGCGAGTCACTCGCGACGGTATGAAGTACTTATATAATTAAATGCTGCTTTTTGTTAAGTTAATAATCCACGTTTTTCTGAAGACAAAATAAAGCATCATTACCACTCACTGGAAAGTAACGTTGAAAGTTTATAGAGAAACTATTTTAACACCTTACTGCCTCAATCATTGGGTTTCGGTTTGTTTCGTGATGATCGGTTGTTGTTTCCGCCCCTATTGCCAAATAGCGATTGTTTGTACTAGCAGTAATAAGGTCATTCGTTTGTTTTTTTCCTGGCTCGCCCTCTTCACTGTTGCAATGGCTTTCATTCACAAGCGAAATGAACTTTTTACGGACCAAAATTTTACCCAACGAATATTTTTTGGTGCCAAATTAATTTTTTATTGCAATTGGCTAAATTGGCATCCGACATGGCGAATACTGCTAACAATAACCTTGGTATGTGGCATACATTTTTCCGCAATTTCCAAAACAAAGTAAAAACAAAGGTTGATATAGCTCCACTGATGTCGTCCCATTTGCATATTAGGTTTTATTACAGTCCTATTACTTTTCTCCCAGTTGCATATTTACAAACCCGAACGGAACACGTATTCCATACGGATTTTCATTGGCGGATTATTTTTCCACATGATGTCATGGACACATCAAAAGAACGAAACTTCACCCATTTTCGTTGTCGGCAAATCAGACCCAGATCAATTCAGAAGCTGCGTTGACAACTGATAAAAATAATGTCAATTGGAATATGTTTTTGTTCAAATCCACCAAAATTAACGAAATTAAACTTATTCCATAAATGGGTAGTGATTTTACAGTTAAAACTAGAAGTCCTGCCACGAAATTCGCTCAAATAGCACGTCGATCTGCGCGTTAATCTGCGCGTTATGACCATAGTAAGGCTATCAAATCCTGTATATATGGCCTGTGCACGTGCAATGTTTCAGACAATGGACATCCGGGTAACCCGGAGGTCCATTGGCAGAAACATTGCCTGTGTTTGCTATGTAAGGCTATCAAATCCTGTATATATGACCTGTGCACGTGCAATGGTTCAGCCAATGGACCTTCGGGTAACCCGGAGGTCCATTGGCAGAAACATTTCCTGTGTTTGCTATGAGTAACCAGGAGAACCTGCCATGCTTTGTGTGCCATTCGATATGGCAATTGCACGCAATTCCTACGCGCAATTAAGCCTAGATAAGTGCACAGTTCGTGACAGGATTTCTAGTTTTAACTGTTTAACACTCAAGTTCTGACTGTGAGGCGAATTTCACTCAAATAACGGCAGTTAATCTCTTGAAAATACGAACCTATTTGGACACAATTTTTATTTATATTTTTCTGTTTACGTATCGATCCGTCACATGTGTTTGCCAATTACACCTGAGTTTTGTTTTTGTTTTTATTGCAAACAGATGTGAGAAGTGTCTGAGTGTACAAAAGAGTGAAGAATGTTTGAATTGTTTAAATTAATGGATTCATTGTCAAAGAGACGTGTAATAAATGCAGAACGCCATGATGTGTATATGCGTTAGTCACTCGTACCCTTGCAGGAGGATAGAATTCAAGGCTGCGCCTCTCGTCCTATCCACCCGCGCTGTCCCTCGCGCCGTATTGACGAACGCATTCACACATCGTGACGTTCTATGTGTATCCCAATCTGTGTCATTAATGAGTGCGGCTCATTTTACTAAAAGCTTTCGTGTAATTTCAAACCTCTCGTGTGATTAGGGATAGGTAAAACTATATGGGAGTATACCGAATAATGACCTTTATAAACCCAGGTCAATAGTACTCCATTGAGCAACTGTAACCGTATCAGTAGTACTTACACGTTCAAGCGGGGATCGTGGCATATTTCCGATTCTTTTTAGCTCGAATATAACATTTGTCAATTTACTCAGCGTCATAAGAGACCGTAGCGTACTGTGTGCCGCAAGTATGCCTCCGCTTATATCCCCAGTTATCACCACTGCTAGGATCATTTCTAACGCTAATTCAATTTTTGTCCTGCAACTTGGGCCAGTAATTTTCGCTCGATCTCTCTCCGATCTATATATAGCATATAGTACAGGCTTTGAACAAAGTAAAGTGGTCGTACCCGGAAAATATTGGGACAAGCTGATTTTTGTGGCATGTTGAAGAGGAATGTCTCCCGTAGAACGTATCCAAAATCCGCAAAAATCCGCTTTGGGGAATTTTTTTTTATAGCATTTATACTGATAGTGGTGTAAGAGCGAATTTCGATCAAACCAGCATTGCAACGTTTGCGAACGTGAGGACATGGATTTGTGTGAATCCAGTTTTTTGTACTCACTAACACACAGAGTATACAGAGTGTATCATCACAGTCCATAATACCGGTGCACATCCCTTACTAGCTCAGAAATGGCTGAACCTGACGTCGCTCCGAGGAGTTCATGTAGCGTCGGGAGTGGACAGACATCTATCTACAGGGAAGATTTAGATAGTGTCAAGGAGTTGTATGATAATATGCTGGACAGCTCGACAGCTCTTTCCGATGTTGCAAACTCAGCAGCTCGCGTAAGGGTAAACACTTGCCTCGACGAGTACAAAGGCAACTGGCTGAACAATCGAGCACTGCTGAGCTATGAATACAATAGCTAGAATATGTCCAGACACTGAAAATGTTCATCAGAGGTGGACGCCTTGGCGATTGGAATCTTCACCTTATTGCTGTCAGTAATATGATGAACCTCTTCGCTGCCACTGGACATCTACACTACGCTAAGAGTTGCAAGTTGTACCTGCAAATGATGCTTGAGCTCCCCGAGAAACATCCGTGGTTGTATGATAGGTTCTTCTTTGATGGTGTCCATGCTATTTCCAGGGTTTGAGCAGGCCTTTCAAGTTACCTTGTGATTGAACAAGTCCTCATGCGCTCAATTAAAAGTCGAGGTGGACTAACGCGAGGTCGTGGGGTGACCGAATCAGTGCGTTAGGAGTGGATTTACACCATGCATAAATGCGCTGAAATACACGAAGCTATGACAACGCTGACTGACATGAAACTCAGTACCAGTGAACAACATGTAGACATGGGCACTTCTCGTCGTAAACGAGACAACACCAACATGATGAAAATACTAGAGTGGTTTGACTTGTATGATCCTTTCGATGAGAATGAAAGTATGCGCTTCCTGTCCTCCGGATTGTCTGTTTCCTTGGGTGATGGTATTAACTGCGAGTCGGTAGGGGCGGAGATACACTCTAAACTAGACAATGTTGTTGTTTCTGATGCCTCCATCAAAAGGAGTGATCAAATTCGTACTTTAGACCATTTGAACCCCGGGGTGAAGTTGGATAACCAGAGGGTATCAATAGACCCATCCGCTCTGTTCACCCGATTGATAGCTATTGCTCAGAGGGAGCGCGACGTGGCACAGTTCTTCGAGTACGAACTGACTGTGATGCCAGCAGCCCTCTTCAAAGACTTCTTTCTCAGAAAAGCAAACAAGGTAGACCTAGGAGCTGCAATAACAGATCGAGTAGCACTTTCGAAGCCTCCATCTGATTCCGTGAGGCTCTCCTCCACAGAGTCATATGGAAGGCGAAGGCTACCTACTCGGAAGTAGCCCGTCAGTATGTTGAATATGTGGCCAACAAATATGGGCAGAATTGCTGTGTCGTCTTCGATGGTTATGGACAGCGAACAGTCAAGTCATGAGCATAGAAGGAGAGCTGTCAACGTGTGTGCCGATATCCGTTTGACGGACACCATGACTGCACACAAGAACCAGGAACGTTCTTGTCGAACGAGAATAACAAAATTCAGTTCATAAGATTGCTGTCCACTTTACTGAGGGCGGGTGGACATACTGTTAACTGCAGTTCTGGCGATGCTGATACCCTGATTGTTGAAAGTGCCATCAAACTTTCATCTCAAGGGAATTCAGTTGTCATTGCCGTAGATGATACTGATGTACTAGTGCTATCCGTTCACCATTGAAATCATACTTCGGCTGATGTTTATTTCCAATCTGAAGCACGGAAGTTACATATGCATGGAAGATCGCAGATATAATAGCGAAGATCGGAGAAACAACTAGGCGTCACCTCCTGTTCATACGTGCATGGAGTGGGTGTGATGTTACTTCGGCAACGTTTGGCCATGGGAAAACACAGCTTCTCAAGAGGTTAGACAAGTCAAGGGAGATATCAACAACAATGCACGACAGTGCCGTATCTCAATCAGAAATTGGAAGAATCGACGCATAACTGTTTGTAATGCTGTTATCAGGCAAGCAGTCAGACACATTGAATGGCTTGAGATACTCAAAGTTCATGACAATGGTCACTTCCAGCAAGACAGGAATCGAACTTCAGAAACTACCTCCAACTGACGCGCGGCATACTTTCACAGCCTGCGAGTCCACCTACAAACGGTGGAATGGAAGCAATTGGATATTGATATCCTAGATCCTCAGAAATGGGGCTGGGAAATTCTCGAAAATGAGTTGATACCCCTGATGACTGACCTGGATGCAGCGCCTGAAGTTTTCCTGAAATTTATATGTTGCAAATGCAAAATAACCTCCAAACACCCCTGATATATGGTCGTGTAGAAAGAACGCATTCAAATGTGTTCTGCTTGTGGAGACTGTCGAGGGGAGAATTGCCTGAACTCCGAGCCGGTTGAGATTGGAGACGAAACTGGCGACAGCAGAGTACGTTGAGGAACACCGGGGTGATTTCGGTCAGATCTCATCTCGGGATTTAATCATTGCGGAGAAAGTTGATCGATATCATTCTTTGCCATCTCGGGAGTTATGAAAAATATCGGCAGCAGAATTATAGCTCGTTTTTTTCTGTTCTATTCAGACTCAACTTCGTATGGGTGTAAAAATTTAAGAAAATGGTATTTTGGGGCCATTTCACTAACAATTGTGAATTTTCTCATTCATTTTTTCGCTTTATAGGATTCCTGCTTAAAGTACGAATGATGCACAAAACTTCTCCAGATCTCACACAATATATCAAGACTATTGAGAAATTGATGCCATTAAAGATTTTTTTTTCTTCCATAAAACCCCTCCTTGCGGCCATATTGCATGAACAATTTTCCCCAAAGCGGATTTTTTGCGGATTTTGGATATGTTGTTCCCAAATAAATTCCGCGTCGAATGACACCAAAATGAGCTTCTCCCAAATTTTTCCGGGTCAAACCATATTGCGCCTTGACTAATAGAAGATGAATGTTTGCTTCGAACCAGAGAATATGAGCATCAAATGGTAAATGTTCATGTGTTGTGTAAGTAATTTTGTCTGCGAAGCATACCACCACCCCCCAACCGTATAGTACTGATTTATGTTATGCGTCAGCGAGTTTGAATAGTTAGAAATAGTGTGTTAACTACATCGAAATCGTTATTCAGTAAAGCGAAAGATGTCAACGTTTATGACGAATGCTACGGATATTATACTTTTGAACTGAGATTGTGCTTAAGTTGCGAGTATCTTTGCCCTTATAAATTAACCTGGATTTTGATGGATATCGGCACGAAAGATAATGATCAACATTATGGTGACAGCTATAGAAAATGAGAAATGGAACACAAAGAGAAAGAAAACCTACGTGAACACAGCCGATATTTTGTTGAATATGCATAGAATTGAGAATGACGTAGAAGAAACCCACTGACTGCGCTATATCAATCCTCATATTTAATTGCATTCAGACACTTGAGATGTCGACAGACAGTAATATGACAATACGCAAGGCGTAAGAAGGAACCCCAAAGTATCCAACATATTGAAATATTTCATTCCGCAACCATAACTCCAAAAACATTTTGGTTTATTCAATCGAATTCCTGCAATTGTTTAATTTCAGCCAAACATGAATACGTTTCACAGTACTAAATATTTTCCCATAGGCGACCATTATAACGTTCAGGCGAGAAAAAAATATGGTCGCAACATTTTAAATTTAGCATTCAAATATTTTTTGTCAAGTATAGCCCTTCAGACAACCTTTTTCTGATTTTTAAACAGGGGGTCATGCAACAAATAAAAGAAAAACTAACAGAAAGGGAAGTGCTGGTCACATGTTCATATTTCTCATGGAATTCCCAAACAAAACACACCAATAGTCAAACAAATTTTTAGGTTCTAAAAGTCCTCAAATCATCCTCTTTATTCATCTGGAACATTCAACAGTAATGCAAAATGTCAGTAGACTTCTTCAAATGTTTATTGAAACAATATATTTTCCCAAGACTGCTTAGTTTTGGGAATTACATAATTTCCGAGCGCTACTTTTCGAGGCAGGTAAATCTAATTAAAATATTTACAACAGTTATACCTATGAGCAAACCCAACCCTACCAAAGATGCATTTACCTCTTTCGTGTGATGAAAGAGTCATTTCTGCAATAGAATTCAACTTTTGGCTTCTGTCTAGTGACTAGTCCAAAGCCTGGGAAATTTGTTCTTTTGAAGAGACCTGCCCAATCTGTGTCAAATGGGCTTAAAAACTGGTATTGCCTCCGACAGAATTTCTACTCTGTTACCTAATAAGTTGGGAGGGATAAGAATTCACAGCTTTCTTTGAAACTACCCAGATCCCAAAATAAAACTAAAATCTGCATCAGCACACAAAATCTTTTCACAAACTCTGTTTTAATTATTCAAACAGCAAGATAAATAGTGCCCCAACACCAGGAAACAATATGTCAATTTTGTTTCAAAATTGGGGTTGTGCAGGGCTTATAGTTCCTCTAAATTTGGGAGAATCCATTTGGCTTCTTGCGGAAATCGTTCCGAGAATTCAGACCTGCTGTGGGCCAGGATCCTATTAGGTCAGTATGATTGAACCCCTGTTGCATACTGATAATACACGTTAACCCTTTAGCCAATACAGCTTTCTAATTTTTACAACACCAACTACTGATTTTTACCCCCCCCCCCCCCCGCCTCCCCCCAGGGGCCTTAATCGCTCACTTGACGAGGTGGTTCAGAGAAGTATTTTGGGTCAGATTCAGTTAGTCAAGGTTCATGTACACTACATAGGAATAATGTTATGAAATTATTCATAATTCTAGTGTCCATGTCAGATGATTATTAGCATAGGTCTTCCTGACTGCTTCCAATTCTGACAGCTGTTGACAAGTACTGCCAAACTTGCAAGGGTTGTTGTGTCACTGCAGCTTGAAAGGCAAATTTTATGGAAAAGCTCTAAGGAATGGATTTGAACATTTATGAACAACCTCGAACCTAACCCACCACTGCCCAAATATTAAGCCACGGACCCGAAATGAACAAACTCAAATCTGCTCCCCCCCCCCCCCCCCCCCTCCTGCGATACCAAATATGAAAGGGTTCTGACTGGCAGGAACCAAACTAGAACAAATTTACATCTGACCTCCCCAGAGATGTTCTACACCAAATATTAAAGCATTCTAACTAGTGGGTCTGAAGAAAAAGATTTTTAAAGAAATTTTCTCATGTTGCTTTGAGTTAATTTGCACTCTCATAATGAGCCCAAATATTAACCCTTAGATTTGGCTTGAACAAACATGAATCTGACCCCCTTAGAGATGCTGTAAGCCAAATATGAAAGGATTCTGACGGGTGGATCTGAAAAAAATAGAGTTTTAAAGAAATTTCCTCATACTGCACTAAGTTAAACTTTGGGCTTCAATAGATAGACCAAATATTAACCCAGAGACCCGATTCAAACAAACTTCAATCTACCCCCTCCCCCTACCCTGCCCCCCACTAGAGATGTTGCATTCTACATATGAAAGCATTCTGACTGGTAGATCTGAAGGAGGTTTTCAAAGAAATTTCCTCAATTTGCACTGTTGATATTTGGGTGTCCAAAGGGAGCCCAAATATTAACTCAGGGACTCGATTTGAAGCAACCTAAATCTATACCAAGTATCAAAAGATTCTTATACATGATTCTGGAGATGATTTTTTTTCAATTTTGGAAAACAATTTATGCGTGCTATCAGAGAATGCTTGGGGCCCCCTGTGGGTGTGGCAACTTTATTTTAACAAACTGGAATTCATAAATGATAAGGAACAAGAATATAAAATTTGGTTCAATTCGGCTCAGTTGTTTATGAGGAGAGGTTGATAATGTAAAGTTCACGCCAGACAGGAAGGACAGATGGTCGACAGACAGAAAGTCATCATTTAAGCACCCCCTGACTTACAGTCAGGTGAGCTAAAAATAAACAATATTCATCAAGCGTAATAATTATGGATGTTACTGGAACCGGCTGATGAGAGCTGGTTCCAATGACAGCCATATTTGTACAAATTTTATTGCCAGTGTCACAATATTTCAGGTCATGTTAGTGTTGTATTGGTTAATTTGCTGCCTTTGTGTTAGGTAAAGGGTTAAACTGACTCAGTTCTATTCATGTGAATCCTAGCAGCAATGTTACAAGAAGCTACATGGTTTCTCACTGGTTTTTTGCACGGATCTCTACAGGAATCGATTCTCAGATTCTTATAAGCCCTGGCTGAGGCTATTTAATTCACCAATATCAATAGAAAGTGCCATTTTATCTCAACAAATGTCAAATATTCTTTTACCAGGTGATGGGGTAAATTATAGCCCTGGATGTGCCCCCACCCCTGACCTCCCAGTATGCAAACAAGAGGCCCCAGGGTGCCTGAGAGTGCCCACCTGACATGGTAGTCTAAATATCAACCCAGAAACTTGATTTCAACAAGTTGCATCTACTCCTCCTAAGAAAAGCTTATACCAAATATCCAAAGATTCTGAGAAGTGGATCTAAAAATGAAAGTGTCAATGACACTGTAGCTCAGCTTGTCAAGACAAAGACATGTACATGTATAGTATGTGACACAGCAATGACAAACATCTTGGTAATGACCTGATAACAAAGGTACATACATATGTAAAGTATTGTAACGGTCTGTACATAAATACTGACCGTTGCCTGTAACAAATGTATAGGTAAAGTATTGTAAAGGTAGGTGACAGTCAGATGGTAAACTAGACAAAAATCTTTGAGTCCCAGAAAAAAAAAAACAAAATATTTGTTCTCATAGCACAGTGATAACAAAGGCACCCCAAAACACACTCGTTCCTGTCCCAAGGTGAAAACAAAGGTACCCAATAAGTTTTGTGAAGATCAGTTCATAAATACGAGCTGTATAGAACTTGTGACAAAAAACTGATTGGACCTAATTTTGGTACAAAATGGCCACTGGCAGCCATCTTGAATTTTGGACCGCACCCAGAAAACTCATTCTCGTCCCAAGGTGATAACAAAGGTACCCAAGAAGTTTTGTGAAGATCGGTTCATAAATACAGCCGCTACCCTGAGCCGTATTGACATGTGTGCTTACATTGTGTAAGTAGCACTGAATAAATCAAAGTTCATCTAATTTGCATAATTTCTGCACGAAAAAAAACCCCATATAATATGTGATGTATTCCATGTTACTAAACATTCATACAAAAATTTATTCAAATCAGAACTTTCATACAGAAGTTCTGTACAAAAGACTGATTGCACTAATTTTGGTACAAAATGGCTGGTGGTGGCCATCTTGAATTTTGGACCACACCCCAAAACACTCGCTCTCATCCCACGGTGATAACAAAGGTACCCAAGAAGTTTCGTAAAGATTGGTTTATAAATATGGCCTCTAGTCTGAGCCGTATAGAAGTTGTGTACAAAAAACTGATTAAACCTAATTTCGGTACAAAATGGCCACTGGCAGCCATCTTGAATTTTAGACCGCACCCAGAAACACTTGTTCTCGTCCCAAGGTGATAACAAAGGTACCCAAGATATTTCGTGAAGATCAGTTCATAAATACAGACTCTAGCCCGAGCCGTATTGACATGTGTACTTACTGAAAGTCGCACTGGAAAAAATCAAAGTTCATCTAATTTGCATAATTTCTGCATGAGAAAAAAACTTGTATTATATGTGATGTATCCCATGGTACTAAACATTCACACAAAAAATTATTCAAATCAGCGCTTTCATATGGAAGTTCTGAGCAAAAATCCGATTGCACCTAATTTTGTACAAAATGGTTGCCATCGGCCATCTTGAATTTCGGACCGGACCCAAAAACACTCGCTCTTGTCCCACGGTGATACCAAAGGTACCCAAGAAGTTTCGTCAAGATCGGTTCATAAATACGGCCTCTAGCCCGAGCCGTATTGGCATTTGCACTTGCAGTGCTGAAAGTAACACCAAAAAACACCAAAATATGTCTAATTTGCACAATTTACGCACGAGAAAAAAACCTGTATTATATGTGATGTATCCCATGGTACTAAACATTCATACAAAAAATTATTCAAATCAGAGCTTTCATATGGAAGTTCTGTACAAAAAACAGATTTCTGCATTGTCGGTACAAAATGGCGGCTGGTAGCCGTCTTGAATTTTGGACCGCACCCCAAAACACTGGTTCTCGTCCCATGGTCATAACAAAGGTACCCAAGAAGTTTCGTAAAGATCGGCTCATAAATGCGGCCGCTAGCCTGAGCCATGTCCAATTGTTGACGTACGGACAGACGGACGACTGGCCATGACAAAAGCTCAAATTTGGCTTCGCCAAAGTTGAGCTAAAAATGATTTTTAAAGAATATTCCTCATGTTTTACTAAGTTATAATTCGGGCTCCAGGGAGCTCATATATGAACCCAGGGACTTGGCATTAACAAACTTGAATCTCACCCCCCTAAGGATGCCGCACACCAAATATCAAAACATTCCGACTGCTGGATCTGAAGAAGATTTTTAAAGAAAATTCCTCATTTTGAACTAAGTTACAATTCCAGCTCCCACAGTGAGCCCAAACATGGACCTAGGGACATAGCTTGAACAAACTTGAATCTTGCCTCCTAAGGATGCTGCATAAAAAATATCAAAAGCATTTATCTGCTGGATCTGAAGAAGATTTTTTAAGAAAATTCCTCATTTCGAACTAAGTTACAATTCAAGCTCCCACAGTGAGCCCAAATATGGACCTAGGGACATGGCTTGAACAAACTTGAATCTCATCCTCATAAGGAAACAATCCGACTGCTGGATCTGAAGAAGATTTTTAAAGAAAATTTGTCATTTTAAACTAAGTTATAATTCGGGTTTCCACAGTGAGCCCAAATATGAACCCGGGGATTTGGCTTGAACAAACTTGAATCTCACCCCCCTAAGCATGCTACATACCCAATATCAAAATATTCTACTGCTGGATCTTGAGAAGAAGATTTTCAAAGAAATTTGCCTGAAAAGCACTTGGTTCAAATTTGGGCTCCTATACTGAGCCCAAATATGAACCCAGGGGGCCAATTTGAACAAACTTGAATCAGATCCACCCCACAATGTTGCATATCAAATATCAAAAGATTCTGCCTGCTGGATCTGGAGAAGAAGATTTTTTAAGAAATTTGCCTGAAATGCACTAAGTTCGAATTCGGGCTTCTATAGTTAGCCCAAATATGAAACCAGGGGGCCGATTTGAACAAACTTGAATCAGATCCACTCCACAATATTGCATACCAAATATCAAAAGATTCTGCCTACTGGATCTGGAGAAGAAGATTTTTAAAGAAATTTGCCTGAAATGCTTCTATAGTGAGCCCAAATATGAATCCAGGGGGGACCGATTTGAACAAACTTGAAACAGATCCACCCCACAATGTTGCATACCAAATATCAAAAGATTCTGCCAGCTGAATCTGGTGAAGAAGATTTTTTAAGAAATTTGCCTGAAATGCACTAAGTTTGAATTTGGGCTCCTATACTGAGCCCAAATATAAACCCAGGGGGTCGATTTGAACAAACTCAAATCAGATCCACCCTACAATGTTGCATACCAAATATCTGTCTGCTGGATCTGGAGAAGAAGATTTTTTTAATGTTTTTCCCATTGCCTGCAGTGTTAAAAAGTGTTTTCAAAGTCCTGAAACTGTACCCTATGATAAAACCGATGGCAAGTTTTTTGCACCAATCCTTTCTGTTGGTCCTAAGGAAGCTTCACACCAAATAAAATTCTCAGTGCCGTGCAGTTTTGGAGATATGCCATTTTACTTTTTTTCTATTTTTAGCTCCTGCGGTTCTCACGGGGCTACAGAAAAAGAAAATTTGGCATAAATTAGGTACTTATGACCCAATAAGCCCTCACATAAAATTTGGTTCAAATCAGCCTCTCGGTTCGGAAAATAGAATTTTTGGGCAGGGCCAAAAATTTTGCCCCTCCCATAACGACGCCAAATATAGCCCATCAAACTTCTCTTAAAGAAATCCAAGTCTACACCTTAAAAGGAAGCTGCATACCATATATCAAGTCTCTGCTACTGTTGGTTCATGAGAAGAAGATTTTGGTGCCCCTTGGGGGCATGGCACCACCCAGGAGAAGGGGGCAACTTCATTTGAACAAATCTGAATTGGCATTAGGTAATAAACATTTACCCGACATTTGAATAATGTAAAGTTAATGCCGGACGGACGGCGGACAGAATGTGATCAGTAAAGCTCCCACTGAACTTTGCTCAGGTGAGCTAAAAACTATATTAATTTATAAATAAATTGATGGTGACCTGAATTTCCCATTATTTTTTAATCACATTCTTGCTTCTGAACACATTTCACATTGTGTTTGATATTTTGCAATCTTTGTAAGAAAAAGCCTAAGTTTTCTCAGTTAAGGCACCTCGAGTCATAAAACAGTGATTTTTTCCAAAGGAATGACCAGTACCTGCTACTGTGGTGTCTCATGACACTGTTAAAATTCCTAAAATCATCAAATATTGATTCATTAGTGCTGTGCTTGTGCTGCAAATATCCACAAGTGCACTTTCACTATTTTGGTTTTAATCCCCACAGGCATGAATTCTGTCAAAAGGAGTGAAATTGTAGAAAATATGTTCACAAAGAAGACAAGTTACAGTACAGTCGCTGTGGACGGGTTGTAATACACGCGTGGGCAGTGATGTTCACTCATGCGTTTACCAGTCAATAAAAATCATCATCTACAAAATTTTAATTGATGAAGCACCGGGTTGTACCTGGTGCTTCATTACTTAAACTTTTGATGATTATACCTATAGTTAGTGTTTGGCATCAAATATTATTGTATCCGTGGAAATATTGCCCATCCATGGAAAGTGAGCAGTACACAGCCACTGTACTGTATTTGTTTCAAGTATATAATATACTCTTTGATGTTTAATATATTTGTGATAGGCTGGGTCCACAGTACTCAGTACTCATAGTACTCGAGTACCACTTTTTTGATAAACTACTCAATACTTGCCAGCCCATATTTGTGTGTGTGTGTGTGTGTGTGTGTGTGTGTGTGGGGGGGGGGGGGGGGGGAGATTAGAGGGTGACAGATAGCTGCAAATTATTTAAAATGTTGAGCCAGGCAAATGAAAAGCAAAGAAACATTTCATCTGAAGGACAGACAGACAGACAGACAGACATGCAGTAACAAATTTTGGAAGCCTACATAAAAGTAGTGACTAGCTTAAAATGAAAAATCTAGATAGAAGAGCGAGGGCAATCTTGTCAAACAGAAAACAAACAAGAGCCCCCAGAGGGCCTGATGGCATTCACCTGACATGGTAGCCTAAATATCAACCCAGAGAATTTATTTGAACATTTAGTTGCATCTGCCCCTCATAAGAAAAGCTTATACAAAATATCCAAAGATTCTGACCAGTGGATCTCCAAAAAAAAAAGGATTTTTAAAGAATATTCCTCATAACTAAGTTATAATTCAGGCTCCCACAGAGAGCCCAAATATGAACCCTGAACCCAGGGACTTGGCTTGAACAAATTTGAATCTCACATCCCTAAGGAAACAATCCGACTGCTGGATCTGAAGAAGATTTTTAAAGAAAATTTGTCATTTTGAACTAAGTTATAATTCGGGTTTCCACAGTGAGCCTAAATATGAACCCGGGGACTTGGCTTGAACAAACTTGAATCTCACCCCCCTAAGCATGCTGCATACCCAATATCAAAAGATTCTACTGCTGGATCTTGAGAAGAAGATTTTCAAAGAAATTTGCCTGAAAAACACTTGGTTCAAATTTGGGCTCCTATACTGAGCCCAAATATGAACCCAGGGGGCCAATTTGAACAAACTTGAATCAGATCCACCCCACAATGTTGCATACCAAATATCAAAAGATTCTGCCTACTGGATCTGGAGAAGAAGATTTTTAAAGAAATTTGCCTGAAATGCTTCTATAGTGAGCCCAAATATGAATCCAGCGGGGGGGGCCAATTTGAACAAACTTGAAACAGATCCACCCCACAATGTTGCATACCAAATATCAAAAGATTCTGCCAGCTGAATCTGGTGAAGAAGATTTTTTAAGAAATTTGCCTGAAATGCACTAAGTTTGAATTCGGGCTCCTATACTGAGCCCAAATATAAACCCAGGGGGCCGATTTGAACAAACTCAAATCAGATCCACCCTACAATGTTGCATAGCAAATATCTGTCTGCTGGATCTGGAGAAGAAGATTTTTTAATGTTTTTCCCATTGCCTGCAGTGTTAAAAAGTGTTTTCAAAGTCCCGAAACTGTACCCTATGATAAAACCGATGGCAATTTTTTTTGCACCAATCATTTCTGTTGGTCCTAAGGAAGCTTCACACCAAATAAAAATTCTCAGTGCCGTGCAGTTTTGGAGATATGGCATTTTACTTTTTTTCTATTTTCAGCTCCTGCGGTTCCCACGGGGCTACAGAAAAAGAAAATTTGGCATAAATTAGGTACTTATGACCCAATAAGTCCTCACATAAAATTTGGTTCAAGTCAGCCTCTCGGTTCGGAAAATAGAAATTTTGGGCAGGGCCAAAAATTTTGCCCCTCCCATAATGACGCCAAATTTAGCCCATCAAACTTCTCTTAAAGAAATCCAAGTCTACACCTTAAAAGGAAGCTGCATACCATATATCAAGTCTCTGCTACTGCTGGTTCATGAGAAGAAGATTTTGGTGCCCCTTGGGGGCATGGCACCACCCAGGAGAAGGGGGCAACTTCATTTGAACAAATCTGAATTGGCATTAGGTAATAAACATTTACCCAACATTTGAATAATGTAAAGTTAATGCCGGACGGACGGCGGACAGAATGTGATCAGTAAAGCTCCCACTGAACTTTGCTCAGGTGAGCTAAAAACTATATTAATTTATAAATAAATTGATGGTGACATGAATTTCCTATTATTTTTTTAATCACATTCTTGCTTCTGAACACATTTCACATTGTGTTTGATATTTTGCAATCTTTGTAAGAAAAAGCATAAGTTTTCTCAGTTAAGGCACCTCAAGTCATAAAACAGTGATTTTTTCCAACAGAATGACCAGTACCTGCTACTGTGGTGCCTCATGACACTGTTAAAATTCCTAAAATCATCAAATATTGATTCATTAGTGCTGTGCTTGTGCTGCAAATATCCACAAGTGCACTTTCACTATTTTGGTTTTAATCCCCACAGGCATGCATTCTGTCAAAAGGAGTGAAATTGTAGAAAATATGTTCACAAAGAAGACAAGTTACAGTACAGTCGCTGTGGTCGGGTTGTAATATACGCGTGGGCAGTGATGTTCACTCATGCATTTACCAGTCAATAAAAATCATCATCTACAAAATTGTAATTGATGAAGCACCGGGTTGTACCTGGTGCTTCATTACTTAAACTTTTGATGATTATACCTATAGTTAGTGTTTGGCATCAAATATTATTGTGTCCATGGAAATATTGCCCATCCATGGAAAGTGAGCAGTACACAGCCACTGTACTGTATTTGTTTCAAGTATATAATATACTCTTTGATGTTTAATATATTTGTGATAGGCTGGGTCCAAAGTACTCAATACTCATAGTACTCGAGTACCACTTTTTTTGATAAACTACTCAATACTTGCCAGCCCATATTTGTGTGTGTGTGTGTGTGTGTGTGTGTGTGGGGGGGGGGGGGGGGGGGGGGGGGGGGGGGGGGAGATTAGAGGGTGACAGATAGCTGCAAATTATTCAAAATGTTGAGCCAGGCAAATGAAAAGCAAAGAAACATTTCATCTGAAGGACAGACAGACAGACATGCAGTAACAAATTTTGGAAGCCTACATAAAAGTAGTGACTAGCTTACAATGAAAAATCTAAATAGAAGAGCGAGGGCAATCTTGTCAAACAGAAAACAAACAAGAGCCCCCAGAGGGCCTGATGGCATTCACCTGACATGGTAGCCGAAATATCAACCCAGAGAATTTATTTGAACATGTAGTTGCATCTGCCCCTCATAAGAAAAGCTTATACAAAATATCCAAAGATTCTGACCAGTGGATCTCAAAAAAAAAAAGGATTTTTAAAGAATATTCCTCATAACTAAGTAATAATTCAGGCTCCCACAGAGAGCCCAAATATGAACCCAGGGACTTGGCTTGAACAAATTTGAATCTCACATCCCTAAGGATGCTATATACCAATATCAAAAGATTCTGACTACTGGATTTTAAAGAATATTCCTCTTATTGAACGAAGCTGTAATTTGGGCTCCCACAGGAAGCCCAGATATGAACCCGGGGACTTGGCTTGAACAAACTTGAATCTCACCCCTCTAAGGATGCAGCATCCCAAGTATCAAAATATTCTGAAGAGTGGATCATCAGAAGATTTTTAAAAAAATATTCCTCATATTGCACTGATCTAATCAGAGAGAGCCCAAATATGGACCCAGGGATTTGATTTCAACAAACATGTGAATAAATCTTCCAAAGATGTTATATGTGAAATATGGAATGGGAGAAGAAAATTCATTAATGTTTTTCCCATTACTAAAATGATGACTCCGCATAAGTCTTGGAAAACTTCCCTATGATAAAACTGATGGCAATTTTTTTTTTTACCATTCTTTTTGGCTCTTCGTAAGGAAGCGTCACACAAAATAAAAATTCTCCGTGCCATGTAGTTTTGAAGATATGGGCGTTTTAAATTTTTTCTATATTTAGATCCTGCAGTTCCCACAGGGCAACAGGAAAATGTTTTGTCATAAATTAGGTACTTACGACCCAATAAGCCCATCATATCAAATTTGCTTCAAATCAACCTCTCAATTTATTTGGAAAATAGAAATTTTGGTACAATTTGGGCTCCTACAGGAAGCCCAAATATGAACCCAGGGACTTGGCTTTAACAAATTTATAGCTCACCGCCCTAAGGATAAAGTATATATCAAAACATTCGGACTGCTGGATGTGAAAAATAGTTTTGAAGAATATTCCTCATTTTGAACTAAGTTATAATTCAGGCTCCCACAGTGAGCCCAAATATGAACCTAGGGACTTGGCGTAAACAAACTTGAATACCCCCCCCCCCCCCCACACACACACACACCCTGTAAGGATGCTGCAAACCAAACATCAAAACATTCCGACTGCTGAATCTGAAAAAGTCTTTTAAAGAAAATTCTTCATTTTGAACTAAGTTATAACTCAGGCTACCACAGTGAGCCAGGGTTTCACAAATATATTTTTTGTGGGATCCATTTCCAACATGTGTCTTAATCACATGAATTATGCTTATTTATCTTCAAATACATAGATTGTTAGATTGTTGAACCACCACATCAAAGGCTATTGCAGTAATCATGTTTATAGAAATTAATTAGATCTGATACGGTTAACCGATTAATCGACTAACCAATGATCAATAACTTGATTGATAAAAAAAAGTAATTGATCGGTTAACCGTTACTTTTGAAGTACGGTACTATATGGCAGGGTATTTGATGGCTGGATTCACATCGCAAAATGCTATACAAAAATGTCCAATTGCTAACCATTTTTCTTTCATATTGGGTAAGCTTATATTTACTATTTATCATCACTTTTTGAAACCAAGATGGAAACTGCTAATCAAATTTTTAAAAACAAAAAATACCCTGTATGGGTTAACTATGGAACAAACTTGCTCCAAAACAGGCAAACATTGTCACACTGGCTCACATCAACTGCATGAGACAGAGAAATGCTTGCCAGTTACGTGCCAAAATACTTGTTCACTTGCATGATCATTACACTGTATCAGCTAAAAACGGTCATTCTCAACCCTTCACCAAATGCAGGTAGCAGATGATACTTGCACAAGAAATTCTTAAATTACTAAAGATTTTCAATGTTTGTCTCAAAAACATAGCTTATGACTCCCCACCCCCACCCCCATTGGAACAAGCTCAATGAGCTTGTTCCAATGAGGGGTCAAAAGCTATCTTTTGAGACAAAAATTGAAAATATAATAAAATTTGAATGGACATGTTTGTATATGGCGCTGCCCGGTTTTGTCCATTATGCTGAGTAAAGTTTTAATTATATAAATGGTCAACGGTACAGCAATTATTCAGCTACCTATTGGGGCAAGTGATTAATCGGTTAACCAAGGTTAACCCATGCGATTAATCAATCACAAAAACCCTTTAATCGTATCAGCTCTAAAATTAATTTAATTTTATTAAATTTTATCTGATGAAAAAATGCTTATATTTTTGTGGGAATGGTAAATATGGATCTTCTTAACAAGCATTTGCAAGAACATCACAGGAATGAAATCACCGTTCTCGCAATTTGCGAAACCCTGGTGAGCCAAAATATAGGCTTGGCTTGAACAAACTTAAGTCTCACCCGCCTAATGATGGTGCATAGCAAATATCAAAAGATTCTGATTGGTGGGTCTGAAGAAAAAGATTTTTTAAAGAATATTCCTCATACTGCACTAATTTCAACATTTGGACTCCCATAGAGAGCCCAAATATGGACCCAGGGATTTGATTTCAATAAACGTGTAAAAAAAATCTTCCAAAGATGGTATATGTGAAATTTGAAAGGTTTTGGAGAAGTGAATTGGGTGAAGAAAAGTCTTAAATGCTTTCTCCATTACCCACAGTGTTACAGAACGCTGACTAAGCATTTTTTTAAAGTCCCGAAAAAGTACCCCATGAAAGACCCGACAGCAATTTTTTAGACCATTCCATTCTGTTGGCCCCAAGGAAGCTTCACACCAAATCAGAATTCTCAGGGCCATGTAGTTTTGGAGATATGTGCGTTTGAATTTTGTTCTATTTTTAGCTCCTGCAGTTCCCATGAGGGAACGGGAAAATATTTTGGGGCATAAATTAATTACTTATGACCAAATAAGCCCACAAATTAAATTTGGTTCAAATCAGCCTCTTGGTTCGAAAAACAGAAATTTTGGGCGGGGCGAAAATATTTGCCCTCCAACAATGAAGGCAAATAAAGACCCACAAACTTCTCTTGAACAAAACTGAGTCTACACCTCAAAAGGAAGCAGCACACCACATATCAAATCTCTGCTACTCCTTGTTCACAAGAAGATTTTTTAAGATTTAGGCAAAATTTTTGGGCATGGCCCTACTGAGGAGCAGGGCAACTTGATTTAAACAAAATCAAAATGCAATGTCATAACAAACAAGCATCTCAAATTTCCCTTTTGGAGGAGAAGATGCAAACACCATGTTCACGGACGACGGACGGCGAGTGATCACTACATGTATACCTCACCCTAACTGAAAGTCAGGTGAGCTAAAAACTCAGTGGACCATGAGTGCTGCAGTTGGGCGAGAAGCTTGGTTCAAGGAGAGAAGAAACTTGTAGCTGCTGGTTTTCGAAAGTGTTGTTAAAACCCAATAAATAAATAAACAAGAGGCCCCACAGGGCCAGAAGTGCTCACCTTGAACAGAACACAATATAAACAGAGAACAGAACACGATATAAGAGTCCAAGAATGAATCTACATTAAGCAATCCATCTCCATAGGATACACTGCAAATCTTTGAGCCCCTCAGGAGTGACAAAAACATTCCAAGCATCATGCCTTTTCTTTAGTTGATCATGATATAAAATGTGGAGCTCCCCTCTCAAGCCACTTGATACAACCTATGTAGATTACTCTTCACCTCTAGAGGGTACTGAATAAAAATTGTCTAATTCTTCAGCTACTTGGCCACTTCTGGCTCCCATAGGGAGCCCAAATATCAACCCAGACACTCGATTTGAACAAAGTTGAATCTGATCTCCTAGAGATGCTGTATACCAAATATGAAAGGCTGAAAGCATTCTGACTGGTGGATCTGAAGAACAAAATTTTAAAGAAATTTCCTCATATTGCACGAAGTTAAAATTTGGGCTACCATAGCGAGCTCAAACTCTTTAACCTACAGACCCGATTTGAATAAACTTGAATCTCACCCCCCACCCCACCCTACCCCCCCCTCCCCCCTTATAGATGTTGTATACCAAATACGAAAGCATTCTGACTGGTGGATCTGAAGAAGAAGATTTTTAAAAAAAAACTTCCCCATATAGCCCTAAGTACCAAAGGACGCCCAAATATTAACATAGGGACTTGGTTTGAACAATCTTGAATCTGACCATCATAACAATAAGGGTACCAAACATTAAAAAATTCTGACTTGTGGTTCTGAAGAAGATTTTTAAAGAAAATTCCCCATAAAATTTGGGCTCCTGCATTGAGTCCAAATATGAACCAATGGGCTTCATTTTAACAAACTTGTATCTGACCCCTCTATGGATGCTGTATACCAAATATCAAAAGATTCTGAACACTGGTTCTGGAGAAAAGATTTTCTAAAATGTTTGCAAAAATGCTGCGCCAACATTATTCTGATGCCCTCTGCAGAACTCCCTAACAACAACAGAGGGCATTTTTTTTTACCATTCAATTCTACTGGTCCTAAGGACGCTTCATACCACATAACAGTTCTCTGTTCCAAGTGGTTTGGCAAACATGGGAGTTTGAAAATATTTCTATTTTTTTGCTCCTGGGGTTCCCATGGGGATGCAGGGGTTTTTTTGCATGAGGCAAGTACTTATGACCCAATATTACCACATACTGAATTTCATTCAAATTGGACCATCGGTTCGGAAAATAGAAATTTTGGGTGGTACCAAAAATGTAACCCCTGCCATTACAAAGCCAAATATTGCTTCACAAAGTACGTTTGAACACAGGTGATTCTACACCTCAAAAGGTAGTTCCATAACAAATATCACCAACTGGTTCATAAGATTTTAAAAATATTTTGGGAGCATTTTACCCCACCCCCTCCCTATGGGGCTGGGCATGTTGAGTTAAACAAAAATGTAATACCCCTTTGGTACCATTACTCACACAAACTTGAATTGACCAAAACATGGTGTTGATGGATGACAGACGGATGGACAATGGACGGAGAGTGATTAGATAAGCCCTGCTTGACTTTGTCGATGTGAGCTAAAAAAAAAAATTAAATGGTTCATGTCCGATATTTTACCCATGTTATTAAAATTGATAAATTTGTCCCTAGAGTGCAACAAGGCTTATGCTATAGCATTGCAAAGCCTTCTTGCACTCAAGTGATGGAATACACCGCCACCCATGCTATTCTGTAGATTATGAGGCCTAAAACAAACAACGAACATGAACTTATGCATGAATATTATTACAATGAATACACTGTTTTACACAAAGGAATACCACACAATCCAGTATAGACTGATATCAAAAAGTCCTCTGTAGTGGAAGGGCAATTTTAACAAACATACAGGCCCAAATAAGCTTCATGCACAGTGTAAAAATTCCACAAAATTAATAAACATTCATATATGTTTAATAGGAATTAGGAGTATTGTAATTAAAAGTCAATTGTGTGGTTGTTTATAAACTTATATTACTTTGTTATCAGGTGTTAAAAAATATTAATATTTGTAAACATACCCACCCATTTAGATTAGTCCCTTCTCATAGTAGTGACACAGACATACAGCACAGTTGCTGGTCATAATCCTTGCATGAGCAGTGTATGAGGTCTATGCATGTTTTTTCTAGGTAATAGAAAATCATCATCAATAAAATTTTAATTAATGAAGCACCAAATTGTATCCTGTGGTTCATTAATCAAATTTTTGATGATTATTGCTGTAAACAATGTTTGAAAACTATTATCATTGCATCCGCAGAAATATTGCCTACCCATGGAAAGTGACCAGTCCACGGCGACCACACTGTAGGCTTGGGGGCTGGAGGGGGCACATGCCCTCCCCAATTTCATTCATGCCCCCACTCCTTTCTCCTGTTAACCTATATAATGAACATCCGAAGACATTTTAATATCTAGATATTTACGCTTGTTCGCAACTTATTATGGACACAAAGTCAAGGTAACTGTGTTTTACTGTCTTGAATTTCAATTTTTTTTTTTTTTTTTTTGGGGGGGGGGGGGGGTGGTGGGGGGGGTGTGCACCCGACTCCCTCCACTGATGAGAGGGTCACACACCCTCTTGTCCTCGCCCCTATCTCACTGCTATGTGGCTCAGGTGATTCTGTGCATCATATTCTTTATGACCCGGCCCCACTCCTACTGGATACATGTATTACTCTTGCCCCTACATGTAACTTAGATATCCTGGCTAAGCACCAGTATAATGGTAAACTAACATCAAATTGTGTGCTTATGTACAGTAGCTAACATATTAGAATAGTACAATGTGCTTTGTCAGAAACTTGATCAAGTATTGATGACAAACAACAATTTTCATTACCAGTAGCTGGTGCCAGTAATAAAGTAATAAAGCAAGATTTGCAAATATCACCCTACGTTTTTTCAGCTATTAACTAACATAAAATTGTGCGCTTCATGAAAATTATTTCGTTACTACCTGTTAAAAATTACTGTTTCTTGTTTTGCTCTTTTAGAAAAAGAAATCACTCCTTTTCTGGCGGGCATACTAAACACCGAGGCAAACCGAGGGATACCAAGGTGAATGAAAACAGGAGAAATGGGTATGAGGTGGTGTGTTCTTTTTATTATTTATTTATTGGTGTTTAAGGTCACATTTATCTGCACAACAGCTTATTGTGACCATGGCAGCTTTATGGATGGAGGAAACTCCCAAGAGAACCACTGAGGAATGGCAAGCAACTGTGAGCTCCAAACATACTACACAAGCAGGGTTAGCCTTGTCCGAAGACAGGTGCACCAAGAACATGCTGTATGCCTTAGTACACAGCATACCTTGCCCCCACATGGGTAGTGGGGGTGAAGTGTCTTGCCCAAGGGCACAAAGCTGTTGCCGCAGGTGGGATTCGAACCGAGGATCTCTCGGCTTGCAGCCTCCACCTCTACCTACTGAGCCACTGCACCCCTGGTGGTGTATTCCGATTATGTAAACAGATTTAAGCAGTATGTGCATGGTTTTAATGCCATATTTGAGAATTATGGATGCTGAAGTAATAAGAATGCATAAGAATGCGCTGAAAAATCTTCCCTTTGGTATTTAGTAGGTAGCTTGGTAAGGTAAAGTGACCTCACCTCAGTAAGCAACAGTGTGAGTGCCGGCAGCCATCTTTAATATCGGGCCACACTCAAAAACACTCGTTCTCTGAATCTCATCCCAAGGTGATAACAAAGGTACCCAAGAAGTTTCATGAAGATCGTTTCATAAACACAGCCTCCAGCACTAGCCATATTGACATGTGCACTTACAGTGTGTAAGTACCACTGAATAAATCAAAGGTCATCTAATCTGCATACTTTCTGCACGAGAAAAAAACCCATATTATACAGTATTTTTTGTGATGTATTCCATGTCACTAAACATTCATACAAAAATTTATTCAAATCAGAACTTTCATACAGAAGTTCTGTACAAAAAACTGATTGCACTAATTTTGGTGCAAAATGGCTGCTAGTGGCCATCTTGAATTTCGAACTGCACCCCAAAACACTCGCTCTGATCCCACGGTGATAACAAAGGTACCCAAGACATTTCGTAAAGATCGGTTCATAAATACGGCCTCTAGCCTGAGCCGTATAGAAGTTGTGTACAAAAAACTGATTGGACCTAATTTTGGTATAAAATGGCCACTGGCAGCCATCTTGGACTTTGGATCGCACTCAAAAACACTCATTCTCGTCCCTAGGTGATAACAAAGATACCCAAGAAGCTTGGTGAAGATCGGTTCATAAATATAGCCCCAAGCCCGAGCCGTATTGACATGTGTACTTACTGTGTATAAGTAGCACTGAATAAATCAAAGTTCATTTAATTTGCATAATTTCTGTACAAGAAAAAAACCTGTATTTTATGTGATGTATTCCATGTTACTAAACAATCATACACAAATTTATTCAAATCAGAACTTTCATACAGACGTTCTGTACAAAAAACTGATTGCAGTAATTTCAGTACAAAATAGCTGCCGGCGACCATCTAGAATTTTGGACTCCCCCCAAAAACACTCATTCTCACCCCATGGTGATAACAAAGGTACCCAAGAAATTTCGTAAAAATCGGTTCATAAATACGGCCTCTAGCCCAGGCTGTATAGAAGTTCTGTACAAAAAAACTTATTGTACCTAATTTCGGTACAAAATGGCCACAGGTAGCCATCTTGAATTTTGGACCGCACCCAAAAACACTCATTCTCATCCCAAGGTGATAACAAAGGTACCCAAGAAGTTTCATGAAGATCAGTTCATAAATTCATATTGACATGTGCACTTACTGGATATATACGTTAGTAGCACTGAATAAATTAAAGTTCATCTAATTTGTATAATTTCAGCACGAGAAAAAACCTGTATTATATGCGATGTACTCCATGTTACTAAACAGTCATACAAAAATTTATTCAAATCATAACTTTCATACATAAGTTTTGTACAAAAAAACTGATTGCACTAATTTCTGTACAAAATGCCTGCTGGAGGCCATATTGAATTTTGGACCGCACCCAATAACACTCGTTCTCATCCCACAGTGATAACAAAGGTACCCAAGAAGTTTTGTAAAGATCGGTTCATAAATACAGCCTCTAGCCCGAGCCGTATTGAATTGTTGTTCCCAAACAGACGGACAGCGGGCTATGACATTACCTTAAATATGACTGTGTCAACGTTGAGCTGAAAATGGGGAGTATCCAGAGTATCACAAAACAAAAACCTATTTGTAAAGGATCCCCCCCATTCAAGGACAATCTGACAGCATTGGCATTCACCACCATGCTGCCTTGAGGCTGCATTTTGAATTCCTGTGTTTGTTGTTCTTATGAAATATTATTTTATTATTATCAGTTATGGTACAAATATGGTACCGATAGCACACTTTCAGGAACTGCTGATGTCTGATGGCGACTGTGTGTCAGTGCGTGAGGTGCACACATACTTTTGGGGTTCTATACACCACACCCTTCATTTTGCTATAGAATTTGTGTAAATTTATTTGGAATTTATAGAATTTCAGACTTGGAAATTTCATAGTATTGTTTTTGCCTTAGTTATGGTGCTTTTTAAGTAATGGGCAATTTAGTTTGAAAAAAGGGGTTCATGAAGGTTCAGTCACAGGAAGATTCAGCCCTCATACTTTTTCTGAGAATATTCGGCCTCAGTCGTGGTCGAATGTCATCACCTCTGAGGTCAAATTCTCACAGAAATTTTTTTTTTTTAAATATTCTATGCGTTTTTTCTATTGTTTTTTTTTAAGGATTTATGATTACTAATTAGGGCTGTTCCACGCATGACTGACGTAACAGGTTGACATATTTTGCTTATTTTTATATACCTAGTGACTGTAAATTTAAATTAAATTTGCCTTAGTATTATGTCATGCCTCCAAACTATACAGTAGCATAAGAAAGAACATCCTTCTAGAAAATACCTGGAAGCAGGGTGGAATTTTGTGTCGTGACTGATGTAACACAAAAAGGACATGACTTTTTCTGGTGGTTCAGATTATTAAATAGTCTCCTCAAACTATTCGCAGGACATGTCCAGTTTATATATGTATATATCTATGATGAACACATGATAAAACATGATCACTGTTTTTGAGGAACATTAGGTATATTACAGTGAGGGATGAAAAGTTTGCGTGACTGATGTAACGTGACTGACGTAACAAGTTTGAACAAAGATTTCTGTGTCTTCAGATTTGAACAATTATGCAAAATTGCTTATCTAATTGACTTATTTTAATCTTTCCTGCTTCTTGCGTTTTCTTTTATTACATTATTTCCCTCTTAGCTCATAGAATTACATAGAATCAAGTATTAACTGGTAGAGTGCTGGAAGCCCATATTTGGGCTTTACTAAAAGTGACAGGCAATAATTGTCTGAGGAAGCCTTTATTGTCCCTGATATGAATCAGATTTTTTATACAATACCTTGCTCTCTGACATTTAATTGGATAGTGCCTATACGGCATTATCCAATTAAATGTAACAGAGCAGTATATGATGAGCTTTGATTTGTTGTCAGAAAAAACTCGGCACTTTACCAGTTAAAATCCACTTAACCCTTTACCCAACGTAACGGCCAAAACCGGCCAGCGCTATTCACAAAAATCGCCAATTAATTTTCATTATTTTTTAACTTTTTGTCTCAAAAACATAGGTTATGACCCCTCTTTGGAACGAGCTCGTCGAGCTCGATCCAATGAGGGGTCATAACCTATGTTTTTTAGACAAAAAATGAAAAAAATTAGTTATTCAAGAATTTTGTTTGCAAGTGTCATCTGCTTTTCATGTTAGGTAAAGGGTTAAATGACTTTTGTAAAGATCGGTTCATAAATACGGCCTCTAGCCTGAGCCGTATAGAAGTTGTGTACAAAAAACTGATTGGTGGACCTAATTTCGGTACAAAATGGCCACTGGCAGCCATCTTGAATTTTGGACCGCACTCAGAAACACGCGTTCTCGTCCCAAGGTGATAACTGAGGTACCCAAGAAGTTTCGTGAAGATCAGTTGATAAATACAGCCTCTAGCCCGAGCCATATTGACATGTGTACTTACTGTGTGTAAGTAGCACTGAAAAAATCAAAGTTCATCTAATTTGCATAATTTCAGCTCGAGAAAAAAACCTGTATTATATGTGATGTATCCCATGGTACTAAACATTCACACACAAAATTTTTCAAATCAGCGCTTTCATATGGAAGTTCTGTGCAAAAATCTGATTGCACCTAATTTTGTACAAAATGGCTGCTATCGGCCATCTTGAATTTTGGACCGCACCCAAAAACACTCGTTCTCGTCCCACAGTGATACCAAAGGTACCCAAGAAGTTTCATAAAGATCGGTTTATAAATACAGCCTCTAGCCCGAGCCGTATGGGCATTTGCACTTACAGTGCTGAAAGTAACACTAAATACATCAAAGTTAGTCTAATTTGCATAATTTATGTACGAGAAAAAACCTGTATTATATGTGATGTATCCCATGGTACTAAACATTCATACAAAAAATTATTCAAATCAGCGCTTTCATACGGAGGTTCTGTGCAAAAATCTGATTTCACTTAAGTCTGTACAAAATGGCCGCCAGCGGCCAACTTGAATTTCGGATCGGGCCCAAAAACACTCGTTCTCGTCCCACGGTCATAACAAAGGTACCTAAGAAGTTTCGTAAAGATTGGGTCATAAATATGGCCTCTAGCCCAAGCAGTATTGAATTGTTGATGAACAGACGGACGACTGGCCATGGCATACATGTAAGCTCAAATTTGGCTTCGCCAAAGTTGAGCTAAAAATGAATTTGTACAAAATTAGGGTTTTATATAATTAATACATGTGCAGTCTGCGAAAATTTCACAATGTGACTGACGTAACAGTCTGTGACTGGCGTAACGCGTGCCTGACGTGACATTTTTCAATGGCCAAAATATTTATGTTCTATCTCATAAAGTCAAATAATAACTTGCTCAATTTATTTCAACTGTAATGAAGGAGGAGATTTTACAATGCCATTGGTTTCTGTTCATATCTATCTCTATGGCATCAATGTAATGTACTTTATCGTGACTGACGTAACATTGTAAACACCTATAACTTCAGAAGAATGGAGTATTAATATGTTTGTTTGAATAATGATCCAGACTTCTAAATAATTATCACACAACCTTATTCTTCAATAAACATCATGAAATAAGAGTCTAATCAATCTAAAAACATGAATACTTCTTTTGCAAATAGCATCCATGGTGTAGTTATAACACACTTTAAAATGTATAGCCTCAAATAATTTTTAAAAATTTCAGAAATACTTACAAACTCGCGGTAAATTTTGTTATTTCAGTTAACTTTGATATATTGGCTACACAAATCAAGCAATTTATAATGGATATAGCCAATTATAATTTTCACCTGTCATGTCCTACCTTGCGTGGAATTGCCCATTATGACAAAATTACAAGCGCGATATGAAACAAACCTTAATGAAGCTGGAACAAAAAAAAACCTTCCCAAAACAAGCTGAGAGGTTCTCAGCTCGAATCCCAATTGCGGCAACTGAAATAAGGCGTACTGCACATTGATGATGCACTTGCTTCAACAAATGCTAACACTGCTTGCTTGGAGGTACAATGTTGAGAAGCCTGACAGTTGCTTGTCATTGTTGCTCGGTGGTTCTCTCCGGGTGCTCTGGGTTCCTCCCCCAGTAAAACTGTTGGGTGGCCCTGGCTGTAAAAATTGTTGTTAAACCCCAATAAATAAAGAAATCAAATTTGCTGAATCCAAGACCTTTGAATGATGGCTTTGATTGAGGTGTGGGGGGGGGGGGGGGGGGGGTTATACAGTGGTGCCCACTTAATTGGATATATCTTAATTGTATATCCCTGTTAACAGAATATAATTTCCCAACACAAAACCATTTACCATGCCTCCAGTACAAATTTGACCTGGTAATTGAATATAGGTTATAGAGTAATCTCCTGTTAATTGAATAACATCTTGTAACATCTTGAGAAATTACCCTGACTCTTCCCAGTTTACCTTTGGTTATAGACCAATTTGGCCTCAGTACATTCAATACGGGCATTTAATCTATTATATCTTGTTTGACAAAGTTCATGGAGCTCTGTCAAACAAAATATAATAGAATAAATGCTAAGTTTATCTCTCGAATACAGGAAAGTGACACAATCCCTGTTAATTGAATACTCCTGCTAATTGAATAATTTTATCGGCAAAGTGGCTCTTCAATTAACAGGGTTCCACTGTACAGCAAAAACAAATATCACAAACTAATAATGAAACTATGTACTTGTGAAATTTTCATGTGGTCATCCTACAACATGTTTTAGCTGGTACTATACAGTTTTGAAGGTTAAAGGGCTCAGTAGTTAGAGGTGTAGGCTGCAAGCCAAAGGGTCCTCTATCAAATCCCATCTGCGGCAACCACTTTGTTTCCTTGGGCAATACACTTCATTCCCATTGCCCACGTAGTGCCATTGCGTACCAAGGCATACTGCATGTCAATTGTACACTTGTCTTCAACCAATGTTAACCCAGCTTGTGTGCTGTTTGTACGTTAGATGTTTGTAATTGCTTGGTGGTTCTCTCTGGCTTTTCCCACCTGTAAAACTGTCCGACATGAAGTGACCCTGGCTATCAAAGTGTCATTAAACCCCAATAAATAAATCAATAAGAATCATGTGCCCCTATTCTGGAGAACAGTTTGGGGCAAATTGCCAAAGGATGGTTTGGGTTAGATTAGTATCCAGTTTGGGTCAAATTGTTGGAGGACAGTTTGGATGCAATTCTCACGAATTCCAGTCACTTTGGCCCCAAGTCATTTCGGCCCCAGTCATTACAGTGTCCGGTCAATTCAGCCCCAATATACCAGGTCATTTCGGCTGCTATAAATATTTTCAAATATTTTTTGAATTTTAACATTTTTCTATTTAATTTTTTTTCAACATTTATATCTCAATTAGATATTCAGGTATACATATGATATATGTCTAGTAAATTTTCTTTCATGATGAATAAATAAAAGAAAAGTTTCAGCATGTCAAAGGTGCACATGGACCATGTGGGCTTTGAAATCCCTTGCGAGCTGAATAATTTTATTTGCTTATGAATCTACGAGAGCCGGAAGCGAGGGTCAGTAATGTTATTTGGTTTGAGTGTATGCCTTGAAAGTGGGGCACTGGGGTCAGACCCCCGTGGACATCGAACTGGAAGGGGACTAGGAACTGCACATAACTACAAAGATTCTGCTCTGTGTTTTAGAAAATGTGGACACATTTATGGTAGTATCGAAATCGCAGTTTGGTGGTTGTTTCAGAAAAAAAAAGAAAAGAAAAGGAAACCCTGTGAACCTCAAACTGGAAGGTGACTAGGAATTGTGCATAACAATATGAATGAATGACTGCATATACTTTGCAAAATTTCAAAGTAAAATAATTGATCTTACTTATATAGATAGCGTCTTAAATGTCTGTAAAATTGAACACATGGATAATTTTTAATGTCATGTATAACTTTTCTGTACACTGTGTAAATACAAATAACAGAACATTACTTAATAAAGGTAAATTAGGTAATTACCCATTACTTCTAAACATGAACTATGCACTGATCTTTATAGATCTCTACACTTAAAATGATGCCGAAATGACCAAGGGACCAAAGTGACTAGGGGAGAGATGACTTTGAGGTCGAAGTGACCAGAGGACGAAATGACTTGGAGCCTAAGTGATTGGATACCATTCTAACAGATGAGAGACGTTAATTATTACAGAACACATCGAATGTGAATTTACTGCAGAGATAATTGCTCGACGATATACATTATATTAATATTTTTTCAATAAATATCAAACAATCTATTAATATTTTTTTAAGAATTATTTTCAGGAGTTAAAACGAAAATCGTAGATTATCTAAAATATCCTAACAGATGTGTACTGCTTTTCTTTTGGATGATTCTCCCCAGGCCGAAGATTCCCCCAGTTCCCGAAAAAAGATGACATGCCATTTTCAATGGCGGTAAATATCCAAAAGGGTTATTATTTTCCATTTTTTAGTGTTTGAAATTACAAAGCACTGTTCAGAACTACAGATGGCACCAAAAAGTAACACATTATTACTTTGTTTTGGTTTCTAACGGGACTGAAAGCAACCTGTCAGTATCTCTTTTTCGAATTACACCCATTTCGTCTGCTAACCAAATCATCCGCTGCAATTTTACCCAAGTCGTCCTCTACAATTTTACCCTACACGTCCGAAATTCGTTCGCTGGGGGAAAGTATTCAAGTATTGTATTTTGAATCATTTTTTATTTATTGAAATAATAATTTTATTGTATACTTTATTGTATATTACCTATTGTAATATATCTTAATGTACCTCCTTGCATTAAATTTCATATACGTGTACGAAATTCTGAAAACAGAAATGTCAGAACAAAATAAACTACCCAACCATCTAATAAATTTTAATTACTGTTTATTTATGGTTTACCTATAATAATTATATTATTACAGTAAAAGTTCTTAAAGTATGTGTATGTTATATTAAGTTCCACAACATAATCTTATAACTTAGCAATTTTTCATTGAAGAGCTCCACCGGCACCTAACAGTGAATAATGTATGTAGGGGTGGGTGGGTCTCTTGAGTGCACCAAAAATGTGCATTTCCAACTTGTGAATTTTTTTGAATTTTTTAAAAACATATCAATATATCAGCCAATATATGACATCATTTGTGTTTCAAACCTTAAAGATGATGCTGTACAGCACACACTTAACATAAATACAACATCAGGAGGCTTTATATGTGAGAATATTGGGCTTAATCTGGGAAAATGTCACACGTTAGTAGGGGGTGGGTGTCTTGTTCGAAATGCAGAAAATGTGCAGACAATATTTTCCTGGACAAGCGGACGGCTCGGCTTGCGGACGAAACGTCCGTATACCCTTTTTTCAAGCAAACTTTTCCTTACTTTTACAACACCTTAATAACATTCGGATAATTCAAAAACTGAGTTTCTGTTCGTCTTGAGATTTCGTGTCAATGCATGTCTGTATACAATCGCACCAATATAACAACAATTATCAGTTTTTTTATCGGTTATATGTACGTTTTTTTCGATTGGGGTTATCACTGGCAGACAAGCTGCAACGAAATCAGGACTGAGAGTTCGATCTGAAATGACGAGATCATCAGCTGAGCATATTGATAAACCTCCAGAAGGACAGAACTCGAGTAATAATAATAACACTTGGGCCGGCCGCTAATTTGTCGCGGTTCTCGGATGAGAAGTATTGGTTACCCCTGAAGTGTAGAAATGAAGGCCAATGTATCACGCAAAGCTTTGAGGCGAATTAGATTGCAATAAAATACATTTGATTCCTGGGCAGAGGGGGACAGGCCAATTGCAATTGCATGGGCAATTCGACACCGGAAGTTACGTGTTTTTTTCACTGAAATTTACTGTCCACTTCAAAAATCACATTGACGGCTATAGAGAATTCTGTTCTGGAACACATTTATCTGACGGGGTATGTGGAACCCTTTGCGGGCCTACGGCCCGCTTGGGGTTCCTATAATTGATTGAGGGCTAGATTATTTTGGTGATCTGAATTTGTTATTCAAAATTTGTTTTGTTACAATTTTTTGGAGAGTGCCCACGTGCACTCTACAACAATTTGTAATATGACAAAGTTATATAAACCAAATTGTATTTGCATTTGACTGAATATGAAACATGAGCAGGGAAAATGTTGTTTTTTGCGATGATACCCTTATTTTTTGAAAGCCCTGATAGTGGCTTCTAGCACTCAACCAGTTAAATAAACTTAGAGTTTTGCATTGCTACAAAAGATATGTTCACCTCATTTTGTAAACTGCATAGTCCTCTGAGGTGATATATAAAGGATATGAAATGCCTTTTTCTTCAATATGATATTTATGAAATGGTTCGAGGATTTTCCGTTTTTTGTCGAGCCTTTGGTCAAACAAAACGGAACGTTTTATAAATATCATATTGAAGAAACACGAATATCATATTCTATTTATCATACAGTCGCCAATTCGTCGCCTGAGTGTTAGAATGTCCTGTGTCCCCTATGGGACATAGGACATACTAGCATCCAGGCGAAGAATTGTACAAGTGCGTGTGTGTGGGGTTGGGGTCGAAATCTGAAGTATTACTTGCTAGTGCTCGTTGCTGATCGTTTTGTGTCGTCTGCATGAGTCACTTGATCGGGCGGCAAAACTGTAGTAAAGTGAAACCCATCAATATTCACTTCATAATCATAGTCAGTTGTCGACGATATCTTTCTTATTAACGTCGCATCACTCGCATCGTCAATTTTTACGTCTGAATTCGGTGAAAAATCAGACGTCATGACTTCGTTTTTATTTTGAAATTGTTCCATTTACACGCTCATTAATTCTACCCAGTAGTATATATGGATGCACGGTTCATTCCCACTGGACCAATTCCCTTTAGACCAACTCATGCCTTCTGCTTTTAAAATAATTCTGTATCAATAATTTGATATATTTATAAATATTTAAATATTTATAAATGTATTTAATGTTATTGATATTCAAGTCTGAAAATAAGCAGTCTGTCATTTGCAGGATGGGGAATTTCCAGTTGCTATCCCATACAGTGGGTCAGTTTATCCTCTGGGTACCTCCTTCTGTTTATGTTTGAAACCTTAATTCAGTTTGAGGTTCACAGAGGGTAAATTTAGTGATGCTACCCTGCTGTGCAGGGTAGCATCACCAAATTCACCTTCTGGGAACCCTCTGGGGACCTAATTTTTCAGATGATAGTCTGCTTATTGGTCTAGTGGGAATTGGTCTAGTGGGAAGACACCAGATGCACCAATGAGATCGCTTGATCTGTTAGATCGTAATATGCAGGTCAGGCAGCCAAGTTGCGCGAGTCTTTGATAGCCAACGGAATTGACAAGAGGTAAAATGAATTAGTAATTCATAACTCTGAAAAATATGAAACGATTACAAGTGCAGAAAGCTGTTCATTTGTGTGATAAAGAAATATAGAAAGACGCTTGTCTAGATTATTTCCCTTCCGCGTAAAACTACAGGGCTTTTAGCCTGCGCAAAAGCATTGTAAAAAGTTTAAAAATAGCGTTTTGTTTTGTAAACTTATCAACATAGAATTTATTTCGACAGTATGTTTGTTTCTTGCTCTTAATGATTAGCCAACAGTGTGTGAGTGAATGTGCAGCCTTTGGTAACATTTTCTTGTCGTTTCTCGTGCTATATAAACGGATAAGCAGCAGAGGCGACGGAAGCTCTATAAAAGTGATGTGACACATTTTCGGTGCTATCATGGTTCGGCCCAGTTGGAGAAAAGTTAGAATCGTGTATCGGTAAATGTACCATCATGACACACCATAGTCTCCCATTTTGACGAACATGCCGCTGTGCGGTCACTGTCCTATCCATTTCTTCTACTTCAATCATCTTCCAATCCGAAGGCTTGCCTTTGGGTTGGAAGATGGTTGAAGTAGAAGAAATGGACCGAAGGGATCGCAGGCGTGATTTTTTTGCCAAATGTTGTTTGAATGTGCAAATAATATGTTATCGGAATGCCTTCTATTGACACGTTTGCATGCGCCCATTTTAACTCCTTGTGTAACCGCACAACATGTCTGTGGAAAAATGTTGAGGGGCACGTGTCCTTTGTTCCCCATGGTTATGTTACCTCTGTGTTGAAAGATGGTCGAAGTAGAGGAAACGGACCGAAGCGATCAAAGGTGCGGTTCTTTGACCAAATGTTGTTTGAATTTGCAAATAATAAATTACAGAAATGCCCATTTATTGATAAGTTTGCATGCGCCCAATTTAACCCATTGTGTTAGCGCGTAACTTGCCTGTGGAAACAGTTAAGGGACAGGTGTCCCCTGTGCCCCACTGGCACCGCCGTCTCTGATGAGCAATCTCTCTAGAATTTGTTCCAATCAACGTTGAAAACATGCTAATTCTTATGAAGCAACGTATACGGATCGTATTCAAATCGCGTCTTTCGGTGTTCTCAGTACCATAATGAACAATTGTGAATAAGACGCATTCAATTAACATTTTTTGAAAGAGAAAATTTTTAATCAATTTTACTAATTAAAATCAGACACCCGGACATGGCTGGAGGTTCATGAATAGCGGCGAGAGGACGAAAGGTGTACTCTTCCAAAATTGGAACGTACTAATACCCGTGTGTGACCGCTTAAGGTTCCCCATTAGGGACTTCCATTAGCACGTACCTGCAACCCCAACCCTCCTCCCACTACGGGTAAGCATTTTCGATTATTACCTCAGAATTTCCAATTGCCCCCAGCCTCGGTTGAACTCTCCGTCGTACACGTACAAATCTGATACAAGAGTGGGGCAAGGGATGTCATCAAGCAGTTCGTCTCCGAGTGTCGGGAGGAGAGAAGAAGCGTAGGAACAGGAAGGCAGTTGTGAGTACAGGGGTCACCAAGGCCTTCTCATCCGAGAACCGCGACAAATCAGCGGCCGGCCAAAGAGTTATTATTATTATTAGAAGCAAAGGGGTTGATTGTAGGTGTGCCATCGACGTGATGTACTCCTGAATTACACAGTCCTACACAGTTCTCACTTGGGCAACAGGAATTAATTTTTGTCCAAGGACACAACGAAGTTGGTACTGATCAGGATCAAACCGTCGACCTTTCGATTTGAAGTCAAAAACGCTAACCATTGTCCACATCGCCCCCAAACTTCTACACCACGATTGCTGCCTGTATTCAACGTTCCGCGAAACATATACAGAACCGCGCATGCGTTTGAATGGGTTAAGAATTATCGCACTCGATTGCTTTAGCCCAGGATATCACTCGAGTGCGAAAATTCTTAACACATTCAAACGTATGTGCGGTTTTGTATTTATCACACACCTCCCATGTAACAACCAGTCGACAAGAAAATTGAACTAAAAGTTATTTTCAATCGGATAATTGCCGAGTTCAAGTCGTTGCCACCAAGACATCACTGTTAGTTGACGGGGTACCAACCGCAATTTGCTTTTTAAGTTTTACGACATTAAATTGGTCGAAACCAACTGACACCGATCAGTGCCACAGTCACGATGATCAAACTTCAAATATTAACTAAACTACGGAGAATAACACAACAAAGTTTTTAAATAGCTAAACAAGTTTAGCACAATCCATCATTATATTTAGCACACTCAATCATTATATGACCAGTTGTGGAAAGTATTTGTCAAGGAACAAGCAGTCAGAATGGTATTTTTATTTTGTCAATTTTTGACTCGAATAAGATTGTTTAAATATCCCGGATAAACAAATCTAAATGAGGAACGTGAAATGTCCAAGCGATCTCTACACCGGTGCATTCGACCAGTGATTGCCGTGATTTGTTTTGACGGGTTCTTTCTCTGTTTACGTTGGAAATGAAATAGAACGTGTTTTGTATCGCAGTATGTGGTAAGCAGCTTTACTTTCATTGTACAGACAGAACAGCGGAAACCTCGTGTTTTTCATTAATAGGTATGTGATAAAATACAGACACTGGGACATGATCTGGATATACACCGATGCACACCGCGTGGAATCTGGGTTACGCCTAAGAACGATATGTACGAACGCATGTTTCGACACAAAACACTGTCATGCAAGAAAGTTATCTGACCGCCAAATGTGGTATTTGTCTTACAGTATGTGGAGAGTGTATTATCCCTAAATCACCCGCAGAGTGGAGATTCCACCCAAGCAATAATTACAAATTCGTTGCAAATCATAACAAGCACAAGCAAAGTTTCAGCCAATGGACCTCCGGGTTAAACCCGGAGGTCCATTGGCTGAAACATTGCTTGTGTTTTTAGTCGATATATACAAAATTCGAAAGTTATAGTTCGGGTGATAACTCAACTCCGCGGGTGATTTAGTTACAATCCACTCTCCACGTACTGCACGTAGTCCACCAGGTTACGAACCACTAAATTGGTGAACACGTGACTTGGAGCATTTAACACCCAAAATTGTGAGTAGGATTAAATAGGCCCGATTGGCTGATTGGTTCAATGTCAGTGGGATTTGAAACCGTTAATTAAAAAAATAAATTTGGAGGTTTAAAAAGTTTGTTTGCAATTTTTTTTTGCCAGAATGTTTGAGAATCTCTCAAAAACATGAGGCATGAAAAAAAAAATATCAAGGCCATTCAGTGCAGGACCATAGGGTAGTAGTGAAAATTCGAATTTTAAATTGAAATTCAACGTGGCAACATATATTTTTTTCCAGTTTTTTGTTTTCAAAAGATGATGTACTTTGTGGATTTATATGTATTTTTTTTGCAAAACAACTTGGTGTGTTGTACAGAGAGTCAAAGGTTAGCACTGTGTTCAATGGGATTTTTTTAGTGGTTCATAACCACCATCGCTGTGTTTTGTCTTATTAACAGGCTGTCACAGGAAATATCACCGCATATTTTATCACGCCACACTGTCTTGACATTTTCCCAGTGCGTATAAATCGTGTTCACTTTTGATTGACGAGTTGCCGCGTATTCGACTCCAAATAACAGTATTGCGATTCATTACAATAAAGTACAGTAAATGAACATTTTATGATAAATCACAGCCAGACGATGAAGTTCTGTTTTGCGTGCATGTATCTCTACATAATCAACGGCAACATGTAAATCCACGAAGATGTAATATGGAATGCGATTTGTCATTGAGGATTTGTTTAACATTTGTTGCGTATTCTGAGAGATGCAAAGTTGACGTTTTATTACACATCCATTAAACTTTAAACCCTTGTATTTAACAGAATCGCCACTTTGACATAAATGTTCCTGTTTTCAACTGCTGGCGATGTACAGGCAGGAACTTTTTTTCCCAGCACAGTTTATACTACTTCCTTTCCCGTCGAGTCATTATTTACGCTTCGAAAAGTGTCCAAATTTCGTTATACAATTATCGATCGCCTGCCGCGTAGTGTGAAAATGAAAACGTCCAAAGCAAAATAAAGTCGGTTCATAAAAAAAATTAGTTAACCAAAAATGAGATAATATTAAAAAACAACCATTCCCAACCACAGCATTAACCCTGTCCCGTGGCCGTTTCGTCTGCGGATCCCCATATATCTAAATTGGTCAACTTTATTCCGGTAGATCTTCGGACATCCTGACATGCTTCGAACTTCTTGTAAAAAAGTTTCTTCCGGCTGTTTTGCAAATCTGTCCAAATTTGTACTTTTCTTTTTACTATCAATAATAGCCATCAAATGGTTAGGCGTGAATGAACACCAGCCGAAAAGAAACAGCGATATGAATTTAAAAACAAAACACGCCCAATAGAAAAGATAACAAATGTAATTTAGACTGAGTTGCAATGGCGTAGTCTACGGATCTCGCGAAATATGACTACGCCATTCCAACTCGTTATGTAAAACACCCTCCGATTCAAACACACATCGCGTTCCCTGTCTATTTACTGGTGGTATGTGAAATATGAAAACAACGATGTGTCCACCCGAGTTTACTTGCGTGTTTAGCGGACATTCTGTGACCAACAACTAATGGATACTTGTTTGAACACATTGGTCCATGAATTCGGTGGATGATAAATATCGAGGAGTTGATGTTGGATACGCGAGAGAAAGCTGCCCGTCGAAAGCCGTTAGACCCGAGGCGTGGTGCTTTCTCTCGTCTATCCAACATCAACGAGTTATTTATCCCACTTAAAACTTTTTGTTGTTTGATAGTTCAATAGATGTTAAATATAGATTAAACGTATAGTGTTTTCAAGTAAAACAATTATTCTACGAATAGGATTAAGAATGAAACCGACGAGCCTCTGGTGAGTCTGTTTCATTCTTAATTCTACGAGTAAAATATGTTTTTTATTTGAAAACACTATACGTTTATTTTGTTTATCCCATAAATCTTCTACAGAGCAGTCGCGGCAAAATCGTGCTATAATTCACTACAAAATACAGCGAGAAGGGAGGAGCACATTGGCCCAATTCGATCGACCAGCACAATTGGTAAAAATAAACAAGGCGCAGTAATACATTTCTGTCTAAAAATAATTCCCCTACAACCTTGAGCTAAGCTTGCAAAAATACTTTATTATATGAGCAGTGGGTGGTGTTTTCTACTGGTATTGTGTAATACTTTCAAGAAGATTTAAAGAAATCAACAATCGAACCATTAATTATGCTAGACAAATGTGGTTGCGGCCAGAGGTCAACAAGGTCGTCGCTACTAGAGGAATAAATTATTTCAGTGTTAAAACTGTGGGGAAAATTTATCACCCTTCTAGGTGAATAAAGCAAACATTTATCCAAGGCCTTTATTGTTCAAATAAACGGCCATTATCCAACAATTAGCTGTTGGATATACAAGTATTCAACTATTAAGCATGGGATAGTCAGACTATATACCAATGACTAAAAATGGATGACGTCAGTAAAAGTTTTCAACACAGTTGGTTTGAAAGGATGTTCTACCCTGATAGTATTAGAGGACCAAATCGATCTGTACATTTTGTGGATATGTGTATTCTGTAATTTATGGTTCACTTACAGATGTATTATATGTAGTACTTAATGTTTCTGGTTGAAAAGTTTTGGGCTTCTGTTAATAATTATTTCACAACAGCGTCGGACATTATTTCTACTTGTGCATAATCTTCAAATTTGTTTGTGGTTTTCGTTGGAGAGTGGTGGTGGATTGATGCTATTGTTTTCGATTGTTTTCGATTAGTTTCAGTATTCGGTGTAAATATTTTCACATATGTGCAAACATTTCAACCCCAAAAAACGTCAATTTAAACAGGAATACTCCATCGTGGAAGGGGAATAGTCTAAACGAGGAAATTATTTTCCCCTCCTGTTTGATTAAGACTACAGTACGTGGAGAGTGTATTATCACTAATTCACCCGCAACGTGGAAATTCCACCCGAGCAATAATTGCAAATTTGTTGCAAAGCATAACCAGCACCAGCAAAGTTTCAGCCAATGGACCTCCGGGTTAAACCCGGAGGTCCATTGGCTGAAACATTGCTTGTGTGTTTGCCGATATATACAAAATTGGAAAGTTATAGCTTGGGTGGTAACTCCACTCCGCGGGTGATTAAGTTACAATACGCTCTCCTCGTACTGTATGTACCACAAATGGGTGAAAGCCCATGGTTTACCAGGCAACAGTTTTTTTTACGGATTGTACTATAATTATGCCTTCACTTTCTTAGTACCTACCAAGAAGGTGGATGCTTAACTACAACATAACGGCACAGGAAATATCAGGGTGAGAGTACACGAACTAATTTTAAGGTATGAATGCATACAGAGCTGACATTTTTAGGGGAAGCTTTAGGAAGTCGAGTACGCTATAGTACCTGCTCCCCCGTGACCACGCTCCTGTGACGTGTATGCGACGATACACATTGCGTGAACGGGCAGTCTGCAGACACGAAGATCGCTCAGTAAGTTATGTGTATTAAATCGTGATGTTCTCTGGTCTTCAGCAAGTGCTTTGCAGTTCCACGAGGTAGCGGTTGGGACAATGTTAAAGAATTAAAAGATTTACAAATGCTCGAAAACTACACTGAACAATAAAAAATATCTGTTTACTGCAAATATGCACTCATCAGACCCCGAAAGCTGGAAGTACCAAATACTGTACCCCTTATCTTTATGTAATTAAATAAGTAAGTATAAATAAATAAATTAATTAATTGATTAATTTAAAAAAAAATAATTAATTAATGTGCTGATTAATTGATTAATTAATTAATGTGCTGTATGATAACACTAAATGGGCGGTTCATTCATTGTTCAATACTTCATAATTTTTTTCTCAGCGAATCGTCAAAATAAACACAACGCAAAAAGGGACTTTTTTCCCCTTTTTTCGAGCTGCAAATAATAATGTATGAAGCCTACTTGAAACGAGCATGCTATTTATTTATTTATTTATTACTTATGTTCCATTTATTTATTTATTTATTTATTTATTTATTTATTTATTTATTTATTGGGGTTTAATGACACTTTCGACAGCCAGGATCATCTCGTGACGGGAAACGAACTCAATAAGCTCGCTTCAGTGAATTAATATTCGGGACCTGCGAACAGCCGATTTCGTCTCGAATCGAATCTCTATTCGAATCTCTGTTAAGTTTCTAATCGAATCGAATCTCGAATCCTGATATCAATCAGTGAGTAGAGTGATCGTTTTATAGGTTGAAGTACTCCAGCATACGCGTGGCGCTACAAATTTGATGAATCCAAAACTGCTGGATTCGTGGTTAAAACTGTGACAATGGTGAAATTACCATGTATTAAATCTGTTGTTTTGGCGATAGAAGGTTCTACGTTTGAGTTTCGTAGATGTGCAGGACGGAAGTGGCAAGCAATTGCGTGAACGTTGTTTTCTATCATGAAGGCGGCGGGTATTTCGAATGTACAGTACGTGGAGAGTGTAATATCACTAAATCAGCGGAAACATTGCTTGTGTTTTTAGTCAATATATATAACATTTGAAAGTTATAGTTCGGGTGATAACTCCACTCCGCGGGTGATTTAGTTACAATCCACTCTACACGTACTGCATAGACTCCTTGCAGACTGCTGACTGGCAGATATTCCTGCCCAGGACAGGATTTCTCTTGCTACTGATATAAGAATAATTTTGGACACATTTGATCAAATTTTCCCTTTGAAAATGGTAAGGATTTTTTCACCAAGGATTTCTTGAATTGGGTTGAATATGCCATCAATTCTAGTCATGGCTGCTTGACTGGCAGCGCTGGGAGCAGTTAACGTTTCAAACGTTAACGTGTTAAATTATTTTAACAACGTTAAAAAAATTTAACCAAGTAAATAACGTTTAACTTTAAAGATTATAATTGTATAATAAGTAACATTGCGTCGATATCTTGTGTTTACACAAGCCGGATCGCGCGTGTCGATGACGTCGATTTTGCGTCGTTTGACGAAATTAAAGAACACGAATAATTTACATGTCCGCAGCCCACCTACAAACGTTGGCGAATTTGACCCGCCGATATTTGACGATACAGCAATATCAGCTTCTTCCGTACGCCTGTTTTCCATGTAAGGGCAGGTATTCGAGCAATAGGGGATGTCTCTTTCTATGGATACGGCCGCAGCGATTGTATTATTAAATGAAAACATCGCTGAATGTTAGAATTTACGATAACCTGAGAGAACTATCTTAACTACTCGTCCCCTGAGTTCCAATATGTTCCATCTGCCAGTAGGCACATAGAACACATTGGAATTCAAGAGACGAACTGTGCGTAAGTTCAATTATATTCAAATTCAAGTCAATTAAAATGGCCGAAGTTATTAATATTTTGTTCATTTTAACATTTAACATCATTTAACTCGTTAACGCAGAATTATTGAACACGTTAACGTGTTAAGGAACATTTTAACTCCTCCCAACCCTGTTGACAGCAGTCATGACTAGATTTGATGAAAACTATTTTGAAAATACTCAGCGAGTTAAGAGTTAACATTATTCAGGTTCAATACGACGGATGTACACGTCTTCTAAATGGTAGTGAGCTTGGGTTCGAAAATGTCGACCCTCAGTGATTGGTTTCGATCCGAATCGAATCATCGCCGCGGTTTCGAGCTGAACCGAATCTCGAACCGTTCGTAGGTCCCAATGTAATATCGTCTGGTTTGCGTTGTTTTCTAGCTTTTCCAACAAATATCTTAGTCCAAGTGACCGATGTTTGCAGATTTCTTAACCCTTTACCTAACCTGAAAAGCAGACGACACTTGCAAAAATAATTCTTGAATAACTAATTTTTTTCATTTTTTGTCTCAAAAACATAGGCTATGACCCCTCGTTGGAACGAGCTCGACGAGCTCGTTCCAACGAGGGGTCATAACCTATGTTTTTGAGAGAAAAAATGAAAACAAATAATGAAAATTAATTGGCGATTTTTGAGAATAGCGCTGGCCGGTTTTGGACGCTACGTTAGGTAAAGGGTTAAAGGAAGGGCGGATGCATATTTCACAACCAGTCATACTAAGATGTAAAACCACACACATGGGAATGTAATCTGCTTTATATTCATTGGGAAGCTAACCTCAGAATTATGTGTCATGAATACAAAAATCGCCCATCATGAACTATACAGAGAATCAAAGTATTGTTCCAGATTACTAATTTATTGATGAATCGAATACTTGCTGGTGAGATTTTCTTTCTCATAAAAAATGAACATACAAAGTGGCTGTGGCATTTAGCATCAATAGAAACAGCGCGACAAGGGGTCGCCCTGTTTGAGATATGTTTTAAGCAATATTCTCTCAGTAATGCGATTTCCTTGTATCTGTGAAGAACATTTTCATATATCGTCGTGTGAGAATCACAAGGTTCTATCTTTCACTGGAAGATAGAACCTTATGGTTGTCACGTGACGATATATTTAGTGCTAACCTTTTAAGGGCGGATACAGCGAAAAACAATTCGGTAACTTAATGGTGCTGCTGAATTTTGATTCGTCCCCTTACAGTCGCAGTGGCGGAGATAGCTTATCGCTGATGGAGCGAAACACTCAAATTTTCCGGAAGACCAACAACATCTTTAGAAGGATTTCAGATTAGGAAACCAAATTTCTACAATTTCTCGAAACGGTTTATTTATTATGGAGCACGGGAAGTGACAGGCTTCTCTCTTTTTTTTATTTCGTTTTAACGAAATATTATTTCGTTTTAACGAAATATTATTTCGTTTTAACGAAATATTATTTCGAAATAACGAAAAAATATTTCGAAATAACGAAATAATTATTTCGTTTTAACGAAATATTATTTTCTAGAATACATAACCGTATTACCAGCTAAGTATGCAGAATTTGCAATAAAAAAGTAGCGAGGCCGTGTAATCTGGCTCTGCCCACCGCCACAGATACCTATTTCGTTAAAAACGAAATAATTATTTCGTTAAAACGAAATAATTATTTCGTTAAAAAGAAATATTATTTCGTTATTTCGAAATATTATTTCGTTAAAACGAATTAATTATTTCGTTATTACGAAATATTATTTCGTTTAAACGAAATAATATTTCGTTATTTCGAAATATTATTTCGTTATTTCGAAATAATATTTCGTTAAAAACGAAATAATTATTCCGTTATTTTGAAACATTATTTCGTTATTTCGAAATAATATTTCGTTAAAACGAAATAAAAAAAGAGAGAAGCCTGTCACTTCCCGGGCTCCATAATTAATCGCAACATATGTTTTAGCCAAAATATGAAGAATTTTCCTTCTGAAAGTACCGACCAAATGAAAATTTTTCAAAAACTATTTGGTGGGAAACACTTTCTTCAAACGAAAGTTATAAAATCGTTGTACAGCGCGCCTATTCATACTTACCTACAAAATACTTAGTAAGTAAGGTGATAAATCAGAGAATGTTGTTTTTTTATATTATTTAGGTCATAACCTTGCGGATGCGACTCGAAAAGTTCCCTACAATCCGAGATGAGCTTTCTGAGTTCCATTTTTTCATATAATTATTTTTTTTCTTTTTCACAATCATGAAAATAATTGGACGCTGTGACAAGTTTTCAACTTAAAAATATACAAAAGGCAGGCTGTATTGTTCAATATACAATTCTTTAACTGGATATTCCTATTCAACGGAGAACTTCGAATGAATTTCGCAGATATTGATATGAAATAATATAATGAACCCACAAAATGTTGATTTTTTTCAGGCAAACTATCGTATTCGACGTCAGATTTCTCTGGCTTCTCAAAACAATTTGTTTTAAAATATGCAGAGACATCACTCCTTCACTATAATATGCAGAATTAGCGACTACGCCTATCGTATGTCAATACTTGTAAAACATAACCCAATAACCCTTAGCTGGTTCTCATCGACCCAGTCACATTGTCCTCTTCTATTCTGTCTAATTCAATTTCATCCGCCAACGGAAGGAAGATATCACCGAACATTGCCCATCGACACCTCCAAGGCGTTCACGGAGAGGGGATTCGTCACGATCAGAATGTCTGACAATTTCTGGTTGGGATGTATTCCGACCAAACCATAGAGCAATACCTTATTCGTCTGTTCAAGGTAGCAGGTGGTTTCACACGTGGCAGGGGAATAACGGAGAGCACTATTGCGAAATGAGTTCACGCTTTTCCCCTCTGTCTGCCGATATGCAATGCTCTTGAAAACTGTGTTCCAGTTCATACTGGTCACGGTGACCAAATCCGGGACCTTCGTAAGAGCGCACAAGCAAATGACATCATTGAAATTTTTCAACTGGCTAAGAGTACATTCTCCGTTCCGGAATGGAGACCCGCTTCAGTTAGTCTCAGTGTCATCTGGCACTGTGGCAAACAAATCAGTCAAATGTGATCAGGCTGTTACAGTTGGTAATGGATGTGTATCAACAGTTGTATGGAAAGCATTCAGCAAATTCAAGCTGTGGCGCGCCGACAATGTCAAATAAATGGCATTAATGGCCAAATCTATCACAGTATGTGCAGATGAAGTTGTAGTCAATCCCACGACACTTTTCAGCCCCCCTCTCGTGTGTGATTCAGTCTCTGTCCGAAATGGAGAGATATTGTACGTGGAGAGTGTATTATCACTAAATCACCCGCAGAGTGGAGATTCCACCCAAGCAATAATTGCAAATTTGTTGCAAAGCATAACCAGCACAAGCAAAGTTTCAGCCATTGGACTCCGGATTAAACCCGAAGGTCCATTGGCTGAAACATTGCTTGTGTTTTTTGTCGATATAAACAAAATTTGAAAGTTATAGCTTGGGTGATAACTCCACTCCGCGGGTGATTTAGTTACAATCCCCTGTCCACGTACTGTATCTGAAGTATGAGCTTGCACCAAAACCACCCTCAGTGTTTGATACTGGAGGAATAAGGAGACACAGAGGAGTGTTTTTGGCAAAATACGCAAGTCAGATGCCTCTCAACGGGAAGACCTTCCAGGGAGGCCTGTTTTCGTCATAGTTGATGGTTTTCTGTTTTCTGTTTTAGCCCAAAACAATCTTCATATGGAGATATCTTCATCACATCTTCAAATTATATAACAAAACATTTGGGCCCAGTGTCATTGCTGTATTTGAGGGCTATGAATGTAATATGTCAACCAGGGGTATGGAGCAAGCGCGTGGAGCTAATGGTAGATCTTCTGAAGATATCAACATCTTGCTTGACCTACTACATGTAGTAATACTCCCCAATCAGATTTTCTGGTCAGTCGTCGCAAAACCCAACATATCTATCTATTAATGCAGGAATTTGCCCACATCGGTGCCCAATCGAAGCACGCAAACGCAGATGCTGATGTTCTGATCGCTCAGACAGCACCGGACTTGTCTCAGAAGGCTGAAACCAATGTAGTTGTTGTTAGAACAGACACCGACTTACTTGCAATTCTAACGTCTCGTTACCATTCAGAATGAAACATGTGTTTGAGGTTCTCTATCGCACCTAAAACTCTCTTTTGAATCGGAGAAATCGCGACCAGGTTGGGTGAGTCAAAAGGAAATATGTTGCTAGCACATGCTATCAGGGGTTGTGACAAACCTTTGACGTTCTTGCGCCTAGGGAAAAAGAAAGTTTTCAGCTTGATGGTCTACGAACTTATTAGATATTTACAAAAGTTCATTGTTTCTTTCACGACACATGACAGCACACCTCAGGAGATTGACTCGTCGGGGGAGCGAACTGTGTTGGTGTTAGAAGGAGAGAGAAGGTTAACACTGTTGAAACTTAAGTCCTGTCACAATTAGTGCAGAAAGTGCTCGTTAGTTAACGCGCTCTTTACTGCAGAAGAATGAAGTAGTTTGAAATACACCAGGGTTTTTGCGCTGTGCAATGCAAAATGTAATATGTTATTAGCGAGTTCGGTAGTGAAATAACAAACACAAAAAGCACTTGCAAACTTACATCACATAGACCACCAGGTTTCACCTGATGGTCCATGTGATAAAAGTTTGCAAGTGTTTCTTGTTCTGTTGTGAGAACTTATGAATAATTTTTGAGTGGAGCATATATGGCGCTGCGATTAAGTAAAAATCAACTCTCTTCATTCTGTATATGCAGTCGAATTTTAATATCTGTTTACGTCATTACATGTATACATGTATCTCGGTAATGGTAAGGAATGATGTTAATGATCTCTTTTTACTAGTATAGAATTGTACAGAGTTGGGCACGTCATTTTCTACATAAATTGGGTTACGCTAGCGGGGCAGTTTGATAGGGACAAACGTGCACTTACTCAGCGCACTATTATTTCCCTACATTAGTCTATATATGACAGCATTCGCATATGGATTAATGGTAAAGTAATTTTGGATACATTTATGTCCCAGAGCTTTTGATATAATAATCTTTCATTTTATTGAGAACTCGCCCCTCCCCTTCACAGTTAGTTTATTTGTATTATCCCCTTGACCATTTTATTGCATTCCCTGGTGCAGTTTGTGAACAAGTCCTTTGTTCAACACACAAAATGACAGCAGACACGAGTCATATAACCAACATTCATGTATAGCTCCGGTGAGCGCGTTGGCCAGTAGTTGTTGCGTTAGACTTCAAACCGAAAGGTCCACAGTTCAATCCCCGCCAGGAGTAATTGCCTTGTGTCCCTGGGCAAGGCACGTAACCCCGATTGCTCACGTGGTGGCACGTTGACGTGGTGTCGCAATAGCGCTGTGTGCTAATGTTTCAGCTAATGTTAACCCAGCTTGTGTGGACTTAGTATGTTGGGGACCTGACAGTGGCTCGCCGCTGCTCGGTGGTTATCTTCCAGTACTCCGGAGTCCTCCACCTGTAAACTGTCCGACACGAGGTGACCTTGGCTGTCGAAAGTGTCGTTAAATCCCAACAAAAAAGTACAGCTCTGGAGAAATGTTTAAATCTGATTTTCAAAACGTTCCTTCGTCTCAGTGAAGATATTATTCATAACTGTATACAAGCGATGTAATAGGAAAGGTGGTAAACGACGGATTATGCAACTCACACCAAAGATTCTGCATTGCCCGAATCATCCTTGACGTATTGCGTCATGAAAATCTAGTTTTGATATGGCTATCTCCTCTGGAATTATTAAGCTGGCGAGGAAGGTCCAAGTAAGAAGCCTGCAATTGTTGGAAAAACACCTATGGCATCAGTAGAAAATAGAGCAAAGTGTCTCTTTGTTGATTTTAATAAACCAAAGCTGTCTGTTGTTTTCGTTTATTAAACGTTACAAAAGGAAACTTGGCTTTTTATTGGAAAGCTAATTAGAAGCAGTCAAGTACATTTCCTCTTTGGCTCTTTGTTTAGCGAATGTGTTTTTACAGTAATTCCCTACATGGGGGCACGATGACGCCGTGTACTAAGGCGTACTGCACGTCGATGATACGCATGTCCTCAACCAATCTAACCCTGTTGTGCTGCAGTGCGGAGTTACGATGTTGAGGAGCGGGCAGCTGCTCGTCGTTGCTCGGTGGTTCTCTCCGGATACTCCGGCTTCCTGCACCCGTAAAACTGTCACGGTCATGATCAGCCATTGTGCATAAGTATATGACCTTAAACACCAATAAATAAATAAATAAATTTACAGCAATTCGCAAGTTTTTATTCTTTCCAGGAAGAAAATTAGCAAATCTCGCCTCCTACACTTTTATGTTAATGGAAAGGATAGTGTCGGTATTATATGTCACGATGCGCACATTGCTGAAAAAATGAACAGAAAAAAAGATGCAGAACATCAAATGTGAGCGAAAGCGCCGTTTTCTTGTTTTATATGGGCTTGAGCTTTTACCCAACGCAGACGATTTCAAAATTTGTTATTTGAAATATCATTTTTTAATTTTTTTCAAAACATTTCAACAAAACCATATCATGTGACCCCTCTTTGGAACGAGTTCATCGAGCTCGTTCCAAAGAGGGGTACATGATATGGTTTTGTACAAATTTTTCGAAAAATAATTTTTTTTTCAGCTGCTGAATTTGCATATTACGAGGGCGGATGCAGGCGATTCGTTGGGTAAAGGGTCCTTAAATAGAAAATAATACCCAAACGTTCAAACTGATCGGGGAAAAAATTGTAAAAAGACAGTTTCTGTATTTTTAAGCCACTCAACTGTAAAATGCCTGAAGTTTGTGAAATAATGCGCACATCGATGATAAAACTTCGCTAACATTTTGAAATTTCAGTTCTATATGAAATTTCCATACTCGTAATGTTAACTTTACTGACAACTTTAGAAAATTAAGGAGAGATAACGCTCCTGTAAATCTCTTCCAATGACGAAAATTATCAGTCATGCTTATCCCTTTTAAATTAGGCCATGATGATTCTAAACAATCCTCGACCTAAAGCTGTTCCGAGTAAATGTTCGCTCACTTGTAAACAAAACTGCGATCCTCCTTGACGCAATAGCGGACAAGAATGTCTCTGTGTCAATGACTACTGAAACTAACTAACTCCAGAAGACACGCTGATTGTCAGATAGTTCCGTGCCAGCGGTAAAAGTGTTTTATGTCATGCTTACCTATGTTACTACCCGTGAAAAACCCGTATGTTTAATGTTAGCTTTTAACACCAAAATCCAGTGTAAAGCTTCTATTGTGGTTAAAACGTTTTCAACGGGAATTCCATAACAAAAATGTGCACCTATAGTAGGAACTACATCCAACTTGACCTTTGATAATTTATTCAAACATACGACGCTTTGTGGTACTATCTACTAAGTTGAATGACTTATTAAGTTTAAAACACCTACAATTAAATATTTAAAGTAAACTGTAAGAATTATCAATAAGTCAATCAACTTAGACGATGTGTCTGACTGTCAATCAAGCATTCACGTCCAGTCGGGAGTACTGCCCACCGGCGCTGATGTAAACAAACCATGTGCTTGCGATAGAAAGTATCGTTTTTTCTCCATTTTAAGTGTCAAAGTCGATTATTTATTAAGAGCATGGTATCAATAAAATAAATAGGTACTAGGGTCGGTAATCAGATTTAAACCACTCGCAGAATAAGTGTTTTAACCACTCGGCAGAGCCTCGTGGTTAAAACCATTATCCTACTCGTGGTTTAAATCTGAATACCGTCCCAGTACCTGTTTATTCTCTATATTTACAATCCGAGGATCCACAGCGAGATGGTGGTATTGCTGTAATCATCGTCATCGTAGTAAACATTAAGCGAACAGCAAGTCAGACTAGGTGCATATTTGAGTACATTATCACTACCCTTAATATTGGCTCCCAATCGGTCCGTTTCATTTTCATTTACCAACCTCCACAGAGCTCAATAAATCAACAGACTTTCAATTATTTTATCGGAAAATTTCGAGACTGTCTTAATTGCATCACAGCCTCAACAGGAAGATTTTTCATAGGTGGTGACTTCAATGTTCATTATGAGAAATAAAATACCAGCGTGTGTTGTAATCATCAGAGAATCGAACTCAGATCTTGTGAAGGGAGTAACAATTGTTGATGTTGCAATATCTGGCCACTTTATAAATCCATTTTCATTTTCATTTACCAGTGAGAAAGAACATTTAATACGGATAGCAGAAGTTCTTCCTTCCATACCAATCACATCTGGGAGCGGAGGATGACCCGTGGACGACATTGAATGCGTCTTCACTCTTTAAATTCGAAACGTCATTGATGAGCTTGCGCCAATGAAAGGTCGTGCTCATGTTCTCCTCGGTTAACAAACAAAGCTATCTGTTCATAGAGATATATTTGTCAGCCAAAGGAAAAGCTGTTAAGAACTTTATAAATCCGCAAAAGAAATTTACTTTTTGGATATTTTTTTTCTGATAATGTAAACTCTCCACACGCTCTGTCCACTCTCATCAGTAAACTTTTGCGTCGATAAAAGACTACCACTTCACCGGAGCATTCATCGTCTAAGGATCTTGTAAATATTTTTTTCTAGTTTCTCTGTTGAAAAGTTTGATGGTATCCTGGCGTCGCTTGATACCAGTGCACTCTCTGATCGTTCTTTGAATAGCGATACGTCACACACAAGCCAAAGGGCGGTCGCACAACATGCTCATTTCGCATTCGAAGACAGTGCACCAACTAACGAAGCTATCAAATTTTACCCTCAAAATTCAAGCTTCAACGATTGTCACCTACAACTGTGTCGGTAGTCTTGGTTATTTCATGGATGGAAATCTGACAGCCGATGAACATGTTAAGGAGATTTGTCGATGTTGATTTTTATCCACGTAATATTAGTAAAATCCGACTTTTCATTGACACCAATGTTTCAAAGCAGCTTGTTCATACCAATGTCACTAGTCGTCTTGACTGTTGCCACTCTCTTTCGATAAGCTCTAAACCTCCTCTCTTGAAAAGCTTCAGCACATCCAAAAAATTGTGTGCCACGTGTAATCACCTGGAGGCAATACTATAAAATTTTACAATTGTATTTTTTAGAATTGCATCTTCTACCTATTAATATAGGTAACTGACTAATAAAGAATCTTTAGCATTTTAAAAGATATGGCAATTTGCCAGCTTGCAAATTGCCACATCTTTGAAAATGCTAATGGTTCATTTCTACCCATTTAAAGTCATAACTAGAAAATACAATTCTAGAAAATACAACTGTAAAAGTTGTATAGTATTGGCCCGCGGTCTTAAAATAAATTACACTTCACCGATTCTTTTTTCTTATCTCCACTGCATTCTGATTCAGCAGATATTTTCAATTCATTTTTTGTTTCATATTTTTAAATACATCAAATGTTCTGCACTACCCTACTTGCTTAATTCAATTAAGAGTAACAACTTCCTTATCAGATTTCGGTCATCATATAAATTTAATCTGATTCAGCCCTTATCTAAATTAAGTTCTGCCAGCGATAGGAAATTTACCGTTGCGAGACGAAAGTAATGAAATTCTCTTCCTCCATTCTAATAGAAATGCATTCTCTAGAATCATTCGAGTCGGGTATTAAAGCGTACCATCCCCATAAGGCATTTTGCAAATTTGAAAAGCTACATGTATAGAGCTTTTTGTGTGGAGTTAATGCTATTAAATTATTATATTATTATTATTATGACAATCACACTGACAAATCACACCGCATTCGCACACTCTTTGACAACATGGACTCCTGAACAGCAACAAACAAGGGGGTTGACATTAACCCCATGACAAAAGCCCACTTTAACATATGCCCACTAACGAAACCACCCCGACACCCCCACCCCTCCTTCCTTAAAATCAAAACTGTAACAAAACCCCCACTCCCCTCATTGAAATCAAAACTGTAACAAATCCAATACAGTAAAAAACCTACCAATATTTTGAACTTTAGAATTATTTATTTATTAGGGTTTAGTGACACTTTAACAGCCAAGGCCATATCGTGTCGGTGACAGTTTTACGGCGTGATCGTGCCCCCATGTGGACAATCGGGGTGAAGTGGCAAGCATTGAATAATGCTTTATACACAATTCATAAAAATTGTTGAATGGCTTCATGTTTTTTTGTTTCTGTGACTCCTTTGGGAGTAGCACTATTGTTACTGTTATCAGCATGCTTGCGTTTATTGATTAATACCACTTACCCCCGATTGTCCGCATGGGGGCACGATGACGCCGTGTACTAAGGCGTACTGCACGTCGATGGTGTGCATGTCTTCAGCAAATCTAACCCTGTCTGTGCTGCAGTGAGGAGTTACGATGTTGGGGAGCTGGCAGCTGCTCGTCGTTGTTCGGTGGTTTTCTCCGGGTACTCCGGCTTCCTCCAGCCGTAAAACTCTCACGGCCATGATTAGCCATTGTGCATAAGTCAGTGAGCTTAAACACCAATTAATAAATAATAATAAATTGATTAATACATTCTTGTTATAGTACAGTCGCCGTGGACTGGTCGTAATACACGCGTGGCAATGATGTCCATGCGTTTACCAGGTAATACAAATCATCAGCAAAATTTTATTTAATGAAGCACCGGGTTGTACCCGGTGTTTCATTAATTAATGTTTTGATAATTATTCCTATAATTAGTGTTTAGAATTTAATATTATTATGCCCGTGGAAATATTGCCCACCTCCAGAAAGTGGCCAATCCACGGTCGCCATAGTATATATGGTGTCTGTGTTTTGTATCAAATTCGAGTTGAAGTTTCCGAGTGCATCCACCCGGAGACTCCACTAAGATAAATTACTACTTTTTCTTTGCATAAATAATTGATGTTGAAGTGATAGAACATATGTCAATGACTGTTACATATATATACACACCTGTAACTTAATGAAGCACCCCTGAAATGTTGCATGGCCGTGAAGTTGCTGTTACTGATTATTATGTTTTAATGATTGCTGTGTCTTGCAGTACATTTCATCTGGCGAAACATGATGTTTCTGGTTGATAGTGTACCCCAAACGCATGCCCTCGTCCACTGATGCATGCTTCCATCGAATGTCATAAAGAAACACTATCATCCACCTGCAATATCTGGGTATAAAACAAGAAAATGTGTCTCTTCTTTTATCAGTAAATGTTGTCGTGGCATGGAGGAGATTGTCAGAGGCACTAAGATTGCAAATAGTTGGCATGCATGCAACAAATCAACCATGCTTGGGACCTACCAAGGCCTGGACAACCCCGAAAGACCTTTCCACGGGAAGATCGGACTCTGGCACGCCTCGTTAGGCGTGAACCCTTTGCTTCAAGTTGGGTTTCGAAACGCCTTTGACTCCCCAACAGGCATTTGTGTAACAGAACTGTCCGAAACCGTCTCAAAGCACTGGGTATGAGGTCAAGAGGGGTCATCAAGCGTCCAGCTCTGTCGGATCAGTATCAAATACGACGGGTGGAGTGGTGAATGGCACGACAACATTGGAATTTCAGGACATGGAGGAGAGTCCATTTGTCAGACGAGAGTAGGTTATTGCTTCACGTCACAGATGTTCGAATGAGAGTGTGGAGGCATAGAATTACTGCTTACGTGCCCAGGAACATCAGTCCTTCTGTTCCTTATTGTGGAAGATCAGTAATGATTTGGGGATGCCTCTCTCATGATTGTAAGCATGATATGGTGAATGTTCGTGGGATCTCAATTGTCATCAGTACATCCAGGACATTCTAATCCGATTGTCGAGCCTGATTTTGACAACCACCCGTTGGCTACTCGCCCAATATTCATGGACGACAATGCATGCCCACATCGTTTCCATGCTGTGAGAGCATTCCTTCATAACAACACTATTACAACACTTCCTTGTCTTTGTTCTGTAATGAGCCTCGATTTGAATCCCTTAGAACACATCTGGGACTTTTTGGGGCGTCGTGTGCAAGCAAGGGATCCACATGTACAGAATTTGGCCGATTTGGATGCTGCATTGCACGAGGAATGGCAGTAGTTGCCTCTGGGCAGTACCAGAAGACTCACTGGTAGCATTAGGAGGAGAGTTCAGGCTGTCACCCGGGCACGTGGTAGATACACTCGCTACTGACGTCAGATACTGCTATTGTGTTCAGGAGATCACAAGTTACATTTGTTGTCAGTAATTACCGGCATTGTTTCATCATAGACCGTTCCAGCACGATACTTGACGAGAGAACATTTTTCCATTAAAAATATTAGTGACAGATATGTGTAATTAGCGCCATTAAAATACTGCTTATTTTCATCATTGTGCTGTCTTTCATTTGTCAATAGACCATTCTCTCCGCAAACAATCACTTTGGGCTATGTCAAAGATAGCATGAAAGTAATGACAGTTTCTATTAACACCACTGCGAAAAAAAGCAGGAGGTGCTTAATTAAGTTCCAGGCACATATATAAATTTGTCAACATTGCGTTCTTGCACGGGAGTTGACTCCCTTTAGAGCGGCATTCATTTTTGATTACTCTTACTTTCTTTGGAGTTCCGTACCAAAATACACGTCATGCCGATAATTCATACGTTCGGAGTCTAGTGGTGTTATGAGTTGAAAATATTAAATGGCCTACCCCAAAATAATTAATATGGACTTTTTCAGTTTCTGTTATTGAACTCTGAATCTTAGCCAACAATGAGCCACCGTTCTCCCAGGTAAAGGGTTGGTGACTACTATAGGCAACAACTATCTTACACATAATGAAACAATGTAGAAAAGTTAGAATACAGTGGAGCCCTGTTAATTGAATAGCCACTTTGCCAATGAAAATTATTCAATTAACAAGAGTATTCAATTAACAGGGATTGTGTTACTTTCCTGTATTCAAGAGATAAACTTAGCATTTATTCTATTGCATCTTGTTTGACAGAGCTCCATGAGCTCTGTCAAACAAGATATAATATATTAAATGCCTCTATTGGATAACAGAAGCCAAATAGGTCTATAAAAAGGAAGAGAGTCAGGGTAATTTCTCAACAGGTTACAATATTTTTTATTCAATTAACAGGAGTTTACTCTATAACCTACATTCAATTAACAGGTAACACTTGAACTGGAGGTATGGTAAATAGTTTTGTGTTGGGAAATTATATTCAATTAACAGGGTTATTCATTTAAGAGATATCCAGTTAAGTGCCCTCCTCTGTACTTGGTTAGTGTCATAAATGTTATATCGGTCAAGATATCGGCATGAGGTAACTTCATATCAAACTGAGACCAAAGGTTGAAGGCCGGTGTGAAATTAATGAAGGTGATATCTGGGCCGATATGAAACTACAGTTAAAACTAGAAGACCTGTCATGAAATGCGCACAAATAGCACGCCGATTTGCGCGTTAATCTATGCGTTATGACCATAGTAAGGCTATCAAATTCTGTACATATGGCCTATGCACAAGCAATGTTTCAGCCAATGGACCTCCGGGTAACATTCTGGCCCATTGGCAGAAACATTGCCTGCGTTTGCTATGAGTAACCAGGAGAACCTCCTGTGCTTCGGATGATATTCGACATGGCAGTTGCGCGCAATTCCTACGCGCAGTTAAGCATAGATAAGCACACAGTTCGTGACAGGACTTCTAGTTTTAACTGTAAGCAAGTAATAACCTCTTTGTTTATTAAACTAAAACAAATAAGTACAAGAAACCTCAGATATGTAAAAGTTATCTGACAGTGTTAATGTTTCTCATTCTTTTCACACAGTCTCATCTCCCAAGTTCGCGATCGTTACGTCTCGGTTTCCCCACTGGAGCGCGACGTTCGGGTAGCTTAATCATCTCTTCTCCTACTCCTAGTACAGCTATCCGAACATCTGGGGGAAGCCGTGACGTTCGGATAGCTCAACTACCTTCCTCTCACTTCAACTAATCTCCGCTTACAACTCTGAATGTTAGTTTGCATTGACTTTACTGCACAAATCTCTTTCTTCTCTTCATCCACCTAGTCCTTACTTGTTGCCATCTTTGATTTCTCATAATACAAAAACTCAGCTTCAAGGCATTATGCTGATCACACCAGTTGTTCTGATTACGATCAGCAAAAGCCGTAAAAGATTTCCTTCCGGGAAAACAAACTGGTTGCGCCTACACGCTAAAAACTAAAGTGTTAAAAGATACACTTGAAGTGCTGTATTTAACACTTACTAAGTGCTGAACTAGCACTTTGTTCAAGTGTAGATATCCCAGAACTTGACAGGTGTTACAATAATACCACTTGACAATTGTAATGTCGCGGCACTTAAAAGGAAACAACGCAGATGACGCGGATCAGGCTCGAACTCTCAAGCCTGATCCGCGTCATCTACGTTGTGTCCTTTTATTTATGTACCCACCAGGCGCAAATCAAATTATGGACGATTCTGGAAGAACCGCCAATGGTAGACAAATGGGAAGTGCCATCCTTTCAAGTTTCAAATGTCTGACGATTGTAATGTCTAAGTGCTTAAAGCATTGCACTTTGAGTGTTAAAATCAAACCCTAAGAGTTAAAATGGGTTTAACACCTTGAAAGTGTCAGTTTTAACACTTTAGTTTTTAGTGTGTAGTAACGCTTCAAACCGGTAACTCCAGCTTCGTTCATATCGGCCACGATAGACATCATATCAGCAGAGTTTGAAGGCGTGTAATAAACACAGAACGACACACGCGTGCGAATGGGTTAATCGATATGGAACGAGTGCCAGCGTGGAAGGATAGAACGGGAGGCCGCAGGCCTCGAGCATTATCCTTCCGCGATGGCACAAGTGCCATATTGATTAACCCATTCACACGTGTGTGTCGTTCTGTGTTTATTACACGTCTTCACTTCTATAAAACAATTATTAGAAGGACACTAAGAAATTCATTTGACAACTATCAACAAAAAGAACACATTTTATCGCCAACCAAATTTTGCGAAGGGAACCTGTGTTATTATTTTGTCTCCTGAGTTCCAATGTGTTCTATGTGCCAGATTGTAATTGCGGGGCACGATTTGTAGAAAATGTAAGTGAAATTTCGCTTCTTTATACACATAGTCCGTCAACGATTTCTGTTCTGTACATATGTGCGGAACGGATTTTCATTTTCGCATGGTTTAGTGCTGCTGTGCTGTGGATGGGGATTACATAGAACAGACGTATAATAAATAACGAGTTTGGTATTGCCAGACTTCTCATCTTGTCGGCCGAAATAATCTATTTTAAACTACTATTCAGGAAAGTGCCTGAAATTTGGAAAATGATATGCACATCGATGATACAACTTCGCTAACATTTCGAAAATTCAGTTTTTATATGAAATTCCCATGCCATTCAGTGTTAAATTTACTGACAACTTTAAAAAATTAAGAGAAGCTATGTAAATCTCTTCAAATGGAGAAAATTGTCAGCAAAAACTGTTCACTTTTCTACATTAACGGTTATGCATTCATTAATTTGTATGACCTACCCATGAGCGGCATATACTGGCATTCTTCACGGAATAACTACAAAATACTTTCAGATACTACACCCACAGTTTCTTTGTATATTATGTCGAAAATGAGACTTTCAGTTGAGACTGATGGGTTGCAACACCAGGGGTAACTGCGTTGTGTCCTTTGGCACGGCACTTAATTCCGATTACCCACGCGGGGGCACAGTAGCGTTATGTACTGGCGTGTAATGCACGTTGATGGTGCATTTGTTCTTAACCATTGCCAACCCTACATGTGCGGAGTTAGTACGTTGGGGAGTCCGACAGTTACTCGTCGCTGTTCGGTGGTTCTCGTCGTTTACTCCGACTTTCTCCATCCGTAAAACTGTTCGACACGAGGAGATCCTGACTTTCGAAAGTGTCGTTAAATCCCCACCCCCCTCAAAAAAAAAAAAATCAGGGTCAAAGTAAAGATGAAAAGGTCGTTATATATTAAAACGACGTTTTAAATCCACGGGATATCTCTAAGAACATCAGGATTGGCTCGTTCGTTCCCGAGGTATGCCAATTTCAAAATGGCGGTCTCGCTATTTTCAGAAAAAAAACTACCAAATTATCTCAGATCATATCTTAGGATTCCCTTGTCCATTTTCATTCAAACTCCTATTTGTGCTATTTGCAACTGACCAAACACATAAACCAAGTCTCAATGAAATTGGAAGAAGTGATATAAACATCATTGGCAAAGACGTCGGAAGGGGAGGGGTGGGAGCTGCCCCATGCCCTGAGGCTAGGAGGGGAGAAGGTGACAGCGCGTGCCCCTTTTACCTCGAAGTGCACAAGGGTAAAATACTTTTTTCAGAGAACTGTGATTGAGAAACTCTCGAGTATTCATCTCAAACCTATTTTACGTATGTCAATGGCAATTGTGAGAGGGTAGGGGTATCATGACGGATATCATACGGATAATCATCGAACAGGGAATCTATAGAATCGACTGGGTGAGTTCTAAAGTTTTATACCGTCCCTTGAGTGCAACAAAGCGCCATCTGAAATGCAAGTGCATTGCAGACGGCGCCTTGTTGCACTCAAGGGACTATAAAAGATGGCGCCTTGTGGCACTCAGATTCACCGTGGACTCCAAAATATTTAAATCGTGTCCAGATGAGTACGTAGTTGTGTCGTCTGCGAATGGCAATAAGTTAATAAAAGTGCAATTACTCATATTAACAAACAGTAGAAATAGTATCGGCCCCAACAAAGGGAGACACCGCAATTAATTTCTGGTGGTTGAGAATGTTGCGTGTGATACAAACTTTTGCCTGTTTGTTAAGTAACTTTGGAATCAGACTTTGTCCGTTCCTCGTTCTGCATAGAACTCTAAATTCTCTATTCATAGATTAGATTAAACATATTTTATTTGTAAACAAGAACGCAAATGGATTGGAGGACGAGTGCTCAACACTTAGCTAAGCCTCATCTCCATTACATTAGCAATCCAGTATGTTATGACAGCAGTTGACAATGTACAAAAATAATAATGTTTTTTTTTGCAGATTAAAAAGAGAAAAGGAAAAGAACAAAGGCATTAACGAACAAATGTGTAGCAGAAAGATAAGGAAAAAGCGAAGGGGAAAGGGCTCTAGTTAATTTAGATACATTGATTAAATAATTGGTGTATAAAACTTTCCACTAAGCTAGGTCAATTTTGTAAGGGTTGGGCTGGCTCAGAGGCGCATACACACACTCGCAAACTCACACGTGCACCCACACAAAAATCACTCACACACACACATTTTTGGCCGTAAGAGGATATTCCCCACGCCAACCGTACACACTCAGATCCACACACTTACACACTCACATACATCCAGATCTGCTTCTATTCCGACTGTGGCTCAGAAAGGTCAGTGGACAGAGAGCAAAGTGCAACAGCATGACTGATCGTATCAAATACTTTGGAGAAGTCTATGAACACTGCTACACTACGCCCGTTGTGGACTGGTCACTTTCCATGAGTGAGCAATATTTCCACTATTAGATTCCAAACATTAAGTATAGGAATAATCATCAAAAATTTAATTAATGAAGCACCGGGTACAACCCGGTGCTTCATTAATTAAAATTGTGCTGATGATGATTTTATTGCCTATTAAACGGATGCGTGGAAATCACTACCCATGCGTGGATTATGACCAGTCCACCGCGATTTACAGTACGGAGGTGCCTTTCGTCTGTTTATCACAACAGTGGAGGCGCGGTGGCGTTGCGGTAACCGGTTCTCGTCAGATCACCGAAATTAAGCAAGGTCGAGCCCGGTTAATCCTCGGATGGGTGACCGTCTGAGCGATCGATTCGGACTCCCGCCTTGCGTCCTTGGGCAAGTCACTTAACCCCGATTGTCCATATGTGGGCACGATGACGCTGTGTACTAAGGTGTACTGCACGTCAATGGTGCGCATGTCTTCAACCAATCTAACCCTGCCTCTGCTGCATTGCGGAGTTACGTTGTTGGGGAGCTGGCAGCTGCTCGTCGTTGCTCGGTGGTTCTCTCCGGGTACTCCGGCTTCCTCCACCCGTAAAACTGTCACAGTCATGATTAGCCATTGTGCATAAGTATGTGACCTTAAACACCAATAAATAAATAAATAAATTATAACATCTAGCTATATATTACAAAATGTCTAATTGGGTGAGTAGCGGAATCAGTTTTTCGGAACCCGTATCCGTGTTTATAAGAATATCGATGTCGTTCAAAAAGGCGAAGAGCCTCTGGCACACTACGTTTTCCAGAACTTTGGAACGTATCAAAGGCTGCCCTGGAGACCCCGTGACCCTCTGACCAGAGAGGTTGTGTTTCTGTTCATTATTTAATAAATATAAAGAACGTTATCCATTTCTTATCGTCGAACATACCAGACAATGCTGCTAGGAAAATTACTGGTACCAAACGCTCTAAACACATAACACCTGTTTTAAGACAACTACATTGGCTTCCAGTTAAACAGAGAATTGATTTGAAAATATTGATCTTAGTATTCAAATGTATCCACAAACTGGCTCCAGTTTACCTGCAAGAGCTCCTCACTGTATATAAACCATCACGCAGTCTCAGATCAAAAAAAAAACAAATTCAACTAGTTGTACCTTTTAGCAGATCTAATCAGGCTCGTGATCGTGTGTTCTCCATCGTGGGTCCCAGATTGTGGAATTCCCTGCCAATTAGTGTCAGAATTTCAGAAACTCTCGATGTCTTCAAAAGAAATCTTAAAACCCTATTTACTGAAGCATTCTCCTGAACCTCTTTAAGAGGCAACCAAACAGGTGTGACTCTTTGATTCAGAAAAGTGTATTTATTTCTGTCAGGCGTCTTAGAGCACTATTTGTGGTTTTACGCTCTAGAAAATCAATTATTATTATTATTATTATTATTATTATTATTATTATTATTATTATTATTATTATTATTATATCTCACAGCATGAGAAGGGTGTGGTACAACAATGGGATGTGGATATATGTACCCCCTTCTTGTTCTTAAAATCAAACATTTGCCTTTGTTAACTGATGCTATCACACTGCACATGGTCTTGTACAAGTGATCAGCAGTCATGTTGGTTCATTGGAACAATTCAGAATATCCTCCTGAGCACAAAAATGTAAAATATATTCGTCCGAAAGGTTCAACTCAGTTATTGATACACACCCCATGATATGACTCATTGAATATTTCCTTTCTTGAAATCTCAGATTTTTGGGTGGGGCAAAAATGCTCATGATGATAGCTGAACTTTTGCTTTTATTATGACGAGAAATAAAAAACACATGTTCAAATACAAACGAAAAAGGCCTTACCCTTTGAGCCCGAAAGGCCGCTTTTCCAGTTCAAGATTGTGATACGACCTGAATTCATAAAGAAGATAGCTGGACAGTGAATTTGTGTGGTAGACCAATCTAGATTTTCATCTAGCATCGGTTTTCTCCTAAGTAGCGAATATAGACTCTACTAGGGCTGCACGGTATATCGATAAACCGATATATACCGGTATTCAAACCAATATCGATTGAATACCGATGTAATTAGAAAAATGTTGGTTTATCGTCATTATTTGTTTACCCGCAGTTCAATTTTCAAGATGTCCTGGGTTTTTTAGCTGTAGTTCCGAACGAATAATATTATCCTTGTACCTAACGAATTGGCAGCATCCTTCCGGGTAATAAACAAATTGTGCAGTTGAACAAATATTATTTTTCCAAAAAATTCAACAAAACCATATCATGTGACCCCCTCATTGGAACGAGCTCGACGAGCTCGTTCCAGTGAGGGGTCACTTGATATGGTTTTGTTGAATTTTTTGAAAATAATCTATAAACCAATATTTAAAAAAATAAATTTTTATATCGTCTCCGTCGGGTATTGTGTTATTCGAACTGTATCATCAAGACATGCTGATTTGTTTTGATTGTGAATGATCAAGTCCCGATTATGGTACGTATGTCCAGATATCTGAACAGTCTTTCGATATACCTGTATACCGCAGTATTTTTTGAATACCGATACCGGTATTCATTTTTGAATACCGTGCAACCCTAGACTCTACCAGCTGATGGCTCTGAACTGTAATGGAATATACCACAAGGGTATAAAGGATTAATGGACAACAAATGCATGATGATGATGATGATGTCTTTATTTCCTCCATTTTTAAAGAGTACATCAAGATAAACTTAACGAAACTAGAAAAGTTAATTTACAATAATGTTACAAATTGAATATTGTGAATGGACGACGAGAGAAGAGTCCTACAAAAAACATTGGCAACAAAGGTAATGATGTTAATGAATACCCAGTGGGAGAAGAAACGTACACCCAAGGAACAGAAGAAGTAAATATGTTTTACGTGAGATCGTTTGAAGGCACTGGTTTATTTCTAGTGGTTTGTTACTGGAAGGTAGAAACCCACGCGTGGGCTTTGCTGATACATGTAGATGCTGGATATGATTCTTTCTTCATAGAATGTACTCCATAATCTGCAAAAGAGTTACTTTATTTTGACACAATTTTTCGAAGAGAGTCCATTGGGCTTACTTCGATAAATTGTGTCAGAACAACATTTAACGCATTACAGTTTAATCAGGCTGATGTTTGCACGGGGCTGATAGGAGAAGAAGCTTGTGTAGCCAGCGCAAACAGAAGATTTTGAACGACCACACTCTGTGTTGACCATCACACTGTAGCAAAGAGTGAACGTGTTGGTCGAATTTGCCTAATACAATCTCCATGAATGCCTCACTGCTTACAGAATTCATGTAAAGAAATAGTGGGATACCGTATATATCACATAATTTGTTCCATAGATCATTTCTCAGATGTCTTAGTATTGAACAGTCAACAAGAACATGTTTTGTTTTGTCGAAAAATACCGAGAGACAAAGTGTGCATTGAAATGGGTATTGAAATCTAGAGGGTACAAGACAATGGGCTATATCTGTACACATTTTCAAATTCGCCGGAAAACGTTTACAATGTGCCCAGATAAGATTCGGCTTCAAGTTTTCCTGAACCGCGTGGAAGCGAGAGAGAGCCCTATCGCCCTGTAACCTTAATGTCCATTCATTTTCTGCGTAATGGAATACTACGTGCCTAGTAAAGTTTCTCCACTCTGTTCGATTCGGAAAAACCGAAGTTTGCGTAAATTCTACAATAACTGAAGTTTGCTGGTATTGCTCAAGAACATTCAATATGTCTGGGCAGAATCCATAGTGATCTAATTTCACCCTAGACTTGGCCTGATTTAATCTTATTAAGAAATCTCTGAAGCATGATTTCAATGGGTTACAGTGACACAAGCATCTCAAAAATCTTAATTTGTGCAGGTCTATTTCGTTATTCAGTGGGGTTGCGCCTAACATCCCCAAGACGGCGTCAGTACAAGACGACTGGGGTATTTGCTGGATGGTTTTCAAACAAAAACGATGAATTTTTTCTAATTTCTCAACTTCAGTGTTTGACAAGGAATCCCAAAGTGCGGACCCAAATAAACCCCTCGGTAGTGCTATTGATTTGTACAGCGTGTAGGACGTCAAGGGTGTGAGCCCGTTAGGGTGAATTCCCGAATTCAACAGCATGAAAAACGTGCTTCTTAACTTCCCTACGGCATCATCAACTCGCGTAGTTTTTTCCTTGAACTTGAGTAATTTTATTCCAAGATGAATAACCGAGTCTGTTTCGTGTAAGGTATTCCCCCCAAGAAACCATTTTCTATTCGACTTGATGTGAAGACTCTTGCTTTCGTTAAACTCTACAATGCAGCACTTATTAGCGTTGTACCGATATCTCCATTTTCTACTGTAGTCATTACATATTTGAAGAAGTATGTCCAACGCTAATTTGGATGGCGCTAACAAGGACATATCATCAGCATGAGTGGGAGAGGTTACGTTTACTTCTGCAATTTTAAACCCTACACTGCTCTTTTCTAATTCATTTAACAAGTCATCAATGAAAATTATATAAAGATGAGGCGATAAAATGCCGCCCTGTCTCGTTCCCTGTTGAATTTTGAAGGCCTCTGAAAAACAACCTCTGAATACAATTTGACTTGTCATCTCAGAGAAGAGATTGTGAAATAGTTGGAGAAGTGCACGGCTGACCCCCCTCAGATGTAGTTTCAACAGAAGACCTGCGTGCCAAACTGTGTCGAATGCTTTCCAGTTATCAAGAAAGCAGGAGTACAGTCTGCTGTGTCTTCCGAGGGAGAAATTTATAGATTCCTTCACTATGAAGGATGTCGTTGTTGCATTTATTCCTTTCTGGTAGCCAGATTGAAGACCATTTACTTTTAAAATATTAGGGTGACATTTCAAAATTCTAGACAGCAGAAGACTCTCAAACAACTTATAAATTGTCGGGAGTAGGGATATACCTCTATAGCTATCTGGGTTTGTATATGGCTTATCCCCTCCTTTGTGGAGATTTATAATTAGGCCTCTTTTCGCGGAAGCAGGTACATAACGTAACTGTAAAAAGCTAGTGAATAAAAACGCCAGTATTTTGCACACGAAATCTCCCCCAAAGATGATGTGTTTATTTGTTATACCATCGTAACCTGAAGCTTTGCCTTGTTTCAATTTTTTGGCCAGATCAAGTATTTCAAGGAGATCAACTTCTGCCAATATAGGATCATTTGAGGGGGTTTGTGTATCAGGCCCTTTAAGATGTCTGTTCATACAATCTCTCGTAATATAAGCCCCACTGGTTGGCAATGTCAGATGGTTCTCTGTATAATTTCTCTTGAAAGAACATTTCGTTGCTTGAGGTGACGCCAGCTTTTTTTCTTCTGCGACTAACAAGTTTCCAAAAGAGATGCTGGTCAACTGAACAGGCATTATCAATTTCATTTATCTGGTCCCTTAGAAAGGTTTGGGTTGTTGTTCGAAAAACGTTACGGAACTGTGATTTACATTTCTTGTAATTAGCGTACGTTTCAAATTCTGGACCTCTGGGTTTTCCTGCTAAAACCCACAGCATTCTACATTTTTTCATATTTTTATGGAGGGCAGTCAGATCTTTATTCCAGAATGGTTTGAGATATGGTTTGTATTTTTTTACAGGTACACATGTCTTTGCAGTCGCCTGAATAGTTTCAGTTAATATACTATATGCGTTTTCAATATTTTCAACTGGTTCTAATCTTGTCCCTGAGATGGAACCAGTTCTGTTTAAACAGTATTTATTTCAAATCAAATAAATTTATAAAGATTAACATTAAATATTAACAGAATTAAACATAAATTGAGGGGGATTCAGCCATAAGTTTAGAGCTTATACGAGGTTGTCTCAAATCATTATTAAGCAAAGGAGGTATGGACAGATGGCATATCGAACCAGTTTTGGTTCTTTTCAGAACCAAAACTGGTTCGATATGCCAACTGTTCATATCTCCTTTGTTTCAAAATGTTTGGCGACTGCGTTGAATAACGTCCAAGTTTAGTGCTGAATCTTCTTCAGTTCATGTAATATTCTGTTAAAATTGAATGGTAATCTTGGTAAATTTATATTATTTGAAATAAATACTGTTTAAACAGAGCTGGTTCCATCTCAGGGACAAGATTAGAACCAGTTTTGGTTCTAAAGAGAACCTATATTTTTTGCAGTGTACCTTCTAATGTCTTGCAACTTTTTCAGCACCCCCGTTCGATATAACTACACATTTTCAGTTTATCGCTAAAAACAAAGGTTTTAACAATTCACTGGAATGAGCTGAACGCACTGGTTGTAATGAGGAGTCATAAGCTGTGGCTTGGTTTCAATCTTTTTTTAAATACAATATCGATAGTGACTTTTGTGAATAATGCTGGTCAGCTAAAACAAAATTTTATTACCTGCGGCAACTGCGTTGTGTCCTTCGGCAAGACACTTCACCCCCATTGCCCACGTGGGGGAACGGTGACGTTGTTTACTAAGGCGTACTACACGTTGACGGTGAACCTGTCTCCAACCAATACTAACCTGCTTGTGTGGAGTTAGTATGTTGGGGAGCTGACAGTTGCTCGCCGTTGCTCGGTGGTTCTCTCCGGGTACTCCGCCGGCTTCCTCCACCTGTAAAACTGTCGTGGTCATAATTAGCCATTGTGCAGAAATATGTGACCTTCAAAACACCAATCAATCAATCAATCATTTCAATGAATATTTTTCTACACGAGTTGGCTTTGGCTATTGAAAGTGTTGTTAAGCCCCCAATAGCAGAAATTTCAATGAGTTCAAACAATTGCGACCGAATGATTAAAAATGGTACAATTAAGTGGTAGACTGCTGGACTTCTATGCTAGAGGTCCTGAGTACAATCCCCGTCCGGGACGATCCGCGTTGTGTCCTTGGGCAAGGCACTTTATCCCGGTTGCCTATATGGGGCACGATGACGCCGTGTACTAAGGCGTTCGGACGACGATGGTGCACATGTCTTCAACCACTGTAACCCTGCTTGAGCGGAGCTTGAACAGAGTTAGAGTGTTGAGGAGCTGACAGTTGCTCGTCGATGCCCAGTGGTTCTCTGCGGGTACTCCGGCTTCCTCCGCCCGTAAACTGTCACGGTCATTGTGCATAAGTATGTGACCATAAACACCAATAAATAAATAAATAAATCAGTAAAATGATACTTTCCATCGCCCAAACGCCCAAGAGGAGGGGGTGGGGGCAAAGGAGCCACGAAGGACACCGACGCCCTGTCACAACTCCGTTAAGGGATTTATGGGAGTTGTATTGAGGCCTGTAAAATCTGACAGTTAAGTATTATTGGTCGTTGGCGATTGAACTGGTTCACATCTCTCGTGACGTCAGGTACAATTTTATACTTTATATTTGTGAATTTTGCAGTGGTAATACGATATCGAATTGTAATCGGCATTGTCCCTTTAACGGAATGTAATGCGTTTCTGATTGGCTGGAGTGACAACATCAATGATGTCAGGGATTTTAAAACATGAAGGTGATAAGTTCTCGTGCGGTGTTTTCCGTTTGACACATGCACCACATCCAGGTACTAAGAATAGCATTTGATTTGACCCCGGCTGAAGAATGGTTTCAGTTTAACCTTGAAAGGTGATCCTGTTATCATGTAAAGTGAGACTGCTGAAACACACTTACATATGGTTGGGACGCGGCAAATTCGTTATCTCCCGCAACAGCCAGGGTAAAAGTACAATTAATACCTGAATGGCAGTTTTAAAACCCGAGGCGAAGCCTCAGGTTTTAAAACTGACATCCAGGTGTTAAATCTCCACGTACATTGGACGTTGCCTGATATAATGTTGCCCTGTGTTATTGTCGCCATCCAGTCTCGGTCCGCCTTTGTGTTAACAGTACTGTTTATTCTCGCTCGATGGAACGCAACTGTTACTCTCGTATAAAAGTCGGTGACTCGACATGTTGCCCCACACGACATTACGCAGCTCAATACTGTGCCGCAGGTCAGTTTTTTTAAATTTCGTTTAATCTTTACCGAACTATAGAATTTCCATTTTCACCTCAAACCAGATCGTATGGCTCACATTTTTCAGTTAATGTTAGGTTAGATGAACGCGATGGTGCACACTGTTGGTCAATAAATATCACAAAGGACAAATACAACAACGATCAGTACTGAGAAAATCACATTTATGATTGAAGTCATATCCCCAACAAGAAAAGTGGGAACCCCATAATTGTTTCAACATTATCGGTGTGTCTCTTTTCTTCTGAAGTCTCCTTACGTTCGCTGATGCTCGTGTTTCGGTAACAATATTCTCAGTGTACATTTCAAATGTCACAGTTTTGTTTTGCAAATTAATCACGCAAATAAAACTTTCCCTAACGCTACAACGTGCAAACTTGATTATCCATACTAGTATACAGATTGAAGAAAATTTAAATAACATACTTTTAAGTTTCACGAAATGTCGGCATTTTGTCCCTCCAGCAAAATGGCCTCCGGTATAGTATCTCGCTGTTTAAAGTCGTGCTACAAAATACCATGGAACCCTAAAAGTGTACAGCAAACACACTTGAAAATAAAAAATGATTTGTTGGAACGTGGAGAAATGGGTATATTCCTGGCATTAAAGAACATTAACCACTGGAGTTTGCTTCCTGATCATAACCATATGAATACGGGCTACCGATAGAAAAAACATGAGAACGATACACCCAAACGGATGTGCTTAGGTACCTGACAATTATTGTACATAAGTTGAATATTATGATCTTTAGAGTTCCATCGACGGAATTGCATTTTCATCCCTGACTTTTATTTATTTATTGGTGTTTAAGGTCACATACTTATGCACAATGGCTAATCGTGACCGTGACAGTTTTACGGGTGGAGGAAGCCGGAGTACCGGGAGAGAACCACCGAGCAACGACGAGCAGCTGTCAGCTCCCCAACATCGTAACTCTGAACTCTGCACCGCAGCACAGGCAGGGTTAGATTGGTTGAAGACATGCGCACCATCGACGTGCAGTACGCCTCAGTACACAGAGTCATCGTGCCCCCATGTAGGCAATCGGGGTGAAGTGTCTTGCCCAAGGACACAACGCGGTTGCCGCAGGTGGGATTCGAACCGAGGACCTCTCGGCTTGCAGCCTGCACCTCTACCAACTGAGCCACCGCGCCCCCTCATCCCTGACTTATCCCATTATGAAAATTGACTTTCGATAAAGTTATCTCCCTTGAAAATATTAGATGGGCGAGTTTCCTGTTGCTACTTCTAATAAACGAAAACAACAGACAGCTCTCAGAGCTGTCTGTTGTTTTCGTTTCTTAAAAGTAACAAAAGGAAACTTGCCTTTTAATCGCAATACAGTTAGAAGCAACTAGTTCACAGATAATTCGTCAATAAAAATATTTATCTGCATCACACCTACCAACTCTACGGTCAAGATTAGCCATTGTACATGCAGTTAAAACTAGAAGTCCTGTCATGAAACGCGCACAAATAATACGTCGATCTGCGCGTTAATCTACGCGTTATAACCATAGTAAGGCTATCAAATTCTGTACATATGGCCTGTGCACTATCACTGTTTCAGCCAATGGACCTCCGGGTAACCCGGAGTTCCATTAACAAAAACATTGCCAGTGTTTGCGATGAGTATCCAGGAGAACCTGCCGTGCTTTGGATGCCACTCGATATGACAACTGCGCGCAATTCCTACGCGCAATTAAGCCTAGATAAGCGCACAGTTCGTGACAGGACTTCTAGTTTTAACTAAGTATGTGACCTTAAGAACTCAAATACATAAACCTACCGACTCTAAGTAAGTGTCCATTTTGGCTGTGCGTTTAGCGAATGAGTTTTTTACAGTAATTTGAAAAATTTTAATTTTCACTAAAATAAAATTAGCAAATCTCACCTTCTAGACTTTTATATTGATAGAAAGGACAGTGTATGTTTTATATATCACGATGCGTAAAATGTTCATATCATAAACAGAAACAAAACCTACAGAACATCAAAAGATGGTGAAAGCGCCGTTTGCTAATTTTTAAATCGGCTTCAAAAGAGAATAGCAGTCAAACTTTCAAACCGATTTGGAAAAAATGGTACAAAACAGCTTCTGTATTTTTATACTGCTCTACAGGAAAATGTCTGAAGTTTGTGAAATGATGTGTACGTCGATGATACAACTTCGCTAACTTTTCAAACTTTCAGGTTTTATATGACATTTCCATACACTTAGTGTTAAATTTACTGACAGTTTTAAAAAAATAAGGGGGCTTCTTTCATGTAAATCTCTTCCAATGACGAACATTGTCAGTCATGGAATAGAACAAGTTGGATCCAAGTCAGAAGATGGTTATTTTCGTGTACTGCACGTGGGACTGATAAAACCGGAAAAATACCCCTCCCCGCTCTTCTTCTTACTGATTAATGAAAACCACAAATCATATCGGGCGCAATATGACGTGCTAAGAGGGATTCGTTAGCGGGGTGAATACAAGAGTAAATCACGTCGGAAATCATGTTAAGAATAAAATGGATTAAAAGCTCTTGACTCTAGGGAAAACATAAAAGATAAACTCTTTGTGAGATCTTCTGTGCGTAAATCGCATTAACTGATACAAAATGGTGCTGATGTTACAAATATCTCTAAAATAATCAATATAAGATGGAGACAATATATATGGATAAAAGCTACGGATAAGTTATTGTTATAAAGGCGTAAATGTGTGGAAGGACACGCACCAATTATGGATAGAAAGGTATACAATTATAGTTTCGCCCACGGTTTTCATCTTTCTTCCAAATATGGAAGATGAACAAGAATATTTTATCTGCGTTGACAATATTTAGAAGTTATTACTCGGGTAATTTCTTACCGGTGGAGATATCAGTCGGTGGTAACTTCAAATCAGTTGTCTGAACGTCTCGGCTTCCCTAGTGGGGAGGCCGCGACGTTCACAGAGCTGAACAATCTCTTCTAATATTATTTATTTATTTATTGGGGTTTAAGGTCACAAACTCACATACTTATGCACAAGGGCTAATCGCGACCGTGACAGTTTTACGGGTGGAAGAAGCCGGAGTACCCGGAGAGAAACACCGAACTGTCGGCTCCTCAACATTCTAACTCTGTTCAAGCTCCTTCAAGCAGGGTTACAGCGGTTGAAGATATGTGCACCATCGACGTGCGGTACGCCTTAGTACACGGCGTCAACGTGCCCCCGTGTAGGTAACCGGGATAAAGTGCCTACCCAAGGACACAACGCGGGTCGTCCCGGACGGGGATCGAACTCGGGACCTCTAGCATAGAAGTCCAACAGTCTGCCACTGAGCCACCGTGCTCCCATCTCTTCTAATACTTCGATGAATCTCCGTTCACGAATCAGTATCATAATGCAGTTATTTAGATTATCTGTGCATCTTTCTTCTTTCTTCTCCCCATCCACCTAATACTCACTGTTATCATTCGTTTCTCGCCATGCACTGCAAAAAATATAGGTTATCTTTAGAACCAAAACTGGTTCTAATCTTGTCTGTGAGATGGAACCAATTCTGTTTAAACAGTATTTATTTCAAATCAAATAAATTTATAAAGATTGACATTAAATATTAATAGAATTAAACATAAATTGAGGGGGTTTCAGCCGTAAGTTTAGAGTACATACGAGGTTGTCTCAAATCATTATTAAGCAAAGGAGACATGAACAGCTGGCATATCGAACCAGTTTTGGTTCTAAACAGAACCAAAACTGGTTCGATATGCCAACTGTTCATATCTCCTTTGTTTCAAAATGTTTCGCGACCGCGTTGAATAAGCTCCAAGTTTACTACTGAATCTACTTCAGTTCATGTAATATTCTGTTAAAATTGAACGCTATTCTCGGTAAATTTATTTGATTTGAAATAAATACTGTTTAAACTGAACAGGTTCCATCTCAGGGACAAGATTACAAGCAGTTTTGGTTCTAAAGAGAACCTATATTTTTTGCTGTGTACAGGAACTTAGCTCCAAACTATTCCATTGTGCCTAGTAACGCTAAATGTCCTGCACTCGACGAATAACAGTGAACGATTTCGATACAAAGAAACGTATCGGGATGGGAGGGGTGGGGGTGCTCTCTAGCTCGGTTCATATCCGCCGAGATCGTAGTATTATCAGCTGAGTTTGATGTCTTATCTGGCTAGCTCGATTATGGTCAATTCTGGGAAAGAGAAACATATTTAACCCTTTGAGACTTTAATTATCCTGACGTTCAAACGTCACTGGGAATTCAGTTTTTTCAACGTTTTTCAAAATGCGACATCAAACGTTGGAAAGTACAAATAACACGATATTTCTCACATTAGTGATTATCTGGTTGAGGGCTTGGTTATTTTTGGTGGTCTGAATTTGTTATTCAAAACTTGTTTTATTACAAATTATTGGAGAGTGCCCATAGGCACTCTCCAATAATTTGTTATAAAACAAATTAATCTAAATCAAATAATACTATTTGTGTTTGACTGAATATAAAATATAAGCAAGGAAAGTGTTGGCTTTTGCTCTGTTATCCTCACTTTTTGATAGTGGCTTCTAACACTCAACCAGTTAAGAAGTCCTGACAGCAGGATTATATTAGTATTTTAAGCTGCGATAACATTTGGCTAAACGGTTTTCACTGAGCACTATTCGGGAGAAAATAGGTATTGAGGTTAAAACTTTAAAAAAAATCGAAAAATAATAACAAAAAAATGACCACAAAGTATCAACGCGCTGTTTGATTTCGTGCGTCATAAGACGTACAAAAGTATCAACGCGATGTTTGATTTCGTGCTTCATAAGACGTACAAAAGTATCAACGCGCTGTTTGATTTCGTGCGTCATAAGACGTACAAAAGTATCAACGCGCTGTTTGATTTCGTGCGTCATAAGACGTACACAAGTATCAACGCGCTGTTTGATTTCGTACGCCATAAAATGTACAAAAGTATCAACGCGCTGTTTGATTTCGTGCGTCAAAAGACGTACACAAGTATCAACGCGCTGTTTGATTTCGTGCGCCATAAGATGTACAAAAGTATCAACGCGCTGTTTGATTTCGTGCGTCATAAGACGTACAAAAGTATCAACGCGATGTTTGATTTCGTGCGTCATAAGACGTACAAAAGTATCAACGCGATGTTTGATTTCGTGCGCCATAAGATGTACAAAAGTATCAACGCGCTGTTTGATTTCGTGCGTCATAAGACGTACAAAAGTATCAACGCGATGTTTGATTTCGTGCGTCATAAGACGTACAAAAGTATCAACGCGATGTTTGATTTCGTGCGTCATAAGACGTACAAAAGTATCAACGCGCTGTTTGATTTCGTGCGTCATAAGACGTACACAAGTATCAACGCGCTGTTTCATTTCGTGCGCCATAAAATGTACAAAAGTATCAACGCGCTGTTTGATTTCGTGCGTCAAAAGACGTACACAAGTATCAACGCGCTGTTTGATTTCGTGCGCCATAAGATGTACAAAAGTATCAACGCGCTGTTTGATTTCGTGCGTCATAAGACGTACAAAAGTATCAACGCGATGTTTGATTTCGTGCGTCATAAGACGTACAAAAGTATCAAAGGGTTAATAAATAGTAGTTGTCATCACAACCTCTCGAGGCATCACATTCATGTACGCGGTCTACTCATATTTTCAGAATATACATTTCTGAAGAATCCCAAGAACGGCAGACTCTGATTGTACTCCCATATGAGTCTATGATGATGATTACACCAACCGCCCATCACCTTAGACCTATACAACATATCGTCGGCTGAGTGCTAGAATGTTCTATGTCTCCTATGGGACGGTATATTATTTACCCTATGGGACATAGAACATTCTAGCACTCAGGCGACGATATGTTAGCACCAAGCTTTCATCACTTTAGTAGCAGCCCTCCGAAAATAACGAAAGTGTATACATTTGACCTACTTGGTGCATGTTATTCAATTATTAGAACAGCTAAGTTACTCGTTTAGTTTATTTCGTACCTCACCTGCTGTTTCCAACTGCTATTCAAAACTTCCACACTTCGTAGAAGTTCTTGACTAAACATTGAAATGCGCGTTGTGTTTGGTTATGTACTCTCTTGCTTCGGCGCGGAGAGAATAAATTAAACACATGTTCTTGCACTGAAATACAATACAGATCTGTGTAGCGTGTGGAGGGTGACGATCCACGAGTTAAAGTGCATGCCAGGTCATTGAGTTTCAAATTCTATGAAAAATCGAAAAATCAAAGCAGGGGAGATTTGTTGCTGTTTTTTTTTTTTTTTTTTTTTTGGGGGGGGGGGGGGGGGAGACAATTTTGAAAAAGTTGTGTTACAGTGAAATTTCTCTGCGCTATTTTTTTTTTTTTTTTTTTTTTTTGCCGAGTGGTCTCTGTTTTTAATTCATACTTAACCCTTTAGTAAATGAAAATGATATCAAAGTATATTATTTTAAGTTTTTTTGTTTGAATTTTTCCAAATTTTTCAACAAAACCATTTCAGGTGATCTCTTATTGGAAAGTGCTCGATGAGATCGTCTCATGGAGGGGGGGTCATATGATACGGTTTTGTTAATTTCTTTGAAAAACCATATTTTTAAACATTTAATTTGCAAATTACACGGGTAGAATCGGCCCTTTCGTTCGGTCAAGGCTTAAAAGTAATTTTCGTCAGGTAAGCATATATTTTGATAAAATAAGTGAAAACGTTTGGGGGGGGGGGCCTTCTGTCTTGCTGCTATTCATACAATTTTCTGTTTCACACATTGGTTGTCTTATATATGTACACACTAAAAACTAAAGTGTTAAAACTGACACTTTCAAGGTGTTAAACCCATTCTGACTCTTAGGGTTTGATTTTAACACTCAAAGTGCAATGTTTTAACCCTTTACCTAACATGAAAAGCAGACGACACTTGCAAAAAAAATTCTTGAATAACTAATTTTTTTCATTTTTTGTCTCAAAAACATAGGTTATGACCCCTCATTGGAACGAGCTCGACGAGCACTTCCCATGTGTCTAGCATTAGTGGTTCTTCCAGAATCGTCCATAATTTGATTTGCGCTTGGTGGGTACATAATTAAAAGGACACAACGCAGATGACGCGGATCAGGCTCGAGAGTTCGAGCTTAATCCGCGGCATCTGCGTTGTTTCCCTTTGAGTGTCGTGATATTACACTTGTCAAGTGGTGTTAGTGTCAACATCTGTCAAGTTCTGGGATATCTGCACTTGAACAAAGTGCTAGTTCAGCACTTAGTAAGTGTTAAATACAGCACTTCAAGTGTAGTTTTTAACACTTTAGTTTTTAGCGTGTACGATCGGTTTGGTTTTCAGCTTCGTCGGATGTAACCAGTGTACACTCTCGCCGGAAACTGTTTCACCGACCGTGACCGGCACTAACAGAATCAGTTCGTTCATTACTTCCGCTCGGATTCGTTCGTGATTTTTGCGCAGATTCCTTCCGATTTTAACAAGACGATGCTGTTTATTGACAACAAATGATATAAATATGGCGAGTATTTAACCAGAAAATAGCACAGGGGGATTATTACAATTGCTCTGGGTCCGCGAGCATATCCAGTTATAAAATGAGAACGTATTTTGTTTCCATTTTATACACAATCTTCTTCGTAAACTCCGATTTCCGAACAAGTTTGTTGTATAAAAAACATAACAGGGAAACTAAATTACTCACGAAATCTTCAGTTCTAAAACTCATAAGTTCAGCGTAAGTTAGATACAGTACGTGGAGAGTGGATTGTAACTAAATCATCCGTGGAGTGGAGTTATCACCCAAAGTATTCCTTTCAAATTCTGTACATATGGACAAAAAACACAAGCAATGTTCCAGCCAATGGACCTCCGGGTTTAACCCGGAGGTCCATTGGCTGGAACTTTGCTTGTGCAAGTTATGGTTTGCAACAAATTTGCAATTATTGCTTGGGTGGAATTTCCACTCCACGGGTGATTTAGTGATAATACACTCTCCACGTACTGTAGTAATATTATCTTACGTAGTTTTGAAGCCAATGGGGGAATTTTGAGACATGTCTTGGCACTGATTCTTTCCATCAATGGTGCAGATTTGTAGGTAGACAGATCTGATGGGCTCAGATTCGTTGGAAAGCAAGTCACTGAGACTTCTCGGAATAGTTATCACAAAATGATCAGTATCACATGTAACTCAGTTCAGTGGTGGCGCCAGGGGGGGGGGGGGGTCAGTGGGGGCTACAGCCCCCCCCCCCCCCCCCCCGTCGGATAGGTCCAGCTCCCCCCGTCGGAGATTTTTAGTCAGTCCGTCGGGGAGTCTCGTAAACCCAACTTCAAAAGAAATTTCCGACAATCGAATGTAGATATCTCGTCTTGTCAGTCTCGAACCCGTGCAGCACTGGAACTTTGATAGACAATAGTGATTCTCACGAAATTCCTTAATGTCGTTCGTCAAACTGGCTTTATAGATGAAATATTTCCCGACCTTATTATAATATGTTTACTTTAACCCTCTACCTAAGGTAACGGCCAAAACCAGCCAGTGCTATTCTCAAAAATCGCCAATTAATTTTCATTATTTTTTTCATTTTTTGTCTCAAAAACATAGGTTATGACCCCTCGTTGGAACGAGCTCGTCGAGCTCGTTCCAGCGAGGGGTCATAACCTATGTTTTTGAGACAAAAAATTAATTACTTATTCAAGAATTAGTTTTGCAAGTGTCGTCTGCTTTTCATGCTAGGTAAAGGGTTAAATAATCAACAAACATACTCAATTTGCTTCTATTTTGTTTCTCCAATTTACCAATTTTCACTCATTTTCCTTCGTTTGGGAGGTCAAATGTTATAGCCCCCCTGTCGGAGAGGTCAGCCCCCCTGTCGAGAAATCCTTGGCGCCACCCCGACTCAGTTCGGTCGAGAACAAGAAATAATTCCTCCAAGCCAAACTATGCCTATAGAAGTATTATAAAGTATATAATTTTGACCAATTTATGAAGTATATAAGTTCGAGTCAACGGTATATTGGTTGAGTGGTATCAAGTATATATATATACATATTATCGTATTAAACATAAATATGAAATGAACACCCATACAGCTTCCTGTGCTAAGAACCTTAGGTGTTTCGCAGACAAGGAATTACCGAGGCAACACGAACACACCCAGCGAAGTGTTTCGATTGAGCATACAATGTTTACTTATTCCACTATGTCATGGCTCTGGCACCCCCATAAACTGACTGTAAACTATAGGTGTTATAAGAAATGAATGGTAGATCCATTGCCGTCATTGTATTTTGACCGACAAAGACGTTCAACAAAGTGTGTGAATTCCTGAAGAGGATTCTCTCACAAAGCTCCCCCATTTCACCATCCGCGCCTTTTATTGATTTACTGATTGACTGACAGGTTGATTTTTTGATTACCAGCAGATGTGTGGGCCATTGAGAAATGTACGCAAGGGGCGTTGCGTGTTGGGTCACGAACTTTTATAATAATTTTCACGCAGCGGACCTGTGTGAACACATAGGGTGTCAAATTAAGAAGTGAATCGCGCTTTTCTTTACTTCTAAATGCAGTTTTTGGCAAGTGCACACAACACAAGAGGAGGGCCCAAGGGTCATTAATCGCTCACCTGACAAAGTGGTTCAAAGAAGTTCATGAGGTCACATTCAGTTAGTCATGAATCATCAACACTGTAGAGGAATAAAGTCATAAAAGGCAAATGTTATGGAAACACACTACGGAATGGATTTGAATAGCCTTGAACACAACCTGCACCCTCTCCACATGCCCCCACCCCATAAAGAGCCAAATATCAAGCCAGGGACTCGTTTTGAATAAATCTGATCCTCCAAGAGATGATATATACCAAATATGAAGGAACTCTGACTGGTGGGTCTGAAGAAGAAGGTTTTTAAAGAACTGTCCTCACATTACATCAAGTAAAACTGTGGGCTCCAATAGAAAGCCCAAATATTAACCCAGGGACCCGATTTGAACCAACTTGAACTTGACCCACCTAGAGATGTTGTATACCAAATATGAAAGGATTCTGACCGGTGAATCTGAAGAAGACTTTTAAAAACATTCCCTCATATTGCACTAAGTTCAAATTCGGGCTCCCAAAGAGAGCCCAAGTATTAACCCAGGGACCCGATTTGAACAAACTTGCATCTGACCACCCCCCCCCCCCCCTTTCCCCTAGAAATGTTGTATACCAAATATGAAAGGATTCTACTAGTGGATCTGAAGAAGAAGATTTTTAAAGAAATTCTCTCATATTGTACTAATTTAAATTCAAGCTGCAATAGGGATCCAGAATATTAACCCAAGGGACTCGAATTGAACAAACTTGAATCTGACCCTCCCAGATATGTTGTATACCAACTATGAAAGTATTCTGAAGGGTGGATCTGAAGGAGAAGATTTTTAATGACATTCTCTCATATTGCACAAAGTTAAAATTTGGGCTCCAAAAGAGAGCTCAAGTATTAACCCAGGGATCTGAACAAACTTGCATCTGAGCCCCTAGAGATGTTGTATGCCAAATGTGAAAGGATTCTGACTAGTGGATAGGAAGAAGAATATTTTTAAAGAAATTCCCTCATATTGCACTAAGTTCAAATTCGGGCTCCCATAGAGAGCCCAAGTATCAATCCAGAGACCCGATTTGAACAAACTTGACTCTCACCCCCTAGAGACGTTATATACCGAATATGAAAGGATTCTGACTGGTGGATCTGAGAAGACGATTTTTAAGAAATTTCCTCTATTGCACCAAGTTAAAATTCGGGCTCCCATAGGGAGCCTAAATATTAAACCAGAGATGTTACATATTAGAGATGTTACATACCAACTATCAGGAGATTCTAATTGATGGTTCTGGAGAAGAAGATTTTTTAAGTTTTGAAAATCAATCTATGAGTGATATCGGAGTAATGGCCCTTCTGGTACCCTATGTGGGGGTGGCAACTTTATTTGAATAAACTTTAATTGACCTATGGTAAGGGACATACATATCAAATGTGGTTCAGTTCAGTCCAGTGGTGTATGAGGAGAAGTCAATAATGTAAAGTTCACAACGGACGGACGACCGACACCGGTGATAAGGAACATGCATATCAAATGTGGTTCAGTTCAGTCCAGGTGTATGAGGAGAGGTCAATAATGTAAAGTTCACACCAGACGGACGGCCGACACCGGACGACGGACAAAAAGTGATCACTTAACTGGTAGAGGGCTAAATTATTTTAGGTCATCAAATTTGTTCGCATGTTTTTGCCTTGTTACAGCTTATGGGAGAGTCCCCATAGACACTGTCCCATAAATAGTAGCAAGGCAAATCCACACAAACTAAATAATTTTACTTCAAAGATGATGAAGCCATTAACCCTTTACCCAACACAGGCGATATCAAAATTTATTATTTTAAATATCATTTTTTTTAAAGTTTTTAAAATATTTCGACAAAACCATATCATGTGACCCCTCATTGGAACGAGCTCAATGAGCTCGTTCCAATGAGGGGTCACATGATATGGTTTTGTCGAAATATTTTGAAAAATTTAATTTTTTCAACTGCTCAATTTGCATATTACGGGGGCGGATGCGGGCGATTCGTTAGGTAAAGGGTTAAGTTGCAGCGCCTGCACAAAGAGTAAAGCCCAGAAATGGGCTTCCAGCACTCTACCAGTTAAGCTCCAACTGATGTTCAGTCAGGTGAGATAAAAATGAACCCCGAAGTGGTTCATTCTTGTTTGCATGGCTAAACGCTTCATTTAAAAGTCTTACAGGCGACACTCTATACTTATAATCCCACTCTAAATATCTTTTACACTATTTCAAAAGATGCAGGTAATATGTGCATGTAAGACCACATGCGTTCACTATTTTCCCATCCGTCGGCACTCGGATATGTGGTCTGCCCTTAACACTAAACTCGGCACGTGTATACTTGGGCGCTAGATATGACGCAAAATAAAAGTAATCGGTGTGTGTCTTTATGTAGCCCGAGATTCCTCTGACCCACCCCTTTAATCACCTGGGCTAAGTCCCAGATGGTTTAAAGGGCGGATTGTCAGAGGAAGCTCGGGTTGGCCTAAACTACAAGGAACTGAACGGAACAATATTAACAAGGGCTACGAAAAGCGTGGGCCCTCGACTCGTAGGCATGATCGATAGCCTTAACGGTATTGTGGGACAGAAACATTTTCTAAGTCTAAAGAGTGAAAAAGGCCATAACTTTGGGAAAAATTATTGGACGGAAGTCATGGAACCCGTTCCTTGTGCATATCCGTTCCCCCATGCGGCTCTGTCAGCATAAAAATGGAGATCCAAAACCGACCGATGGATTTGAAATTACAATCCCAAACGTTTTGTACGGACAGACAGACGGACGCAGAGAAAGGTGGACAGACGGAGGTCTTCACTAGATATCCCCGAATCCTCCATCGGGGGTCTGGTCTATAACAATGAACATAATTATCCATGTACAGTACGTGGAGGGTGGATTGTCTTTAAAACGAGGTGTGTTAGAGTTCATCCAATGAACCACCGCGTGCAACCCGATGCTTATGAGATGAAATTTTGTTGATGGTTCTTATATTTTGATGCAAAATTATAGACATTGTACGAGTGAAAAATCGACATCACCACGATTTAGCGACACCACGTACTGTATTGCAGTGAACTGTTGAATCACCAGCAAGTAAACCGGCATCAACACAGCTCTTCCATATATCATGTATTAATAACAACAAAACGTACATCGAGGTCTGGATTGTGGATTTTTAACCCTTTACCCAACGTAACGGCCAAAACCGGCCAGCGCTATTCTCAAAAATCGCCAATTAATTTTCATTATTTTTTCATTTTTTGTCTCAAAAACATAGGTTATGACCCCTCGTTGGAACGAGCTCAACGAGCTCGTTCCAACGAGGGGTCATAACCTATGTTTTTGAGACAAAAAATGAAACAAATTAGTTATTCAAGAATTTTTTGGCAAGTGTCGTCTGCTTTTCATGTTAGGTAAAGGGTTAAGCATTGACTTCTGTTGTATATAAATTCGCCTACGAATCAGCACTTAGAAAGAGAGGAACGAACGTGAGCGCAAATAAAAAATCACAAAAAAGTTCGCACGTTCATCATACGTAATTTCAAACGCTTCGTACTCATACGATACTGCTGGTTTGGTCCTAATTCTTTCAATGTTTACAAATCTGCCTGAACCGGACAGAATACAATTTATGTGAACTGTGCATGTGCTGTGAATTTCCAGCAACAACCTCCACAATTTCCCTATGGAAAATGCACACATTCTGCACACGGCTGTATTATATGCCACCAAACTATTCCAGGGCGCTAAAATAAAGTTATTGCCGTAATTGCATTCAGGCGAATAGCGTCCGAAACCAATATTTCGTCCTCGGAGTTCCAATGTGTTCTATGTGCCAGTAGGCTGCCAGTAGGCACTTAGAACACATTGGAACTCAGGGGACGATTTGACAAAATACCCATGTTACTATACTCACATGTCTGTCATCTTTTTTTTTATAAAAACAGAGCTTCCGAACTTTTTTAAAATCGGGAACGAATCTGCACATTGTCGGAACGAATCAGCGCAAAAACAAGAAACGAACTGATTCTGTAAGCGTCGGTCACCCCCAGTGTGTTTGATGAAACGTTTTTAGCCATTCTGAATATTTTATTGCCAAAGAAAGTGTTTTGGTGTCAAAACATGAACGAAAGGGTTTGTTCGCTCTCTGACACCCGTAAATTGGTCGAGTTTTGACAAATGAACTCGCATTTAGTTCAAGAAATAACGCACGATTGGCTATGTAAAAAATCCGGCAGAGCTCAAAAGTTCCAACAAAATCTTCGGCAGACGAAAAGGATGTCACCTAAGTTATATATTTGCTATTGGTTCAGTTAATGATCCGGCTGAATGATGCCAACAGGCTTCGTGGGTCGCGAGTCTTTACAAAAGGCAGCATTTAATTAGATAAATACTTCAAACCGTCGCGAGAAAGTCTAATTACAATTTAATGCTGCCTTTTGTAAGGTTGATAACGTACAATGTTTTGTTGAAGAAAAACCATGCCCGACTCCCAGTCACTGACAGTTAACCTTGAAAGTTTGGTTTAAAACACTTTATCTAACACTTTATTGACAAAATCCGCATGTTTAAATGTGTTTCGTGAAAAACTGTTATTGTTTCCGCCTGTATTGCCAGCTAACTATTTCCATTCGTAGAAGTTATAAAATTATTTTGTTCACTTCGCTATCGGTCGTGCTCTTCACTATGCAGTGGATTTCTTTCACAAGTGAAATGGACTTTGTGGAGACAACAGTTTAACAAACGAGGAGTTTGGCAATTTTTTAGTCCAATTAGCTAAATCGGCACCCGACAGCGTGGATACTGCATGTAAGAAAACATCAACGAATAACGTCCCAACCTAATCTGGCTCCCCATCCTCCCCAAGATGATGGCAACTCAAGCAACGTTTGCAACACCTCCTGTCGATGGCATATGATAACGTCGGGGGGGGGGGGGGCGAAATTGTGACCTCACTCTCAGCGTAATAGCTCTCACATCATCAGACAACAAACGGAAGCATAGCAAGAAATCTAGGAAGACGGTAGCTACTTCTTAAAGTCAGCACTTGTTTTTATGTAAGTATTAAGGCCGCGAAAGTTACAAATCTGTTTCCCAGGCCCTCCCTCATGGTCCTTTTGGCAGCCGCATGCTCTTTTTTATAGCCAATGCAAACTTAAAAAAATAGAACTTAAATAGTTTATGTCTGATATTTTACGTAAGTTAATAAAATTGATAAAGTTGTCCCTTGGATGAAAAAAGACTTCGCAATGCTTTAGAATTGCAAAACCTTCTTGCACTCAAAGGACGAAATACACCACCATCCATGCATGCTATTCTATAGATTAAGAGGCATAAAACTTGAAACAAACAAAGAACATGAACTTTTGAAGGCAAAGAAATAAAGACAAAAATTAAACATAAAATAATAAGCCACCCGCCCACCTGCAATTTTACAAAAAAAAAATGGCCCGAGAAACAGAAGACCTACTGTGTGGGGCCTAACTAAAGTGTGTTGTAAATATTCACTTTGCATTGTCGTAAAAAATGTGCACGTCATGATTATGTTTGTTCTTCACAGACGTCAAGGAATATTCTGTAAAAAGCATTCGGCGATTACGAGGCGTCGAAAGAAAGTTTTTTGTAAAACATTGTCTATTTTTAACAACAATTCCCCATAATCACCTTCAGGACACTTCTCTATTTGCAATTAATGAATATTCCAACATCCAGTTGTATGGAGATCAATGCTAGATACTACTATCTCATCTGACTTCCATTAATTCTATCACTGCATCCTGCCCACACCACTGCAGTGCCGTCGACGTGGATTGGAGGAAATCAACGGGTGGCCAGTGATGTCCACGCATGCGTTTACCATGTAATAAAAATCACCTTCAGCAAAATTATAATCAATGAAGCACCGGGTTGTACCCGGTGCTTCATTAATTAAATTGTTGACGATTATTTCCGTATTTAGTGTTTGGAATCTAATATTATTGCGTCCGTGGAAATAGTGCCCACCCGCGGAAATTGTCCAGTCTACGGCGGCCGTACTGTACTACTGCTAGAGCTGGACACTATTAATAGTATAGCTACCCTCATCTTAACTGCTGCTATAACTACAATATTCTTTTTTTTATTACCACTGACACCCAGTGGCGGCGTCAGAGTTACAAAAGTGAGGGGGTACAGTTGGGGATTGTGCAGCGCCGAGCTGGGGTGGGTTTCGGGAGAGGGGGGGGGGGGGGGGTCCTCTCCCTAAGTTGAGAAAATGTTTAACTGTTTTGCAACAAAATCATGCGAATATGGATATCATTGGAACCGGCTGAACAAGCATGATTTCATTGAGTTATACCTTTGAGAATTTTTCTAAAATATTAAATTTTATTTATTTTTTAAAATTTTTGTAGGCTGAATTCCAAACGGATGCCTTGCACGCTCTCGATTCTAGCATTCGTCGAATACTCTTAAGCACTATGTTTCAGTCCGTTTAAACGCGGCATGCCTTGTTGCAATTTGGACCATCGACTCTTGTTTCTTGTTTGCAGCTAGCGTGTGTGTGGGGGACGGGGGGGGGGGGGAACATAATTTCAAAACTTCTCTGATTTAGTGCACTTGGGAATATGGGATTAAGCATACCGACCATTACACCGCAACGTTCAATACAACAAAAATTAAAATGATAGTATTGTTTTACTACGCTTGGCGAAAAAAGTGGAGGGGTAAGTACCCCCACATACCCCTCCATGGCGCCGCCGCTGCTGACACCAGGCATCTCTTGTTTTACAATATTTTTTACTAACTGATTTCAACATCTAAACAGCATAGAACAACACAATGCTTATCAGCCAAGCGAGTTGTTCCACTCTCCGAGTCGAGACATTTTCGGTTGATAACTATCCAAAAGCGTCCAAAAACAGAGAGAGCTAGATTCGTGTGACTTTTGGGAGCACTACAGTTAAAACTAGAAGTCCTGTAACGAAACGCGCACAAATAGCACGTCGAACTGCGCGTTAATCTACCCGTTATGACCATAGTGAGTCAATCAAATCCTGTACATATGGCCTGTGCAGAAGCAATGTTTCAGCTAATGGACCTCCGGGTAATCCGGAGCTCCATTGGCAGAAACATTACCTGTGTTTGCTATGAGTAACCAGGAGAACCTGCCGTGCTTTGGATGCCATTCGATATGGCAATTACGCGCAATTCCCGCGCGCAATTAGGCCTTGATAAGCGCACAGTTCGTGACAGGACTTCTAGTTTTAACTGTACGGCTCTTTAAATAATAAAAAAATGTTCCTTGGCACCCTACTTCTGCCACCAGTTAAATTAACAGTCTAGCTTCCGCGCCTCTTTTATGGCCACTTCTGGTGACTCTGCTATTCAGCTGAATAACAGAAATGGGTAATATAACGAAAAATCGAACCGATATTATTGGGATACCGAAAATCTCAACCGAACCAATCATCGAATACCGAAACCATCTGTATTTCAAATTTTCCTACATATACTTTATTTCAAGACCTTGTTGAGGCTTGACAGAACCTGGCGGGTTCATTTTTATGAAAGACGTGACTGGTTTTCTTTCCAGTTCTGTTAACTCTTCTGGGCCTGGGCAATTGTTCATAATTTCCACTTGACTCAAACGTGTGCATGTTAGCGGGGATTTTCTTCCAAGTCTTGGCTGCATGTTAGGCCAGAAATCACTGCCTATGTGATCCCTCTATTGTCAGCAGGGTCTCACAATTATGGCATCCTAAGGGCACATGGTCGGAGATCGCAAAAGGCCTGAAATAGGTCTTTCAGTGCTACAGCGTGTTTGGAACAATTCACAAAATTACTGTAGATATCATTAATGTTGGCAAAAGAATCCCATGTTTAGCTCATTGGCAGTGGCATTTGTGGCGCCGTGGTATGTACCTAAACGTTTTTTGTATTTTGCCCCGGTATTAATTCCCCTTGGTGCTATCAGCAAATCTTAGTCAAGTCAGATAAGGAATATTGAACCGATACAGCGGTATACCCTATTAAAAATATACCGATACCGAACTCAGAATTGCAATGCCACTCTTTTCTACTCAATAACTGGAGATGTAATGATGTGGAAGAGATTACTGCGTAAAAATAACTAATAAAGTATTAGTAAATAAAGGATATGGAATGAGTGTTTTTCTCATATAATATTTATGAAACGAGTCTAAGAATTTTCCGTTTTGGCGAGCCTCTGGAAAATTCGGACGAGTTTCATAAATATTATAAGAGAAAAACACTCATTTCATATTCTATTTATCATATGACACACACACGCCCAAATTAGTCACTTAGTATGACTTTTTAACCTATCACCTAACTTGAGTTGCAAACGCCACTTGGATAAAACATCCTCGTATAAGTAAAAATTTTCATTTTTTGCTTCCAAAACATAGGTTATGACCCCTCGTTGGAACGAGCTCGTCGAGCTCGTTCCAATGAGGGGTCATAACCTACGTTTTGGAAGCAAAAAGTGAAATATAAACAAAAATGAATGGCGTTTTTCTTGTAGGTAAAAGATTAATACAATATAACCCACCCTAAATAGGACAGATAACGTAAATTCTCCCTTCTGAAATTATGCAAATGTGACCCAGTTGTATTTCGTTTAGCCAATCAAATTGTCCAGTTTTGAAATTGACCAATGAAACCTCCCAACTCTAATTATGCAAATTATGAAAATGAGGCCCAGTTGTATTTTGTTCAGCCAATCAAATTGTCTAGCTTTGAAATTGACCAATGAAATTGACGGAAGGCTTTATTTATCACTGATAATATGAAAACAAAATATCAAATGTTTTAAAGTGAACAAAACGGACAAGGTCATATGATAATACAGAATATTAATCTTAGCAGCATCATCCTTTGGTCTCGAAAATGGCAGTGCAGATCAGTAGACTGTTGTGATATTCTGTACACGTGGTAAACTACTCCAGTGTGTAAATCATGAGCACTGTCACCCACATATACACTCAACACTTATCTACAGTTAAATAAATAAATAAATAAATAAATAAATAAATAAATAAATAAATAAATAAATAAATAAATAAATAAATAAATAAATAAAAGTATGCGCTTATCTTGACATAACATCACATAAGAATCCCGCGAAATTGTCTCCATCGAATGGCATCCAAAGCACAACAGATTCTCTCGGTTACTGATAGCAAGCACAAGTAATGTTTACAGCCAATGGACCTCCGGGCTATACATCGCTTGTGCGTCGGACTTACGTACAGAATTTGATAGCCTTTCGATCTTCAAAGCACACAGATCAACACGCAGAGTGACGTGCTATTTGCTGGCAATTCATGAGCGGATTTCTAGTTTTAACTGTAACAATAGCGTACGTAATATGTGCAAACATTTTCTTGGTTAACTATTTTTCTATAGACAAAACTACATGTATGTTTCAATGAGTCGTTTTGTATTCAATTCGTCAGATGTGCGTAGGAAGAAAACGTCGAGACCGAAGGTCGAGACGTTTTCTTTCTACGCACATCTGACGAATTGAATACAAAACGACTCATTGAAACATACATGTGGTTTTGTATTTATTACATGGCCCAAGCACCTACTGACCTAATTTTCTTTTCTAGCAACGGTGGTAAACACCATGCACTTTATGCAGTCGCATTGCTACATGGCGTGAACAGGTTGGAACAGGTTGGTGTGCAATACGCAATTCCGTATTGCCCAGCCGTATTGCACGCCGTATTGCATAAGAGGAGACTGCATGGGCATCTATTGTCCTTTCCATAACCCCCCCAATGGTAAATAAACTCTGGAATATACAAAAATTCAAGAAAATATCTTTTAGTTTTCAGCTCCCGATTACGTGTAATATATTTAACTTCGCCGTCGTTACGTTTCTGTGATTTTAGCTCGCTCGAAAATTATATGAACGAATTTTTTTAATTCTCTATGGGAATTTGTGTGTATTTTCGGAAGAGCGTCCATTTTGCAACAATGCACAAGTGACGTAACTGGGACCGTCCATTTGAGAACAGGTAAATTTGAATTTTCACGGCTTGCCTTTGCAGAAGGCGTGTTTTGACGAAGTTGGAATATCAGTTCGTCCGTGATGATGGGTCAAAATAAAACTCAAGTCTTGTTCAAAACGCGTTAGTGAATTAGTGAATAAATAAAATATACATGTATTGCAGTCGTGACGTAAATTATTTTATTAATACGTGCCGCACCAGTTTTCCAAATTTGTCATGTCTTGCCGACAACTGCCCTCAGTGTGTTGCTACAGACCTCCATTTAGGGCTTTGATTGTTTTGTGTGACATGTGGACACGGGTACAGGCGAAAACAGCACCGTGTGAAATCCGGGGCCCGTTACTTTCGGTTTGGCACAGGAGTCCGGATTTCTTGGGTAGGACTGCCCCCATCCAAATATGGCCTAAAAGACCTTGTTTTAATTTTTTACCTTGGGACGTTCCTTTGAATGCGACCCCCCCCCCCCCCCCCCCCCCCCACACACACACGCACACACATACACAAGATTCTGATTTCTGCGTCAAATAATAAAGAAGGAGGTGTATCGTGAATCCAGGTTGGATAGATTCCAGGGCCGAGGAAAGGGTGGGGTTGGGGGAGGGGTGTTATTGCTTTTAATGTTTAGAAGTCACTGCTAAACAAGAAAACCATGAGACAGTTGGGAGGGGAGATGTATCCTCTCATTTTTAACTGCTCAATTATTCCAAAATTTATTAGAGAACCATAGGCTAAATACTCGGTTTCAAAACGAAACACACAGAAAAAGGCAGAATTTAAAATGAATTAATTTCGCCATCGGAACTGGTGCCGTTCTCGCCACAATCAATTGGTGCCGTTTTCGCTCACTCAGTGCCGTTTACTCCAGGTGCCGTTTTCGCTATAACCCGACACAAGTCCAAGTAGGCCTAACAATTTTCTTTTAAGAAAGTATATAACTAATAGCACGAGAGAATTGGCATCTTCGAATACAACCCTTACGAATACGTATAATCACTAGAAAGCTTATTGGAAAATTGTAGGGGGGGGGGGCGTCACGTACGTCACTTCGTGATCACGCTGCCCCCCCCCCCCCCCCCCCAGCCATTTCTCAGCAAGCACCTGATAAATCTTCTGAGGAGAGAAATCACTAGGCAAAGTTGATCAGAGAATTTATATAATATTAATCATATTTCGACTCCACTGATTATACCCAGCACAGGCGTATATAGACCAACGGGCCAACTTTTTTTCCATGGCGGGGGGGGGGGGGTGGGGGGGGCTAGAAGATTTTGCCCGAAAAGTAACTACGTGCGTAGGCCCTGGGTGTGGATGTTCGTGAGCGTGGTCTTCTCCTACTGGTGGGATTAAGGGAACCCTCCCCCCGGGAAACATTTTTAAAAATCTGATCCGCTTGAGGGTTTCTAGAGAACCCAGACTACCTTTCGAACCTTGTAATTGGAAGAAAAGACGATCGCTTTTGTAGAGGTGCCTGACTGAATGTGTTCGAGCGGTCTCGTCTGGTATCAGTCAACCGCAATAAAACATTATATGCTTCTCGGGATTCAGCTGGAGTAAATACGTGTAATGTAAGGCCTGTGTGCCCATAGCATTAGAGGATCGAACCCTACAGATGGATGGGGCTTTTACACTATTCACGTGGGTCGATATATAACAGTTTGGCTGGCCGCTGATTTGCCGTGGTTCTCAGTTGAGAAGGTTTTGGTTACTCATGTCTTCCACTGCCTCCCGATTCCCACGCATCTTTCCTCCCAATACTGAGACGAACTGCTTGAAGACACTCTGTAACCCCCATTCTTCATCAATCCCTCCAATAAGCATACTAACCATCGCATTTGTGTCAACCACTAACCACGTCCTTTATTCCTCCCATCCCACGTCCTCATTATACTACTCCCAGTAAATTTTGATCTAGAAGATTGAGATTTGGACTTCCTAATAAACGTATTCAAGGTCACCACTACGCCCAAGGTTACACATTTGCTCTCCTTTTCCCACCGTCTTTCCAATTCCCCCTAATCTCCAGTGACCGCGACCTCAGCTTGAACAACAGTGACCACCTCTCCCCTTACAATGGTGCCATTGTCAAGGTACTCTTCAAAACCTGTCTTCTCTTTGTAACGCAGGCACACAAAGACCTCTTTCTTTTGACCTACTCTCGCCAATTTTAGTTACAATCCCCATGACTCTTTCTCTAACGGTTTTTTTACCTTTGGTTGTCTCTATTTCTGAGTTCGGTACATCGTTTGGATAAATCCCTACAAACTTCTACCATTACTGCAGTTTATTATACGAAATTTTTTAAAACCCCTTAGCTATGAATTATTATCTCGACTGTCTAAATATTTCTACATACCTGTGTTACTTCCACTGGGTCCAGTGGCGGCTCAAAGGTGTCTCCCCTCTGGATATACTTTAGCAAGGGGCGTCATATATGCACAAGACCTAAGGTGGGATGCTAATAGAATTATAGATGGCGGCGGGGAGTATCCCCGGGAAAATGGAAAAAGATTTCAATCCCCGAGGGCTTTTGGCCACTAAATAAACTATGTTCCCATTCAGCCTGCAACATTTTTCAGTGGGTAGGTAGATAGTGTGACATTTTATATAATAAAATCAATCAGTAACTGGAGCTTTCGGCCACTTGGCCTTATTTGCCACATTGTGGGGACCTAGTGAGGGGGACCTAAGAAGTGATGGCACAGTAATGTGACCCAATTTAACTCATGTTAGATTGTCATGGTAGCCCGCGGAAGCGGCCGTCTTGTGACGTCATCTCCATAGTGACACGTGGCATTAGTGCGCATGCGCAGTGCGTGTTGTTAGGGTGATAGTACTTCTGTCGGACATTTTTGTCTGATGGAGGCCGCCATCTTGGTTTCTAAGGTAGCACGTGTGTTGCTATGAGCCTGAATGGCCTACACCAAGACGGGGGTATGTGCGGAGGGTTTGTTCGTTTGAATAGGAGTAAATCTGATTACCCAGAAAGACCCATCAATCCATCCATCCAAACCACCCAAAACGACTATTTGATATGGATTCCTCATGAATCCTTCTTTTTCAATAACAGGTACGTTCCTTTGTATAAGAGTAGTTGTTACTTTGTAGAATTACCACAAACAAGCCGACAATCCCTCCAAATCACCAAAATGACCCCAAAACAACCGTAACGGACTTGTACTCCCCATCTAGGGTTTTTTAGAAGTAGCACGTAGTGCTATAGGATCGAGAGTATGTTCTATTACACTAAAGAACTGGTCCAGATTTTCCAAGAACCCTATTTTTGTGCCTATTACAGATACTACTCTAACACTAGCAGTAGTGTCTAGCCCAAACTAGCTCTAGTTCGTTCCCTCGTCCAAGTCTTATAATCACCAGTGCTGGGTTTTCCCATAACATGTATGCAGAGTTATCTTCAGTGTGTATAACGAAAGCCTATATGATTTTTATAGCCACGATCCATCGAAGAGTTACTGAAAAGTCATTGCTCAAGCGACTCGAATCCCATCGAGCAAATGAGCTATAGAACAATTGCGCGTTCGAGTGACTCGAACATAATTTCTTCGACTCATTTAGGTATTTGAGGAAAGCCAGTATACAAAATGCCCGACGGAACAGCGTATCACCCTAACAACACGAGTTGCGCATGCGCACTAAGACCACGTATCACTATGAAATGACGCCACAAGATGAACGCTCACGCGGGCTAGCACATCAACCAAACTTGGCGTAACTGGGTCACGTGAATATGACGTCCTTCCTAGGTTTCCTATTAAGCCCCCCCCCCCCCGCCCCCCCCCCCCCCCCCATGTGGCACGATCTCTACATCTAGTACTGATGATGTTACATAAATGCACAGTACATCATAAAGGTAGACTTTCAGAAACACAGTTAACATTAGCGTCCTGCGTGATGAAGTTTATATTTTTTATAATTGTTGATAAAGACGATGTGACCGAACACCCAAGATATCAATCACTTCTAAAATTAGGACAGATTTGATGGCCGGCGAAAAGACTGGACATGATCAGTCATTGATGACTGACTTTTTGTGTGATATCTTACTTGCCTTTAGCGCTGCAAAATCTTCAGTCTACAGTGTCCACGGCAAGTCATTTAATTCCCGATGACTCAATAGCTGTCATCGCGCGGCCGCCTAATCTGTCGCGGCACACAGTGGATCTGGCATCGGTTTTTATAAGAATGAGGAACCTCTATTATTAAATATAGATACTCTCAACAGATATCAGGGAACTAAAAATTTGAATTAGAGTTATCCACCTTGAATTAGAGTTACCCGCCTTGAAAGGTTGCACTCGGAAATGATGCAGTTGTTACGGAATGCGATCGTAAATTCTGGCTCCAAGCGTTGTGATTACTGAGAGAACTATGGAGCCCCACCAACCGCGAAGTCGCATCAGCCCGTGGCGTTTTGTGATTCCTTACCAGACGATACCAGACACAGGCTCCAGATTCTGGGTTCAGGTTTGTTACCTCTCGAGCCAGTCGTGTTCAGCACAACGAAGACCAGTTTTCCAGTTATCTACGATTTTTATTAACACATAAAACTCAACTGCCAATCGTTTTCTCTGGTATAAAGTAAAATTCACAATGTTCAGTCAAAGTTCATACCTGAAAGCAACAGTGGCGGCATCCATCTCACTTCTTGTAGGTAGGTACTTGCTCGTCGGGAGCCCAGAGACAACTTCCCAAACATCCAGAAATCGGTGCTTATATCCACTAGATTTTTGATGCCAAACCTGATCACGCGACTACCAGTCAGCGGAATAGTTAGGGAAAGTTCCCGTGACGTGGCAGTCACCATTGTTAGACGCTTGTACTGCCATGCAGACTGTCGGCAATCTGCATGCAATCTATCGAGTGGTTGTTCCACAAACACATTCCGCCGGGGTTCTGTTGACCGGGGGAATTGTGTGATAGAATTTACAGTTCTGCAACTTTTGCATTATGTGATGCCCGTTTGTTCTGGGAGTGTGATTTATGGGTTGATGACAGCTATGACAGTTCAAATAGTACCAATTCGGAGATTTCCGCCCGTGATATTTATCGACTAAAACTCGACTACCGGCGTTATCTCTGATCAGCTCTTCCACTGAGTGTAGGTCAGTCGGTCGAGTGTTGGTCGGAGTATTTCTTATTAGTTTATCCAATTCTACGAATATCGGCTCTGTTGAAAATTAACAGCAATAATATGAGTCCCATTCAAACTAATAGAAAACTGTCCTGTTATTTCTATAATTTCCATGGAAGAACTATAGCTCTTCTTTCGAGCTTGCTTAACTTCTGTGGGCCAACTTCGCAACACAATCGCTAAAAATAAACAGCCTTTGGAAAATATATTGTTTCAATAAAGGTTTGAAACATTCTATTGACATCTTGCACTGGGGGGGGGGGGGGGGTGTTTGGGGCGCCTCTGGCCGCCCCCTGAACCCACTCAAACAGACCACTCCTATTTGGGTAGAGCAAAATATTCTCCGCCTCGCGAGTTCCAACTTTCGGTTTCTGTAATTTCCACTTATGACGACTTATCCACTGTGAGTTGATGGTACGCTAGTAAAATAGATTAGAATATTTGCCTCCTCATCTGCTCGTTTCAGGCATGGTGGATATAAATTTGGCGCAGATTCAGGCAGATTGAACAAATTTGAGAAAGACTGGTGCTCAATTTGAAATAACTTTTAAAACTCAACTTAGACTAGAGAAGGAGGTGGGGTTGAAAATAAAAAATATAGATACTAGGCTGAAAAAAACCCAGTTGTTTTAGACAACCCCTACCTCCGATCCAAACTTTGCCCCTCTTGAATTTACTTCCCACCTCTGCACAGGATGTAATTTTGTCTGTATGCGTTGCATTCCAAGAGGTATTTCACGATTTCTACCATAGTTTGTGAAGGTTCCAGCTGTTAGTCAAATATTGATTCGAAATTCGAAATTTCTAGACGTTGATTTTATTTTTTTTTGGGGGGGGGGGGGGAGCCCCACTCCCGCGACAACGAACGCGCACGTCATCGAGAAACGTGACGTTTTTACGACATACATGTAACAATGATTATAGCTGAATTCCCTGTGACCAAGAGGGGTGGCAACCGCACCCCCCCCCCCCCCTCCATCGTCTCATGCGCGCATGGTTCTTGGAACAAATTCAAATGACCTCCCGTTAATTAATGATATGTGTCAGTTCTGGTGTAGCCGTTTAACTTTCTCCCTACATTTCGCCCCCACCCTATAGGATAAAATCTCGTGTGTTTCCCCTCTCTAAATATAAAAACATTTGCTTTTAAAAAGCTTATTTCTGGCCCCCAAGACTGGTGGAAGATGAAATGATACACGCAGGCCACGACGGAAAATCTCACCCCCTGCCTCCGCCCTGTGACTTTGCATTCGATTTATATATTCTTTATTTCTTCATATTTGAAGATTTTGTTTGTAAAGTTAAAACTTTGAGCTATAACTGAGACGTTGTAACTTTTCCTCTTAGTAACGAGGAAGAGAGATAATCCACGCACACTGAAAACTACTTACGGTAAGTTTTACAAGCCTAAAATTAACCTACCCTCGCGAAGTATGTTACAATTTTTTTTTCTAACGATTATTTGAATGGTATTAAAGGCCGACGACCCAAAACATATGTAAAAAACGAACGCGAATTACTTTGGCGAAGTCCAAGTTCAATGTTATTGAACTGGTTCGGACGGGTGGGGGAGGGGAGGGGGTCGAAACATGACACGTCCTGAATAGCCATGTTAATCTTTTAAAATTTAGTTCAAGTTATATGCTCTGCCCAGACTTCAAAGAGTATGGGCTATAAATTCACTGGCAGAGAAAAATTGGAACGTGTGTCTATATGTCACTTGGAGAGGTGGAGTGCATTTTTTGTGAGCACCGTGTACACAGTCAGTGATGCCAGATCGAGGATCTGCCGCCAGCTATCTCAACCCCATACTGTCTTGAATCTGTTTCCTTGCAAGACACATATATGCGATAAACCAAAGATGGTTAGGCCATTTCCCCAAACTTGATTTCAATGCGATTCGCTTGACTTAATTATATTCTACGCAGTTCAAGGGCAGGACAGTGCCGGAGTGGACTTCAGGTGGTGGAGGTGGGGGGGGGGGGGGGGGGGGAGGGTTGTTTTAGATTTCATGTTGGTAAATTTGGCGAAATGGAAGTAAAAGCCGGTATTCTGACAGCAACATACTTTAGAGCTTGATTTTTCGATAAGTAATCCGCGTTGGATGCAAAAAACGTTACATCTGGGCGCGGTGGCTCGGTTGGTAGGGTGCAAGCCGAGAGGTACTCTGTTCGAACCCCACCTGCGGCAACCGGGTTGTGTCCTTGGGCAAGACACTTCACCCCATTGCCCACGTTGGGGCATGGTGGCGTTGTGTACTGAGGCCTACTGCTCCTCGTGGATGGAGCACCTGTCTTCAACCAATGTTATAACCCTGCTTGTGTGGAGTTACGATGTTGTGGAGCTGAGAGTTGCTTGCCATTGTTCGATGGTTCTCTCCGGGTAATCCGGCTTCCTCTGTCCGTAAAAATGTCGTGGTCATGATTAGCCATTGTGCATAAATATGTGGCTTTAAACACCAATAACTAACTGACTAAAAACGGTACATAATTTGGTTCTTCAATCAGAAATCTGTTGAAATCAGTGTTTTGGTCTTCAGTCATAAACCTTTTGAAATCGGTGTTTTATCGCCGAATGGTGCCATATATTGAAAAATATGGGGTTTATCCCCACCCCAATCGGCGATAAACTTCGACTCTACTAAAGAATTTTCATCGAAAAGGAATTTTCGGCAGAAAAACATTATTAAATCACAAGTCTGCTTTCGTGCACAATGTTTCTAAAGCTGTTACAAAATTTATCAGGGTGAACTTCAAAATTTTATTTAGAAAGTCTCAACAGTTATTTTCCGACGTATTTTATTTATTTTACAGAAACGGTCATCACTTTGTGATCGTAAGTTTCACTTGGGCCCGAATTTCGCAACAAACGTACCGATGTTGTGGAACGGTTCAGATTTATGTTTTGATCTGTATCCAAATCCATCAAAACACAACTCCTTGCAACAACCTCGAAACCCTCAGGTAAAAATAGATTATGCTATCCGTTACGTCATTGGTAAACAAACATGTCGGCTGCTGGCGTAAAATGACAACAACGGTGAGCTTTTGAGTGAAATCAAGGGAAAATGAAGACCCACCGATAAGGTAGTAATGCGAAAATTGTCTCCTTCATCTCTTCTTTAATTTGAGTGGTTGATTATAATTGAATAACAATCAGAACAGGAGATACGCGATACAGTCTTTCGCCAAGTATGTTTCGGAAAATACTATAATAAAAATGCGTATGACACATCATTGAATCGAGCTCGTTCTGTGCAACTTATCATTGACATAGTCATGTGATAAAAGTTGTATCTGAGACCCGCTATTGTTTCTTATGTCATATCTTGGCGAATCTTCAATTATCTTGTTCGTGCTTCTAAGCCCATTTTACTTGTAGAGTTATAACCTTAGATACAAGAGCGGGACTCTGATACAACAATTTGGGTGCAAACATAATGTTGCTCATAGATTTATCTTACAATTCCCTTCTGCAGTGCCATGAACTTGATTAATCGGTGTTTAACTTCAGATTTAATTTCCAAACTCATAAAACTTTGGTCCTTTCGGTCGAGACTGTGTGTGGCTGTCCCCAATCCCCGGATAAACTTAAATGAGCACCTGTGTCCAGCATTCCGAAAAGACTGTGTGTTGTAAGTATAACTGCGTGTAATTTAACAATGGATGTTTCTAATGACCCCCATCACAGAAACATAAAAACAATGTAGTTTCACAATTTAACTTCTGAAGAGTTTTTTTCGTTACTTTCAGATATAGAAATGTATACGGTCTCTCAAATATCCATCGATATTTTATAAATAATAACGAAAACAAATCGTAAGTAAGCACGCGTGTGTATGCGGCAGTTGCAGGATACCGATTTTTTTTATAATATCAGGGTCCGCTGATACATGATGTATAGAACGGCCGCCGTGGACTGGTCACTTTCCACGGAGTGGACAGTATTTTCACTGACGCAATCATAGATAGCAAACACTAATTATAGGAATAATCATCAAAAAATTAATTAATGAAGCATCGGGTTCAACCCGGTGCTTCATTAATTAAAATTTTGCTGGTGATGATTTTTATTATCTGGTAAACGCATACGTGGACATCACTTCCAAGACCTGTAGATTACGACCAGGTCACGGTGACAGTACTTTATTCAGGTAATTGGGGTCTCAATGCTTACTTGCTATCTTACGACAACTCCCTTTGTTTCACCTTCGCTATTATCTGAAAGATTCACAGCACAGCTACAAACACGGCGTGTGTGTTACTTTTAAGAATAACAGGCATTCTTTTATATAATTATATAATAACATGATTTTTGAGGGCGTCGGGCTGCATTACTGGACCGCCATCTGTGATTAGCAGCCCAGTAGCCATTAGTGACCAGAGGCGATAGCCGAAGGCCTCTAATGGGTGTGGGACTGCTAATCACAGATTGAGGTCCAATAATGGAGCTAAACGACGCCCGAGGGCACGGTTGCGCTATGTACTAAGGCGTTCTTCGGGTCGATGGTGCGCTTGCCTTCAACCGCTCCTAACTCTGCTTGTGAAAAAGTTATTAAGATGGAGAGTCTGACAGTTCTTCGGCGCTACTCGGTGGTTCTCTCTAGGTACTCCGCCTTCCTCCGCTTGCAAAATCTGTCCGGCACGATGTAACATTAGTTGTTCAAACGGTCGTTAAAACATAATCAAACAAACAAATCTCACCAATGTGATAAAATTATTTCATTTGTTTCGCTTTTAAACAAGAGTTTAATGTGAAGTGTGTTCTATATCAGATAATACACCCACTAGATGAGTTTCTGATAATAAGAGATTGTAAGGAGTGTTTTGAGGGGGCACGGTGGCCCTGTGTACTAAGGCGTATTGCACATTGATGCACTTTCCTGGACTTGCCTTCAACCAATACCACCCTTTCATGTGCAGAGTTAGCGCGTCGGGGAGTCTGACAGTTGCTCGCCGCTGTCCGGTGGTTCTCTCTGGGTACTCCGGCTTCCTCGACCCGTACAGCTGTCCGACACGAGGTGATCCTGGCCGTTGAAAGTGTCGTTAAACCAAAATAAAAAGGCAACGTTTTAAAGGCAAAAATTAAACACAATAAAATTGGAATGGAAATTTCTTGGATGAGCACCAGTGAGAAATATTTCCGATTTCACTTGGTAAAGTGTTAAGCGTACGCATCCTTCTCCTTCCGTGGGACTTGCACCACTCAAGTTTATTGATTTTCTACGGTCACAAACAACATAGTTCAGAAGTCTTATTTTCACTCTTTGCTCACCGCACACCAGTGGTGTAGCTATAATTTCCAGTTGAAAGGGGTGGGGGGGGGGGGGGGCATCATTTTTGGGGGGTGCCAGGTCGATATATACTACAGGCATATCCCAAGGCTCTAGGCCTGAGATGGGGATGGGTATGGCCCTCCCGTTGGCGGAGGTTAAGAGGCTTCCTCGAACCCCAACCAGTGGGAAGGCCATACCTCCACCTCAGGCCTACGGTACACCCTCCCATTTGGTGAGAGTTCGCTGGGTCCCCCGAGAAAATTTTGAAAATTCAATGCCCTGAGAGTGAATTTTGGGCCCTTTGGTGCTTCAATTTTCCATTTTGAAGGGGGACTGTAATTTTTAGGAGGACCATGGCCCAAGGCCCATCCCCCCCTCCCCGCTTGGCTATCCCACTGCCGTACACGATATCAACATTTGTTGGGATCGCGATGACGTAGTGGGTAGAGCATTGAACTTCAACCCGAAATTTCGATGGTTCGATCCTGACCAGCGGTAACTGCGTTGAGTCCTTGGGTTTGGCACTTAACCCTTTACCCAACGAATCGCCCGCATCCGCCCGCGTAATATGCAAATTCAGTAGTTGAAAAAATATTATTTTTCAAAATATTTCAACAAAACCATATCATGTGACCCCTCGTTGGAACGATCTCGTCGCGCTCATTCCAACGAGGGGTCACATGATATGGTTTTGTTGAAATTTTTTGAAAAATTTGAAAAAATTATATTTAAAATAATAAATTTTGATATCGTCTGCGTTGGGTAAAGGGTTAATCCCGATTGCTCACGTGGGGAAACGGTAATGCTGTGTACTAAGGCGTACTGCACGTCGATGGTTCACTTGCCTTCAACCACTTCTAATTCTGCTTGTACAGAGTTGGTACATTATGAAGTCTGCCAGATGCTCGGTGCTGCTCAATGGTTCTCTACGGGTATTCCAGCTTCCTCCACCTTTACAACGGTCCGACACGGTGTGGCCCTGTGTGTTGAAGGTGTGCTTAACGTTATTTTTTTTTTATTTTGAAATTTTTTTTTCACAAAGTTTCAGCAAAACAATGCCGTGTGACAACTGGTCACATGATATTGCTTTGGTGAAATATTTTGAAAACTACCTATTTTGCAACTGCTCAATTTGTAAATTAAGCGAGCGGATGTGTTCGACTCGTTTGGTAAAAGGATAAAGACCAGACAGGAATATACAACAAAAATAGTATCACTTTATATCACAAAAGCTTTGTATACAATTGCACACCAATATATTACAGGGTTCATATTTGTTTACATTTATCACCTTAATGCTCGGTCAGTTTTGTTTTGAGCACCTTTTAAATCTTTACAGAAATAATTGTCCAACTCAAATAGCGTACTCACAAAAATAGCTGTACATTTTAATCTCTCAATTCATAGCTCACACCCAGTTCAGATGGACACATTTTAGACGAATCTAATCTAATATTAGGTTTTATCATATGACTCGTCCGTTTTGTTCACTTTAAAACATTTGATATTTTGTTTTCATATTAATCAGCGATAAATAAAGCCTTCCGTCAATTTCATTGGTCAGTTTCAAAACTAGACAATTTGATTGACTGAACAAAATAAAACTGGGCCACATTTTCATAATTTCCATAATTAGAGTTGGGAGCTTTCATTGGTCAATTTCAAAACTGGACAATTTGATTGGCTAAACAAAATACAACTGGGTGACATTTGCATAATTTCAGTAGGGAGAATTTACGTTATCTGTCCTGTGTTGGGTGGGTTATATTATATTAATCTTTTACCTACAAGAAAAACGCCATTCATTTTTTTTATATTCTCACTTTTTGCTTCCAAAACATAGGTTATGACCTCTCATTGGAACGAGCGCGTCGAGCTCGTTCCAATGAGGGGTCATAACCTATGTTTTGGAAGCAAAAAATGAACATTTTTAGTTATATGGGGATGTTTTTTCCAAGTGCCGTCTGCAACTCAAGTTAGGTGATGGGTTAAAAATCCTACTAAGTGGCTAATTTGTGCGTGTGTGTGTCATATGATAAATAGAATATGAAATGAGTGTTTTTCTCATATAATATTTACGAAACTCGTCCGAATTTTCCGTTTGGGCTCGCCAGAGGCTCGCCAAAGCGGAACATTCTTAGACTCGTTTCATAAATATTATTTGAAAAAAACACTCATTCCATATCCTCTCTCTATTTAAATTATATGAGACGATTTTTCGCCTGTCTGAATCAAATAAATCTTTCACTCGCATTTCAGATGAATCTTCGTCTGAGGGCGACGTATTTAATGCATCTATTGGATTCGATGCAGACACTCGAACTGGCGACAAATTTGATCTAATGTTCCTCCGATGTTCGGTTGTGTTCGGGTATTATCGGGTTATGCTAATTAGGGAATCCCAATTACAGTTGATTCAAATTGTTTGTTAGAAATGTCCAAAGCGGGCCCAACAGGGAAAGAATTATTCACACAAGGAGACTGTCGCAAGTATACCGGGCAATTGAACTGGATTCGACGCCATGATGATGCGTGCGTCTGAATCAGTGGGCATTCTTTGCAATCGGAGACGCATCTAAAACAATTAGATTATATTCGTTCAAGATACGTCCGTTTGAACTGGGGGTTACAGTAAAAACTAGAAGTCCTGTCACGAACTGTGCGCTTATCAGGGCTTAATTGAGCGTAGGAATTGCGCGCAATTGCCATATCGAATGGTATTCAAAGCATGGCAGGTTCTTCTGGTTACTCATAGCAAACGCAGACAATGTTTCTGTCAATGGACCTCCGGGTTACCCGGAGGTCCATTGGCTGATACATTGCTTGTGCAAAGGCCATGTGTACAGAATTTGATAGACTAACTATGGTCATAACGCGTAGATTAACGCGCATATTGATGTGCTATTTGTGTGCATGTCATGACAGGACTTCTAGTTTTAACTGTATGGTCACTATGTGAAACGCGTAAACGGCGTTCTTTTGTAATGATGTAAACTGTTTCTTATAGATTCGCACAAATCTTGCTACTGTCGTTTTCAGTTTGCGTCAGGATTTATAATTTATTTGTATTTTTCCAAGACGACAGAGGTGGATTCAGAGGAGTAGCTTTTCCATCTAAATTGTCGTGGGGACGGCCGATAAAAGCTCCTGGAGAGCGAAGTGTTCTGGTCTCCTCAAAGAGAAAAATAGCACAATACTTCGTGCCGTTGTTCTAAATAACCTGGTAGAGGTTATTACCACCCTATGGGTTTCTGATATGGTGTGTTTGTCTCTGTGCATATATCGATGAGTCTGTTATGACGTGTCGATATATAACCCAGCGGCGAGACTTCAATACACCATCTCGGAAACCCACTTGGAGGTAAAAACCAATTTATCTTAGAATATTCCCCAACTTTCTTGACTTGTTCGCATTTATTTTGACAATCATTCAGCGTCAATGAATTGATTTTTTGAATGAAGTTCATGACGTCACGGTATGACGTTCTTGTGCTATGCATATGCATGACGTAAATCACAATCATTGTTCAACTTGTACTATAACTGCAGCTGTGTTTTATCTTTCAGGTTTAACGCATGGTAGGCAGGGACCGACCTGGGCATGCGCCAGTGCGTATATGGTTCTGAAACATCAGGACCTGGCTCTTAAATCTCAGAAATAGGCTTCTAAATTGGCGCGTAACTTCTCAGATCATATCTTGATATTCTTTCGATGGATAATCGAGAGAGACACTCTTACACGTATTATATATATGATTATCATTTATCATTGTTGTAGAGTGCTTAAGTTAATACTTCAAGTCTTAATTACCAAGCATTAATCTTCACTGTGGTTTCTGATCAAGTCTTGGCTGCCTAAATAGGCAGCCAAGACTTGATCAGAAACCACAGTGAAGATTAATGTCTGCTATAGTGTACTAAATGAAAATGATGAGAGCTATTACATACTTGCAGTGTGTGTTACAAACAGCAGTGTGACACCGTAAAGTGAAATCTGGCGCATGAATTGAAAAAAATAGGCTCCGAGGCTAGAGCGCATTTTAAATAGTCCTGATCGGTCCCTGGGTAGGCCTATATAAAAAAATATCACCATGGCACAAAATGATATCGTTTAATTTATTTCGTTGCGTTTGGGATTTTATTTATCATTTAATTAGTGTTATCAAAAATAGGGCGGATTCAGTAATCAGTTTTCGATGGGTTTAGTCTGTAAAATAAAAAATATTCTCTTCCTGAATCGAATGTGCCCACGTTCGGTTGCTACCCTGAATACAAATTTGTGTTTTGTCTAGAGGTTTCTACCTGTACTAGGGAAGTACGTTATTGTTGTAAGATAAACAAGGATATTTCAGGGTTAGGTGTACTATTTTTAAGGGGCTAGCTGTAGCATTGAAGACCATGTCGTTGAACACAATGTTACTGGCACTGGGTCTAAATGTTTTTCGTTTTTTTTTTATTTTTGTTTTTATGTGGGTTTTTTGTTGAATAATAATAAAAACATAAGAAAAATACATTATTTTTCCAACGTGCACCTATTGGAAAATCAGGAAATATTTTAAGGGTTCTCCGTCGGTCTTCCCTTATCCAAACCTGCTGCTCTGTGCATTTATCTTACCACGTACAGTTAAAACTGGAAGTCATGTCACGAACTGTGCGCTTATCAGGGCTTAATTGCGCGTAGGAATTGCGCGCAATTGCCATATCGAATGGCATCCAAAGCACGGCAGGTTCTCCTGGTTACTCATAGCAAACACAGGCAATGTTTCTGCCAATGGACCTCCGGGTTACCCGGAGGCCCATTGGCTGATACAGTGCTTGTGCAAAGGCCATGTGTACAGAATTTGATAGCCTTACTATGGTCATAACGCGAAGATTAACGCGCATATTGATGTGCTATTTGTGTGCATTTCATGACAGGACTTATAGTTTTAACTGTAAGAGCCATGAAAGGATAAAGGTGCCAACCACAGTGCTTTATTGTTTATTTTCTAACACGCATTTTACGTTTACTCCAGCTCCACATTTACAAATTCGTACGGGACACGCGTTCCATGACGATTTCCATTCACCGACTATTTTCCACCTGGCTCATTGGTCTATCAAAAGAACTAAACTTCGTCCATCTTCTTAATCGGCCAATCGAATGTCGCATTCCGACACAGGTCAGGCGATTACAGTCGATAAATCGAATGTGAATTGAAAATGTTTTTGCTGAAATCCACCTAAATTAACGGAATTAAACTTATTCTATAAACGGTGTGATTTTATAACACTCAGTTTTGATCTTGAGGCGAATATCTCTCAGATAATGGCAGCGAAGTTCTTAAAAAATGCGAACAAGTAACCTATTTCCACACAATTTTCATTTATATTATTCTGTTCGCGCATCGTTCTGTCACACGTGTTCGTCAATCACACCTGAGTTTTCTTTCTATTTTAATTCAAGCAGGACGTCAGAACTGTGCGGTGTTTGAATTTTTAAATTAATGGATTCTATACCATATAGGCGTGTAATATTCTATCCCGCTGGCACTCGTGTTGTTTTAACGAACGTATCCACACACCGTGGCGTTGTATATATTAATTATTAAACATAAGACAAATACATGATTTCACCATCATGCACCTATTAGAAAACTAGGAAATATTTTAAGAGTACTTCGTCGGTCCTCCCTCTTTAAATCTGCTGTTGGATGCATTATATTACCGCGGTGGATCCCCGAAAGTACATATGTAGCACCATGCGGATGAAATACACATAAATGGAGCAAATATGATATCAATAATCATGTTGTTTGCGAATACCCAGAGTACACTATACAGATGAGTTAGTATGGGGGCTGGCGTCTTCCGGAAAATTCTAAAACAGGAAGGAACATTTCTTGGCATTTATTTATTTATTTTTATTTATTTATTTATTTATTTATTTATTTATTTATTTATTTATTTATTTATTTACCGGGTCCTATTTTATCAGTAAAACAGAGCTTGGTTACAAGCACTGCTCCACTTCCAGGGGTACCCAGCGGAGAACGTTTCTCTGTAACACATATGAACAGTCTACCTCTGAAAGCTGACGAAGGTTATACAGTCGATGACAGCGAATTTCGACCGGATCGCGATCCGGTCTTTAATAATCTGCCAGATTTCTTCCTCACAAGACTGTAGAATATCACCTGTCGAAAATGAAAAGTGAGAACATTGAAGCTCTATCTTTTCGATTGTTTTTTTCATATTTTTCAATGAAAGCTCGACATGATGGTGTGACTCTATCACGGTAGGAATTTCGCGAAATTTCCCCATCGAATATCACCGAAAGCACGACAGATTCTCTTGTTCACTGATAGTAAGCGCAACAATGTTTCGACAAATGGATTTCTGGGTTAAACCCGGAAGTCTTTTGGCTGAAACACTTCTCGTGCAGAGTCCATATGTACAGTCTTTGCTATCCTTTCTATCGCCATAACTCGCATACCAACGCGTAGAGAGGCTTGCTATTTGCGGGTAATTCTTCTAGTTTTAACTCAATGAAAGAGACCTCTGTTGCGCTCACATTAATGTAAAACTATACAAAGTGGCGCTTGATTTCTTGCAATCGAAACGAGGCCCTAAAATTTTCGAAGTTCCATTAGTGTCTCACAGCTTTTATCTTTTCTCGTGATTTAAAGTCGATCGACAGCTTGACTGCTATCGAAACCTAATACGTTTGGGAATTCTGACAGTCTGACATCCATCTCCCACGTTTTACTGAAATAGCGCAGTTCTCAATCTGGAAGTGAACCGCTTCCACTTCATAAATCGTGATGCGATACAAATCGAACAGATTATGCTGTTGACAGGCATTTCCTTCAGAACAGAGCGGCATTTTCTACGGCTTCAATACATTATGTATTTATAAAAATCTGGAACTTTGGCAACAGTAATTTGACACTTTAGAGAACGAGGCGATCATATCTTTCCCGCGCTATTGACAAAAAACACTTTTTTTTTTGTCACTGCTAACCTTCAAATCAACCGAACGAACTCCTCAAGTTCCAATGAGGGGTCGCTATGTTTTGTTAACAGTAAATAATTACATTGTTAATGTCGTTATACGTTTTGGGTCCAAATACTCAATTCCCATTGGTCAGCTGGATGAAAACGTCTGGCCAAATGTAATTCATTTTCCAATGAATACATTTGGTCGAACTTTGACCCGCATTTACGGTAGAGCGCAGTTGACAGAATGTAATTCGGGCGGTGTTTGGGCGGGTTTGTTAACTTTTAGCACCTCTCGCAGTGATCAATTCCGCTGCTGTTTCTTTGGTGACATTTCCCAACTGTGGCATAAAGCCCGTTACTAAAATACTCGTTTCCATTTCTAAAGTTGTGAAAATTAAAAATCAGAGTTGTGCGCTTTGTATTTTGTGTGAGGGTGGTTTTTCGCCTCGTTCGTTCGTACATGTTTTATTTCGTCTTTCTGCTTTGTTGTTTGGTAAAAAGTAGTTTAAACAGTTACGGAATGTAATTATAAGAATTGAATGCAATTTTTATAATCTTTATTGGAGTATGAACGTGTGGGAACGGGTACAAATTGTATGAATCCCGAAGATAATTTGTTCGACTGTCATAACTCAAGCACTGACGAAGAAATATTCCAACATCATCATCAAGGGAAGAAGAGATGCATTAATGATGTAGTTGGAGTATTTATCAATGGGGTTTATAGTTAGAAAAAGAGGGCTCGGTGGCTAAGTAGGTGGAGGTGCAGTCTGCAAGCCGAGAGGTCCTCGGTTCGAATCCCACCGGCGGTAAATACGTTGTGTCCTTGGGCAAGACACTTCACCCCATTGCTCACGTGGGGGCACGGTGACGTTGTGTACTAAGGCCTACTGCACGTCGATGGTGCACCTGTCTTCAACCAATGCTAACCCTGCTTGTGTGGAGTTAGTATGTTGGGGAGCTGACAGTTGCTCGGTGGTTTTCTCCGGGTACCCCGGCTTCCTCCACCCGTAAAACTGGCGTGGCCATGATTAGCCATTGTGCAGAAATTATGTGACCTTAAACACCAAAAATTAAATAAAAATAAATAAATAAATAGTTAAAAAAAATTTGCGGAAAAATACATGCAGTATTCGTGATTAACTCCTTGCACGCTACTGGCAAATATTTCTGCCCAGGACATTTTTTTTCTTGCTACTGAACTAAGAATAATTATATACAATTTTCTCTCTGAAAATTATCATGACTAGATTTGATGAAAAATATTTTGAAAATACACAGCGGGTTAAGTGTTAATGGAGTTTCCAACTTCTTGTTTACTTAGCACGCAACGGACTCAACATTTGGCATGTTGCGACACAAATTGCGTACTCACATACCTCCATATACGGGGCAAAGGTTCAATTTTATAGTTGGGGAGATCGAAAAAGCTTCAATGGGAATATTTATGAAAAACATTGTGACTGAATGTTGGAAGATTAGGAGGGAGAGTGGGGGAGGAATAGCCCGGTGGGGAACTGGGTCAATGTAGGCCCTCTCGTTAGAGGACAGTGGCAAATCAACGGAAGGTCAAATAATTATTATTATGCAAGAGACCAGCTGCGTGTGTGACGTAAGTCCAATAAGCAAATATAATCCCGTAAGAAGGTGCATGATTAACAGCAAAAATGAATCGATAGCTGATATTCCAATCCAGATGAAAATGTCCCGGCTGAAAATTATTGGAGGGGCTCACGTCTCCTACACCAACCCCTACAATAATGCCACTGCGTAAAGGTTAAATGGTAAGAATAGAAGACAACACACATACAGTTAAAACTAGAGGTCCTGTCACGAACTGTGCGCTTATCTAGACTTAATTGCGCGTAGGAATTGCGCGCATTTGCCATATCGAATGGCATCCAAAGCATGGAAGGTTCTCCTGGTTACTCATAGCAAACACAGGCAATGTTTCTACCAATGGACCTCCGGGTTACCCGGAGGTCTATTGGCTGGAACATTGCTTGTGCACAGGCTATATGTACAGACTTTGATAGCCTTACTATGGTCATAACGCGTAGATTAACGCGCAGATCGACGTGCTATCTGTGCGCATTTCATGACAGGACTTCTAGTTTTAACTGTATTAATTGATAGTTCCTACTCTAGGCTCGGAACAGTGACCCTTCATCCAAAGCACCTGCATGAAAATTTATTACTTTAATTATATTTTTTCTTAATTTAAAAAAAAAATGTAACAAAATCATGTCATGTGTCCCATCATTAGAACCGCGGGTTTCAATGATGGGTCAAATCAAATGGTTTTGTTGAAATGTTATGAATTTAATTTTTTTAACTACTCAGTTTGTAAACGTGGCTGTATGCTGCCGATTCGTAGGGTACAGTGTTTTTCTTTATGGGGTGGGAAGCACCCCTGACTTATCTCGTCATGAAATCGACTTCCAATAAGCCTATCTCCCCTGAATTATAAGACGCGAGAGGAAGATCCAATTAACCCTTTACCTAACATGAAAAGCAGACGACACTTGCAAAAAAAATTCTTGAATAACTAATTTTTTTCATTTTTTGTCTCAAAAACATAGGTTATGGCCCCTCATTGGAACGAGCTCGACGAGCTCGTTCCAATGAGGGGTCATAACCTATGTTTTTGAGACAAAAATGAAAAATATAATGAAAATTAATTAGCGATTTTTGAGAATAGCGCTGGCCGGTTTTGGCCGTTCCGTTAGTTGAAGGGTTATGAAGTAACTAATTGCTGAGAAAACAGCTATGACATCAAAGGAAAATAAAGCCAACTTCCATTTTATTACTTTAATAAACGAAAACAACAGACAGCTCTCTGGATTGTCTGTTATTTTCGTTTGTTAAAAGTAAAAATGGGAAATTTTGCTTTTTATGACAAGCTAATTAGATGCAACTAAGAAACCGTACACTTTGGCTCTTTGTTCAGCGAATGTGTTTTTACAGTAACTTGCAAGTTTTTTTTTTCTTCCTGGGAAAAAAATTATAATAATAATAATAATAATAATAATAATAATAATAATAATAATAATAATAATAATAATAATAATAATATATCACTTATATAGCGCCTATCCTAATAAAAGCCCTAAGCGCTTTACAAAAGAAATCACGAATAAGATAGATAAAAATAAATAAATATCAGAACTCTGTGATAAAATTAGTAAATCTTAAAACCTAGATTTTTATATTAATGGAATATGATCATGCATGTCTGTATTTATTGTCAAGATGTGCATACTATTGATATATATTGAACAGAAAAAATTCCGACAGATCTGAAAGTGATGAAAATGCCGTTTCTAATAGTCAAACGTTCAAACTGATTGCGAAAAAATTTGTAAAAAGCCAGCTTTTGTATTTCTAAACTACCCTACAGGAAAATGCCTACTGTTCATGAAATGATACGCATATCGCTGATACAACCTCCCAAACATTTCGAAAATAAGGGGAGCTAACCTTCCTGGAGATCTCTTCCAATGACGAAAATTGTCAGCCATGTTTGAATTTTTAACCCTTTACCTAAAAGCAGACGACACTTGCAAAAATAATTCTTGAATAACTAATTTTTTTCATTTTTTGTCTCAAAAACATAGGCTATGACCCCTCGTTGGAACGAGCTCGACGAGCTCGTTCCAACGAGGGGTCATAACCTATGTTTTTGAGACAAAAAATGAAAAAAATAATGAAAATTAATTGGCGATTTTTGAGAATAGCGCTGGCCGGTTTTGGCCGTTACGTTAGGTAAAAGGTTAACACAGTTCTTCAAACACGTTTTCTATCATTCTTGAAATGTGTTCACTCGTGGAGCGATACGAGCCTAGAGGTGGGAATCTACAACATTTAACCTGACTGAAAATATTTTCAAAGATGCAATTCGACTGAAAATATTTGTCCATTCGCATTTTCGTATGAAGAATGTCTTTACAAAACTGGTATTCAATGTAATCCAAAAGACGGCTTTATCCATATTACTGGTCTGTTCAACGTCTGCTCTTTCAAATTTTATTTTGTCAAGGTCTCTGTTAATATAAGGTCAGTGGTCAAACGTAATATCAAAGAACAAACAAACAAATATTTCCCACTAATCTACCATATGTTAGAAAAACGTGGAACAATTCCAATAGCTGTCAAACGAGAGGCAATCACTTTGTATTGATTTCTTCACGTTCAAGATCAAAAGCGAAAAAGTAAATTGCAAAATGTCTTCAGTTTGTTCAAATACACCGATCTGAAAAGGTCGAGTGTTTGATACGATTCACACGTTCGTTTCAAAAATCCCACAAAGAGTGCACAACAATCATGTCTTTAATTGTGATTATGGAATAACAGCATATCAACCTTTCAATAGCTTTATTTTTCATATTCTGATGGCGTTTTTGATCTGCGTCAAGATGGGCTTTCAAATGATCATATGCCAAGACAACACAACAACATCAATTTGAAGGATGCTTTTATGACTGTCAAAGAACAAAACACGCTGTTTCGTTTCTGTAGTGAATGAAAGACTGCAAGGGCATGTAATCAGCTGCTTACCCACAGAGTTCTGATATTTATTTATTGGTGTTTAAGGTCACATATATTTACACAATGTCTAATTGTGTCCGCATGATGGATATAAAGTCAAGTCTAGTCAACCGTTTATACCCATATTGCCCATTTTAGAGGACTTCCACTTCGCGCATTGGCTATCGGGTCCTATTTTAATAGTAAAACAGATCTTGTTTACCACAGTATATAAACACTGCTCCACTTCCTGGCGTTCCCACGGAGAAAAGTTTTTTTTTGATAGTGAAAGATGGCCCGAGTATGATGTGAATGGGGCATGATGTATTCCTAAATAGAGTTCTCCCAATTTGTTAGCCCTAATAACACTTGAAGGTATGGGGATTTTTATTCACGTTTGCGTTTCGACAGTCTACATCCTGACACGTTGCAGTTGTTTATATGCAAGCCTTGGCTGCCCACATCGGCAGCCAAGACTTGCATATAAACAACTGCAAAGAGACTTTGAATGTTTTGTCGTAGAAAAAAGTGATCAAAGTCGGAATTAGGCCCCTAGCCGTCACATATTTCCTCGAGGAATTGTCTAGCAAACAACAAAAGAGTTAACCACTCTTCCGGTCAAGGAACATGATATCTCGGAATTTCATTAGGTATGATGGCTGCAAAGTGAATGTTTGGGGTAGACCAATCAATATTTTCAACGTGCAGCGCCGAGACAGCACGTTGAAAAAATTAATTGATCTACCCCCAAATAATGAATATGTACTCTTTCAAGTGCTGTTATTAAATTGACATGGAAGATACCACCAGTGTTCAAAGGGTCAAGGATGGGCAGGCAGCACTTAATCCAACAGCACACAAGGCATAACAGGGTTATTGAGTTACTTTATTAGAAATGCAAATTAGGTTCCAACAGTGTGGTCTGCGGAAATCGCATTCAGGAACTCAATTTTGAAAGCGTAAACCTCATTTTCACCTTGAAGGATGATAACAAACTCTCAGGCCACCAGTCTAATTTTTTAAGGAATTCGAAGTTGTTATTAGCTGTTTGTTCACACACACTTTTGTTGAATTTGCGCCCAACTATCGTTGGTGTAGTGTGATGTTTCTTGAGTCCCAGTGATATGCAGATATCTTTTCGTGCTCCAGTCATAGATAGTGTAATCAATAAGTATTAAAATCTTCTTGAAGCAATCAAGATATTTCCACGGTGCAATGATAAAACTACTGTTGTTGTGAGTCTTCATTCCTAATGGTAATATCCGCAAAAATTCGGTCTAATCATGCCTCCATTCAGCAGTATTTCTTTCGTTGATTCACAGAAAAAGAATGATTATGGGATTTTTTCGATTCAGTCGTATTCAATATATCAGTTGGTCGGAGAAGCGAACCAACTGAAATATACCAGAGTAGTGGATCTAACATACAGTACAAACTAGAAGTCCCGTCACGAACTGTGCACTTATCTAGGCTTAATTGTGAGTAGTAATTGCGCGCAATTGTCATATCGAATCGCATCTAAAGCGCGGCAGGTTTTCCTGGTTACTCATAGTAAGCACAGGCAATGTTTCTGCCAGTGGACGTCCGGGTTACCCGGAGGTCCATTGGCTGGAACATTGCTTGTGTACAGGCCATATGTACATAATTTGATAGCCTTACTACTATGGTCATAACGCGGAGATTAAAGCGCAGATCGACGTGCTATTTGTGCGCATTTCGTGACAGGACTTCTAGTTTTAACTGTAGGCGGTGCATTATGTTAGGGCTGAACTTGTTCCAGACATTAACAGCGTAAAATTCATTGACATCAGACTGGTGCCTTGAGACCCTGGTCAAATGGTCGGTGAACCAACAGCCCATAAGAGAATCAAATTACTTACACAATTAGATTAGTGTCATGAGAGTTCAAATGAACAGTCCAAGAAATAAGCAAACGACTACAAAGGCGTTGATATTTAGCAACAACACACATGAAAAAATTATGCGAAGAGGGGCTTAAATAAAAAAAAAAATAAAAAATATAAAAGAAAGAAACAAAAATGGTATTATTAATTTATCGGCCTGGTGAAAACTCTTCTGTTCAGAAATGGACAGTCCATCTTTTTATTGCAGGTGCTCGGCACACAATTTGGAAATCACATAGAGATATTTGATAAATACTCATTCGTACAAGAATCGACGGAATATGACATCCCTAATAAATTATTAGGGGTGTCACACTCCGTCGCGATGATAGATCCAGAAGAGCTTGGGGAAATATTCCTATTTTTGTCCACCAATATACTTTGATCAAAGTATTATTAATAATTTTCCGAAGTTCCAGACGAAAATGCAGATGCGTTGAAGGAACTTGGTGGAGAGTCGGAGAGCCTGCTATGTTGTTTTTTTTCACGTATGTTGCGGAGGATTTTTCACACAAATATTCTGTATTCCATGACTGGTTGGATATTACATTATTTTATCTTATAACAAGAACGTAATTCCGCCATTACAAGTAAGAACGTCTATACAAAATATAAATTTGTACTGAGGGTAGCACCCGCATGTGCTATCACATGAGTCAGAAAGAGAAGGTTTTTTACCTGCACTCAATTGCCACAGAGTTTTACAGACGTTGATGCCACTGTTTTAGTTAACAGTAATTAACAATAAATAAATCACCAGCTCAGCGAAATATATTAGACCAGATAATTTTTTGCCACGACGATAATTCTTATATAGGCGTACCATACGTTGAACATAAAAAAACAAGGAAGCTCACAGCTGGGACAATACAATAAACTTCAGCAGTTTTAGCATTCGTAGAACAATAAATGGGCGTTACGTCATGCACGGCAGAAGAACGCAATACCATGACGTCATAATATTCATTCATAAAAAAATCAATTCACAACGCTGAATGGTTATCAAAATATGTGAAAATTGGTTATTACCAACATGTGGATCTCCGAGATGGTGCATTGAAGTCGAGACCTCGACTCTTGGCATACATCGACGAGTCCATTAGGACGTTTAGATGTATGACCTAGAGGCGAGAAAAGAGATTATTATAATCCCTGATGGGTACGGCTGTGGGATGGGAAAATCTCACCCGAGGGCAAGATATCTGGGCCAGAATCGAGGCTTGCCGAGTGTCTGGACCAAATATCTTGTCCCGAGGGTGAGATTTTCCCATCCCACACCCGTACCCATCAGGAATTATTTTTCTCCCCCGCCCCCCCCCCCCCACCATACATCGGTAGCGTTAGCCAGAGGTAATCGGCGGTCACGTGCTGATATGATCAACTCATTTGGTATTCGTTGTTTTGAAAAACTAATGACACCATCGGAAAGAGCATGCAAAAGTTATGTATATACCAAAGGTATATACCACGAAATCAATTAGGAACGGTGGCATCTTGGGGTTTGAAGAGTTTTAGAGCATCAAACTTTGATCACACGGCATTCTGATGACGTCAAAATGAATTAGTTGGTAGCAAGAAACTGATACGACATAATAACGTTATAAATGTATAATGTCACGTGGGTGGGGTGGGATACATCTGTCTCTCCCTGCTATCTCAACCTGGACAGACGTATGTTACACATGCAGTGGGGGGGGGGGGGGGGGGGGAGAAAATGGAATCGTTAACATATCGTCGCCCGCGTGCTAGAATGTTCTATGTCCCCTGTGGGACGGTATATTATCTCCCCTATGGGACATAGAACATTCTAGCACTCAGGCGACGATATGTCCCGATTTAAAATCTCAACTTCAATACACCATCTCGGAAACAAACATGGTGGAACTAGCCTATATGTTTTTTGCATTTTATTCTGCTCTCTGGACAATGTTTTTTGGTGTGTTACTGTATCGCAGAGAGCAGTTTTTGAAAACATTCGCAGCATTTTTGTAAAATTTCGGAACACGTAAAATAACAGAATATAAAAAAAAAAAACAAAGTGCAGTTACCAATAATGTTATACAGCGTGAATGTTTAGCGTACTTTACATTACACGAGAAACATCCTGTCTATTGGAAGTGTCGTTAAATCCCAAGAAACATGTACACAATATACAAGAATAAAACGACATTTGCTAATGGTTCACTTGAGTAACTAACAGTCTTCATTTTATGCTTACAAAAACATAGCTTCTGTGGTCCCAAGCTCTCAGGTCACCAGTCAAATTTTACAAGGCTTTCGACGTTGTTGTGGCCGGGAACCAGTCTAGCCCTTACATAGTCAACCTCCTATATTTTAGACTAAATTGTCTGGAATATTTCAGTTGATCGAAAACGAACCTATAGGTTCGCTTTTCGATCAGCTGAAATATTCCAGACGATTGAATCAAAAAGTAGGCTACCACAAGCAATCATTTTCTTTGAATTGATTTATTTATTTACCATCTACTGCATGTACACCTTGGGACACAGCGCCACCGTACCCCCCCCCCCCCCCCCTCCACCTAGACAATCGGGATTAAGTGCCTTGCCCACGCGCACAACGCAGTAACCCCTAGCGGGGATCCTACTGTGTACTTTTCGGTTTAAAGTCCAATACAACAACCACTGAGCCACTGTGCAATAATTGTTTCTCAGTCGCGAATTGATTTGGTCGAATCTTTAATGACATTACAATACTCTTAGACATGTCTGTCAACTAAATACTTATAAATGAAGATTTACCACGACTGTTGCTTTTGCTCCTGCTCTTTTCCCACCCGTTTCAAACGTTAACGTGTTAAATTATTTTAACAACGTTAAAAAATTTAACCAAGTTAATAACGTTTAACTTTGAAGATTATAATTGTACAATATGTAGCATTGTGTTGATATCTTGTGTTTACCCAAGCCGGATCGCGCTTGCCGATGACGTCGAATTTTGCGCCATTTGACGAAATTGAAGAACACGAATAATTTAGATGTCCGTAGCCCTAATACCAAAGTTGGCGAAGTTGGCCCGCCGATATTTGACGATACAACAATATTAGCTTCATCCGAACGCCTATTTTCCATGTATGGACTAGTATTCGAGCAACGGCGGATGTCTCTTTCTATGGATACGGACGCAGCGATTGTATTCTTAAATGAAAACATCGCTGAATGTTAGAACTAACGATAACCTGCGAGAACTATATTAACTACACGTCCCTGCACGTCCCCTGAATTCCAATGTGTTCTATGTACCAGTAGGCACATAGAACACATTGGAACTCAAGAGACGAACTGTGCGTAATTTCAATTATATTCAAATTCAAATCAATAAAAATGGCCGAAGTTATTAAAATTTTGTTCGTTTTAACATTTAATGTCATTTAACTCGTTAACGCAGAATTATTTAACACGTTAATGTGTTAAGGGAAATTTTAACTCCTCCCAGCCCTGATCACTTGGAGTGAAGTTTCCTCACCAGCAAAAGTTCAAATTATATGGAGGAGAGCAGAGGAGCACAGAAAACTTAACTAATCAATGTTTTTTTTAACCCCCATAAGGGAATGAATCATATTTCAAGGTTGCTTGGAGCACTGAAATGACATAAGTGTTCCACGTATTTTATTCTCCAATGGACCGAAAGGAATGAGAAAATACCCAGTGTTTTCTGAATGTACAATAATCGAGAAAACACGTCCGTAATGTTTCACGTTGTCTACTTTTTTAGGATTGGTCCTGCATGCTATATCTCGGTACGGTGAATGTAAATATTTCTGAACTGCTTTTTCATTGCGACACTGGAAAACAGCTGTAATTAAATAGATTTTAATCCTGTTTTATCCGCCAATTATACAACGGTATGTTTAACGTAAGTCAAAAGAATCCCAAGATTTCATCCGTGTAAAGTTCCAGAGATTGCAAAAACCCTAAATTTCGGTAATTTTCACACGAATCGAATAGCACCTCAAATCAGCGAGGCACCCGGAAAGACTGAACAGTTCTGACATATGGAATCTTAGCAACAACCATTTAGGCTACGCGAATCGAAAATGTCTGACCCCTTTGGATATAAAATGTCGATTAACGCTCGACTGGAGAGCGACATCCTACCACAACACTTCTCCACTTTTAATCTAATGTCTATTCCAAGAACGGTGTGCAATTGAACATGCTCCTACGTACATTGTGGAATTCTAATTACGATACCACTTCCGACGGTTGTTCATTAAAATTATCCAATAAATTTAACGTAATAAGACCTCCGGATGATCGTCTGAGCGATCGATTCGGACTTCCGCGTTGTGTTCTTGGGCAAGGTACTTAACCCCGATTGTCCACATGGGGCACGATGACGCCGTGTACTAAGGCGTACTGCACGTCGATAATGCGCATGTTTTCAACCAATCTAACCATGCCCGTGCTGCAGTGCGGAGTTACGATGTTGGGGAGCTGGCAGCTGCTGGTCGTTGCTCGGTGGTTCTCTCCGGGTACTCCGGCTTTTTCCATCCGTAAAACTGTCACCGACACGATATGACCTTGGCTGTTAAAGTGTCGTTAAACCCTAATAAATAAATAAATAAATAAATAAATAAATAAATAAATAAATAAATAAATAAATAAGATCTCCATCAATAAAACCAATGTTATTTGGATAGTGACTTTGTTGTATTCTGGGCACAGATTTTCCACAATCAGAGAATTTGTTAAATATCTCCTTGATCTTCCCGAGAAAATTCTCGAAAAAATCCAAGTCAAATTTCCATCAATCTTAGAGAAACATGTATGTGACCGTACCATTATATTATGCGAGGATATACAAGTATGTAAATCCTGGGGGAGCGGAGTGGGGGTTGAGGTGACACAACCCTAGATTATTTGTCTCGTTGGACAGAAGTTGATCAGAGTACCATTGCCTGGCAAACTTATCACAACTGGAACAAGGACGCAGGAACCTGGGGCCGAACCTGCACGTTACTTTTTCCAGAAATATTTGAGAGAGAGAGAGAGGGAGGGGGACGGGGAAAGAAAGAGAGAGCGAGAGAGGGAGGGAGGGAAAGAAAAAAGAAAGAAAGAAAGAACAAGTGAAAAGGAAAAAAGAAAAGAAAGAAAGAAAGTTTAGACAAACTCCATCTTCACCAATCTGCTATTGCAACCTTATTGGGGATCAGCAGCAAGGGGCTAACATATTCTTTACTCTAAAGATAAACATTCCCTAGTTTCGTTTGTCTTGACTGCATTCTTCTTAAGGTGCAGGTGCTCGAGTTTCAAACATAGCTTTGTGTATTGTATGCCTAGCATGCTACTAAGACACGGGGACCATGAGTGATACATATCAGTGCGTGGGTGCCTTTGTATAACCGTGCACCCACCGCCGTTCCCCCAGTTCCAAGTTCTTCCTACGCCCCTGAATTGGAATAGTTGGGAAAAGATCTGAAGTTAAAACATCCGGTTATAGATAGCCACAGTGAAAATCCAGCATTTTCAAAAGCATGTGGTAAACTTGGCTTGTTCAATGACTTCCGAATTGGCATAACATTGTCGCATAGTTCTAATTTGGAGATATGCGAGACAGACCAACCCTCGAAACCACCAGCGGCAATCGGCAATGCCGTAGTAAACCTCGTGGCAGTAGACTATAGAACAGTCGCCGTGGACTGATCACTTTCCATGGATGGGCAATATTTCCATGGATGCAATAATATTAGATTCTAAACACTAATTATATGAATAATCATCACAAATTTAATTACAGAACCCGGTGCTTCATTAATTAAAATTTTGCAGTTGGTGATTTGCAATTACCTGGTAAATGCATACGCGGACATCACTGTCCACGCGTGGATTACGACCTGCCCATGGCCACAGTAGTGTACGATTTTAATGACAGTTTTTATATTTTTTTTATTTAACCCTTTACCTAACATGAAAGGCAGACGACACTTGCAAAAAAATTCTTGAATAACTATTTTTTTCATTTTTTGTCTCCAAAACATAGGTTATGACCCCTCATTGGAACGAGCTCGACGAGCTCGTTCCCATGAGGGGTCATACATGTAACCAATGTTTTAGAGACAAAAAATGAAAATATAATTAAAATTAATTGGCGATTTTTGAGAATAGCGCTCTCCGTTTTTTTGTCGTTTCGTTAGGTAAAGGGTTAAATAATATAATTATCGTTAACAATGAAAAGTAATAAACAGAGTAATCGCTTGACTGGACTGGTTTCGTAAAATAATTCATTCGCGCTCACGTGTTTGTACAACGTCCCTCACCTCTCATAACCTATGTTTCTGAGACAAAAAATGAAAAAAATCATGACAATTAATTGGTGATTTTTGAGAATAGCGCTGGCCGGTTTTGGCCGTTACGTTGGGTAAAGGGTAAAACATATTTTATTTATACACCTGGAACTTAACTATGCACTTACTGAAATGTTTCATGACAGTGAAGTTGTTGTTACCGATTATTATGTTTTAATGATTGCTATGTCTTGCAGTACATTTCATCTAGTGAAAGGTGATGTTTCTGGTTGATAGCGTACCCCAAACACATTCCCTGGTCCATGCGAAGCATGCTACCTTCGAATGTCACAAAAGACACTATTATCCACAGGCAATATTTGGGTACAAAACAAGAAACTTTGTCACTTCTTTTATCAAAAAATATTGACATGACAAGGAGGAGACTGTCAGAGGCACGGAGATGGCAATTCGTCGGTATGCAATGAACCGATATCTCATTCAAAGCTATTGGAAAGCAACTTGGCTATAGTCATTCCGTCATAAGCAGACTTGTCCAAAATCAGAAAAAGCCAACGATGTTAAGGACCGACCAAGGCCTGGACAACCCCAAAACGACCTCTGCTCGGGAAGATCGCATCTGGCACGCCTCGTTAGGCGTGTGCCCTTTCCTTCAAGTGGGATTTTGAAACGCCTTTGGCTCCCCAACGGGCCTTTGTGCAACAGAACTGTCCGAAACCGTCACCAAGCATCCAGCTCTGTCTGATCAGCATCGAAGTCGACGTTTGGAGTGGTGTATGGCACGACAACATTGGAATCTCAGTACGTGGAGGAGAGTCCATTGGTCAGACGAGAGGAGGTTCCTGCTTCACGTCACAGATGGTCACACGAGAGTGTGGCGGAAGAGAAATACCGCTTACGTGTCCAAACCTACTGTTCCTTATGGTGGAGGAACAGTAATGATCTGGGGATGCCTCTCCCATGATTGTAAACTTGATACGGTGACTGTACGTGGGAATCTCAGTGGTCATCAGTACATCCGGGACATTCTCAATCCGGTTGTCGTGACTCATTTTGACAACCACATTTTGTCTACTCGCCCTGAATTCATGGACGACAATGCAAGGTCACATCGTTCCCATGCTGCGAGAGCATTCCTTCAGAACAAAGCTATTACAACACTGTCGTGGCTTGCAATGAGCCCCGATCCGAATCCCTTAGAACCTATCTGGAACTTTGTTGGACGTCGTGTGCAAGCAAGGGATCCGTCTGCACAGAATTTGGCAGATTTGGAAGCATGGAGAATGGCAGCAGTTGCCTCTGGACCGTATCAGACGGCTGTCTGGTAGCATTGGGAAGGGGTGAGGCTGTCATCCGGAAACGTGGTGGATACACTCGCTACTGACGTCAGACACTGCTATTGTGTTCGGGAGATCACAGGTTACATTTTTTGTCAGTACTTACCGCCATTGTTTCATCATGGACCGTTCCAGCACCATATTTGTCGAGAAAACAATTTTCCATCAAAAACTTTAGTGACAGATATGTGTAATTAGCGCCATTAAAATACTGCATATTTTCATCATTGTGTTGTCTATCATTTGTCAGTAGACCATTCTTTCCCCAAACAATCATTGTTGGCCATCGGAAAGATAGCATGAAAGTAATGAAAGCTTCTATTAACAAAAAAAAGGGGTGCTTAATTAAGTTCCAGGTGTATATTTCAAAGTAGATCGGAATTGGTGAGCAGGATTGCGCCTATATTCACATCTTTACCTAACAAAGAATAGATTAACAATATCCACAAACACGTGTGGAAGTGACGGTACAAATTTTGTTTGGGCGTTGGGTGAAAATGCCACCAGTCAATGACTGTGACTCGTCTCAGGAGAATTGTTCTTTGATGCTGAGATTCCTTTCTTTAACCCTTACCGATTTCTTTTTAATCACCTCCACATGTTCATTTGGCGATTATAAGATAAATACAATACATTTTATAAATATAATTACAATATGATACTCGTATTTCTACAATATGATATTTAGGAAACTCGTTAAAAGCTCGGCAAAATGGAAAATTCTAGATCCGTCTCATAAACATTCATTCCATATTCTCCATGCATCAATAAAATGTATGCTCTGTCCGATACAGTTAAAACTAGAAGTCATGTCATGAAATGCGCACAAATAGCACGTCGATCTGCGTGTTAATCTACGCGTTAAGACCATAGTACGGCTATCAAATTCTGTACATATGGACTATGCACAAGCAATATTTCAGCCAATGGACCTCCGGGTAACCCGGATGTTCATTGGCAGAAACATTGCCTGTGTTTGCGATTAGTAACCAGGAGAACCTGCCGTTCCTTGGATGCCATTCGATATGGCAATTGCGCGCAATTCCTACACGCAATTAAGCCTACATAAACGCACAGTTCGTGATAGGACTTCTAGTTTTAACTGTAGCTATAAAATAACTCAATATAATATAATTTTCTCTAATGTTATCTGATCTCCTTGTACTTAGTTGGTCGGGGTGCGTTTTTCGTGACTGAGTGAATGTGTTTTTACTATCGTATCAATGTTTTTGCTTTGTCTTTGCTCATTTGTTGATAATATCTTGAAAGTGCCCAACGGTGCAGTTATGACCTAACTGTCGTAGGTGTGCTGTAAATGCGTTAAATTTCGTGGTCCTGGCACATCATTCGAAAACGTACATTATTACCACTTTGGTGGGCGTTCTCTGTTATATTAAAGGGTCATGTTGGTGAGCCTGACAGTTGCTCGCCGTTGCTCTGTGGTTCCCTCTGGGTACTCCGGATTCCCCCCCCCCCACCCCCGCAAAACTGTCCGACACGAGGTGACCCTGGCTGTCGAAAGTGCCGTTAAGCCCCAATAAATAAATACTGATACAAGAATTAAATAGAGTCATATTATATATCAAAATAATGCCTAGAGTACAAGGACATGTAATTTATTTATTCGAAACCAAATTGTTTTTTTTTTCGATTTTGACAACAGACAAGCTTCCAAAGGTATAAGTAACGAATTGCAAAAATCACGAATAGATCGGTAATTCCAATGACAGGGTTTCAAATAAATGACATCGAACTCAAGACTCGGAGAAAGCACATTTCACCATTTTGTCTCCGTTGTGTTACAAATGCCCCAAAGAAAATTGCACTAAAAATAAATAAGCTTTCAGTTCAATACCATGTTGGGAAATAGGTCACATGACGGCTTGTCACCATATGAGGAAAATTGTGAACTTAGGGAAAGTATTGTTTCCAAAGCTCTGAGAGCTGCAGGAAAGGCCACATTTTTTTCAAACCTGCAAGGTGATGGAATTGAAAACGCTCAATACTTCAAGGGGAACGTTAATACATCGACAATCCCGTCATTGCCAGATAAAGTCGAAATTGCAGGACAATTTTTCAATTTCCTTATGCAGGGATGCCATTTTTAGAAATGGATAATTACCCCTCTGTTTCATAATATTGTAATTTGGTTGTTATCGAATCGTACAAATATGAAAATGGATAAATAGGTTTCAAAACAAAAATATATCCACACAAACATCAACCCTTTGAACCCCAGAGGCCGCTTTTCCGGCCCAGTAACATGATACTTCATAATTTCATTAAGTAGATTGACTTTTGAGTGAAGGTGTGGTGTAGACTAATCAATATTTTCAACGTGCAGCCTCAAGGCTGCACGTTGAAAATATTAATTGATCTACCCCAAATAATGAATATGGACTCTTCCCGTTGCTGCTCTTGATTGATATGGAAGATACCACTAGGGTTCAAGGGGTTGATATTAATCCTTATACTTATGTTTGTACGACAATATCATTTGATTGAAGGTCGAACTACAATTATCACAACTTCGTGCTTCCATTTCCATGTTTGTCTGCAATCCAAATGATTGCAAACACACAGAGAACAACAACGCTTTTAGCTGTCCATCTACAGTGAAATTTCGGAACATCGTAACGTTAACTTTAATGCCACGCTTTTTCATTCAGTGTCAAATCGATCTACTCCGATCTTATCGCTTGAGCCTTGTTAATATGAAATTGGTGTCATGTAAACAATGAAGGCCTCAAACATCAACAATCCCTCGTGGTTAGATCTGTAAGATTAGTACTGATCAGCAGATTACCGAAATGATCGTAATCTGATAATCATTTATGAAATTACAGATAAATGAAATCATTAACCGAAATAGTGGCGGTTTTGTTCACACCTTTATTTGACTGATTGGATTCAGTCAACAAATAACGTATTATTCTTGTAAAATCGACCAGTTCAAATAACAATCCACCTTCCTGGGAACACACTACAGGAGGATGATAATAAATCATAGAATGAACAATTACACACTCTAAACTGAATCAATTGGTCGTTATTATTTTGTTTTAATGTTAATATTGATGGTTGTTCCTATCTTTGTTGCCGTAGTTCACTTTATTTGTGTATTTAATTGGCACTTGTCACAACCAAACACCAGAAATGACCCACAATGTCCCACATGATACGAAATAAATAAATTAGGGTAGTCTTTTCCCCTTAGTTTATCAATGAAATGATTTTTGTGAATTTGACAAGGATGTCAACCCTTTCGCTGCCACGCCCTCTTTAGCCATATATGAAGGCCCTCTGTGTACGCCTTTATGCGAGGAATTTTAATAAAAAATATGACATACTTGAAACTCTACCATCTGAGTAATTGTTGGAAAGGGCTCTCTGAGCCCTTTCCAACAATTAATCAGATGGTAGGTTTGATCTGCGCATACAAGAACGTACAGATAACCATCATAAAATAAGTGACAATAGTCGTTTTCGGCGGCGTGAGTGTTAAACTATATTCATCTGAATTATGAGGTGTAATTACTGCAAAATGTTCGCACTGTACAGTTCTCATTTTTCATTCATGAAGTCAATTGTGCCTCCATATATGTTGTTCTGTACTGTATGGGGTTGACCCCTGCTGAACTTTTTTCGTCAAAACAAAAACCAAAACAAAATGGCAGCTTTTGGGGAATTGTAGATACCCTGGATTGGAGTTAGTGTTACTACTGATTCTTCTCATAAATGCCAAAAAAGATTTCTCCGAGTCTGTGCTAGAAGGATTGCCAAATACAACCATTCAGTTATTTTAAGGGAGTTTATCGTCAAAATGTTGGTCTCTCACTTATGCCATAGGAGACTTTCAGGCGGTGATATCAACCACAATACAACAGTTCCCTAGCTAATTTAAGTTTACATATGTTCTATGTTTCTTTCCAAACATTTTGGTATATACTTTACAGGGGTTATTTCTTTCTAGCCTTTTTTGGACTTTGACGAACATTTTCTGAATGTTGACCAAAGTAAGGTTGAGCGTCCCTTTAATGGAGTTTAGCGGGGAGGTAAAACTCAGGAATTCATGACGCCATGCAACCGTAAACAACCGTAAACAAGCGGCGGACGTTAATGGAAACAAAATTTTATTAAGGCCCGTTAAGACTGAATAGCAGCACTCTAGCTTATTAACGGCCCTAGACTTCGTCTTGGGCTGGTAATAAACCCTCGGGTTTATTCATTCCTCTCGATCCGTTTTTAAACCGTAATGCCTTCCAAACTCATGTTATTGTTATATTACAATTATACAGTTATATTACAATGTGAGTCGGTGCTGAACGTTAGCAAGTCTCCATTCATTACAATGCTGATAGAATTAGTTACAAATTAGTATTTCTGTAAGCTGTTCACAATAGTTTTGCTCTTGAATATTCGATAACCCGTGTATCAGGTTACGTTGAAAACTATAAAACCTTCATCTGCACAGGCGATGGCATGACTGCAATGATATGAATGGCGGAAATTTTTGCCACGTCAGTGTACCTTATAATATAAGTAACCACCTTGTATTAAATTAAATCGACTGAAATGAATTATTTGTCGCATTATCGGAGTAATATCGCGGATTGGACGTGTTAAGTTTTGTATGAACAGCTAAGCACTCCATACAACTTTACACACTCCTATCACATTAAAACTCTGATAAAGCGATAGATAGTTCAGTTCAGTTCTAATACGATTTCCAAAACAGAGAACATAAGGTTACAATACACTATATAGAGGCAAACAACGCCCCCTAGGATTTTACCTCAACATTTAATAGAGCATAAAATCTTAGGGATCAGCTGATTGGGCCAATAGCTGTAGAATTTGGAACCCTCAATAAAACATATTAAAGGGTCTGTTTTGGAAAAGATTTGAAATATTTGCACTGGCTTTGGTCTCCAAAATATAAGAGTTTAAAAAATAGACTGGGGAGGGGGGGGGGACAAGAAAAATATGTCTTGTGAATTCAGTGTGAATCTCGACGGTAGTAGAGGAAACCCCAAATTTAAATACAGAAATAACACGGTAACATATATTTTTCTCCAGTTTTTCTGCAGTGCAGCCGCAATGGATTGGTCACTTTCCACGGGTGGGCAATATTTTCACGGACGCAATAATAGTAGGTTTCAAACACTAATTATAGGAATAATCATCAAAAAGTTAATTAATGAAGCACCGGGTTGTACCCGGTGCTTCATTAATTAATTTTTTGCTGCTGATGACTTTTATTACCTGGTCAACGCATGCGTGGACATCACTGCCCACGTGTGGATGACGAACAATCCACAGCGACTGTACTGTAAATGGATTGAGAATTGTTTTGCTCCAAATAGGCTCGATGAGCTGAGGAGAGAGAAAAAGGTTAGCACTGTCGCCAATGCAAATCTTTTAGTGTACTGTAACCATGAGCACTGCGACACGATTTTTTTTAAAGTATGAATTTCAGCATCAGTGTGAAAACCAGAAGACATGAAATTGTTATCTTTCGCTTTTGCCTGAATCCCGGAGAACTGAATAGAAGTCACTTTAAAACTCGGCTCAGTTACCAAAAAAAAAACCCTAATCATTTATTCACGTAAATATGAAAGCGGGCATAAGTGCTTAAATTTAAAACATCTCGGCGAAACAAGCATTAAGAGACCGTTTAGGAGATGGAGTTTTGTCGCAAAGGTTGAAGATAATAATAAACTTGAATATGGATTTTTATCAATCGAGTTGAGGTTTTCGCCGTGTTTATGTTAATATTAATCTTACCATTTCACAGCACAATGAGATAAAGTATTCCCTGTTTTAGCCTAACCAATGGGAAGTTATTGGTGGAAGCTCTATGTTAGTTTTGCTAAAGCAATGTAGACTCTTTTTCCCGAATGGACTAGCTAATTTGTATTAAACACAAGTTTTCGTTAGTCATACCCTTCCTCAATATATAAGAGGACTTCTGATCTCATTTTCCAAAAGTTATCTTAAAATTCTGTTCACACATAAATTATAGTTTGAATTCAAGACACCCGTTGCAGTAAATTACATGTACAATTAAAACTGGAAGTCCTGTCATGTAGCGCGCACAAATAGAACGTCGATCTGCGCGTTAATCTACGCGTTATGACCATAGGAAGGCTATCAAATTATGTACATGCGGACTGTGCGCAAGCAATGTTTCAGCCAATGGACCTCCGAGTAACCCGGAGGTCCATTGGCAGAATCATTGCTTGTGTTTGCTATGAGTAACCAGGAGAACCTGCCGTGCTTTGGATGCCATTCCATATGGCATTGTGCGCAATTCCTACGCGCAATTAACCCTAGATAAGCGCACAGTTCGTGACAAGACTCCTAGTTTTAACTGTATTCGTGTTTCAAAGGATGGGTTTTTATTTGGGGAACAAAGAACAATTTATCCAAGTCAATAGACACCAACGTAATTAATTATCTGCTGTTTCTTCCTATTCCAAAATGGTTTCTTCCGACAGTTTGACCTTTGTGAAAGTAGCAACATTCTCATTACCAGACCACTCACAAGACTGTGCCTTGTAACCCTTTGAACCCTAAAGTTTTTTTCGGTTCAGAATTGTGATACGATTTGAATTCAAAAAAGGAGAAAGTTTTTCAGTAGATTTGTGTGGTAAACTAAGCAAGATTTTCAAGGATGCACGTTGAAAATAGTGATTTGACTTCCCAAAGTGACAAATATAGACACTTCCAGTTGATGGTGCCGAACTAGCATAGAAGGCATCATCAGCGTCCATGGGTTAATGAACAAGAACAAGAGGCTCTAAAGAGTCTGTAATCGCTTACCGGGAAGAACTACATATCCCTCAATTATTCTAATCAGAATCAAAGAATGCAGCTGGCTGCCATGCTCCTCCATCTGAACGAAACAGAATGATAATTATTTTCAGAGGTCTTTCAACACATTATTTTTTGCCAAGTTTGGTTCACATTGCCCAAGTAGTTTCAGAAAAGAAGATGAAAATATGATTTCCCATAGGGTTTCCATAATAACTATGAGCCGCAATTGCGGCCCTGTTTGCAACCCGATCAATATTAAATGCGGATCGTTTGGGAGAGGGGTGTTCCAGTCATCAATCATGCGAAGTGTCAATGCATTTGGACTTGCAGTTTCAGAGGAGAAGATTTTTTGAAAATTGACCAATCAGAATCAAAGAGTGTCTCTGACGGCCATGTTTTTCATCCGATAGGAACAAAACGAGGAACGTTTGTAGGGAACCGGTCTTGTCAAGTTTGGTTCACATCAGCTCAGTAATTCCAGAGAAGATGAAAATGTGATTTCCCATAGGGTTTCCATTGTAAATATGAGCATTAAATGAGGATCGGTGATAGAGGGTATCACATTCATCAATCATGTGAAGCTTCAAAACATTTGGCCTTGTAGTTTCAGAGGAGACGATTTTTAACTATCGACCAATCAGGCTCAAAAAATCCCCCTGGTGGTCACGTTTGTCATCCGACGAGAACAAAACGAGGATCGTTTGTAGCGGCCCTCCCATAGACCATTTCGGCCAAATTTGGTTCACATCCACTCAGCAGTTCAAGAGAAGAGAATGAAAATGTGAAAAGTTTACGGACGCCAAGTGATCGCAATAGCTCACGTGGTTCGGGCCAGGTAAGCTAGAAAAAGGGGATTTGGATTTGTATGGCAAACTAATTGCAAGCACTTAACGTGTGTTCTCACAAAAGATTTTTATCGTACGTGTTTTATCGAACGTCTTTTGTCGATCGATTTTTGTCGAACGTCAAAAATCTGAATGAAGGCTGTTCTCACTATAGACTTTTGTCGCACGAGTTTTCTCTGGAGGCTGGTCGGCCATAATCTCTTCGACAAATCGAAATGATCTTTCGATAAAAGAAATTGAAATGAAACGATTTTTGATTGTTTCGACAAAAATCGTTTCAGTAAAAAATCGAAAGAAAGTCATCCGTCTTGCGTGTTCTCACAATAGATTTTTTTTCGATCGACACCAACTTTGTCGATCGACATCAACTTTGTCGTTTGCTGGAAAAATCGTACGATAAAAATCTGAAGTGAGAACACTGCTTTAAATTTATAAGATGATTCATATTATCATCTCGAACATTTATTCTACATGTGGCGTAGAAACACGTGGACTGAGATGCTTTGAAGCTGGGACTCTGCAGAGATTCGAAATTCGGTTCAATTTGAAATCGTCTCTTCAATCTGACTGGCATGGAACTTTTAGAATCGCCGAAATATTCTCGACCCGTTACCAAGCATCTCTTCCTGACCTTTTTCTTATATCAGCAGGTCTCCTTTAAATCGTCGCCTGAGTGCTAGAATGTCCTATGCCCCATAGGGGACATAGGACATTCTAGCACTCAGACGATGAAATGATACCGTATGACAGAAGAAGAGTTCAAGCAGGTTCCGCTTCCTACGCTATTTACATTCCGTTCTGGTTTGGTTTGGTTTGCCCAAACAGACGAGTCGCTGCTCAATGCATATACACTTTATGTGTTTGTATTGTCGGCCGTATTTACAATCGGATCGCAACTCGCCTTGACGGACTCGTTGCGATCCGACTGCAAACACGACATCGAATCTGATACAAATTACAGAACATGCATATGGTCACGATAATAATAATTTGTCTAACAATCCTGTTACATAAAGCCCTTTCCCCCATATTTCAGTTTAAATTGGGTTGAAATTGGTCAAAATTTCATGAACTTTATTTTAATGCGTAATAACAATGCACATATGTGATAGTGCGGCGTTTACCGGAAATTGAATCTGTCTGATACGGAATCGGAACAGGACTGATACAAACGTTTTTTTTTCGAAGTTTTGGGTTGCAAATTAAGTTCATTGTTAGATAAACGATCTGAGAGCAGACTGACTATATTTATGGGTGTAAGAAGATGCAATATTTACAATCCGAAGAGCCGCGAAAGTCGATTAGATATTCGATTTGAAATCTCTGATTCGATTTGGGATTCGTGTTGACCCGAAATCGAAGATTCGCAGCGGCCTATTTGAAGCAGTAGTTTGCTAGTTTTAGACTTCAAAGAGACAAGAGTTAAGAAAAGTCAACTCCAAAATAGTTTTGTTTTTTATATTATTTGGGAGAATAATAACACTGCGCATACAAGTGAACGAAAAACAAAATAAACATTATACAGAAAGAGTAAAGGTACTATTTTCTGTTATATAAAAGGGTTTTACACTCGGTGACTGCCTTGTTTCAAATTAACTAGAATGTGGTATAAAACGTTTAGCTTTCTATATTTTTTATTACACGCCTATTGTTTGAAATCCCGATCTACAGCAACACTAAACCACACGGAAAATGAAAATAGGTTTTGCACACATGTGCGGAACGGAAATCGTTGACGGACTATTTTAAAATAGAAACGAAATTTCACTGGAATTTTCAACAAATCGTGTACCGCCATTACAATTTGAATCGCTAGCGATAGCTAAAAAATCGTCACCGGAGTTCCAATGTATTCTATGTGTCAGTGGGTACATGGAACACGTTGGAACTCAAGGGGCGAAACGATAACACGGGTTCGCCTCGCAAATTTGGTTGGCGATACAATGTGTTCTTTTTTTTTATAGTTGTCAACTGAATTGTTGAGTGTCCATCTAATAATTGTTTTTATAGACGGGAAAGCGTGTAATAAACACAGAACGCCACGCGCGGGTGAGTAGGTTGATCGATATGGCACATGTGCCATATCGATTAACGCATTCACATACGCGTGTCGTTCTGTGTATATATTATTTAATAAATATAGCATGGCTTTGAGTTGACTATGCCGAAATAGTGGTCCTCGAGGAGAGGATAGTCCCGACGCTACGCGTCGGGACTATTCTCTCCTCGAGGACCACTATTTTGGCATAGTCAACGAAAAGTCATGCTATATTTATTTTATTAGATGTGTGTGTGTGTGTGGGGGGGGGGGGGGGGGGGGGGGGGGGGGTCTTCATCGGTCATATATGCAAGATAATATTCTTATTCACAGCCAAAGAGAAAATGGTTTAAACAGGTAAACTAAGTTAATTCTGCCACTCATAGTTCTGGGATAGAGAGGTAGAGAACCAAAACCCCAAGAAACACAATACCATTATTCCATTAACCCCCTCCCCGCCCCCAACACTACTACAAACATCACTTTCGATACACATATTTTTATTTCTCCAAACTAAATGTAATAATGTATATGGGACGTGATGTCTTGTAAAGTATTTACGCTTCAATGGAATTTTCTAAGCGAATTCGAATGTTACTATTTATAACCGTGCACTATTACCGTGCACTATTCTTTTTTTTCAAAAATGATAGTAGGTCTGTGCGATTCCGCTGACGAACTATCGGAAAATAGGGTGTTTCTGTTCAACCAATCAGAACGCTGGAAAGTCACGTGACATCTAATATACGAAAAATAATACATGTAGATTGCCAAACAATTTACACAGTGGTGAAACATTACTTTCAACGTAAAACTTTGAGTTATATTTGAAATCTCCACACCCCAACACAAAGTTCACTGTCAAATTTAGGAAAGTAAAGGGGAGAACACTTAATGAAATGCATTTTGAAAGATTAGATGCAGTTACGTGAATTCACGTGTGTTGAATGTGAGGGAAGGCGGGACGTAACGAGGAATGGTTGTTTCCTATGTGTTAACCCTCTATCTAACGAATTGGTCGCATCTACCCGCATCATTTACAAATCGAGCAGTTGAATAAAATAAAAAATCAAATCATTTCAATAAATCAAATCATGCGACCGTTCATTGGAATGTGTTCGATGGGCTAGTTCTAATAAGGGGGTCACATGATATGATACTGTTGAAATTTTTTTGACAAAATTGATTAAAAAATCATTAAAATAGCAAGGTTTTAAAATGTTGATGAGTGATAAAATATGGGAAATGGTCAGATAGCTATCCTAAATTGTGTCACGCAGTTGCCTTTCTTCAACAGTGATAATGACATATCACATTTTTATACCACGATTATTGTATCGATTCAATTTATTTATTTATTTATTTATTTATTTATTTATTTATTTATTTATTTATTTATTTATTTTTTTATTTATTTATTTACTGGGTTTATTGACACTTTCGACAGCCAGGGTCACCTCATGTCAGAGAGTTTTACGGGTGGAAGAAGCCAGAATACCCGGCGAGAACCGCCGAGCATCTGTGAGCAACTGTAAGACTCCACAACGTACTAACTCCAACTAAGCAGGGTTAGCATTGGTTGAAGACAAGTGCACCATCGACGTGCAGTACTCCTTAGCGTACAGCACGATCGTGCCCCTTCTTGGGCCATTGGGATTAAGTGCCATGCTCAAAAACACCATACAGTTACCCCTGGAGAGGATCTAACCGTAGACCTTTCGGTTTGAAGTTCAATGCCGTAACCACTGAGCCACCGCGCGCCCATATTAATTCAAAGTTACCCAATACAAAGCAAACATTGAGAAATGTGCTAGGTACAATCCGCTTGGAACCCGGCTTACGTGTTAGCAGCCATTTAAGAACGCATCTCAGATTGATCGTTACGCATCGGAGTGACGTTACTGCGTGACTTAAATTCTTCAATACAAAACGGTGTTAAGCAAGAATGTGAACAGGCCCTCAAAGCTGATATTTTTCTTCAAACTCATTCACTTATTTCAAGCTGAATCGTGGTCTAAATATAGAACACACCTCGGGTAGAGTATGGGTGGTAGCAATCAACGGCCATTGTGGGAGTTTTGTTGCATTTCAAGAGCATCCTCGGCGCTCGTGAAATAAAGAAAAAGCCCACAACTCGAGTTGTCTATTCCATTCTCCCTGCACTTCACCCTCGTTGTGTGATAAGGCAGGACCGCTGTCAGTGATAATTTCACTCAGGAGCACCTTGAATTCTAAGTTTCACCGTTCTGGGACTTGACAACCATTACTTATTCCCAGTTCCTTATTCGATATTCTAATCAACCGATAAAACGGTTGATAAAGAATATCGAATAAGGAACTGGGAATAAGTAGCGGTTGTCACGTCCGTCACCATTCTTAGTCAAACAGAAATAGGAGGCTCAAAAATAAAAAAAGGATATTCCGTTTGGTTTTGACTCTCCATAGAACCCTGACACACAAATAGTTGACTCGAAACCAAATGGAATGCTTTGATCTTTCGGTACCTGGTGCAATGAAGCAAAATAATTTGTAAGAAAGATAACGGTACTCTGGCAATGTATTCTAATATCACATAAGAAGCCATTTGTTGTTATGACGATTTAATCCCACCCTACATTACCTCACCTCCCATATTGGTTTTGCGGAACTCATATTTTATTTTGAATATCAATTCTTTTACCGCAAACGACAATTTTACATTTGTCTCTTACATATGCCAGTTCCTAGCCAACATTCTTTGAGATTCATCATTCTGAGACTAATAACACGATTTGAAAATTATTTTTGAGATTTTTTGAACCGATGAAATAGTTCAACACTATGCTAGCTATCGTATCGGTCAATATAATACTTCATTATATGACAGGAAAATCTAGTAATTTAATTGGCTAAAACACTGGTCATAAGTGTTAATACCCTTCAGTATTGCTGATCGAAATCGAGTTGATATTTCATCGCCCAATCGGGGGCGCGGTGGCGTTGCGGTAACTGGTTCTCGTCAGTTCACCGAAGTTAAGCAACGTCGAGTCCGGTTAATCCTCGGACTGGTGACCGTCTGAGTGATCGATTCCCGCGTTGTGTCCTTGGGCAAGGCACCTAACCCCGATTGTCCACATGGGGGCACGATGACGCCGTGTACTAAGGCGTACTGCACGTCGATGGTGCGCATGTCTTCAACCAATCTAACCCTGCCTGTGCTAAAGTGCGGAATTACGATGTTGGGGAGCTGGCAGCTGCTCGTCGTTGCTCGGTGGTTCTCTCCGAGTAATAATAAATAATTTATAAGCCTAAAATCCACAAAAGTGCTCTTTGGCTTTACAAAAACTAATGGAATGCCCGTTGGAAGAAATGTGTTTTCATGCTTTTCTTGAATGAATTTAAGATACTGATAGTTTTTATATGTTTTGGGAGTGAGTTCCACACAGTGGGGGCAGCCACAGAGAATGCTCTGTCACCTGCAGTCTTCAGTCTTGCCCTTGGCTGTGAGAGCGAAGTTTCATTGCCGGACCTTGAAGCTCGGGCTGGTTCATACCGATTTACAAGCTCAGTGAGGTAGGGTGGTGCGGCTTCCTCCACCCGTAAAACTGTCGCGGTCATGATTAGCCATTGTGTATAAGTATATGACATTAAACACCAATAGATAAATAAATACATCGCCCAATCATTGTTGTCTGTAAGTAGCTCATGTAGGTTGATATAATGATTCCAAATACCTGTTTGCGATACAAATAGAAATGGTATTTCCAACTTGCCCCTTCCTTTAATTTTTCTGTTCCAATGTTCAGGAACTCTTAGTATATAACAATTAACTACAACATGAACGAACAAGTTAATGCACAGTGCTTTATACAATACGTGGAGAGTGGATTGTAACTAAATCATCCGCGGATTGGAGTTATCACCCAAGCTACAACTTTCAAATTTTGTATATATCGGCAAAAACACAAGCAATGTTTTTTCAGCCAATGGACCTCCGGGTTTAACCCGGAGGTCCATTGGCTGAAACTTTGCTGGTGCTGGTTATGCTTTGCAACTAGTTTGCAATTATTGCTCGGGTGGAATCTCCACTCTGTGGGTGATTTAGTGATAATACACTCTCCACGTACTGTATATATATATTTAAGTTGAAATTAAATTTATTTTGTTGCATATCAATATGCTGTTTTTCTTCGAAAAATATGTAATAAAGCAAGGAATTTGCAAACGATTTTTTTTCTGTCATAATAATAAAAAAATAATTGACTTTCCTACGGCCCCGGTGAATATTACTTTCTCGGATTGATAATTCATTGTATCAAACTGAAGGAAAGTGAATAATTGTACAAAATTGACGGGAAAAAAGAAACGCAAGTTCAGTTCGGGTAATATATTTTTTTTTATCCGTAGACCAAATGTAGTAAAATTTGACACACAGCTACCTCAGTGTACTGTCCAAAGAGTCTGTGGTTAAATTCAGTCAACCATGACCACGTACGACGCTGCATTCTTTCAACAGAGTTTTCGACAAAGCGTGCATTCGGGGCACTCCCACGTGCTGCGGGCTTGAAAACCGTAACTCGAAGTTTATAAGCAGTACACATCCATGACACATTTCATTTCAACTCAAATAAAAAACAGCAGTTTTTAAGATAACAGAGAAGAGCACCGAAGAGGTTGTGAATTTTGGAAATTTGAAAATTGGCACATCTAGCGCTTACATAATGCCAACACGTAAAATATTTAAATTAAGCGGAAAGTTTAAAATCTGGGGATTTAATAAATAACGGACGCGGTGGGGGCATATGGACGTGCCATTCGACCTTAAACGTACATACTGACCTCTGCTTCCCGTCTCTCAGTATTCACATTATGGGTTGCCTGCAGGGTCCAAAAATGCCGTAATTTATGGCTCGCACCCCCGTGCAGTGCTTGTTAAATAAATATGTGAAACTGTTGTTTTTGGGTGGATACGATAAATATTTCATGGGGATCGTAGGTTGTGAGTTCAAAATTTATATTTGACCTTCTAATCAGGAATGAAATAATTATTGTAACTATTCAAAAAACATAGGTATTCATTTTATTATATACATTGCCTGTTCTAAAAAAATATTTACTTTTTAAAACTTACGCAGCCGAAAGCGACTCTTGTCACCTATTTATGATGATTATCTGTACTTTCATGTATGAGCAGATCAAACCTACCATCTGAATAATTGTTTGAAAGGGCTCAGCGAGCCCTTTCCAACAATTAATCAGATGATAGAGTTTCAAGTGTGTCATACTTTTTATTAAATTTCCTCGCATACAGGCGTTCATAGCGGTCCTCCATATATGGCTAAAATGGGCGTGGAAGTACAAGAGTTAATCCCAAATGCATGCAAACTAATTACCCCGAAAGCGACAAACATTTTAGTCTAAAAGCCAACAAAATGCTTTCTGCGATGATATTAGTCGTTCGCGAAACAAAATAGTTCCCTTGGAGTTTCACTTAAAGCTACACATCAACGTTAATGAATATTTATTACTTCCACAAATATTAATAACAACACTTTTTCGACATAAAAGAGTGAACAGCTCCCATTTTCATAACAGTTTAGCGAGTTTATTTCGGGTTCGTTGATACTATTTCACCGTGATGCTCCAGTTATACTTACAGTGAACAATACGATTTTTAAATAAAGCAATCATATTTATTTTATCTTCATTCGTTATTCTCCAACCCACCCCCCTCCCCGCCCCATAAAAAAATCGCATTCCCACTTCCACTAACCGAAAATCGTATTCCTCTCCCAGCATCGTATTCCACTCTCAGTGACGACGGACTATTTTTTTTATTATTATTGTTTACAAATTGGGTGAGTTAAATCAGTTATAAAGGGTTGTTCTGGGAAAATAAATAAGGAGAAAATAAAATAAAAACGAAAGTACACTGCTCGTGAAATAATCTCCGCGCGCCCCACTGGAGAATAAAAGTCATACTTGAATCCGAGCAGTGAACCAATTGTCTATGTCTTGTGTAGGTCAAGAAGAGAAATACGACCACCACATTTTCGCTATTTCCTTAGATTTCAGCGGAGGAATATAATAAAATTTCCTCCGACTTTATGAAGAGGATTATTAATAATTCAATCTTACAGTCCCACCCGATAGCCTATAGGACTGCAGGAATAGACCATTTCGTATCCTCTCCACCGACCAAATGTTAATCGGATCACTGTGAACACGTACATGTGACATTGACTTCAAATAGTGCAAATTAGAAGGAGTTTCTCATTTGCATTACTACGTAATAAAGGAGATCAGTTCTCAGCATATTAGGGCCCTGCGAATTACATATTTTCGATTCGAATCGAATCTGGAATCGAATCGAGCTTATTCGAAATCGAAACGAATATAAGCGTCTTGAAGTCCCGACTGATAAAAAATTCCAACTACATCATCAAGGCATGCCTTCGTAGAAGGCATGCCTTGATGATGCAGTTGGAGTATTACCCAGTAAAGGTTTTGTTCAAAAACAGAAACGGGTGTGAGAATTTTGTACTGAGCACTGCACGGACCTGAGCGCTAGCAATCGTGAGCTCATCGTCGATACTGCTTAGGAACTTTAACTGTGCTTTCATCAGCGGTAGTGACTAGTGGAACTGGAATTAGCATGGATGGTGGCATGGGTACATATGCTTTTTTATGTTAATTAGAGGGAATTACACTCAGTCTTTATTTTCAACATTATTTATGTACAATTTCTATCTCAGCTACACGTTTTGTGAGACGACTATGATGACTGATAACCAAGCGATATTTCAGTTCAAAGATTCGAAGGAAAACGAATCGGATAGCCGATTTTCAAATCAAACCGAATTCCAACTGAAGATTCCAAATCGAATCGAATCCCGAAGCTTCGCGGTGCCTTACAAGTCACGTACGGTGGGGAGGAGTGGGGGTGGGGGATATGCCACCTTTGTTTCCAAAACAAATAACAAGTGAAATAATTTACAGGTACTATCCTGGTCAGAAAATGGCGGACGTGAATTTGATTCATCTTCTTATAAATGGATGTTGGTATATTACACGCTTCATCATTTGTGTTAAAAATTAACTGTTTCTGTGAAGTATCAATTGTCATATTAATAAAACTATTGTAAATCGGAGTTGAAAACAAAACTTTAAGTTAAGAACATATTGAAATGAGACTGCGTGAATACAGTCGCGCATCTTTTTTTACTTTGCAAGGCGAAACTGAGCTACCATTTGGAAAGTTCAGCATTCGAAATTCATTGATGTAGATAAAGTGTTGTCAATACTTGTGTCAAAGGTGTTTGCACAGTTGAGATATAAGAAAGGAAAAGAGTGACATATGAAATGATCGAAGGTAACAGCGATCTGGCTGGCTCCCTATTTCGCTCCACACGTGTTTATTGTTTTGGAAACAAATGTGACGTGTGTCCACCGCCACGTGACCAAACCTGGGGAATGCTGATAAAGTCTATTATCTAACAATCATACAGACTTTGGCCCGAAAACCACGAGAAACAGTACGTATCACGAAACGTGTCCCGATTCCGTATCATATAGACGACTCATTCTGATTCCGTATCATATAGACGACTCGTTACCGATAACGTGACGGGCTATCATAAAAGACGCATGAATACATTATTTGTGCGTTTCAGTGATCGATTCATCCGATCGCTTACAAAACAAAACAAAATTCCTTACAGTTAGCGACAGAACTATTAATAGCCAATGACCCCCACCCCCACCCCCCCCCCCCCCCCACACACACACACGCACAATACATACAATACATAGAAACTGCACAATTCAGTATTACACCTACCGAGTCCTCGAGGATGTGCCCATATCGCACACTCGTGAATTCAAGCGGATCATCATAGGAAGTGACACTGAGAGTGAATAATTTGACAATACAACTTTGAACATTGCGGTGACCGCATTACCGATTGTTTGTTAAAATGCACAATAATACACTTCCATAAAATATGTTTTTTTTTTTACTTTTTCTCGCACAACATTATGTTCCAAAACTGTATTAATAATTTAAGATTTAATTTGTGTGTGTGACAGAATTGTTAGATAAATGAATTATCATGCATGTCCTGTGATTTGCATCAGATTCTCGTTCGTGTCCAAAAATGGGATCACAACTCGCCGGCAAAGCCGGCTCGTTGAGATCCCATTCTGGACACCACATCGAGTCTGATACAAATCACAGGACAGGAACATAATCATGATAATCTGTATTTACGTACCTAAATCATCATCAAACCAAACCTTCACTCCCGGTACTAACGATTTATTTGAAAGAATGGTAACCACGCTTTCGAAAATTTCTTGCAGTTTATCAATATAGATGTTTAGCAACACGTTATTTAATTACACAGCACCGGTGGCCATAGGTCAAAAAATAATCTTAAGCGTTCAGACATGCTTTCTGCATTGACGATAATTATCCTGGTATAGATCGGCTCAAGTGTAGGTTTCTCATGTAGGTGTACATTTTGTGTTTCCGTTTATGATGAAAAGATTCACCCAAACGCATTTCTACTAAATGTATCTGCGAATTAAAGCATTCAGAACGATTGTCGTGGACTGGTCACTTTCCAGCGGTCGCCAATATTTACACGGACGCAATAATATTAGATTCCAAACACTAATTATAGGAATACTCATCAAAAATTTAATTAACGAAGCACCGGGTACAATTAAAATTTTGTTGATGGTGATTTATATTATCTGATAAATACATGCGTGGACATTACTCCCCACGCGTTGATTACAACCAATCTACAACGACTGAACTGTAACTAAGGGTTCGTAATGGATGCTCGTGAAAGTACAGTACTGTGATCACAAATGTGGACTTTTCGCGATCAGATCGCGCGATTCTAGCGCGACACACCTTCACCCGTGGGACGAGATTTCGAAAATAAAATACTGCCAAATGGAGGCTGTATCAAAAAAAAATAGCATCTTAACCCTTTACCCAACGTAACGGTCAAAACCGGCCAGCGCAATTCTTTAAAATCGCCAATTAATTTCCATTATTTTTTTCATTTTTTGTCTCAAAAACATAGGTTATGAACCTCGTTGGAACGAGCTCGTCGAGCTCGTTCCAATGAGGGATCATAACCCATGTTTTTGAGACAAAAAATGAAAAAATTAGTTATTCAAGAATTATTTTTGGAAGTGTCGTCTGCTTTTCATTGTTGGTAAATGGTTAAAGCCCTGTTTATACGATGACATTGGCATACGTATGTATTTTTTGCATATGTGTAAGTTTGCGTATGTGGGTAAATTTGACCGTATGGACGCATCTACACATGTGCAGATTTTACTCATAAATGCAAATTTACACCTAGTTGGGACTTGGAGCAGACTTGCTACAACCTGAGAGTAAATGCATTTTAGGAGTGTATTTTTACTACCGTGTTCAAATTTAGTCGTATGAACGTACAGCAAATTTACATACAGTGAGTATATTTCCCAACTGATTACTAATTATTATTGATTATTGATTATTAACCCTTTACCTAACGAATCGCCCGCATCTGCCCGAGTAATATGCAAATTCAGCATTTGAAAAAATATTATTTTTCAAAAAAATTCAACAAAACCATATCATGTGACCCCTCGTTGGAACGAGCTCGTCGAGCTCGTTCCAACGAGGGGTCACATGATATGGTTCTGTTGACATTTTTTGAAAAAATGATATTTAAAATAATAAATTTTGATATCGACTGCGTTGGGTAAAGGGTTAAGAGATTACCCATTGTCCTGTATTCTGTCGATGACGTTAGTCAGTAAATAGCAATTGATACCATCTTTTGGACACCCAGTGGGTCTTTTGCAGTATCTTTGGAAGGAAACAGTTCATATTTGAGTCTTCCACAGGTGAAATTGAATGTTTCTCTTCTCATTCTGAAGTTTTCTTGTCAGTCTGTCTCTTCAAAGTGATGCAGAACAACCTTGTTGCGCCATTTCCATGACATGGATTTTCTTCTGCTACCTCTGACATTTGAGGAACTCAGAGTTAGAGCAACACTAAGGAAATAGGGAAACTTTCTGCGCCTACGGAAATTTTCCAGTCTTCCCTATCCATGACTATGACAGAAATGAATGCTTTGGAGAATTTACTACAAATTTACTTCTGGTACCACAACTTCGTATGAACAAATATACTATTGCACACGTGTGTAAATTTGCATATGAGTGCAAATTTGCATATATGCAATTTTTCGCCGTATAAACAGGATATACAGTTTAAACTGGAAGTCCTGTCACGAACTGTGCCCCTCTCTAGGCTTAATTGCGCGTAGGAATTGCGCACAATTGCCATATAGAATGGCATCCAAAGCACGGCAGGTTCTTACTCATAGCAAACACAGACAATGTTTGTGCCAATGGACCTCCGGGTTACCCGGAGGTCCATTGGATGAAACATTGCTTGTGCACAGGCCATATGTACAGAATTTGGTAGCCTTACTATGGTCATAACGCGTAGATTAACACGCAGATCGACGTGCTATTTCTGCGCATTTCCTGGCAGGACTTCTACTTTTAACTGTATTAGATTCACATTTGACAGGTGAGATTCTGAAGTATTGTAAGATGGTAATCTGGAAGAGAATTTCGACCGAATCGCGAATACATCGAGATCCGATCGAAATTCTCTGTTCGCTTTTGTGAACACAATATGATACTCTGAGAGTGAAGGGTCGCCTTTTCAAAGGTGGAAGCACTTTAAGATAAGCACCGATTGTCAAATAAAAACACGTGACGAATCATGTGCTTTAAGACAATACGCGGTCAGGCAAAATTAAACTGAGGAAGTTGTCTCGATTTCGCACGAGATAAAATGTCACAATTGTAGGCGACTGAAGGAGAGACAAAATAAGTGAGGTGGGCTGGCATAGAAACGATTTTCTACCCCTACCGGAGGGGGTTGGGATAGAAAAACTGTCTTATAGCAGCTCACCTCACCTCTCCAGTAATATATACAAATAATACAACACGTGAGCATCAAAACTTAGTACCGAAGAAGGCAATTCAAAGGCGACCGTAGACTGAATGGACAGCATTAACACATATAACACATTCATCACAAAATAAATGTAGAACGTCTTCGACCAATGGACCGAATAACTTGATGGTCACCAATGGCACTCCAGTTTGGCGACCCGCCAAGTGATAAGAACTTGAAGGGAATGTAAAATCTCCTCTTTTTATTGTTTTCAGGAGTTTGTTCCGGTTCAGATGTGGTTGCTACTCTTTCGAACTCCGCATGCTGAGTTGCAGCATAGTTCACGGCTAACTGTCTCGCAGTTGCGTCTAACTGGGCTGCATGCCATACATACAGTACACAGACCAATAAAATGATAAAACCAGCCACAGACAGACTGGCAATTATAAGTGGCATTGGACTGTTAATTTCCATTTTATCTGACTGTGTTGTATTTTCTGCATTTTTTCCAGACGATGTTGATGATTGAGTTGAATAATAGGTCCGCTTCAGTCCATCAGCATTTGTTAGATTTCCAAAATCGATATTCACAATGCCATGTATCGCCCGATCCTTCGATTCGTGTGGATTTATATCCTGAATTCCGGTTTTATTGTACGTGTTCCTGCCATCAACTACGTTAATGGTTAGGATCAGAACACAACATTTCAGCAATATAAGTTTTTCGTAAACGCCAACTGGGCTCATGTTTACAGTATTCAATATGAAACTCTCAAGTCGTGGAAGTAGCTTAAGGCATTTCAGCAAAACAGTAACAGAAAAGACATCGGCAAAATAAAGTTCCATACAGCACAGGATAATCTCTTTTTATGTACCACAACCTCTGCTTTTACTTCATAAATACTCATTTTCACATGCATTCGAATTATAAACACATTTTCATTTTCAATAATCCAGTCAAAACGTCCAAGATTAAGGCACACTTTTCAATTTTATTTTTTCGTCCATCATGCTCCGAAATCTGCTTGTATCTGATCATATAAGTTTCCGGAATTGTTGAACATCATCTGGATGTAGCATTAGTCACTTCATACAATGAAATTATAAGCATGTGTCACATGCTCCCGTATTGTATTTGCGAACGAGTATTTATCAGTGCGTAAGAATGAATCCAACATCACAGATTTGACTAAAACAAATAATCGTAGATGATGCCAGCGCTTCTCTGACATTCTGCCTCACGCTAATGACGTTCATTATCACACACTGAATGTCACCCTATTTAACGGATTCGCAATGTGTCAATCACTCGTATAAATCTGAGCTTATATATAACTATCGCACGTCGAGGAAGAAGCTTAACGCGAATATCGATATAAGAACGGTGACATGCTCACACCCGATTAGTTGGTCCGTCAGCTGGCCATAGAGATCTGTCGAAAATCTGAGGATACATACAGATGCGAAATATATTTGTCAATTAAGCTTATGATCTCATTATGGAGCTTTACGGTCCATCTTCCATTATTTGTCCATCCATGTTACGTAAGCTATTATTAGATGAGTGACCACTACTTGGTATTTGTCGTGCATGAACGGATGACAACATCCATTTTCGGACTTTCCTGTAATGGAAAGAAAAGTATTAGCGTTTTCATACACAGAGACTAAAGGTTATTAACCCTTATATTTCTCACATAGACTGCAACATTTATAACAGTACTTTGAAAGGGGGCGCGGTGGCCCAGTTGGTAGAGGTGCAGGCTGTAAGCCGAGAGGTCCCCGGTTCGAATCCCACCTGCGGCAACCTCGTTGTGCCCTTGGGCAAGACACGTCACCCCCATTGCCCACGTGGGGGCACGGTGACGCTGTGTACTAAGGCGTACTGCACGTCGATGGTGCACCTGTCTTCAACCAATGCTTACCCTGCTTGTGTGGAGTTGGCATGTTGGGGAGGAGGGGGGCGGTGGCTCAGTTGGTAGAGGTGCAGGCTGCTCGCCGAGAGGTCCTCGGTTCGAATCCCACCTGCGGCAACCGCGTTCTGTCCTTGGGCAAGACACGTCACCCCCATTGCCCACGTGGGGGCACGGTGACGCTGTGTACTAAGGCGTGCTGCACGTCGATGGTGCACCTTTCTTCAACCAATGCTAACCCTGCTTGTGTGGAGTTGGTATGCTGGGGAGCTGACAGTTGCTCGCCGTTGCTCGGTGGTTCTCTCCGGGTACTCCGGCTTCCTCCACCCGTAAAACTGTCACGGTCATGGTTAGCCATTGTGCAGAAATATGTGAACTTAAACACCAATAAATAAATAAATATAAATAAGTTGGTATGTTGGGGAGCTGACAGTTGCTCGCCGTTGCTCGGTGGTTCTCTCCGGGTACTCCGGCTTCCTCCACCCGTAAAACTGTCACGGTCATGGTTAGCCATTGTGCAGAAATATGTGACCTTAAACACCAATAAATAAATAAATAAATAGTACTTTGAAAAAAGTTGCCCCAAATGTTTTCTTCCTTGTGAACTCAAACAAAAGGCTGCATTTATCTTGGCAGTGTTTTACATCATTGTTGGCTGCCTGTACAGGCAGCCAACAATGATGTAGAAACACTGTTAGGCCATCTCCGGCAATATCCATCTATGTAAGGTAACAACAGTCGCAAAATATAATCTGATACTTCAAGGCTTAACGAAGTACGTGGGGAGGGGATTTCACAAAAACTCCCCGAAATAGAGTCTCCACCTTAGAAATATTTGTTTGTATATTTATTGGAGTTTAACGGCAATTTCAACAGCCAGGGTCATATCTTGTCGGAGGGTTTTACGGATGGAGGAAGCCAAAGTACTTGCAGAGAACCACCGAGAAGCGGCAAGCAACAGTCTGACTCCCCACCTAGTAGCGGCTGAAGGCAAATATTCCACCGGTGCAGGACGCACCAACACATAGCGTCACCGTTCCCTAACGTGGACAATCGGGATTCAGTGGCTTGCCCTAGGACATAATGCTATTACAGCTAGTCAGGATCAAACCATAGACCTGTCTGTGTAATATCCAAAGTTCTAACCACTGAGCCACCGTGCTCCCACCTCATAAGTACACTCATTCTGCGAAAGGTACGAGAGGAACAATCAAAGGTTTGGTGAATGCACCGCGGGCTTCAGTTCAGAGGTCCGGTGAAATTCTGTTTGTGATTTTAACGCACACGCCTCGAGAGTTACCTTCTTTGCGTTTGCAGACAACCGTAGCGATCCGGTAGAAATTTTCTGTTAGTGTTCCCCTTGCAATATGCAGAATAAAGTCTGTCAAAAAATAAAATGAAGAAATACAGAATCTGCTGTTAGTTTCGTTTGTTTTTTTCTGGATGAGGTCATGATTTCGCAGTATTTTATATGAGAAATCTTGACCAATTGATGAAAGTGTGTAGCGACCAAATCGCGATGTGATCGCCAAAACAGAAACGTTTTTGTAATCAGATATCTGGACAACCAACTGTCCCGATCTGAAGTCAGCATTAGGGTATAGCGAAAATCATTGTTATTTTTTTATTAAATCAAGGGCACATTTAAAAAACTGTTATATGGGGCGTTGACAGATGAAGCAAGTTGAAGGGCGGTGGATATTTTCTCCACCTTCATCAAATTTTAATGATGATGGATAAACTATCCACCAGTCTTCAGCTTGCATCATCTGTCAACGCCACATCCAACATTTTCTTTTTCAAAGGCAAACACATTGTCCACTGAATATTCCATTGATTACAGGATTGCGTATTCAAATTACTGGAAGACTCTTCATTCCATTTAATACAAGACTGTTAAATCAATTTCATACAAGGCTGTTAATACATTCTAGAACAAGCCTGTTAATTTAGTGCACTAATCTGTTGATCCAGTTTACTAATTTGAATCTTCAATTTATTACAATACTGTTTATTCAGGTTAGCTTCTAGTTGAATTAGTACAGTACGTGGAGAGTATATTATCACTAAATCTCCCGCAGAGTGCAGACCCCACACAAGCAATAATTGTTTGGTTTTTTTGGCAAATCATAACAAGCACAAGCAAAGTTTCAGCCAATGGACCCCGGGTTAAACCCGGAGGTCCATTGGCGGAAACATTGCTTGTGTTTTTAGTCAATACATATAACATTTGAAAGTTATAGTTCCGGTGATAACTCCACTCCACGGGTGATTTAGTTACAATCCACTCTACACGTACTGTGTATCGGGTCACAACGAGAAGGACATCGGAAATGAAGTCAGAATGACGAGGCGTGATTCTGTCACGTGGATTGTCGTCAGATAGCGATTGAGTTGCAATGTTGCGATGTGGTCGTAAGAATCATTCGCAGTGTGAATGAACAGTCTTGGACGAAATTGAATGAACAGTCTTCCAATAATTTGAGTAAAAAGTCTGGAAATAAATTGAATATTGAAATTAGTAAATCGAATTAACAAATTAGTAATTTGAATAAAAAATTAAAAAAATTACTTATTTGTTACTTCTAGTTATTAACTTAACATCGCCTGACGCTTCCACGCTGCCGTAATTATTGCGTTTGAATTATACAGCACAGTTGCCGTGGACTGGTCGTAATCCACGCGTGGGCAGTGATGTCCACGCATGAGATTACCAGTAAATCATCAGCAGAAAAATTTTAATTAATGAAGAACCAGGGACTAATACAATAAAACTTTTTTATAATTGTATTTTCTAGAATTGTATTTTCTACTTATTAATATAACTGACTAAAATGAAACATTTGCGTTTTAAAAGATAAGGCAGTTTGCCAACTGAAAAAGCTAATGGTTCAGTTCAACCCATTTAAAGTCATAACTAGAAAATACAATTCTAGAAAATACAACTGTAAAAGTTTTATAGTTCTGGGCCAAGCTGCCTGTACTCCGGTGCTTCATTAATCAAATTTTTAATGATTATTGATTATTCCTATAATTGGTGTTTGGAATCTAATATTATTGCGTACGTTGAAATATTGCCCTCTCGTGGAAAGGGACCAGTCCACGGCGGCTGTACTGTACAATATGTGTTGACAAATGCCACAAGCAGTAAGTTTTCACATTGGATACATTATCTCATGTCTTATGTCCAGAGAAACAAAATAGCATAAAATATATAAATATTGTAACAGTATAAATTATAAGACTGTAATATATTCTATTATATAAGTCATATGCCGAATTACGTAGAGTTGAACATGATAAGAACGTGTTAAACCCAATAAAGGTGACGTAATCTTCATGTTTTTGCGGACGGGTTTGGGTGGGGTAAACACACTGGTATATATATATTAGTTGGTCTCGTTAATGTCTGCATATAAACAAAGATTCCAACCGAACACCTTTCACCTGAAAAACTGCTAAGCCACAACAAGACGTGATCCTAGGCGACCAAAAAGCACCCCAAGTTACTCTTGGATGCAACCGCTCCCTCCAAGTACCAATTTTAAATTGGCCTACACGTGGGAACGTCATGCATCTGATTAACGTTATGACGTCAATGAAATGCTTTGACCCAACACAACGTCAATGCCGAAAGTAAGCAAACTGCCGAAAATGATATTTTCTGTATACTTCGGAACACAGACGAGGTAGAGTTCGTGGAGGGGCAACGACTCTTGTTCGAGATTTTCTATATTTCACTCGCGCACGCGAAACAGTGAAATATTTAAAAACAAAACGGCTCGTTGATTTCACACCCTCCCCCCCCCCCCCGCCCACCCGTACTCCACTTTCAATGTGTTCTGCCTTAATATTTTACACAATGCTAATAGATCCACCACAAAAGTGGCATATTTTAGAAGTCAGTGACAGAGAAAGTACCAGAAGCCAAATCTTGGATATTCCGAACTAAACGTATCTCATATATCTCGGTGGCAACTGTGTTTCATGCGACATCAAGGTGACCACCCATGAGAAGCTAATCATGGTGTGGCAATGGCCGTGAACTGTCTCTAGAACAATGTTCATCGTATACATTTGTTTGAAACGAAGAAAGCATCCATATTCCAAAGAAGGCAACGACTGCATGCGTTCTACCGTCGCATTAATATTGTTAGCTCCGAAATCGTGCACCAAGTATCTGTTAGGTTGCAGTTGTGGTCATCCTGATTCATGTAGACAAGTAGACAGAGATCCCTAGCAACTTTCTTCTTCGACGACAATGGGCTATTAAATGAGAATGGAAGGGAATTAGAGAAAACTGCACCCATTGCGGATATGTGTGGTGTTAAGTGAAAAATAGTACCGACTAAAAACCTGAAGTACGATGCTACATGTATACTATAGAATGCAATTGCACATTATAACACAAATACGTCTTATCGGATAATGGGTATGTTTCCAAACTGAAACAGACAAGCAGACAGCAGATGTTGAAAAAGAGGGAATATGATTGTGATTTTACAGGTAAAGCAAAAGGGTCATATTTTGAACCGTGTTGAGAGACCACAAGATAAAAATGAGGACACAGGAAAAAAGACTACTCGGTTAATTGATTGTGTGATGGAACCCAAGTTACGGATAGAACGAGAGGCCAGAGGCCTCGAGTTTTATCCTTTCGCGATGGCACAAGTGCCATATCGATTAACCCATTCAGACTCGTGTGTCGTTCTGTGTTTATTACATGCCTTCACGTCTGTAAAAATAATTATTACACGGACACTCAGCAATTCATTTGACAACTATCAACAAAAGGAACACATTTTATCGCCAACCAAATCTGTGAGGGGAATCTGTGTCACTTTTTCGTTCCCTGAGTTCTAATGTGTTCTATGTGCCCCCTGGCACGTAGAACACAATGAAACTCAGCGGACGATTTTCAGCTATCACTAGCGATTCTAATTGTAATTGCGTGGCACAATTTGTAGAAAATTCCAGTGAAACTTCTCTTCTATTTAAAAATAGTCCGTGAACGATTTCCGTTTCGCACATATGTGCGGAACAGATTTTTATTTTCCGCATGGTTTAGTATTGCTGTAGATGGGGTTTACATAGAACAGGCGTGTAATAAAAGGCTTTATTCTAAACTAGGTACCATAACTTGATGGCTTCATATGTTGTTCATGTTATCTTTGACGTAAAGTGTTTTAGTATTTTTGGATTTGACTTGCTACAGTTTATGAGAGAGTGCCTATGGGCAATCTCCCATAAATTGTTACAAGGAAAAGAATGTTTTGCTAACCAAAAACATTTAGCACTCCACCCGTTTACTAAAACATTTTGAAAGGAATAACATTGGTGAAAGTTGGACAAAATGGTTTGGAAAATAGCAAGTTCGCTAAGCATCGTGCATAAACCGATGCATTATCACGGAGTCAAGCAATAGTGATCAGCTTCGTGATTGGTTGCTTCTTTGTTTATTGGGCGTTAACAAATCTTTCAACAGCCAGGGACATGTTGTGTCGGGCAGTGTTGCGGTTAGCAGAATACTAAACATCGGTAGGTTCAGCTCCAAACTCGAAGACGAATGTTTGTACTTGTTAAACATACGTGTGTTTTACAGTAAAATTTCTTGGAACGAGCATCCACAGCTGGTTGTCGTTTTTGCAGCATTTTAAACGATACTATTTTTACAATGCATCATGCGGTGGAGGATTGACTCCTCATTTCAAGAACTATTCTTAGGTTAAACATACGGCTTTGGCATCACGTGGTTTTATATCTGCTGTCACGATGACGCGTTCGTCGTCGTTCGTTCACACAAATCGCTTTAACCCTTTACCCAACGAATCGACCGCATCCGCCCGAGAAATATGCAAATTCAGCAGTTGAAAAAATATTATTTTTCAATAAATTTCAACAAAACAATATCATGTGACCCCTCGTTGGAACGAGCTCGTCGAGCTCGTTCCAACGAGGGGTCACATGATATGGTTTTGTTGAAATTTTTTGAAAAATTTGAAAAAATGATATTTAAAATAATAAATTTTGATATCGTCTGCGTTGGGTAAAGGGTTAAGTAGTACCATGTTTCACGAAACGGAACGACGATTCCTCTTCTCTGCGAATAAGGAATTTCAGGAGAATTTCAAGCGAATTTCGAGAGCGGCAATGCTATGTACTAGATACTGAATCACATAATAATAATAACACTTTGATCGGTCGCGGATTTGTGGCGGTTCTTCTCAGGTGAGAAGGCCCTGATTACTTCCGTGCTCCCAAATCCTTCCTGTCCCCACGCCTCTTTTCTACCCCCCCCCCCCCAACACTCGGAGACAAACGCTTGATGACATCCCCTAACCCATTCTTCCCAGTCTCTCCTATAAGAATACTACCCCTCTCCTGTGTGTCACCCACTAACCACATATCCTTCATTCTCCCATCCCACCTCCTCATTATACTCACGTGAATCTTATTCTGTTAGAAAGATATTTCGGACATTCTTAAAGAAAGCGTTCTGGGGTCTTCACTGCGCCTACTTTGCACATTTGGCACTTCTTTCCACAGTTTTTCCCAAGTTTCTCCCTAAGCTCCAGCGACTCAGCTTGAACAGCCTACACCCCGTCCCCGGTGCTCTTTAAAACCTAGCTTCTCTTTAACACGTATGTCAGCCAAAGACCTCTTTGATTTGACCTCCACAATATTTGAAGGTATGAAACAACAACAATGAATTTAGGGTATAACTGGATTTACTGCCATACCCTAACCTGTTTAACAATGCTGCTCAAATAGCTGATAGTATGACAGTAGTGTGGTGATATTCATTATTGAACACAGTTTTTGCCTTGATTTTGAAGTTAAATAAAGATGCCAGGTAGACGTACTAAGGACCCTCCTACATTTCTTTCATTGACATATTGTTAAGAACGGGTTTTGTATTGAAATTCTCTTTACGACTTTGTCAAACACTCTGACCCCAGCTCGGATACCCAACTTCGCTGATCGAGAGGAAGTTTTAAAAACGTTCAACCGGTATGAATATATTTTCGCGTAAAAGGAACTTCGTTGGTCGGTTGTCAAATCATAAAATGGACAGCCTTCAGTTACGGGGTTTCAGTCAGTACGAATTTAATCCAAAAGATCAACAGGGATAATGGATTCAATTAGCACTAGTCTGCTCAATACCAAACATTACAGGATAGAAAACGTTGCTTTTATATGATCAGTTATTTTGCTTAATGCTTAAACCGATCTGTAGTGTATACTGTGTTTTCTTCTGCATGAAGGTGGAGTTCTGTACTTTATGGGATTTTCTGGGGTTCCATTAGACAAATCAACATTTCGTTGTCCCGTGTCCAAAATTATTGAAACTTGTGTGATGGTTTCGCCAAATACGTTCCACGTAGCCTCTGGTTAGAACGGGACGAACCCACAACGATTGCCAGTGTACAGGGGAGCCAACTCAACCGGATATTTGTTAATTGAATAACCCCGGTAACTGAATATAGTTTCCAAATATCATCCCATTTACCATACCTTCAGTACAATTTAGACCTATTCATTGCATAACAGATTATATTCCTATTAAATGAATACAATAACTGCAATCCAGAAAACAACTATCGTAACAACCACGGAATTTTCCACGTGCATAGATTGACTTGTTTGGCTCCACAATATCCAGTTATAAAATGAAACAAAATGATATGGAACAAACGCGCACTGCATCACTATAGGATGTACAAAATTGGCGAAACAGCTGTTAATTAAATACTTCTCGTAATTTACCTTAGCAACGTGGCTACAGTTGAAATTAGAAGTCCTGTCGCAACTAGCGCAAAAAATGCTAGATACTTAACGCGCTCTTCACTACAGAAGAATGAAGAAGTTTGAAATACAAACGAGCGTTTGCGCTGTGCACTGCAAAATGCTATAAGCTATTAGCGAGGCCAGTAATGACTAAATGAACCGATCAAACAGAAAGAAAATATTGAGACTATAGTATGTGGAGTGTGAAATACTGCTAAATCGATGTGGGATAGATTTTTCACTTAGTAACTATTCACAATTGCTGAGAACAAAACACAAGAATCACTTGCAAACGTCCATCAGATGGACCACCGGGTTGCACCCGGTGGGCCATGTGATGAAAGTTTGCAAGTGTTTCTTGTGCTGTTATGAACAATTATAAATAATTTTAGAGTGGAGAATATATGGCGCAGCGTTTAAGTAGAAATCCACTCTCTTCATTCTGTATATGCAGTCGAATTTTAATATCTGTTTACGTCATTACATGTATATGTATCCCAGTAAAGTTTAGGAGTGATCTCTATTTACTGTATAGAGTTGCACAGAGCTTGGAACTGAGTTACGTTAATGGTGTAGTTTGACAGGGACAAAAGTGCACCTACTCAGCGCGCAAATACTTTAAAATAGTGCACAATACCGTCACAGGACTTTTAGTTTAAACTGCATGTGATAGTGAATAAATAATATTTTTCCTAATAGATGGCATTATTTTGTTTACATGTTAAATGCATTTCTTATTATTTTTTAGGATATTTACAGGTTATTTGTGCACGTTGCTTAACCGCGTTCTTTCTTGGGTTAACAGTCTTCCTTTCGATCTCTCTTGTAGTTGTTTACCTCTTTGCAGTTTTGGCGGGACAATCTTTTGTTCTTGAAAATCCAGGGGGGTGTGCATGGTGGGGGGCAGTTGTCTTAGGCAATATGTGTTATGTAACTAGGGCATGACACATAAAAGAAGATTAATTCAAGTCTACTTCCAAAACCAACTCACCTACAACGTTACGACGTTGACGATGACATCTGACGTCATTCCCGAAAACGATATTTTCCGTAAGGAGCAAATTCGTGGTGATATAAGGAATGATCGTTTGTTTCTGTATATTTCCTGAATTATGAACCCCAAAAAACAAAGGCCAAACTGTGTTTGGCCTTTGTTTTTTGGGGTTCATAAATCAAGAAATAGACAGAAACAAACGGCCATTCCTTATAATTAAACTCGAGGGGCAATAGATTTAAACACGCTGTACTTTGCGGAGTTGAAATAAAAACACGGTCGTATCATACTTGCTAGTGATAGTTGAATAAAAAAGGGATAGTTTTCTAAAATATTGTTTGAAATAACGAAACATGTCACTGAAACATGTTCTTCTGTCATTAAAAATTTTATTGACCAATGAAATGGGTAAGTTCAAAGGAACGTCATAGACCACGCCCACACAAAACTTCACTCTCCTTTTCTACTTGACGGGAGGTGGTGTCATTCCAAGCAACACTGATTTAAATTTTAATTCTTTTTTTTAGTTATTTCCTGGGAAATTGAAAATACAGTTTGTAAATGTGGAGTTCGATATAAACCCAGATGACACGAAGTTGGTTGACCTTTGTCTCATATAGAGTCATTCAGGCTATTGGAAACTGGGTGAGTTTCATTTGTTGACCGGCCATTGTTTACGTTTGCTTTGGGGAAAACGATGAACACCGACGTTCATCTATTGGGTATAACGGAACACGGAATAAAATATCATGACAAAGGTTTCATTGTTTATTGAATTATATTTTGACTCTTATTAATATGATGAGGTAAATATTAATTACTTTTTCATTTGAAACAATATGAGTGTGCAGGGTTTCTTTTCCATTCACACTATGCAACGTAATTTTCAAGATTGACATTGGGGCGTGGTTTAGGGCGGGCCTAAATGCGTTTTTTCGGTTCATTGTGTTATGAAAAGAAAAAAAAGGAAATACTTTAGACATTAATTTTGCCTGAAAATGCATGAAAAGAAAAAAGGTTTATTTTTTATGTGATCTACAGGTTTTCTTTATCGAATATTATTTTACTGTGCGTCATACCCAGGTCTTCATGTGGTGGTGCAAATAATTTATCCTGTCACATCTTATCTTTCATTTCACATAAAATGCTATTAAATAATGAGCCCAAAGGGTCAACCTGCTTTATCTTTACATTTGCGACAGCATTGGTGCTTGATCTTAACAAAGTGCAAGTTCGAAATAACTGACATTCTAGAATGTGTGATAAAAATAAAGCTGTATCACATAGGTGTGTGATACAGGTTTTTGCCCTTCTCAATATAAGGATGAAACCAGTCATATTTCTGGGGAAACATGGACCCATTCGATACAATGGACCATTTATTTTGTTGTAACGTTGTAACGTGGATGTTAGTAGTCTAGAGTATCTGGCTTTCTGCTATTCCGTAGAAACTCAGGTACTATATTCCGACCGATCATCAGAAGATAATTTATAATTTATTTTATCAACGCGAACAATTTTGATTGAACTATTATATGTGTTAAAAAAATGACATGGCAATGACGGAAATGCAACTCAAACTGAGAACAATGTAGACAGAATATGACTGCGTCCTTGGGTGACGTCATTTCGAATGAATGACGTTACGCGAACAAGTTTCAAGATCATCAAAATCGAAATATAAAACAAAGTGTGTGTGGAACAACTGTATGTTGATATTCAATGGAATTCCTATGGATTCTGCACCTAAACTCTATAACACGGACTTTTATAAATCACAATGGGACATAAAGAACAATACAATCATTTTTCTGGAACAATAAGGATATAAATTTAATTTACGTTGAAAGAAACGACAATGACAACCGTAATATTGACTAAATCTTAACCTGTCAATTAACTGAATAACAACAGCCGGATGGACGTCAGATAAATATACGATAATACCATAGTGTGTGTTTTGATATGTTTGATATCTCAACGAGTTGAAAGTGAGTTTTTTTTCGCGAGGCTTGCCGAGCGAAAAAACTCACTTTCAACTAGTTGAGATATCAAACATATCAAAACACACTATGGTATTGTTGTATTTATCTTATACCGACCATTTTTGTTCTTTTCTGCATTTTTAAAAGGGTTTTGGGGATGATTTCGTGTCTCCAATCGTTCTCCAATCTATATGACATAGGGGTATGTGCTATAGATAATCTATAACACATGGGCTATATCTTCAACAGGTATAAGATAAAAATGTGAGTTGGTTTTATTATTTCTCATTGAAATATTTTTCCGAATTTAACCCTATTGTATGTTGTGAAAGTATGGTAACGTTTTGGTGGGGCTCACATTAACCACTCGCTGTTCGTGAAATAATACTGAGGCATTAAAAGACGGTAAATTGTATGTCAGTAAAACAGCGTTGCATCGATCGAAGTGATGACGCATTGCAATTTGCAAGTTGAAACTATGAATGGAAGTTCAAACAGCTTACGAAATCTAATAACAGTAAGACTGGTCTTCCGCTTGTAAAGATTAATTTGGATTATTGTCTTATTTTATTTCTTTAACCTCTACGAAGGATTGGTTAATTCTTACGTTGAATTACCGCAAATGATCTGCTTGAGAAATTTGCAACCGTGTGTAATAAATACAGAAGCGCATAAGCGTTTGAATGGGTTAATGTGTATCGCACTCGTTTGGTTTGGATCAGAATACCACTCGAAGCTCCGCCTCTCGTGGTATTCTTGCGCCCAGCCAAACTCGTGAGATACACATTAACTCATTCAAACGCTTCTGCTGTTCAGCCTAAGTCTCATAGAATAAATAATGTATCTGATATTATGAAACAGCTGAACTGATATGACCATACTTACTATTACAGTAAAGAAAGTTCATCTTTTCAAGATTAGTTCGGGAAATGATCGCGATATGCTTTCACCAGAGGGTTGGGCTTCCCTAAATACAACACTGCGAAATCAATACCACATTCAGAAAAGCAGGGAAAAGTACCTGCAATGGAGGAAGTTATTTTGGATCTTGCTATGTATTTTTTTGGATGACCCCATTCTTCTAGAAAGTGTAAGAATATTTTAAATATTTATATTTTCGCCTATTAATTGATGGCATGGCCGCAGTACGACCAGCATTGAAAACCGTGATCGCTTTGTCGTCAGGTCAACCATGAATCGCTTACAGTTAAATCTGTAAGTCCTATCATAAATTGCTGCAAATAACACGTCACTCTGTGCGTTGATCTGCGTGCTGTGGCGATAGTAAGGATATAACATTCAAATTCTGTACATATGCCTATGCACAAACAATGTTTCAGCCAATGGACTTCCGGGTTTAACCCGGAAGTCCATTGGTTCGAACATTGCTTGTTCTTGATATCAGTAACCAAAATAATCGGTCGAGTTTTGGATGCCATTCGGTAGGGAAAGTTAACTTTAACTGTACCTTACATTTTTTCATTAAAACGTTTAAGCATCCATGACATGACTATTCTTGGTAATTTTGTCATTCTAGTTCTATTTTTCAGGCTATGAGATACATTCACACTTTGAACACTTTGTCTATATTTTGACTGTGTTCATCTCCACAGGAATACAGAATGAGATAATCGGAATTATAGATAAACTTATGTAAATATCATCAGTGGAATTTTGTGTGAGGAGTTGTGATTTATTCGAGCCCACGTTATATCGCAAGAATGTTCGACTTCTAGAAGCATCCACGACCACTTCAAGTACCAGGGTTCTAGTTAAATTCCCCATACGGGAATATCCCGGTTATTGCTTCTGAAAGTGAGTTATGGGACACGGGAAATTCATAGGCCATAACCGGGAATCAAAGATTGCGTTACAGTTTTGAAAGTCAATCCAGATGAAAGTCAATCACGATACCTGACTCATGGACCAGAACCAGACAACCTGTGGTTGTTTATTCTGGTCTATGAATTTCCCGGGTATCGGAACTCACTTCCAGAAGCGGGAACCGAGAAAATCCCTTTATCGGGATTAAATCATAGCTCCAACTGCGAAGTTGGTCTCAGAAGATGTGGTTGGTACTCCCAATTATTTCAAAAAGTATTTTTACATTCAAGGTTCTGGTCAATAAATTTCCAGGGTATCGGGACTGATTATCAGAAGCGGGACCCGGGAAAGCACGGTTCCCATTGATCAAAACCTAGTTCGAGTGTGGCGCAAAGGTTTACCGACGAGTTCATACATTTCCCGTGATTGGGGAAAATTTCTGACCCGCTTGTTATTTTATATTTTCTTTTTTTTTTTTATTAGGGTTTAACGAGACATTAACAGCCAGGGTCATATCATGTCGGTGACAGTTTTACGGGTGGAGGAAGCCGGAGAGAACCACCTTGCAACGACGAGCAGCTGCCAGCTCTCCAACATCGTAACTCTGAACTCTGTACCGCGGCACAGGTAGGGTTAGATTGGTTGAAGACATGCGCACCTTCGACGTGCAGTACGTCTTAGTACACAGCGTCATCATGCCCCCATGTAGGCAATCGGGGTTAAGTGCCTTGACCAAGGACACAACGCGGGAACGCGAATCAGTCACTGAAATGGTCACCCATCCAACTACTAACCGCGCTCGACGTTGCTTAACTTCGGTGATCTGACGAGAACCGGTTACCGCGCCCCCTTTTATATTTTCTCCTATGGACGTTGATTAGATGAGTTGGATGTACAAATAATATAACAGCAGAATCTGAAAGCAACAAATAAATAATACACAACGTGGCGTTGTACGTGTAGGGGACTTGACAACCGTTACTTATTCCCAGTTCTTTATTCGATATTCGTTATCAACCGATAAAATCGGTTGATAACGAATATCGCATAAGGAACCGGGAATAAGTAAAGGTTGCCACGTGCATGTGTGTGTAGCGTTTTTTAGACGAATTTCGAACATGTAATCTTGATTTCAGGAATGCTTTATTCTGTGACAAACTATGGTAAGTTTGGTTTCATATGGTCGTAAAAAATGATATTGTAGTAAGGAGAGTCAATAATTCATAAATCTCTTAAGTAATTCTCGACAGATTAATTTTATTGAATTCCCATCTGTGTTATTACATCCATGGCTGATGTTACTGTAGTTTTCTAATCGCCTAGATGATTAGTTATTGCTCGACGTGGCTTTCTATTTTATGACATTTTATCTTGCATAATCCCTAAGGATTGCAATTTACTGACGTGTCAGGCACTTTAAAAAATTATCTTAGTTTGAAAATCGACGGTAACATTCCAGTATTCACTTCACCAAAAGCTCAACACGGACAAATGTTTGAATACCTTTTGTCGAAAGGCAGATCGTTTAGCACGGGGTGTAAATGCTCACTGTTAAAGTTCAAGAAATGTATAAGGAGGGTTTCCTCGGGTTCAGGCCGACGTGGAGCTAGGCCTCTTGCAACCGCCTATCAGTACTCGTACTCTACCGCAAACAATTATGGAGAAAGTGCCATATTCAACGATTTTTGACAATGCTGATCTTTTTGTTTGATTTTGGAACAAAACAGAGGAACAATATTTGATTTCTCTCCATTGCACGAGAAAACCCATTGATTTGACCAATAAATATATTATATCTGCAGCCATACAGTGTTAAATATAAAATAAATAGGTACTATGGCCGGAAATCAGATTTAAACTATGAGCTGGATAAGGGTTTTAACCACGAGGCTCTACACATGGGTTTGCTTTGTTCACATCTGCGCCGGTGCCAGTACTTGCGGCTGTGCGTGAATGCTTGCGTAACAGATCGAGAGAGAAGTGTGGTAGTCGAGGCTCGAACAGTCGACCTCTAGCACACAAAGAGACCGATTTAGCCTAAGAGATCCGGACCAACCAGGCTGGTTGGTAAATTGCCCTTATACCACGACCGCTACACTACTCTCACGTTATTTTGACCATAGTACCTATTTGCTTTTTTTATACCATGTTCTTAATAAATAATCAACTTTGTCACTTAAAATGGAGAAAAAACGCATGGATTTGTTCTGTTTGCATCTGCGCCTGTGTGCAGTACTTCCGACTGCGCGTGAATGCTTGTGTAACAGATCGTGAAGGAAATGCGGGAGCCGAGGCTCGAACCGTAGACCTCTAGCATCGAAAGCGACCGATTCACCACGAGACTAAGATATCCGGACCAACCAGGCTGGTTGGTAAATGGCCCTTATACCACGACCGCTACTCTTGTTTGACAGCTAGACACATCGTCAAAGATGATTGAATTTGCCTTGCTTTTTTAGTCAAACTATTATTAACAATTCTTAAATTTTATTTTAAATGTCCAATTGTAGATATTTTAAGCACAATAAGTCATTGCACGTAGTAGATAGTATCGCAAAACGTCGTATGTTTGAATGAAATATCGCGAAGTGTGAATGTATCGAAGTCGACAAAGTGGGACATGCCAAAGGTCAAGTGGGATTTAGTTCCTACTAGGTATACATTTTTGTAATGGAATTCCCATTGAAAACGTTTTAACCGCATTAGAAGCTTTACACCAGTAGTGTGGTTAAAAGCTAAAATTTAACATACAGATAAAACTAGAAGTCCTGTCATGAAATGCGCACAAATAGCACGTCGATCTGCGAGTTAATCTAGGCGATATGTCCATAATAAGGCTATCAAATTCTGTACATATGGCATGTGTACAAGCAATGTTTCAGCCAATGGACCTCCGGGTAACCCGGATGTCCATTGGCAGAAACATTGCCAGTGTTTGCTATGAGTAACCAGGAGAACCTGCCGTGCTTTTGATGTCATTCGATATGGCAATTGCGCGCAATTCCTACGCGCAATTAAGCCTAGATAAGTGCACAGTTCGTGACAGGACCTCTAGTTTCAACTGTACGGGCTTTTGGCAGGTAGTAACATAGGTGAGCAAGGTATAAAGAGATTTTAATTGGTCTTCTTTAAGAATGGACACTTTAAAACAAGGTAGCTTTCGACATCCGCGATAGATAATACCATCATAGCTGACAAATTTCGTCAGTGGAAGTGATTTACAGGAATGTTAGCTTCCCTTAATTTCGTAAAGCTGCAGTAAATTTACCAGTAAGGGTGTAGAAATTTAACCGAACTTTCAAAATAATATCGTTTATTATCATTTCACAAGCATTTTGCTGTAGAGTAGTATAAAAATACAGAAGCTGGCTTTTTACATTTTTGTATTGCTCAATCAGTTTGAACGTTTGACTGTTATTCTCTGTTGAAACCCATTAAAAAATCAAACAACGGCCTTTTCACAATCTTTTGATATTCTTTTTTCTGTTCATTATGTCAGCAGTCAAGGGCGGCGGAACCGGGGGCGTTGGGAGGGGGGGGGGGTCTTCAGCCCCTCCACCTTTTTTTTGCTGGGCCATGTTTTTGTATGCATATATTTTAACACAACCAATGACTGATAAAACAAGGGGCGAATCCAGAGCCTCCCCATATTTTCGTCAGCTATGTTTTTCTCGTACTGGTTCAGTTTCGATGGATTTCGGATCATTGTTTGAAGTAAGTGGCAGCAAACGCTAAAATGTATACAGTCTGCTAAAACATCGGCTAACTGAAATAGATCGTACTCTTACAGACAAACAAATATCAAATCCACCCCAGACAAGATCCCACAGACAGTATAATTGCTGTTAACGTCTGGTAAAGCATACAGGTGCGGTCTATTTATCAGTTTTGGTAGTTACGATCAAAGCTGATAAATAGACCTCACCTGTATGCTTTACCGACGTTTTTTAACGGCTCTCAAAGTGTGAAATCTTTCAAATACATCTCCTGAAAAATCCCAAAATATCCGCTCAGATGCATGGAAATAGGAGTTTTGGGACGACGGGCCGAACCATGGTCGTCCCGCCATACCGACTACCATCCATCGCCTAAGCCCCCCCCCCCCCCCCTCCCCCCCCCCACACACACACACGCACACTTTCAAAATCATTCCGCCGCCCCTGGCAGTGGGGGCATCGTGATATATACTACAGACAGTGACCTTTCTATTAAAACAAAAGCTGGTGAAATTTGCTATTACTATTCTTTTTGGGTGTGTGTGTGGGGGGGGGGGGGGGGGGGGGTGTAGAATTAAAACGTGAAACTTACTGTAAAATTCATTCGCAAAATAAAGATCTAAAGTAGACGGATAGATAGTATTAAGAGATAATAATTATTAATGATGGATTATCTGTAGTAAAGTAGTTGCTTCCAATTAGCTTGTCATAAAAAGCCAAGTTTCCTTTTAATACTTTTAATAAAGCAAAACAATAAACATAATCAACAACTGTCTGTTATTTTCATTCATTAAAAGTAACAAAATGAAACTTGGCTTCACTCTCTACTGATGTTGTAGGTGTTTTCTCAACAATTACTTGCTTCTTAATTGAACATTCCTCGCTTTTCTAATAATTTTAAGGGAGATAACATCACCGAAAGTCGATTTTCATGAAAATGTCTAACAGGTACGATTTCCTATTTTTTTCCGGGGAAGAATAAAAACTTGCAGATTACTGTAAAAATACATTTGCTATACAAAGAGGCAAAGAAGACAGTTAGTGTTGATAGGTGTTATTTTGATAGATATTCGTAACGTTGGAGTATCTGTGAACTAGTTGCTTTTAATTGGCTTGCTATAAAAAGCCAAGTTTCCTTTCGCTATTTTTAATAAACGAAACAACAGACAGCTCTGGGAGCTGTCTGTTGTGTTCGTTCATTTAACGTAACAATAGAAAACTTCGTTTTATTTTTTGTTGATGTCAACAATTACATGTCTCTTATTTACACCTTCCTCTTCTGTCTAATAACTTCAGGGGAGATAACTATATCGAAAATCGATTTTCATGGCGGGAAAAGTCAGGGATGGCCCTTTAAGTCTGTTTTCGTTCATTAAAAGTAACAAATGGAAACTTTGCTTCATTTTATACTGATTTCATGGGTGTTTTCAATTACTTGCTTCTCAATTAGACCTTCCTCGCACCTTTAATAATTTCAAGGGAGATAACCTTATCGAAATTTGTTTTTCGAGGATGAATTTCCCCAACACAACTAAGTAATAACAATAAAAACAAACTACAATCGAGGCATCTTCGTTAACATGCTAGTCGTGTTTCATTCTCGTGGTGAGACGCAAATAAATGCTAATTTAGTGCACAACAACAATATATATTGATTATGAGACATCGGTCACATTTGCTTACTACAAGCAATTATTGTTTCGGTGATACGCCACGCGTATCCATACCCATTCAATAGCAAACGGCTGTTGTAATCCACATTATACATCATGAAGATCTGCATGTACCGTTACAGCAAATAAAATAAGAGCCTTTATTATCGTACCAATTTTACGATCGATAAATAGGTGATCCGTAATGAGTCGCGATTTCATATGCAATTTTTGTACCGAGTTCCCTAACATCAACCTGAGCAGAGGGTTACCGTGGCTCAGATCGGTCTTAGTGAATGAGGTTCAGAAAATTCTTGTCAAATCGAGACGAATTTGAGATTCATTTTATAATGTGTAATGTGATTTTTCCCTAACGTACAGTTAAAAGTAGAAGTCCTGTCATTAAATGCGCACAAATAGCACGTCGATCTGCGCCTTAATCTACGCGTTATGACCATAGTAAGGCTACCAAATTCTGTGCATATGGCCTGTGCACAAGCAATATTTCAGCCAATGGACCTCCGGGTAATCCGGAGGTCCATTGGCAGAAACATTGCCTGTGTTTGGTATGAGCAACCAGGAGAACCTGCCGTGCTTTGGATGCCATTCGATATGACAACTGCGCGCAATTCCTACGCGCAATTAAGCATAGATAAGAGCACAGTTCGTGACAGGACTTCTAGTTTTAACTGAAACGACTAAACTGGCTAGAGCTATTCGGAAAAATCGCCGAAACACTTTTTTCACCTTTTTGCTTGAAAACATTGCTTATGACCCATTACTGGAACGAGATTCTTTATCTGGCTCCAATGAGAGGTCATAAGCCATATTTCCGAGGCAAAAAATTAAAATGTTTAGTTATTCAGGAAGTGTTTTTGTTTTGGCAGTTCACGTCCGCTATTTGTATCACGTGAACAGTTAATGAAATATAAGAGAAAATTAATTAATTTCTTCTCCCGAAAATTAATTCATTTGTTCATCACGACGTCGATGATGACTTCTCACATCATTTTCGTATTACGTGTTGTGACGATTTTGTCCGAATGAGTAATTTTGTGTTGATTTTGTGATAAACATTTTTAATTTATTATTATTTAACTGTGCGTCATATCCAGTGTTTTACGTGCTAGTGTAAATGATTTATCCTGTCGCATCTTATCTTTCATTTCACATCAAAAGCTATTATATAATATGTTCAATGGGTCAACCTGGAGCCAATAATAGAAAACTTTCACAATTGTATTTTATAAAATTGTATTTTTCACCTATAAATATAATTGACTAACATGAATCATTAGCATTTTAAAAGATATGGCAATTTGCCAACTGGCAAATTGGCAGATCTTTGAAAATGCTAATGGTTCATTTTAATCCATTTAAAGTTATAACTAGAAAGTACAATTCTCGAAAATACAGTTCTAAAAGTATTGGCCTCTGCTTAATATTTACATTTGCGACAGTAGTGGTGGTTGATTGCAGAAAATTGCAAGCACAACACAACGGATCGCATTACTAATGAAAAGGGCAACTGTATTCACTGAACCAAGTCTCACAGAACAAAATAATGTATCTGGTTTTTATGAAGTGGCCGACCTGATATGATCATACATTCGGCTACAGTAAAGAACAACGGCCTTTTTTAAGATCTGTTCGCAAATTGACCGCAATACCCTTACACCTGGGTTGGGGGGGGGGGGGGTTCTAGATACAGCACTGTGTAATCAAGACCACATTAAGAAACGCTTGGGAAACTAAAATCTCAGATACAGTATTATTGCATTTCTTCTCCGATATGTAGGATTCTACCGTGTTGGGTGGAAAAGCGGACAAAGAATTTCGAAGCGACGGGGTCGAAATTCGATCGAAATCTACACGAAACCTGAAAGGGCTGAGGCCTGGCGAAGCTTCGGAATTTGATTCGATTTGAACGCGTCCAGGTGATTCGGAAATTTGTGAATCGTCCAGATGTTCTGAAAAACTTACCAAGTGTATCCTCGTAAACTCTTCTTCTATCACCAGGTCTCCTGTACAGGAGACCTGGTGACAGAAGAAGATTTCAAGGAGGTTCCCCTTCCGAAACTGCTTTGATTCCGCTTTTTTCATTGACATGCCTAAACAGATGAGTGACTGTTGCACAAGATCAGGGTGGCGTTGTGTACTTGCACTTGTCTTCAATCGATGCTAACCATGCTTGTGTGGAGTTAATACGTTGGGGAGTCTGACAGTTGTTCGCCGTTGTTCGGTGTTTCTCTCCGGCTTCCTCCACCCGTAAAATTGTCAGACACGAGGTGACCCTGGCTGCCGATAGTGTCGTTAAACCCCAATAAATAAATAAATAAGTTGCACAAGATACTTGATTGATGAATGGCAATATTTACGGTTGTAAGAAGATGCAATATTTGCAATATGAAGAGTCGTTAGTTTCGATTCGAAATTCGATCCGATTCCGAATTATTTCCAGATTCGATTCGAGTGTCGATTCGACCCCACAATTTGAAATTTAACAGAGTACAATCAAGACAAAGTCATCCTTGTATGAACTGTTTCAGGAATGTAATAAAATCATTGCTTAGGTATTGGGGCGCGGTGGCTCAGTTGGTAGAGGTGCAGGCTGTAAGCCGAGAGGTCCTCGGTTCGAATCCCACCCGCGGCAACCGCGTTGTGTCCTTGGGCAAGACATTTCAGCCCCATTGCCCATGTGGGGGCACGGTGACGCTGTGCATTAAGGCGTACTGCACGTCGATGGTGCACCTGTCTTCAACCAATGCTAACCCTGCTTGTGTGGAGTTAGTATGTTGGGGAGCTGACAGTTGCTCGCCGTTGCTCTGTGGTACTCTCCGGGTACTCTGGCTTCTTCCACCCGTAAAACTGTCGTGGTCATGATTAGCCATTGTGCAGAATTATGTGACCTTAAAGCACCAATAAATAAATAAAATTATTGCTTAGATGTTACTGATAAAAAAAATTAAAAAACCCAAATTATCGGTCTCTCAAAACGCCATCTTTCTCTTTTCATATTAACTTAACGCTTCAGGTTATTCGAACGATCAGACACGAATCTGAATATGTGCATTACGCATCTGCGTGTGATGCGTGTGGGAGGGGGCCAAAATAATGCCATGCTTGCACCCTAAACACAATTTTTCAAAGGTAAAAAAGAGAATCCTACAGTCATACACTGCACAAAATTATCGTTTCAATAATTTTAAATGACAGGTAATCAGCTTACTGTCAGCGAAATTCTTAAGGTAACAAATGTTACAGTCAAAGTTGTAATCGAAGGAAATACTAAAAGAAGAGTTCTTATGTTCAGAGAAGCAACTTTTTTTCAGAACGAACACGTGTGCAGTTAAAACTAGAAGACCAGTCATGAATTACACGCAAATAGAACGCCAACCGGCGCGCTAATCTGCGTGCTATGACAGGAATAAGTCCATAAAAGTATGTACATGTGCCCTATGGACAAGCAATGTTTCAGCTAATGGACGTCCGGGTCCATTAGCTGAAACATTGCTTGTTTGGAGTGCTATTTGCGTGCAGTTCACGCAAATAGCACGCCGGTTGGCGTGCTATTTGCGTGAATTGCACGCAAATAGCACGCCAACCGGCGCGCTGATCTGCGTGCTATGACAGTAATAAGTCCATAAAAGTATGTACGTGTGCCTATGGACAAGCAAAGTTTCAGCTAATGGACATTTAACCCGGAAGTACATTGGTTGAAACACAGCTTTTCGTAACCAAGATAATCTGTCGTACTTTGGATGACATTCGATGGGGACATTTCGCGCAATTCCTATGCGAAATTATGTCAAGATAAGCGCATTGTTCGCGACAGAACTTGTACTTTTAACTGTAAGTCTTTTGTTCTTGCTTTGCAAAATAGCATCGTCCATACCGAAAGATGGTTGTCTTGGAAAGGCACTTTCTTAAGGTAGGTTAAATAATATAAATAATATTTTAACATGCAGCCATTTGATTTCAGGTTAAATATATAAATTGTTCTGCTGTTCTTAACGACCAGGTATCATTCTAAGATGGAAGCAATCAAACCAAAAATCCATTCTTAGTTTATACTGCTAGATCAAACAAAAAACTTCCTCATCGCAAAAATACGGTTTTATGGTATCACTTGACAAATGCGGCGCAGGCAGTCACTTTCAAGTCATTTTAACGTATTTCAACGATATTTTTTAACACCATAGTCATATCACTATATATACTTCTGCACAAATTAAATTAAATAACCTATTCCATCAACTTGTGGGTTTAGAATCCCATATTTGGACTCAGGTTTAAAGTGCAGATGGCGCAACTTCAAGGCTTCATATTCTGTGGATACTGTGCATGTAATCCATATTATCTTTGATGTGGAATTATTTCGTCTGTGTGCATTTAGCTGCTACAACATAGTGTTGAAACTAGAAGTCCTGCCATGAAATGCACACAAATACCACGTCGACCTGCGCGTTAATCTGCGCGTTATGACCATAGTAAGGCTATCAAATTCTGTATATATGGCCTGTGCATAAGCAATGTTTCAGCCAACGGACCTCCGGGTAACCCGGAGGTCCATTGGCAGAAACATTGCCTGCGTTTGCTATGCGTAACCAGGAGAACCCGCCGTGCTTTGGATGCAATTCGATATGGCAATTGCGCACAATTCCTACGCCCAATTAAGCCTAGATAAGTGCACAGTTCGTGACAGGACTTCTCGTTTTAACTGTATGGGAGAGTGAATGAGTGCCTGTATCCACTCTCTCGTAACTTGATATGTTACAAATCAATTGGTTGTGTGCAAACTTTGACCGCCAAAATTAATTTAGCATTCCAGCAGATCAAGTATTTACACATTGATTCCATAAAACAGTACTTTCCAGTCAATCCACGGCAGAATGGGTAAGTGAATTGACAATGAAAAGAAGTAACAATATTCACGGACCTAAGATTAAAATATTACCGTTCAGTACAGGGGGAGGGGGGGGGGGGGGTCTGCAGAAAAATTCCAAACACTAGTCCGGGGTGGGTGGGTACCCCGAGGTTGGAAAAAACACGTAAAGTAGACAATTTGCAATTTTTTTCCTCCAGCCAAAAAAACACATTTTTGCAATAGATTGAGCTTACAAAACCATTTTAGCATGTATCTGGATGAATTCTAGCCCATTTAGAATGATAAATTTGGTTTTTTGGGGGTTGAGATATTGAATAATCAAAATTTATCTTGGATACAACCTGACCGGCATTTTCGTTAATTCAAGATCACTGAATACGATTAATACTATATCGAACAACCTTCCTCACTTATGTTGAACAAGTACCAAGTACTATGGTTTCTTGAATATTCACAGAAATCACCCCCACTGGCCTGTATCTGCTCTCTGGTTGAGCTACATTCATAAATGTAGTAGAACGGTGTTAAGTGTATTTGGCGCGTGGAAGCATGTGCAGCTTGTACGTGCCTCTATGCACCGACTACGAATAACCCCATTAACCAGAGAGCAGATACAGGATAGTGTGTTGTGGCATAAGACATTTTTGAGAAATATGTATGTAGTACAGACACAACGTGAATTACTTTGACAACTTACATGAAAGGAGAGATTCCACCAATCCGACCCCATCCGTTAGGCAGCAAAAAGAGAAGAAAATAAAACAGAAGGCGAAAAGAACTGAAACAAAATAAACAAACCAAGCTGAGGAACAGAATAAATCAAATTAAGAAAGGAATGAGAAGTAAACTAAACAAAAGGTAGAGACAGAGAAAGTAAACTAAAACAAAGTAATGTGCAAAATTTTTTATTGAAATTATTTTAATTTTATCAACCCCTGCAGCCTGCATCAAATTTGGTCTAACAACCTCCGATGGTGATACTATTACTTGCTAAATGTTTGCATCTAGCATTTTTGAGTTGTGTTTTGCCACTCAAATCATGTTTGGTCTTCTCCTCAGACTCTGACACTGCGTGACTGAGTGAGGGTCGTAGGCATGGGATTTGAAAACCGGTACTTCACGATGGGTGGATTTAGATGGGGGCGCACTCGTCGCGCGCCCCCTCTATTGCCCAAACCAAAATCCGTTCAAACGAAGATCATTGATATGTGAAATACCAGTTTCAATCTTTTTGAAATTCATACTAGGCAAACAAGCGGTGCCCCTTCTTAGCTAAATTCTGAGTCCACCATTGGTAATTGATGTCACAGTCTCCAGAAGTGCTAAAGTGAATATATAAATACCCCAAACAACCCAACCCCCCGCAATTCGAATGATCGCCATGTACCGTCGAATAGCCACGGAAAGTGTGAAGTTGATTTATCATTTTCCAATTTTTTCTCCCTCCGTTTCGCAGATAAGTTAGTGCCCCCCCCCCCCCCAGAACTTGCAACTGAGTGTCAAACTGTCATTGGATGGCGCCCCCTCTATTTCAAAATCCTGGATCCGCCCCTGTTCAGTTCATATTAGTACCAGTGTTCATACTGTGGTTTGATCATTCAACTTGGTTGATTCAACTTGGTTCATTTCAACATGAGTGCATGTCAGTTCACTCACTTGTATGTTCTCATAAAGCTGAGGAGCATCATCATGGGGGCCTAGCAGTAGCACGAATTTAGGGATGCCCACTTCCTACCAAAAAAAACATAAACTTTTCATTAAAAGACATCTGTTCTTAATGTGGAACACTATTTTGATACCTTTTTCTGAGGACAAGTTACATATAATGTGTTTGTTGTTTTCTCATCACTGGAGACAAAATTGTGACTCTAAACATAACTCTGAAACTTCCAATTTTGTTCTAATGGAGTTAATTCCCTTGAATAAGACTGTTAAAAAATGTGGAAGCAAGTTGAAAGTATGAAATGGAACAAATACGACTGAAATCCTGACTATCCATAACAGTTTTTTGTGGAATTGGGGGTGGGTCCCTGAACTGGCGGTGGAAAAAATATGCAGGGGGGGGGGGGTCCCTTAGGGGTGGAAAAAAAATTTTCGGGCCTAGTGTCTCCAAATTTTTTCCTGATCCCCCCCCCCCCCCCCCCCCCCCCCCCTGTTCAGTAGCCTAAAATCGAGTTTTCTGGCCAATTCGTGCCCTGACATTGGCAATTAAGTTAGCAATGAAGCGAGAAAGCCTTGTAAGCTCAGCAGTTTTTTTATAATTAAGTAGCCTCTAAAATTAATAATATACGACTCTTGACTATAAACAACCCCTGAGTCACATAATAATGATATTTTTTGTTTTAATTAATATTTTCAATATTTATCTCTAGACTTTCTCGATTTACTGACTTTACGAAACATATCGGCGTATTTGTGTAAACAGTGTATCGTGGACCAAAACCACTCAGGACGCCAAGATTGATAACACCTATTGTTGTTGCCCACTACTGCTTTCTGCATAAAGAAAGCCATGCCACGTCATGAATGGACCCCTGCAGGACATCATTCGCGACGATTATATCCAACCGGAGTTCACTGAACTTTTCTAATTCTGTACTGCATAAAGCAAATAACTAACACCAAACAAGTATATACCCGGTGTTTCATTAATTAGATTTTTTTGATGATTATTCCTATAACTAGTGTTTGGAATCTGATATTCTTGCGTCCATGGAAATATTGCCCATCCGTGGAAAGTGACCAGTTCACAGTAAGGCTACCAAATTCTGTACATATGGCATGTGCACAAGCAATGTTTCAGCCAATGGACCTCCAGGTAATCCGGAGGTCCATTGGCAGAAACATTGCCTGTGTTTGCTATGAGTAACCAGGAGAATCTGCCGTGCTTTGGATGCCATTCAATATGGCAATTGCGCGCAATTCCTACGCGCAATTAAGCCTAGATAAGCGCACAGTTAGTGACAGGTCTTCTAGTTTTAACTGTAACGACTAAACTGGCCAGAGCTATTGGAAAAAATCGCCGAAGCACTTTTTTCACCTTCCAGGACAACCAAACATGACGTAACTGGGTCACGTGACATGACGTCACTTCCTAGGTCCACGGCTGCTGTACTGTAAGATATAATCTGGAGAAACACAATATTCTCTTTTGTTTTGAAAAATCAGTATCGGTAAAATTGGGAGCCATCTGTGTTTGGTGAACCGTTAACAAACATTGGAATCTAGCACAAGGAAACCCGTTTCGTTTAGTTTTTTTCCTAGAGGGTTAGGGTATTCTTATGATCGCCTTTGGCTGTCCCCTATTAGGCGTGTGCTTAGGTGGCGGATAGGAGGACGGCCTGTTTACTTGGGCTGGCTGGCCGTGATATATTTACGAATAAGCAAACTCGGATCAAAACGGTACAGACCTGTTTTACCCATGCACCTTGTTCTCCCGTGAGATGCGTTCCAACGGCCCCGATGAAGGAACCCTGGTAGCTGAAGACCACTGCTTTGGTCCTAACGTCGGGAGTAGACGGATGGTCAGATGGTCTGTTCCCGCTAGCCCGCAGCCCCCGGACAGTGCGTGACGTCGGTAGGTATTTGGAGGTCATTCAATCAACCATTTCGTTTAATAAAATTGATTATTGCAATTGTGTACTTTTAACTGGATCAGTAAATTTTAAAAACTTGTTTGTTTCTTTTTGCACTGTCTCTGTTACTTAACAGTGGTAACTTCCATTGTAGTGTATTATAAAATGATTGGTTGAGTGACTGCCATCTGAAGAAGCCCGACCCAATCAGTCAGTGATTTGCTGTGGCATCAACACTGGCTGAGTATACTGCCCAAGTATAAGAATGTGGAAATACTGGCAGTTCGGTTGGTTCACTGCTTAGCAGTAACTCTATCACTTGTTGGACTCCGTATGGATGTGCGCCGGGTTCATGAACCTTTCCACTAGAATCAATCAACCACAACCAAAAAGACCCTTTGTCTGTCACTGACCTAAAGAACTTTGACTCTGACGACATTATAGTATCTTTAATACCACCAGAGGATAACATTCCAAAATTTATTTTATTACACTCAACAGATAATAAATAAAATAAAATAAATAAAAAGAAAAAAATAGGAACGATTACAGTTACAACTAGAAGTCCTGTCACGAACTGTGTGCTTGTCTAGGCTTAATTGCGCGTAGGAATTGTGCGCAATTGACATTTCGAAGGGCATCCAAAGCACGGCAGATTCTCCTGGTTACTAATAGCCAACACAGGCAATGTTTCTGCCAATGGACCTCCGGGTTACCCGGAGGTCCATTGGCTGAAACATTGCTTGGCACAGGCCATATATACAGAATTTGAAAGCCTTACTATGGTCATAACGCGTAGATTAACGCGCAGATCGACGTGCTATCCGTGCGCATTTCATGACAGGACTTCTAGTTTTAACTGTAACCCATTTAGCATTGAGAAGCCATCAAAAGCGTTGTGGAAACTGTTAAGGATATTGAAAATCAAGATCTGTAGATACATTCATACAATGTACAGTACGGCCACTGTGAACAGGTCACTTTCCACGAGTGGGCAAAATTTCCACAGACGCAATAATATTAGATTCAAAACACGACTTATAGGAATAAGTATACAAAATTTAATTAATGGAGCACCGGGTACAACCCGGTGCATCATTAGTTACCATTTTACTGATGATGGTTTTTATTACCTGGTAAATACATGCGTGGACATCACTACCCACGCACGCAACACGACCAGTACACGGCGGCCGTACTGTACACGCCTTATGCGCAACACCAACATTTCTGATTTTAATGTTAAAGCACATTTCCACTAAACTTTAAATTCTAGTAATGGCGCCATGAGAACACGAGAACAGTCTCGTGTAAAAAAACTGAACTCACTCGTGAACTACTGAAACCTCAAAGAATAACAGCAGTGGAACGTATTGAAATTTAAAAAAGAAGGTAAATTTATACAAACACTTACATGTGCGCCTTTGATGGCACCAGAACTCCAAAACCTATTAAATTGATTACCTGAACGTCAATGTGGATTTGTATATTCCCAACCCACTTCAATGTTTCAAGTGTCAAAACTTTGATCATGGACAGAATACTTGTTGAGGCAACTAAACATGTAAAAATATTCAGTATAAGTCATGAGGGAAGATGTGAAACTACTATATATAAATTTATCATATGACTCGTCTGGTTTGTTCACTTTAAAACATTTGATATTTTGCTTTCATATTAATCAGTGATAAATAAAGCCTTCCGTCAATTTCATTGGTCAATTTTAAAACTAGACAATTTGATTGGCTGAACAAAATAAAACTGGGCCACATTTTCATAATTTGCATAATTAGAGTTGGGAGCTTTCATTGGTCAATTTCAAAACTGGACAATTTGATTGGCTAATCAAAATACAACTGGGTGACATTTGCATAATTTCAGTAGGGAGAATTTACGTTATCTGTCCTATTTAGGGTGGGTTATATTGTATTAATCTTTTACCTACAAGAAAAACGCCATTCATTTTTTTTTATATTTTCACTTTTTGCTTCCAAAACAGAGGCTCGCCCAACCGGAAAATTCTTACACTCGTTTCATAAATATTATATGAGAAAAACACTCATTCCATATCCTCTATGTATGAACTGCCAGGGCAATCACGTGTCATCTTCTAAAGATTGTTCGGGTATGGAAAAAGGAAAGTACAATTCAAAAACTCAAATACGAGGAACAAATCACTTGAAACATTGTGTCATCCCTGGCATGAAATTTTTTACGTCAGCATAAGCAACAACACTGAAACAGCAAATTACTAACACAGTCGGTGGAATTCCAGACACCATGTACATGGCTCAACAGCACCACGCAGTCTCCATTACAAGCCTTCACAATACAACACTCCGATCAAGTGGAACCACATCAACCCAAACACCATCAACCACTCCAAAAAAAGGAAAAATCGAAGAAACAAACCTCAAGAAAGAAAAAGACAAATTTAAGGCAGAAGGCAAAAAACTAAAGGAAACAAATCAGAACAAAACAAAAACATGACCAAATTAAACCAAAACCAGAATCTTGAAATCTTAGAGTCAGAGAATGGGTCAATAAAGAAAGAAAATCAAACCAGAAAAAAACGAAAACAGTTATCAGACAGAACACCTAAGGATCTTCAGGACTCTGTTACCCGCAACAGGTTTGAAGGCCTTGAACTGGTGGCAGTAGCTGTATGAATGAGTACTTACACTGCAATTCCTCCCAGAAACAAACTCACCTAAGAGTGCTACTGGGTCTATTTCGTCCATACATCCAGCATCTCAATCTCCAACTAAATATGGATAATACAAGCAACAACAATATGATACAGTGGAATTGTCAAAGTTTTAGGGCGAATTTTAATGAACTCGGTCTCTCCAAACCCAAAATATAAACCTACTGTTTTTTGCTTGCAGGGAACACTCTTAAAGAAACTTGATGGCTAGGATCATTCTGCTTTTAAACATTATACTTTGTAAATTTCCTAGGCGGACGAAAATAATTTTCGTATTCGTAAAACGTCTGTTTTAGTTAAAACCGGTGTAACAGGAATGGAAGTCCGTAGGAAAATTACTCCCTCTGGACTATTATTCCGCGGAATTATAGTCCAAGGTCTAACATTTCTAGGAATAGTAGTCCGCCGGACTACTATTCCTAAAAATGTTAGACCTAGGACTATAATTCCGCGGAATAATAGTCCAGAGGGACTAACGTTCCTACGCACTTCCATTCCTTTTACACCGGCATTACTCACAATCTTGCTTCTTTACAAACAAATTTACAGACTGTAGCGGTACGATTAATTTTAGACAAAACAATTATATTATCTTCTGTTTACGTTTCTCAAGTAAAACCCTACTACCGTCTTGGGTAGAGATTGTCGGTATACAGTATATACCGCTCGGTATCGGTATCGAACCAGTACCGATTTACCGTACCGATGGAATCTCTAACTACCGAAATTTCGTAATTGACAAAATATTTCCGACACAAGTTAAAAGCTAAAAAGACAATAACAGAATATGAAGTATAATTCGTGACAAGAAGATCCCATGGATTGTGTATGTCTAAAGGTAGTCATCACCGGTCATTTTATGTAACAAAGAAGCTGAGAGAAAATACCCTGGGGGTATTTTCTCTCAGCTGTTTTGTCACATCAAATGACTGATGGTTAGTGCCCGTGTTGCTTCCAACATTTTGACACTAAGACGGCTTTGGCTTCTTTAACTCTTTTGGCGCGGAATAATCTGAGTAACAGAATTCTTAGCGCCTAATATTCATCAGAAATTTTACAAAAAGTATAGGTTGTTAGACTAAAGCGTTATTATTTTAAAAGATGTTCTAATGATCTCATTGACAGTTTTTCAAATGATTTCCTGTATATATTTAAATGGACCTTTATACTTTCAAGGGACGATATCGTTGTTCATGGATAGGACAAAAATGGTACATGAAACATAGGAATGTATGTTTGTTCAACCCTTTACCCAACGAATCGGCCGTAATATGCAACTTCAGAAGATGAAAAAATATTATTGTTTAAAAACTTTCAACAAAACCATATCATGTGACCCCTCGTTGGAACGAGCTCGTTCCCACGAGGGGTCACATGATATGGTTTTGTTAATTTTTTTCGAAAAATTTGAAACAATGATATTTAAAATATTAAATTTGGATATTGTCTGCTTATGGTAAAGGGTTAAAAGCACTTGGAAATGGACACACACAGTTGGCTAAAATGACTACTGCAGTACCTTTCCGCGGTCTGCCGTCTGTCGACTTTAGTCGCCTGTCGCGCCAAAAGAGTTAAGACGGTGAGTGGTAGCTGGGCGATATACCAAAAATACCATGGGATATTGGTATCGGTGTAAGTATATGTATTTTGTTGACACCGAATACAGCACCGATGCCGAAGTAAATCATTCTCAAAATACCGATACCGAAACCAAACTTGAAATTTCAATACCGCTCAACTCTAATCTTGAGTTACTGATTCAGGAACTCCCAACTCCATACATTTTGCTGGGTGATTTTAACCCACATAGCACACTTTGAGAGATTCCTGCAGCCAAGAAGATGTAAAGGGGTAAAACAGATGGAGAGTTATTTACAAAATCTGACTTGTGTTTTTTCAATGATGGGTATGCAACTTATCTACATCTGAATCCCGCGTCTGGTTCGCACACAGCAACTGATCTTACAATTGCCTGCCCTTCTATCTTCCTTGATTTTTCTGTGAAGGTCGAAGATGACTTGTTCGGGATATCCACTTTCCAAGACGAGAGAGTGCCTCAGTGTAACGTTAACTGGTAGAGTGTTGAATTATTTTTGATCATCAAAATTTGTTCATGTGTCTTGCCTTGTGACAATTTATGAGAGGGCGCCTATAGGCACTCTCTCATCAATTGTAACAAGGCAAATCCTAACAAACAAAAGTATTTAACTTCAAAGGTAATATGAAACTCATCCACCCAAAAATGATACCTTTAAGTTGAAGCACCTGCACTTCAGAATAAAGCTCAGATATGGGCTTCTAGCACTTTACCAGTTAAAAAGGCATCGCGAAACACTTTCGCGTCACTTTGTTTATGAATGACTCACAAGGGAGATAATTGTAGAAAGTGCCGATCAAGTAGAGGCTTTCGCTATGGAATTGCTTAACATTGCAAACACAGTCATTCTTAAAACTTCTGAAAATCAAAGATTCCGAGTTGGTTATAAAGCAACCTAAGAAAACAGAACATGGATTTAATAAATCACGAACAACAAATAATTTGAACAAACTACGTAATAAATGGGCAAAAACAAGGCAACTTTTAACCCTTTACCTAAAATGAAAAGCAGACGACACCTGCCAAAAAATTCCTGAATAACTATTTTTTTTTCATTTTTTGTCTCAAAAACATAGGTTATGACCCCTCATTGGAACGAGCTCGACGAGCTCGTTCCAAAGAGGGGTCATAACCTATGTTTTTGAGACAAAAAATGAGAAAATAATGAAAATTAATTGGCGATTTTTTGTGAATAGCGCTGGCCGGTTTTTGACCGTTACGTTGGGTAAAGGGTTAACACAAAAAAAGAAAGGTTCTTGGGAAGCTTATGTTTCTAAACTTAGCCAACTCGCACCCATCAACATATTGTGAAATATGATTTTAGAAAAAATAAAGATCAATGAACTAATTCAAATGTGCAACACCTGGAAGATAGCAATACACTAATTACATCAAAAAAAGAGAAATATCAAACGAATTAACCTTAACATTTTTAAAACATTCGCCGTCTGAAAATTGTAATCGTTAACATAAAATAAGTTTCATTTCTCGCGTTTCGCAGTACAGTGAGAAATATATGTGTTGTAGGTACGGTTGATTATTGGTTAAGGGCTTTCAAGGTAGTGTTTTTGCAAAGTCAGTGTTACGGTCGGGTGACAACTATGTTAATTGACACGGGAATTCTTTGTTTGTCGCGCTGCGTGACTGGTGTTATTGTGATATTGTGAGAATACGTTCCAATAAGAGTAAAATCCTTGCCCTCTGATTGGATGAGAACTGCCTCAGTTCCATTTATGTTTATGTCTCCAGCAGCAAACGTTACCATCTGACGTCACAACGCGACATATTTGAACTGACGTCGCCAGTTTCGTAATTGTTTCATTAACGAAGCGATTAGCAACCCGCTTCCTTTTTTCTGGATTTTTCACACGTGTAGCTGACAGTGTTCCAATTGAAGTGTTGTTTAAATTACAAACAAATTTACAATTTGAACAAAAAATGGAATGAGTTTATCTGATTTATTGATTATTTATTCACTGTTGTCGTGGGGGTACACGAGAGGTTTATTTACTGAACTTGTGATCGTTAAAAGTTGCCTTGAAAAAGGCAACTTTTAACGATCACAAGTTCAGAAAATAAGCTTCGAGTGTTTCACGATGTAGGTTTTGGGCTGTGAGTAGGGGCGTATTGGAACATATAAGTTATTGTAATAAATTGACGGTAGCATGGTCTGAGGTTTGTGGCTCGGAGCGTATGTTCAACCTCGACGCTTCGCGTCTCGTTTGAACATAAGCCCCGAGCCGCAAACCTCAGACCATGTTACCGTCAATTCATCACAACAACTAAAAGTGTCAGTTCTAATCATATCACCGCAACGGTTACATGTCTAATTTTCATACTGCAAACGATGGATCCGACTTTACAACTTTCGAGCCAAAATAAAGTTAATAAAGCGTCTCACCAAAAGGATATGTTAACACCACTGGATTCCTTAATTTCAAATAAACTCTGTAGTTTCCAAGAAAAATTGTCAAATAGCCAACGGCAGCTTTCACATTCACAGATGGAAACATTTCAGGAAATTTTTCACAGCTCATATTCTTTCAAAGAGAAAGGAACTGAAGAGCAGTTTAAAATCAATTCCAAGGTGTTATCTAAACTCGGCGATGCTAAGAATTCTCCGGAGAACTGTCACATTCAGGACGATAATATACAGAACGCGCAATAGAAAGTCATAGAAGGTATGAAAGTGTTCAGGAAGCGACAAAAAATTGTGAAGTTGGCCGACATGTCGGATTTTGGATGGTTTACCGTAATTGAATGTGATTCCCTGGCTGACAACTCAGACGACGAAAAACGCATCGTGAAAGCTAAAAGTCGTGCCGAACGCAATTTGAAACAACGAGGAAAATCCAAATTGAATCAGTGTTTTCACCCCTACACTTGAAGTCAACCTTAGCCGTCTGATACTGGAAGTACCAGAGATACACCTGAACCATTACAGAATAAACCTGGGTTGTGCTTCGTTTGTGGAAAGCCAGGCCATTGGGGAGCTGATTGTGTAGATACGAGAACAGGAATGGCCCCAAACAAGATAAGGTAGAGATTCTATTAATTCTTGTTTGTCTCAGTTACCAGAGTCCAGAGGGGACAGCTGTACAAGGGGGGGGGGGGGGGGGGTATTATAATCCCCGATGGGTACGGGTGTGGGATAGGAAAATCTCACCCGAGGGAAAGATATTTGGGCCAGACACGAGGCTTGCCGAGTGTCTGGACCAAATATCTTGTCCCGAGGGTGACATTTTCCCATCCCACACCCGTACCTATCAGGGATTATTTTTCTCCCCCCACCATACAGCGGTTACGTTGGCCAGAGGTAATCGGCGGACACGTGCTGATATAATCAACTCATTTGGTATTCGTTGTTTTGAAAAACTAATGACACCATCGGAAAGAGCATGCAAACGTTATGTATATACCAAAGGTATATACCACGAAATCAATTAGAAACGGTGGCATCTTGGGGTTTGAAGAGTTTTAGAGCATCAAACTTTGATCATATGATATGAATTAGTTGGTAGCAAGAAACTGATACGATATGCATGGCGTCATAATAACGTTATAAATGTATAACGTCACGTGGGTGGGATGGGATACATCTGTCTCTCCCTGATATCTCATCCGGGACACACGTATGTTACACATGCAGTGGGGGGAGAAATTTATGATTTAAATGACAGTACACATTTTTGTGATAGAGGTGACATTTCTGCCATAGGCAGTAAATGCACTCCTGTTGGAAGACTGCGTAAACGTATTCAAATTTGAAAGGATGTTTCGGCGAGTTCTTCGATCATTGATGCCATTGAAAGTGGCTATAAATTGCACTTTACTGAGTTACCGTCGGGGGAAGTTTTTAAAAATATTAAATCTGCTTCAGACTAATATGAAATAGGTGCTACCTAAAGTGCGAACGTAGTTACAACTTACAGTACGTATAGAGTGTATTATCACTAAATCACCCGCAGAGTGGAGAATCCACCCAAGCAATAACTGCAAAGTTGTTGCAAAGCATAACAAGCACAAGCAAAGTTCCAGCCAATTAATCCCTGGGTTACACTCGGAGGGCCATTGGCTGAAGCATTGTTTGCGTTTTTTGCCCATGTGTGCAGAATTTGAAAGTAATACTTTGGGTGATAACGCCACCCCACGGGTCATTTTGTTACAATCCACTCCCCACGTACTGTATTTTGTAAATTTGAATAAAAAATATACAGAGGATGTCATTGTGTGTGTGTTTAATTCCGTACCCATCACCAAAATCATTTCGTACCCAAGTGATTTCGTACCCAAAACCATTTTGAACACTTTAGAAAAAAGTAAATTTGTGCCCAAAAATAATAATAGAATGTCCATGGCAATATTCATAGCAGTTTATTTGCCAGGGGTATAATTTGAAAAAAATAGGTATTAAATTTAACATTTATAAGCAAAACTGATCACAACATAGCATTAAGTAATGAATCCACCGCCTTTAGAATTAATTATTTATTTACTGGTTTTTAATGTCACATACTTATCCACAATAGGTAATCGTGACCGTGACAGTTTTACGGGGTCTAAGTCGGTCAGAGCGGGAAAATAAAATCTAAACTCTTTTATATTGAACTGATGGGTCTCCTATTTCATGAGGTGACAAAATATAATTCAATTAAATCTGTTATTTAATAAATATGCACATTCATTCATTTTGGTTTCATTTTGTACTATTATTCATTGTTCAAACCAACAACTATTTGTTTTGTAATATCATGCACAACTCAGGCTGCACAGTGGGGAAAATAATGTTAAATACTTGTGACTGATACTTCCAAAAGGCCACTCTCTCAAAGCTGGCAACCTTTCTTTCAGCTGGCTGGACTGTCCATACGTACCAGAGCAGTGTGCTCACTGTGCTGCTTGGAACATGTAACACCCATTGCTTGAGAAAGTTTGATAGCTTTGAGAAGCAGTAGAAAATCCGAAAGAGGCTGCTGACTGGGATTGACAATAAATCATTGAGTGAAAAAGACAACAGAAGAATGAAATGGTGCATCAGTCGGGAAAGTACTTGATTCCTACTCATATGTTCTAAATGATCATTTCTGTGGTACTGATATTTTTTTTGTATTTTCTACTCCATATTATTCTGATTTGATCCCCTATTTTTATTCATTTCACCAGGCTGGACTGCAGTCTAATTCTCATAATGCACTGTTTTGGACTAAATTCGTAACATCTTCCATAGCTGTAGATAGTTGGAGTTATGTTGGAATTTTGAGGTTATTTATCCAAGATGTGGCACTTTGAAATATTATGAAGTCAGTTTGTAACTTCAGTATAATATTCCGCCCTGTACTATTAGTCCTCACCATGCTATTATATGGATGGCAGTCACAGGAGTATACCCCCCCCCCCCCCCCCCTATCATATTCCCAATAAAGTTGACATAATGACATTGGTCAATGGATGAATATGCATATAGAATTAGAATATGGAATACAGATCGCTCTCACCAGTCACCACATTTCTCAACAACCCCCAGCCCCCCTCCCCCCCCCCCCCCCCCACTCACAACCACACTGCCAACACACCACCAATTCCACTGTGACCCACCCATGCAATGAAAAGAAGAACTACAGTTTGATGCTAATAGAATTCCACAACACCTTTATGGTGAGCAAGACCCTACTGAATCAGACCGAAAAGTCTGTCCAGGCCGAAGGCTTGTTTAAGAGACTTTACTGAGGTGGGAATTGGAGAAGCTTGGAGTTGGAGAAGAGATACATTCTGGAGAGAGCAAATCACCATTAAATCACAAACCTTTACAACAATTAATGTGCACACATTTTGAGAACAGAACTCACAAAACAATAAAAGTTACAACACAAATACCTGGGGTGCAATCCGTCTATGAGTTGAACGGGTTCTTATACAGTAGTTGGGGGCGCGGTGGCGTTACGGTAACCGGTTTTTGTCAAGATCACCGAAGTTAAGCAACGTCGAGCCCGGTTTGTCCTCGGATGGGTGACCGTCCGAGCGATCAATTCGGACTCCCGCGTTGTGTCCTTGGGGAAGGTACTTAACCCCGATTGTCCACATGGGGGCACGATGACGCCGTGTACTAAGGCGTACTGCACGTTGATGGTGCGCATGTCTTCAAGCAATCTAACTCTGCCTGTGCTGCATTGCGGAGTTACGATGTTGGGGAGATGGCAGCTGCTCATCGTTGCTCGGTGGTTCTCTCCAGATACTCCGGCTTCCTCCACCCGTAAAACTGTCACGGTCATGATTATCCATTATGCATAAGTATGTGGCCTTAAACAACAATAAATAAATAATTATACAGTAGTGTCTAAAAAAATATAGTATCCTGCAAAAAACTTAATAAATTCAGAGTGGTATGCTGTGATTTCACCCCTGAAGGGACTTGCTTAGGAGGATTTAGACCCAAGTCATAAGAAAATAATCCAGCAGCATCACAGCCCTGTGATTTTCTACTTCCGACATCAATAAATACAATTTGGCAAAAGTTTTGTTGCCCATCATAACATTCTTTTCAAATAAATTTGTTATGGTCCATCAAAATTACAATCCCCCCCCCTCGCCCCCCCCCCCCCCCCCAGCAATCACCACGGCCAATATGTTCTAACTAGTGTTCACAGTAATTACTATTCACCAAAAAATCTAGTTACTTGCCACGACTCTGTATATTTTCATGGTCTTGTTGTGAAATTCTAGTTTATTCCCTATGCCCCGCCCTCACCATCCACACAGAGGTTTTCTAGCAGTACCCTAAGAAAGTACAATTAACAATTTGATGAATTCTGCGTGCATGCTGTTACCCCTTTCAAATATTTCTTCATGGTCTTGAAAGCGTGAATTTCTGATCGCATGTTTTCTTTTTGTGTTTGAAAATTTCCTAATTATGGTGAATTCTTAGCAGCAAGAAAAGATTGTTTTCCCAATTTTTTTTGCGAAGATTTCTGACTTTTTATCACTTTCAAATTTCATAACTCAGTAATCTGTGATGGGATTTGGGAGGAGGCATCAATTAAAATACCCACACTCTGTCTCCATATCACTTCTTGTATTTTCAAGTAGGCCCTACATGTAGTTAAAGCAGGTTGAAATTTTCTGAAAGGTGGAGTGGGGAGGGGGGGGGGGGGGGGGGAGAGGGGTGCAACAAATACATTCACCCATTCAACCTCTACACTTCAGGTTCTAAGTAGGTTGGAAAGGGTCTTTTTGTGGGGGGGAGGGGGGGCATCAATCACCCCCCTATCGAACCCAAATCTGTGGTTGTATTTTTAACTTGCAAGTTGGTTGGAACATTATGTAGCTTAATTTTATGTAGCCCTTTCTGCAAATTTGATCAACACATTGTCTTTCCATCACAGGTTTTCTTGATACCGACTGATCGCTACAGTGACGGCGCCAAGATTTCAATTTTTTTTTTTTTTTTTTAGGAGGGAGGGGGGGGGGGGGGCTTAGGTAAGCTATGGGGGTGGGGGTCCAAGGTCAAAATGTGGAAGGAATCTCCCAAATGCCACAGGCCTTAAAGCTGGCGGAGGGAACGGGATCTCCCCCCTCCCCTCGCGTGTGTGGGGATATGGAGTTCTCCCCATGAAAGATTTCTATATTTGGAGGCCCTGGGAGTGGGAGCGATATCTGAACATTTCTACAACACCCGACATGACGTGTATTGTTGTGTGTCGTTTGCAGTGTGAAATTGGGTGGGAAAACCACGGTCAGATAGAAATTTGAAGTTTGATTGGGGGGAGTGGGAGGGACAGCTATCCCCCTCCAGTGGCACCGCCACTGGATTGTTAAACGTCAGATAGAAAATGAATTCAGTATCAGTGAGTGTAAGTAAAATTGTCTGGTATTAAATTTATGGAATTAGGAATTCCGACGATTTAATTTGTAATTGTAGTCCGATTTAGCTGGTCGCCTTAAATTGCAAATGCATTTGGAATTGGATTTGGAGACTGACAGACTGACTGTTTGAATCTTTGATCAGACTCGGTCACTGATCAAACACGACAGTAGTTCACCTTCTGATCTTCCTTATCTTTCGAAGAAATCAGTCATGAACTATTTGAATGATTTTATATTCAAAAACAAAATGTATCAACACTGCGTGTACACGTATTGATAATTGTCTCTTGCAATCACAGCCCGAAGACGGCAAACCGTCCAAAATTGGTATACAACGTTACAAGAAGCACCGCGTGACGCAAAAGTGGGTCAATCCGAAAGAAGCAACAATTTTCTGTGAAGTTTCCACTGCGGTGGAGGTGCTTGGGTGTAAGTTTCTGTACACTGTATCACTTCAAAACTTCAAAAATGAAAAGTTCGTGTTCGAAATATCATTACCAGGTACCGGTACCGTAACTTCTTGATAAATATTAAGTGGAAAAAATCGTTCAAAAATTGTTATTGCGTCAGAAAAAAAGGGGGAAAAAATACTATCCGAACAGTACAATGCATTGCAATGAAGAGCAAAGTCTCAGGAATCCCATTGTGTCCCTCTTTTAATTGTATATTACGTATCTTCCAGCGGAAATCGTCCTAAGCACGAGAGGGGTAAACCTTTTGTTTACAAAAAAGAGTGTCAGAAATGAGAAATGCGAGAAAACATCGACTCGTCGTTTTTGAACGTCTCACGAAAGGAAAATACTTAAAATTATAGAATTTCTTGCAGACACACTTGTTCTTAGATATTTTATTAACAAGAGTGCGACTTTGTGGCCAACAATTTTGATTTTTTTTGTACAAGCAATTGAAGTTTAAAAAATGAACGACAAATGCAGCGCAACTTGCGTTTCTTTTGTGTTGTTGTGGTTTCGATTTTTTGACTGAACCTGCCAGATGACGCCATATCCGTATCTGTGGGTGACGCTATTCCCGCACGTTCACCTGTTCTTTTTTCAGAAATCTAATTCGATTTCTACCAATGAAAACAATACAATTTGATCAATTTCGACTCCTATTTTTCGTCCATGGTGTTAACTTCCGGACACAGATTTTTGGATTGCATGGTTATATATTTTTCTGAAATATTCTAAATTTCGATCTTATATTTTCACACATACACACACGTTACCATTATGCTCTCTTCGTTCGCTTCGGCCGCGAACTACGTTCGCTATAAAGATTTTGTAAAACAAGAGCTTTCGTCTTTGTTGGATAATGGTAGCATCTCGGAAGTTTTTACTCCGCCTGTTGTAATTAACCCGTTAACCCTGTGATACTGTTGTACGTCTTATGAGTACGAAATACAAACAGCGCGTTGATACTTTGTGGTTATTTGTTTTGTTATTATTTTTCGATTTTTTAAAGTTTTAACCTCAATTCCTATTTTCTCCAGAATAGTGCTCAGTGACAACCGTTGAGCCAAATGTTATCGCAGCTTAAAATACTAATATAATCCTGCTGTCAAGACTTCTTAACTGGTTAAGTGCTAGAAGCCACTATCAGAGCTTTCAAAAATGAGGATACTAGACCAAAAGCCAATACTTTCGTTGCTTATATTTCATATTCAGTCAAACACAAATAATATTTTGTTTATATAAATTTGTTTTATTACAAAATATTGGAAAGGGCCTGTGGGCACTCTCCAATAATTTGTAGTAAAACAAGTTTTGAATAACAAATTCAGACCACCAAATAAATCTAGCCCTCAACCAGAAAATCACTAATGTGAAAAATATCTTGTGATTTGTACTTTCCGACGTTTGACGTCGCATTTTGAAAAACGTTGAAGATACTGAATTCCCAGTGACGTTTGAACGTCAGGATAATTAAAGTCTCACATGGTTAACGGAATCGAGCACGGGACGTAAATCAGGACTGTAGGCATATTAACCCATTTTTATTCAAATATAAATTTCGTTACGAGGATGCCATTGTAGTCAGAGAAATGTTTCACATTTGGTCTTAAATCAGCATATCATCACGTCGAATTTTCATCTTCCCATCGAACATATTTGGGTTTGTCATCGGTTTTTGATTCACAGGTGCGCACTTTTGTTTTTCACGCTTCCATTTGGCATTTCCACAGCTGGGTATATTTTTACGAAACTCACACGGTGCTTGGTTAAGCACCGGAGAAATAGCGGTAAGCGGTTTATTATGTATTTGGACGATGGTTTAGGCGGCGACGATATGCAGCATTTAACAAAAGAACTTTCAGAATCGGTCCATCAGGATCTTTGCAACTTGTTATTTCTAATAGCTGAAGCCAAATGCGTTTGGGTGCCCCAAACTGAAATAACATGGCTTGGTATTGTGTGGAATACGGAAATGGGTTCTATGTGCGCAACTGAAAAGCGAAAAAGCAAGCTCCAAAATTCGTTATGCTCAATTGAGGCATACGTTACAAAAAACTCTTCTGTTGTTTTGACTAAAGATTTGGCTTCTGTCATTTGTCAGATTATATCTGTTCACAGTAGTATGTGTACTGCGGTGTTTCCAAACACAGGGGCCCTCTATGCCTGTCTTTTGATTAGAGCGAGCTGGAAGGCTCAGGTGTTGATAGACACATCTGCAAAAAAATGAAATCTTGTTCTGGATTGGGCAGTTACAGTACGTCGAGAGTGGATTGTAACTAAATCACCCGCGGAGTGGAGTTATCACCCAAGCTATAAATTTCAAATTTTGTATATATCGGCAAAAAACACAAGCAATGTTTCAGCCAATGGACCTCCGGGTTTAACCCGGAGGTCCATTGGCTGAAACGTTGCTGGTGCTGGTTATGCTTTGCAACAAATTTGCAATTATTGCTCGGGTGGAATCTCCACTCTGAGGGTGATTTAGTGATAATACACTCTCTGCGTACTGTAGATGCGTTGGATGAGCAGTCTTTTGATAGTTGCAGTGAATATAGTTATAATGTGTGCAGTGACGCCTCTGGTAGCAGTTTCGGAGGTTCATGGTATTGTCGAACGACTCAGAGGTTGTTGGCTCTTGGTAGGCTGATGAGCGTCTAATGAGCTCGACTTGGTGAGAACTCGCAGCGGTTTTAGGAGTTTTGAGATCACATGATTAAATCCCGGAAGGGCAGAAAGTAAGGTGGTACACAGACAATAAAAGTGTGGTGAGTATCATAAAAAGAGGAAGTAAGAGGACACGGCTTCAAGATATTTCTTTAAATATATTTGGGATCTGCTCCAGTGGAAACATAGAGGACATCTAGTGTTTTTGAGTGCATGCTGAAAATTATCTCATGAGTGACCGAGACAAATGTTTATTTTTCGCGAGCCCTTGCCCATTTATCTCGGTAACAAGTGAGACAACTTTCGGTATCCACTCAAAAACACAAGATTTTCTTTTTATTATACGCTCTTTATAAGACGCCGATAATTTCCCTCCTTTCAACCTTGAATTGATGCACGAAAGTAAACAGCGCATTGAATCCATGATACGCGGAAGTGATTTTATCGATACTCAGAACAGATAGCGTCTTGCAATCTGATTCAGCTGGTGGGTTTCTAGTCCAAGGATGGCCTGAAAGTCCGTAATATAAGTTTTTGGTTTGATCCGACTTTTGAAAGGACGTAGCAAACCAAAAACTTATATTACGGACTTTCCGGCCATGTTTGGACTAGTGGGTTTCATGCATCAATTCCAGGTGAATACGTGTTGAATTATTGCTGGAAATGGCGGGCATCTGCTCAAAAACAGTAGATTTTCTTTTCATTAGACGCATTCCAGTTCGAATGATCAGGGAAATTAACCGTTTGATGCTTGTGTACGTCTTATGACGTACGAAATCAAAACAGCGCGCTGATACTTTGTGGTCATTTGTTTTGTTATTATTTTTCAATTTTTTAAAGTTTTAACCTCAATTCTAATTTTCTCCCGAATAGTGCTCAGTGACAACCGTTGAGCCAAATGTTATAGCAGCATAAAATACTAATATAATCCTGCTGTCAAGATTTCTCAACTGGTTAAGTGCTAGAAACCACTACCATGGCTTTCAAAAATGAGGATACCAGAGCAAAAAGCCAACACTTTCCTTGCTTATATTTCATATTCAGTCACACACAAATAAACTTTGTTAAAATAAATTTATTTTATTACAAATTATTGGAGAGTGCCTCTAGGCACTCTCCAATAATTTGTAATAAAACAAGTTTTGAATAACAGATTCAGACCAACAAATAAACTAGCCCTCAACCAGATAATCACTAATGTGAAAGATATCTTGTTATTTGTACTTTCCGACGGTTGACGGCGCATTTTGGAAACCGTTGAAGAAAATGAATTCCCAGTGACGTTTGACCGTCAGGATAATTAAAGTCTCAAAGGGTTAAATTAGTTGTGCCCCGCCACGATTGGCTTTGAAGGTAATTGAGAAAATGAGACGGGAAAAGGCTAACTGTACTTGATACTTCCTTTGTGGAAATCTGTGCCATTCTGACCCCAGCAATATGCGTGGGGGAGAGTTTTGTTTCATTTGTGAGTGAAACTGGGGTGCTTTGTGCCTGCGAGATACAGCCATGAAGGGGGAATAACTGTATATTTGGGGATCATACGAGTGACCTGCAACTGATTGCTTTGAGAGTCTTATGGTTATGTTGCATTTTTGTTTTCAGGAATTGGCTTAGAAAAGAATGTATTGGATCCACTTGAGCAGACAGGTTTTCAACTTCTTATTTAGTGGGGGCAAAACGTGGCAAAACCGTATGTAGTTACTTCCGTGCTTTTAATAGGTGGCGAACATTCATTTCTTCACTTGGAGGTAAAGCCATTCCGGCACAATCTTTACATGTGGCGTTGTGTGTTACCAGTTTGCTGGACAATACAGTTAAAACTAGATGCCCTGTCACGAACTGTGCGCTTATCTAGGTTTAACTGCGCGTAGGAATTGCGCGCAATTGCCATATCGAATGGCATCCAAAGCACGGCAGGTTCTCCTGGTTACTCACAGCAAACACAGACACAGTTTCTGCCAATGGACCTCCGGGTTACCCGGGTTACCCGGAGGTCCATTGGCTGAAACATTGCTTGTGCACAGGCCATGTGTACAGAATTTGATAGCCGTACTATGGCCATAACGCGTAGACTAACGCGCAGATCGACGTGCTATTTGTGCGCATGCCATGACAGGACTTCTAGTTTTAACTGTACTAACTCCACACAAGCAGGGTTAGCAATGATTGAAGATTGGTGCACCATTGGCGTGCAGTAGCCTTAGTACACAGCGCCACCGTGCCCCCACGTGGGTAATTGGGATTAAGTGCCTTGCCCAAGGACACAACTCGGTTGCCGCAGGTAGGATTTGAACGGAAGACCTCTCGGCTTGCAGCCTGCATATCAACCTACTGACCCACCGCGCCCCTAGCACATTCTATTATATTGCACTGGTTTTACTGACATCAGAGGGTGACATTTTAATGTTATAATGTACCGTCTTTTGGAGAACTATTTTACAGGAATTCTCACCAAATTCTCTCGTTTCTCAACGAATCAATTTGTTTAATAAGTTTTAGTTGTTTTTATTCGTTTAACTGCATTTCGTATACAAAAAGTATTTTGTCTTCTGGTTGATTTACACGGTATTCATTCTAATTTTGGTATCATTATTCACTACTGTCTTCGCAGTGTATTTCATTGTCACGTTAATGTTCATTTTTCACGTTTTTTTAAAAACATATATCACTCTATCTGATGGGAACTTTAACACTGAACGACAATTTATCGCCTCGATATAGCCTCAGCAGCTGATGTGGCGTCAAGCATCAATAAATACCATTAGTTTCTTGCCCAATTTTATATTTTGTGCCCTTGACGACATTCGGTATGCACATCACTTATACTCGAAAGGTATCTTTCCAATCTCCATTTTCAAATTGTTTGAAGATTTTATTGCAAATAGTGTTCCAGTTTATCTAGTTCACTGTACATTATAAACAAGGAAGGATAAATTTCATATCTAGATAAACACATAAAACATGGTATAACACGCCCGGTTAATTTGGAAAGAGAATCTGTACTTCCGCTCGGCACGATGTGAGTTCCATAAGGGACTAGTCCCTTAAGCCACAAACTTGCCATTGAATTAGTTCATCACTAAGGAATTCGCCACCATATGAATGCACGAGTTAGCACAGGAGCCAATAGCATAAAACTTTTACAATTGTATTGTCTCGAATTGTATTTTCTACATTTTATTATAACTGACTAAAATGAACCATTAGTATTTTCAAAGATATGGCAATTTGCCAACTGGCAAATTGCCAGATCTTTGAAAATGCTAATAGTTCATTTTAACCCATTTAAAGCCATAACTAGAAAATACAGTTCTAGAAAATACAATTGTAAAAGTTTTATAGTATTGGCCCCTGAAGGAGAGTGCATTATAAAGTGTTCCAGTCGGGGCATCGTTACGAATAAATGGAGATTGATTAGGTCATTTGAAACCGTTACGTGCGTTCTATTGACAGAATTAGGTAGACCATTGACCTGGCAACTGCGCCTCCTAGATTGGCATGGAGTTTCACTAAAAGCAGAAATATGTCGGAGGCACGGCTTCATGTTTGGATAAAAAAAATGGCAAGGGTCATACGCCATCTCCCAAATTATGTGCCTTACCACCGACAACAGAAGCATTCACAGAAAACGTTAAGCGAGCTCATTATCAAGCATTCCTGTGGCTGACCCTGAGGGATAGGGGCCCGCCTGCTCTAAACGTTGAGGAATTTGGTTGGAAAAAAGACTTGGGCAATAGATCGCTTATCCCAGTCACCATTCCCGAAGGAGTCAAATTGGCACCTGATTAATATCCTCGAAATGATCAGGTGTGGTTGCAAAAGTGAAACTCCATGCCGATCTAGGAGGTGCAGTTGCCAGGTCAATGGTGTACCTTGCCATGTGTTCTGTTCTTGTTATCCTGTTGGTTGCTCGCGACGATGAAAGTCCAGTGACTGATAAATATGATTGTATAGGAATATAGTTACTCGGTTTGTCATTTCTGTCTTATTTTTCTTCCAGATAGATGGAAATTTTGTGTTACTTTTTCCTGCTGTTTATATCAGCAAACACCACGAGAATCAGCTGGTGTAGGGTGAAGAATCCAAAAATTGTACAAAAGGCAAGGGAATGTGATTGTCATCCAAATTCACCGAGAATAAGGTCTATATCAATCCATGTGTGTCGTTCATTCATTTGCTCATGGGGGAAAATGCAATATTACACTTTTAGGAGGGGGTGACCTCAAAAAGGAGCCAACATCTCGAGTTGCCCAAGGGATACGGCAGATCACCTCCCTGATTCTTGAACGTCTGACACCCACCTACTCAGATCAGGAGAGGAAAAACCTTTAACCGGCAAAACCAGTTTCGACCCCACGGCTCCCGGACTATAATCAAAGTAAACGGTCAATATCTCGAGTTGCCTAAGGGATCCGAACGGTCACACCCCTAAATCTTCAAGAAGTAACCCTGGACTAATGGAAACTGCAAAGAAAAAACTTTAACCGGCAAAACCAGGTTTGACCCCTCGGCTCCCGGACTAGTACATCAAATCACTGTGATCGCGACGCTGTAATGCCAGCTTGTCTAGATTTCATTTATAAAATCTTGCGACATCGAGAAAGAATCAGGAGAAACTGGCGAAAATGATCCGCTTGCAATTGCCTTTTAATGTAGTTCCAAATAGGATTATTTCGAAGGTTTCGTTTTCAAAATTGTTTATATGTAATAAATGTGAAACAAACTGTGTCTTCGAAACCATTCGCACTGGACAAATCATCCCCGAGTTTCAATGTGTTCTATGTGCCAGTTGGCACATAGAACACATTGGAACTCAGGGGTCGAAATATATGAAAAGTGAGTTGGTTTAAGTTTGCCGGAGTTCCGAATAACGAAGAATTGTGAGTTTGCCGTTGATCAATCCAAAGGGGTGGTCAGAAACATGCCATTTGCAAAGTATGTTTTTTCAAGCTACACATTATTTCCTTTATTTGAAGATTGCATTTATCATTTCAAAGGCTGGAGGCGAGATAAGTTACGTCGCGTAGTTGCAATGAACCTTATATTTCACCACAGGGGCCAGTAGAAGAGGCGATCGGCTGTATTCGTAAACCTGGTTTGACCTGACTCTCCTCGCTCAAGCGAGTGCTAAAATAGTCCAACTACATCATCAGTCCATGCCTTCGACGAGTGTGTGCCTTAGTGATGTACTTGGAATATTAGTCGGCTGGAATCAGTGTCGGACAAACATAGATTGTCCCCTCGTGGGCCAAACCTAGGTGCCGACTATACCCATGCATAGCTGAATATTACTTTCTTGTTTTTTGTTTGTTGGTTCCATATAGACATCTGGAGTTTATTGACATATTTTGCCACACCACGATATTCCGCTTGGGGCGGTCGTGCCCTCGTCCCCTCCCACCACTTGTTGGAAGATTAGTCGGAATATCATAGTCCAGAACTCAGAGTTCTTATAAAGTCGACATGAGTCACGAGGTTTTCAAATTCTTGTTCAGTCAGCACGTACCTTAGTTCAAACTGGCCATTATGCGCGTCTTGAGCACGAATTGGGGATCGCAGACCCCCATTAGTATTGTGGGTAGAGGAAATATATAATCTTGTCTCGTGTGAAAATACGCGATTACCAGTAAAAGCGACTCCATATCTAAAACTTCATTCGAGACGAAAACGTTTGGATTGGAATAAATATATTCGGGGGTGGGGGGGGGGGGGGGGTTGGGGGCCTTGAGGGCGTTGGGGGGGTGTAATACATCAACCCCTCTCAGATTTACGCCTCTAACAGATATGTTTAGAATATCTAACATCTAGTACACTGTTTGAGCTTTACACCTTTTTTTCAAGCTGATTTAAAAAACATCTCATCAAACGGTTGTGATAACAGTGACGACACATTTTATTATATGCTTCAGCTAAAGGTATAAGGAAATAGCGAATACGTGGACGTAATTTATGTATTTCTTTATTGGAGTTTAGCGACACTTTCGACAGCCAGGGTCACCTCGTGTCGGACAGTTTTACTAGTGATGGAAGCCGGAGTACCCGGAGAGAACCACCGAGCAACGGCGGATAACTGTCAGACTCCACAACGTACTAACTCTACTCAAACAGGGTTAAGATTGGTTGAAGACAAGTGCACCATCGACGAGGAGTACGCCTTGGTACACAACACCACCGTGCCCCCACGTCGGCAATCGGGATTGAGTGGCGGGGATCGTGGACCTTTCAGTTTGAAGTCCAATGCCTTACCACCGAGCTACCGCGCTCCCACGTAGACGTAATATGTTTCGTCTTGACTTACAAAAGGTACAGAATTACGTCATTTAGACCTTTACCTCACACGAAAGGTAGACGACAAGATTTTTTAAATAACTATTTTTTTTTTATTTGTTTGTGTCATAACATAACTTATGACACCTCATACACACTAAAAACTAAAGTGTTAAAACTGACACTTTCAACCCATTCTAACTCTTAGGGTTTGATTTTAACACTCAAAGTACAATGCTTTAAGCACTTAGACATTACAATCGTCAGACATCTGAAACTTGAATGGATGGCACTTCCCATGTGCCTAGCATTGGTGGTTCTTCCAGAATCGTCCATAATTTGATTTGCGCTTGGTGGGTACATAATTAAAAGGACACAACGCAGATGACGCGGATCAGGCTCGAGAGTTCGAGCCTGATCCGCGTCATCTGCGTTGTTTCCTTTTAAGTGTCGCGACATTACACTTGTCAAGTGGTATTATTGTAATACCTGTCAAGTTCTGGGATATCTACACTTGAACAAAGTGCTAGTTTAGCACTTAGTAAGTGTTAAATACAGCACTTCAAGTGTAGTTTTTAACACTTTAGTTTTTAGCGTGTAGGAACGAGCTGAACGAACTCGTTCCAATGAGATTTCATTAGCTATTTTTTTTGAGACACAAAATTAAAAATAATGAAAATTGAATGTTGATTTTTGTGAAAAGCGCAGGTCGGATTCGGTCTTTACATTGGATAGAGGGTTAAAATTGGGGGAGGGGGACGCGGTGGGTCAGAGGTCACAGGATAGCAATTCAAACCGAGAGGTCCATGGTTCAATCCCCACCAGGGGTAACTGCGTTGTGTCCTTGGGCAAGGCACTTAATCCCGATTGCCCACGTGTAGGCACGGTGGCGCTGTGTACTAAGGCGTACTGCACGTCGATGGTGCACCTGTCTTCAAGCAATGCTAGCCCTGCCCTGTGGAGATACGTTGGGGAATCTGACAGTTGCTCGCCACTGCTCGGTGGTTATCTACAGGTATTCCAGCTTCCTCCACCCGTAAAACTGTCCGACACGAGGTGACCTCCTCCCAACTGTCGAAAGTGTCGTTAAACTCCGATAAATTAATGAATGAATGACGGGTGAAAAGCAATTTCCAGGTTCCGACTCGCACGGAGAACATATGTGCATTAGATACAACCGGATCACAATGCTTGAATAAGTTAAAGAGAAAGTGGAGTCAATGGAGGAAACAATGTGTATGAATGGCCACGACAAGTACTGGGTGAAACTGACCATTCATGGTAATTTAATGACGTATACGTGGTATATTTGCTGGAAAGATGTTGAGATCTACACAAAATACTATATTACTATAATATTTAATAGTCTCACTTTTAAAAATACTTCTCAGGTACCGCATTCGTTCACATTGGGTGTTGTCGAAAATCTTCAAAAGGCTATACTAAAACTATTTTCGTTGTGCGTCTCTGCTGGGACCTAAAAAGAGAAAGGAATTTTACATATAGGAAATAAATAAACTTTTACAAAAATATGTTCATGGAACTGGTATAAAAATAAACGGACATCTCATTTAGGAGACTGGGAGCGCGGTGGCTCAGTAGGTAGAGGTGCAGGCTGCAAGCCGAGAGATTCTCGGTTCGAATCCCACCTGCGGCAACCGCTTTGTGCCCTTGGGCAAGACACTTCATCTCATTGCCCGCGTGGGGGCACGATGACGCCGTGTACTAAGGCGTACTGCACGTCGATGGTATGCATGGCTTCAACCAATCTAACCCTGCCTGTGCTGCGGTGCAGAGTTCAGAGTTACGATGTTGGAGAGCTTGCAGCTGCTCGTCGTTGCTCGGTGGTTCTCTCCGGGTACTCCGGCTTCCTCCACCCGTAAAACTGTCACGGTCATGATTAGCCATTGTGCATAAATATGTGACCATAAACATCAATAAATAAATAAATAAATGAATATTTAGGAGACTGTTTTAGAAGGTATGATGTGTCATTTCAGTCACTAAGTTTTTCTAGGCGAGTAAAATAATATATTATCATTTATTAAATTTTTGTTTTTTTTAATTTATTTATTAGTGGGACACTTTCGACAGCCATGGTCACGTCGTGCAGGACAGTTTTACGGGTGGAGAAAGCCATATAGCAACGGCGAGTAACTGTCAGCTTCCCCAACGTACTAACTCTACACAAGCAGGGTTAGCGTTGATTGAAGGCAAGTGCCCAGTGGATGTGCAGAACGTCTTTGTATACAGCGCCACCGTGCCACCACGTGAGGAAATCGAGATTAAGTGTCTTGCCCAAGGCACAACGCAATTACCTCTGGCCGAGCGAGGTTCAAACCGGGATCAGTTCGATATGAATTCCAATACCGTAACCACTGGGTCACCGCGCTACGGGAACATTACTTATACAATAACAAGATTTTCTTGGGCGTTGGGCTCCATTATCGGACCGCTAGCAGTGATTAGCAGCCCAGCTGTCATTAGCGGCCCAATGCGATAGCAGAAGGCCTCTAATGACTGTAGGACTGCTAACCACTGATAGCGGTCCGATAATGGAGCTAAACGCCCAAGAAAATCTTGTTGTTATTATTATTATCAATACCGCTTTGCGGTACTTTGCGTTCAGACACAGTAGTATCAGTAGGATTGCTGGGGTTACCCGTTAAATATTCACAAGAAAATTAACAGTAACAACATTTATTAAAGATAAATTTACAAAACCTTGTTATTACTTATATTGACGTTTGTCGCCTGCAAACCGTAAACATAAACAACGCTTCCGGAAGTAGGTCATGACGTCATATTTAACTCCGGTCCCCGGTCGATAATGGCTATAAATAGCCATTATTGACCAGCTGGAAAATATGCACGTCTATTTATAAGTCTGTTGGGCTTTCTTACCGTCTATGTACATTACTGTTAATGTGTTGGTAACGCACAAAGAATTGATATTAATAAGGATGAGCTGGGAGGACTGCGACTTCAAGAGTTCCCATTGTTACACCACCAGGGTCATTCACCTACGGCTATAATTAGAAGTTCTGCCATGAAATGCTCACCAATAGTGCCCCCACTCAGCGCGTGGACCTGCGTGTTATGACGATAGTAAGACTATCAAAATTTGTACTTACGTCCTATGCACAAGCAATGTTTCAGCCAGTGGACTTCCGGGTTTAACCCGAAGTCCATTGGCTGAAACATTGCTTTTGCTTGCTATCAGTTACAGTTAAAACTAGAAGTCCTGTCACGAACTGTGCGTCTATCTAGGCTTAATTACGCGTAGGGATTGCGCGCAATTGCCATATCGAATGGCATCCAAAGCACGGCAGGTTCTCCTGGTTACTTATAGCAAACACAGGTAATGTTTCTGCCAATGGACCTCCGGGTTACCCGGAGGTCCTTTGGCTAAAACATTGCTTGTACACAGACCATATATACAGAATTTGATAGCCTTACTATGGCCATAACGCGTAGATTAACGCGCAGATCGACGTACTATTTGTGCGCATTTCATGACAGGACTTCTAGTTTTAACTGTACCAAGAGAATATGTCGTGCTTTGGATGCCATTCGATGGGGAAATATCACATTATGTCAAGATAAGCGCATAGTTCTTGACAGGACTTATAGTTTTAACTCTAAGGCCTGGATAAAATCAATAATTTTGTTAAAAAACTAGGATGAAAAGGTTTGGAAATAGTTCAATGATTCTGATGTAAACATCTTTCTTAGTGGGATTGTTTGTTATAGGTGCTGCGCAGTTTTAGTTAGTAATTGTCTCTTTCTGTTTACTTGAGACAGGGAGTTATAGGAATTTTTTTTGTTTTGCTTTTCCTTGCAACTCAGAGACCGGATTCACGGTTGCTCACTGCTTAGCGCATTGTACTTTAAACCGAAAGGTGGACAGTTTGAACCTGATCCTCTCCATCTGTGCTGTGCCTGTTGGCAGGGCACTTAGTGGGTCGACCAACTTAACTTTGCACATTTTTTGGAAACTTTCAACAATGCCCTAAATACGAATTAATGTGGTGAATAAAGACATGTTATATACTAAAATAATGAACAAAGTACACAAAACCTGAATTTATCCATCTTTTTATTTATTTATTTTTTTTTTTTTTTTGCTTTTGATGATAAAGAAATTGCCAGCCGCAAAAGTAACCGACAGGAATAACAAGGAATAGACAGGTAATTCGAATATCTCGAGTTGTATATAAAAGACTCCACACTCCATACTCGGAGAAAGCATATTTATCATGTCATCACCGACGTGATAAAAACGCTCAAAGGAAAATGAACGACCACGAAATATAGATTGTGTTCGGACGACATGCTTGTTGTTATGATCACGTGATTTTTGGGCCAAGGTGGGAAACGACTTGATTTCCTAAGACCTGAAATCTACAAACATTTCACTGTTGTTTTCGAATCTGAGATGTATAAAACATGATACATTTGTAACAGGAGGAGAGATAAGTGCGGGAGCCGGGGTTCGAACCGTCGACCTCTAGCACACAAAGCGACCGAATTACCACGAGACTAAGAGATCCGGACCAACCAGGCTGGTTGGTAAATGGCCTTCATACCTCGACCGCTACACTACTCTCCCCTTCTTTTGAGATTCACCACATGCGAATCTCACCCAGGTTCCCCCCTCAGAGCGGTCGAAACACCCGCAGTGCCACCTACTGCTGAGCATCGGACGAGCCCCCAAATGTAACTGGAGGAGAGATAAGTGCGGGAGCCGGGGTTCCAACCCCGGCTCCCGCACTTATCTCTCCTCCTGTTACCCATTCATAGGAAAATATTCAACTGACAATATGATAATTGTGAGATATTGTCCTTAGTAGCAATGATGAGTTCGGAAACTGTAGAAAGTGACGCAAGTTTCAGCAAGGGATTAATACGCCACCGACTCGAACTCCTATTATTTGGTTGGTGTCGATGATCAAAACGTAAAACTGAAAATTATATTTGAAAAACAAAAATATATTCACAACAACATACATTGCAGTCTTCTTAATTGTATATTTACGCAAAAATAATTTGGCTGTAGCCGATCTATTTTTGTAACGTAAAGAAGGCTCGGTGAAGTCAGCTAATCGAAAAAGAAGACCAATGTCAAGGAGAATCTTCAGAAAGTTTTGTTTACTGTTCACCAAATATAAGGAAATTTTGTACCATCGTCAATTTAAATTTCTTCCTCACACAACGGCATTGTGTGTAAGATGGACCAACGTCGATTTTGATTGCTATTGGCATCACAAGGTTGCAAACATCTACGTGTATTGACAATCTGTTGACAGAAATAGCATGAAGTCACCTGGTGGACAACAATCACACAAATTACCGAAATTAGTCCACCTCGTCTCACAAGTTGTTAGATAAATGAATTTAATAACCAACATAATTGTGATATTGTTCGGGTCGGTAATTCGCTGCCTGTACACTTAGTATTGTTAAGCAGATCAGTTATTAATGTTCTTAAATCTGACGAGTATGCAACAGTAAAACCTCCCCAAACAGCAACTACAGAACGGCGATATTTTCAAAATAAACGAAGCATACGAAATCATGTACATAAATGAATTGGAAGTCAGGATTTCTAACGAAGTGTAGACGATTGATGAAAGTATTCTGTACGCAGGACAGGTCATTTTTGGTTGTTTTGGTCACACTTGAACATTCAAATGACACTTGGCAGCTGTCATTGCTCATGCAACCCCAGGAATTGGATACATATAATACTAAATGAGGATGTTTGGCAGGTTACCCTTTTTCGTGTATCCATCTCATCGTCTTTTACCAATTTGTTACAGATCTCATGCAAAATGGCACAGGATTGTAGGGGTATGGTCACAGCAGACTCACACATGCCACACTTGACATTCTTCATTTTTTTCATTGATGCACTCTCTCATGACTCCATACTCCATACTTGTTCTTCTGAATTGTGAGGATTAGACCCTTGGTGAACTTCATAAAAGATAAACAAACACCAGAAAAATGGCAGGCCTTTTGAAATGTAGGCATCCTAAATTACAATTGGTCTTGTGGTCCGTTCCTTGCAAGATTGATAAAACGATTTCTCCGCGTCTGTACTAGAAGGATTGCAGAATGTAACTATTCAATACATTTAATCCTTTACCCAACGCAGACGATAACAAAATTTATTATTTTAAATATCATTTTTTAAAATTTTTCAAAAAATTTCAACAAAACCATATCATGTGACCCCTCGTTGGAACGAGCTCGACGAGCTCGTTCCAACGAGGGGTCACGTGATATGGTTTTGTTGAAACTGTTTGAAAAATAATATGTTTCCAACTGCTGAATTTGCATATTACGCGGGCGGATGCGGGCGATTCGTTGGGTAAAGGGTTAGGGTATTTTACTGTATAAAATTTGATTTCTTACTTATGCCATAGCAGACTTTCAAGCAGTGCTTTCTGCCACATGGTAACAGTTCCATGGCAAATAGTTTCAAAACAAACGAAGCATACGAAACCATGTACACAAATAAATTAGAATCCATGCCCTCTAATTTAACGAACCCGATTGATGGAAGTATTCTGCATGCAGTACAGGTCATTTTAGTTGTTTGGTCCATACTTGAGCATTCACTTTTGGCAGTTGTCGTTGCTTTTGCAACCCCAGAAATGGTCACAGATAAAATCAAATGAGGACGTTTGGTAGTTTTCCTATTTTGGTGTATCAATCTCATCTTTTTGTTACCAATTTGACACAGATCTCATGCAAAATGGCACATAATTGTGGGGGCTGTGATCACGGCAGACTGACAAAAGCCACATTGGACATTCTTCATTTTACAATAATTACATTGTTAATGTAGTTATACGTTTTGGGTCCAAATACTCAATTCCCATTGATCAGCTGGATGAAAACGTCATGACCAAATGTAATTCATTTTCCACTGAATACATTTGGTCGAACTTTGACCCGCATTTACGGTAGAGCGCAGTTGACAGAATGTAATTCGGGCGGTGTTTGGGCGGGTTTTTAACTTTTAGCGCCTCTCGCAGTGATCAACTCCGCTGCTGCTTCTTTGGTGACATTTCCCAACTGTGGCATAAAGCCCGTTACTAAAATACTCGTTTCCATTTCTATAGTTGTGAAAATTAAAGCTTATTTGCCTTTGAGATATCATTTAGACGGAACAAAGGCTTGCGCTAGTTTTTGATTCCAACGACTGAAAGTCGTATGATTTTCAACAACGGCGAATGACGATTCGTGGGGGAAAGAAAAGTAGTTTAAACAGTTACGGAATGTAATTATAAGAATTGAATGCAATTTTTATAATCTTTATTGGAGTATGAACGTGTGGGAATGGGTGCAAATTGTTCGGGATTCATACATAATTTCAGGATTCATACATAATTTGTACCCATTCCCACACGTTCATACTCCAATAAAGATTATAAAAATTGCATTCGATTCTTAAATTGATGCACTCTCTCATGACTCCATACTTGTTCTTGTGAACTGTGTGGATTTGACCCATAGTGAACTTCATAAAAGGTAAACAAACATAAGAAAAAATGGCAGCCCTTATGAAATGTAGACATCCTAAATTACAATTAGTCTTGCTGTTCGTTCCTTACAAGAATGAGAAAAAGATTTCTCCGAGTCTGTACTACGACTGCAGAATATAACTATTCAGTAAAAGGAATTTTATTGTATAAAATCTGATCTTTTACTTTCAGGCAGTGCTTTCTGCCACATGGTAACGGTTTCGGGACAAATATTAGTTTCCACAAAATCTGTTTCATTCCAAACAAAATTGATATTTAATTTATTGGAGTTATTCCTTTCTGACTTTGTCTGGAATTTGGAGAAAATTACCTGAAAATTGACCAAAGTTAGGTTCGACGTCCCCTTAATCCCGATTTTCCATGTGGGGAGACAGTGGCTTTGAGTCCTAAAGCATACTGCATGTCGACGGTGCACTTGCCTTGAAATCTGCGAACTCTACATGTACCTAGTTAGTTGGCTGGAGAATCTGGCAGCTCGTCCCCTGAGTTCCCATGTGTTCTATGTACCAGAACACATTGGAACTCAGGGGACGAGCTGCTTGCCGCTGCTCGATGGTTCTGTCGGGATGCTTCGTCTTTCTCCTCCAGTAAAACTGTCCGACGCGATATGACACTTATATGACACTGGCTGCTGGAAGTGACATAACCCCCAATAAACAAACAAACACATCAGAGACTGCTCTATATGTGGCTACCTATCCAGTAGCCTCACAAGTATGATCCATGAGAGTGTGAACTGACGAAACATCATTTGTCATGATGCAAGGTAATTACCACGCACCTTGTGTTAATTTGAGCATTGATATGACCATAATTGAAGTAATTAGTTTGCATCAAACCAGAACGCATCGATAAACGTTTGATTCAAATAATTTCTAAGGTCTGTCGACAAAAGGAACCCATGACAAGGCTGACTACCTTTGTTGGTTGTTACTATTTTGAGTAGCGTAATTTGTTCATTGAAGAAACGGCAATTGTGCGGGGCCTTTTGTTGTTGTTTTTTTCTCCTTTTTTTTGGGGGGGGGGGGGGGGAGGAGGGTAGTTATTTACTTTTTATTCTCTAGTATTTTTTTTTTTTGAATGTGGGGCGGGGTTATTTGAGACGTCATGTGAAAATGTATGATATCGGTCTTGAGTGCAGAAGAACACCATCTGAAATGTAGATGGCGTCTTGTTGTACTCAAGGGACGATATATCTCATAACATATTATGTAAAGCTTCTTTCTGATTTTCCTAATTTTTTATTAGTGTTTGACGAGACTTTAGACAGCCAGGTTCACCTCGTGTTGGGATTTACTGATCTAATGATTGCGGATATTGTTGACTGAGATGGCACATCGTGCATTCTAAGACACCAATTTTCTAAACCAAATGGCAGTTTTGTAACATTAGTTCCATCACGATATATCCAAAATATTGTCTCTTATTTCTTGAATGGGCCATAATACTGATGCATCAGGCTTCATCGCCTATACACCACAGAAGGACAGGACGGGTATCCCATACCATGCGACTAAAAATAACTCATTGCATTGCCTATCATTTTCTAGCTGGACACGAGATGAATCGCTGGGTCACTGAATCACGGAACCATACACTCTCAATTTTTATGATAGATAATGTGTTTCGTAGGTCTCTCTCTGTTTTATGTATATCATGGAATTCAAATGTTGTATAGTATGGAATGCAAATGTCACAAAAGTGGCCTCTTTCTCGATCAGCTTTCGATCTGGTCGCGACATAGAGCTGAAACTAGAAGTCTTATCACAATTAGTGATGCGCTCCTTACTGCAGAAGAATAAAGCAGTCTAAAATACAAGAGTGTTTGCGCTGTGCAAGACAAAATATAATGTGCTATTAGTGAGGTCCCTAGTGAAATCACGAACTGAACCGATCAAACAGAAAGAAAATATTGAGACTACAGTACGTGGGGGAGGATTACTAGTATACTGCTGTGGGATAGATTTTTCACTTCGAAATTATTTACAATTTCTGAGGACAAAACACAAAAAGCACTTGCAAACTTTCATCACATGGACCACCGGGTTGCACCCGGTGGTCCATGTGATACAGAAAGAAAATATTGAGACTACAGTACGTGGGGGAGGATTACTAGTATACTGCTGTGGGATAGATTTTTCACTTCGAAATTATTTACAATTTCTGAGGACAAAACACAAAAAGCACTTGCAAACTTTCATCACATGGACCACCGGGTTGCACCCGGTGGTCCATGTGATAAAAGTTGGCAAGTGTTTCTTTTGCTGTTATGAACAATTATAAATATTTTTCGAGTAGAGAATATATGGCACTGCGATTAAGCAGTAATCCATCCACACTCTTCATTCTGTATATGTAGTCGAGTTTTAATATCCATTTACATCATTGCATATACATCATTTCACCATTTTCTTGCAGTTTTCTGTAGAGTAGCATAAAAATACAGAAGCTTGCTTTTTACAATTATTTCCCAATCAATTTCAACGTTTGACAATTATTCTCTGTTGCAACCAATTTAAAAACAAGAAAACGCCATTTTCAGCATCTTTTGGGGTTCTGTAACATTTTACGGTTCATTATAGCAGCAGTGTGCGCATCGTTACATTTAACACAGACACTGTTCTTTCCATAGATATAAAAGTCTAAGGATGTGATTTGTAAATTGTTTTACCTGGGAAGCATGAAAACTTGCAGATTACGGCAAAAATAAACTTGCAAAGCAAAATGCCGAACTGGACAGTTACTGGAGGTGGTAGGTGTGATGCTGATAGATATTCTTATTGGCAAATTATCTGTGAACTGGTTGCTTCTAATGGTCTTGCCACAAAAACGCCAAATTTCCTTTTGTAACTTTTAATAAACGAAAACAACAGACAGCTCTCAGAGCTGTTTGTTGTTTTCGTTTATTAAAAGTAACAAAAGACAACTTGGCATTATTTTCTACTATTGTCAAAGGACACTGGTGTTTTTTTAACAGATACGTCCTTCTCAATTGGACCTTCCTCTCGCCACCAGTAATTTCAAGGAAGGCAACTTTATCGAAAGTTTATTTTCATGTCGATATAAGTCAGGGTTGGATAATCTCGACTGGATCTCCATATAGTTTCTATCCCGCTATCATTGCACTGCTGTTGTATTCGGGAATTACGAGAAATCACCGTTTTGCCCAGTAAATTGTCCACATTGTTCTTTACGAAAATAAGCGGTGTATTCATGGATTTGAACAACTTGTCGGCATGCGTTGAGTGACACCGTAAAGTATAAGCGATAACTGTTTTGCACAATACCCCCCCCCCCCCTCCCCCTCCCTATATTTGTTGTCACCTTACATCCATCTGAAAAACCCGTTAGTGTACTTTAAGAGCATGAATACCGACAGCTGGCTAAGTGACTGACTTTCACACTGTCTTTTGTTCAGTCAATAAAACGCAGGTACTCGGGAACACTCGGCAGGCCAGAGGTATTCGAGTGACGTCACATGGACATTGAGTCCAGTATTCTATCAGGTATTCACAGGTTAAAGAGCCTGAGTGTAATTTAAAACATAAACGATACACTGTGACCGAAAAGACTTTTCAAACTCGATAGGCTAAAACAAGTAGGTTCAGTGTGATGGCAGCGGCAGGTAGGTATGGGAGTCCTGCGAAGGTGGTCTACGAAGGGGAAGCGATACTATGGGGTGGTGAGGGTATAAGTCAGTCAAGGAAAGGTGAAGTGGTAGACAGATCGTCCCCTGAGTTCCAATGTGTTCTATGTGCCTACTGGCACATAGAACACATTGGAACTCAGGGGACGAGATGTATCAGGCAGTGTAAAGGGAAAGTAGGTGTTAGCGGGAAGAAGTATAGCACGAGGGCTAGATACGGTAGTTTGTGGTCCGTATAGTCTGAACCGAACTAATCTATATTCCCAAAGTGGAGAATATTAGGGATAGAGTAGATGGTAGTATTAAGGTTTCAGGGTCAGATCCAGTGGTGGTGGTACTTGTAGGTACTAACATTTTTAGGAAAGGAGGTCAGTTCGGCTTTTAGATACACAGATGGATTTGATCAAAGTAGGAATGAGACTCGATTATTCTCGGAGCTTCTCCCAGTGATTAGTAGGGAGAATGAACGGAGTTCTAGACTTATTGGACTGAATGGAGAATTAGAGGACTCCTGCAATGATGTAGGGATACTCTTTATTGACAAATGGTGGACATTCTGGGGGTAAGCAGGAGCTGTATGACAGGGATGATCTCAATCTAAGTCCAAGGTTTGCGGGTAAGCAGGAGCCGGATGAGAGGGGCGGTCTCCATCTAAGGAGTACAGACTTGTTGGAAATGAACATGTTACTGGTAGTGGAACTTGCTTTGGCGCATGACAGGTTGGGTGGGAAAAGAATGGATACAAAGCAATATGGGGAGGGCAAATGTAAAAACGATAAAAAGCCGGTGTCTCCTCAAGAGATAAGACAAACAGTGAATTCAAAATTTCAAAATGGGATGCAGCAACATTCATGGTCACCCTAGGGAAGTAAGCGAGACTGGTGCACTGAGGAGGATGAGAATCTTAATTTGATAGACCCTAGTGAGACAAGGGACCAATACTATAAAACTTTTACAATTGTATTTTCTAGAATTGTATTTTCTACTTATTAATATAAATGACTAAAATGAATCATTAGCATTTTAAAAGATATGGCAATTTACCAATTGGCAAATTGCCATATCATTGAAAATGCTAATGGTTCATTTCAACTCACTTCGAGTCACAACTAGAAAATACAATTCTAGAAAGTACAATTGTAAAAGTGCTATAGTTCTGGGCCCTGCATTAGACGGGATGAAAGGACTAGCCAGAACAAGGGGGTTTGTGGATTTGAATGGAACTACTAGGAGGCCGGAAAGGAGCGAATGTAGGTATGTATATCAAGGAGGAATTAGGTCATGTGGGAATCATATCAGAATCATATCAAAAGTAAATACAACAAATAAGTAGAAAGTGGAATGTCAGAAGTGTAGCAGATGGGGTTGTATATTTGGCAGTAGAATGGATTAATCCAGAGTGGAATAATGCAATATACGCGACACTGAGATCCAATGTTACAGAACTGGAAAATAGGAGTTCTATATTGAAATGATTGGGGATTTTTAATGGATACGTTGGAGAGGGTGTAGTGGGTGGGTGGCATGAAAATCAACGGTAACATGGGAAACTCTTGGCGTTTGCTTATAAACTGGGCCTGAAGATTTTTAATAGGAATGCGAAGTGTAAGGTTACATGAACGTGAGAAAGGAACGCCAGAAAGACAATAAACGACCATGTACTCACTGACCCAGAGCTATGGAGGGAGGTCATGGACGACGACGACGACGACGACGACGACGACGAAGGGAATACTGAGTAGGATTAATCACAACTTGATAACAGTATGGGTTAAAAGATTAATAGTAATAGTGAAATAGAATAGCAAAACAACGCATGGTTGGTCTTTAACCCTTTTACCTAACATGAAAAAGGCAGACGACACTTAAAAAAAAATTCTTGAATAACTAGTTTTTTCATTTTTTGTCTCTAAAACGTAGGTTATGACCCCTCATTGGAACGACCTCGACGAGCTCGTTCCAATGAGGGGTCATAACCTATGTTTTTGAGACAAAAAATGAAAAAATAATGAAAATTAATTGGCGATTTTTGTGAATAGCGCTGGCCGGTTTTCGCCGTTACGTTGGGTAAAGGGTTAACCCTTTTACCTAACGAATCGCCCGCATCCGCCCGCGTAATATGCAAATTGAGCAGATAAAAAAAATTAAATTTGTTAAAATATTTCAACAAAACCATATCATGTCACCCCTCATTGGAACGAGCTCAATGAGCTCGGTCCAATGAGGTGTTACATGATAAGGTTTTGTTGAATTTTTTTGAAAACATTTAAAAAATGGTATTTAAAATAATAAATTTTGATATCGTCGGCGTTGGGTACAGGGTTAATGACACTTAGAAAGACTGGGGAATTGAGGAGAATTTAAAATCAAAGCTGGAAAACGTGTCAACTGTAAATTTATTTATTTATTTATTGATGTTTAAGGTCACATATTTATGCACAATGGCTAATCATGACCGTGACAGTTTTACGGGTGGAGGAAGCCGGAGTACCCGGAGAGAACCACCGAGCAACGACGAGCAGCTGCCAGCTCCCCAACATCGTAACTCCGCACTGCAGCACAGGCAGGGTTAGATTGGCTGAAGACAAGCGTACCATCGACGTGCAGTACACCTTAGTACACGGCGTCATCGTGCCCCCTCAACTGTAAATAACGTCCATGAGTTGGTCGATTCAATAGCACGGAGTCTACAGGGAAGGGAATGCATTGTGTGAATTTAAAGTGACTACAAATACACTAGGATATGGAACAAATAATGATCGCAAACAAGAAATAATAGAATAAAATGTCAAGAAAGCTAAAGAGGATAAATGGTCCAGCCACTAAAAGTACCAAAGGAGGCAATATGAGGAGGCAAGAACAAAGGTCAATATAATCAACGACAAAATAGGAAAGTGCGGAATAGTAATCTTATTAAAACATCAAGAAAAACAGAGGGTCAAGTTCCAATATATTTCGGAAATGGATAATTAAAATTAACAAAGGTAATGCCGCACTGAGTATTAAATTGGATGGCAAAAGCACTGGTGACCGGGACAGTATTGCGGTAGAAATGGTCAAGCATTGGGTGAGGTTACATGATAGAAGATGGGGGAAGGGATCCCTCCTGATCTTATGCGGGAGAGTGCCAGTATGTGGTGACATTGAGGTGGGGGAAGTACGAAATGCAATCACACAGTTACAGAATGGCAAAGCAGAAGGTACTGACGAAATTCCCAAAGTGATTTTAAAGAGAGGCTGGTATCCATTATATGAGCATTTTACAGCACTATTTAACCCTTTACCTAACACGAAAAGCAGACGACACTTGCAAAAAAAATTCTTAAATATCTAATTTTTTTCATTTTTGTCTCAAAAACATAGGTTATGACCCCTCGTTGGAACGAGCTCGACGAGCTCGTTCCAACGAGGGGTCACACCCTATGTTTTTGAGACAAAAAAATGAAAAGATAATGAAAATTAATCGGCGATTTTTTAGAATAGCGCTGGCCGGTTTTGACTGTTACGTTGGGTAAAGGGTTAACATGACATTAACAGAGCAAGAGGTCCCGGCAGAGAGGACGGAAAGCAGGATAACATTCATAAACAAAAAAAAGATGTGGAAGTTTTAAATAATTACAAAGGGATATCTGTTAGCAGCAATATTGGGAATGTATTGTGCAATGTCATTTGTGGAAGGCTTCTAGATACTGTCAAAGAAAGGTGAATTCATGGCGGAAGTTCATAATAGGTTCCGGAAAGAGAGACGCGTCACTGACCACCTGTTTACTCTATCCCAACTGGTATTATCAACAAAAGCAAATTAGAGAAAGATCTCTATCGCCTTCCAAAATGTGAAAACAAAACATTCGGCAGAGTGTGGAGAGACGGAATATGACAGAAACTTGAGGGACTCGGATTTGGAGGATGTTTTAGTTTAGTTTAACCCTTTACCCAACGTAACGGCCAAAACCGGCCAGCGGTATTCTCAAAAATCGCCAATTAATTTTCAAAATATTTTCATTTTTTGTCTCAAAAACATAGGTTATGACCCCTCGTTGGAACGAGCTCGTCGAGCTCGTTCCAACGAGGGGTCATAACCTATGTTTTTGAGACAAAAAATGAAAAAAAATTAAGTATTCAAGAATTTTTTTTTGCAAGTGTCGTCTGCTTTTCATGTTAGGTAAAGGGTTAAACAATATTTATTTAACAGAAAATTGATATTATACACACAACCGGGAATGTCAAAAACAAAATCAAAACTAGAGAATTGTAATTTGTTGGACAAATTACGGGCTTTTCCAACTTCCAATGTGAAAATGCAGACTACATATAGCAAAGCAAAGTGTTTCAAATTAACCATTTCAAAGATGATAGACAAAAAGCATCCAAAGTTGGTTAATTTTGGCATTCTCTCGTGGTTCTCTTATTCACGACCTCATTTTGCATGGGGTTAAATCTTGAGATTAAAAAGTAAACAGTAAATTTCTTTACAATCATTGTTGCATCTATCCATACCAAAATAATTGCTACAACAGCCTTGCAATTAGAGGAAACGAGTACAGATGTTTGCAAAATTCACTGAAAATCTTTTTTCTGACAGTACTATTCTTTACATGGCCAAAGTTTATGTTGTGTTAAGCCCCAAAGCATAACTTACAGCAGAGGATTTGTTCATTAGGCATCTCTGCCTATAGCAAAACAAAGTGTTTAGAATTAACCCTTTCCAAAATGACAGGAAGATGCAACCACAGTTAACTAATTTTGGTATTTTCGGAAGTTACTCTTACCCTCATTTGCTTGAGGGTTAAAGATGAGATTAAAAACTAAACAGTAACATTCTTCTGCAAGCATTGTTGCATCTATGTATACAAAAATAATTGTTACACAAACCTCGCAATTATGAGAAATTTGCCCTTGAAGTTAGTAAATCTTCAAGATAAAATGATATATTCATATCATTTGTGGCCAATATGGGTTAATCTTGAAATATTTGTCTGGTGATTTTAGTGTATCATATTATGCTCTTAATGTGCGAACATCAATCATAGAATGAGTGTCTGAAAAGAGACATGGACCAATCTTGAATCTTGGTATTTGAATGAACATGTACAAGTTGAGGGTACTCCAATGCAAGGCCTGACAACTGGGTGATGGTGAAAACTTGGAATAGAACATATAACTGCAGAATTGTTCTTGGATGAATGTCCTATCTTCTCGTGGAAAGGGTTTTGAGATAATATGGCTCCAGTGCTGAGAAAGTGCATGTAAATGTTGGCGAAAATAACAATTATTCCGACAGTACCCTCATGGGATGTCTCGAATCTGCCAAGGGTTAAACTTTTAATAATAACATATAGAACAAAATTTGTCATACTTTGACTGCTGCAAGCAGCTGTAGAAAACATTCAGAGCTCAATCAATTAAAAATGGAGTAAATCGTCACCTAAACTTACCACATTCTGAAAAAAATTGGAGTTTTTTTGGATGGTACCTACTTTCATGCAACCAGTATGGGGTAGGGTTAAACTTTACAACCAAACTTACAACAGCAAATATGCTCGGTAGTCAATTGTGAATACATACATGAAAAGTGTTTGAAATTAAGCCTTTCCAAAATGATAGAAAATGCAACCAAAGTTGGCCAATTTTATCATTTTCAAACGGTACTCCTATTCTCGCCCTCATTGTGTTTGAGACTTAAATCTGAGATTAAAAAGTAAACAGTAACTTTCTTCCACAATCATTGTTGCATCTATCCATACCAAAATAATTGTTACAACAACCTTATAATTAGATAAATTTGCCCTTGAAGTTGGTCAATTTTGAAGAAAAAAGCTATATTAATGTCATTTTTGGCCAATGGGGGTTAATATTGAAAGATTTGAGTGGTAATTGTGGTGTATCATATTATGCTCTAATTGTGTGGAAAATTTGAGGTAAATAACTGTAAACAGTTTTGAGACTTTCGAAAAATGTTAAAATTTTGAAAGTTTTGGCAGAATATTTTGAAAATACGCATTTTCACAGATATGACGATACCGCATTTCACTAGATGTTATGACATTACAGAAGTATGCCAAATTTGGTTAACATCGTACAGCTTGTTTTTGAGCAGTTCAACAGACAAAATTCACGGAGAAAAAAAAAATTAAAAAAATTAAAAAATAGAGAAGAAAAATTTTGAAACAGAAGAATAACAAGAGTCAAAGCCTAATCACTGTACATTATGGCAATTAGCAAAGTAGGCATTATTATCACGATAAATGAACGAAACTACAAATATATAGTCAGGATTCAACAGAAAGCTAACAGCTTATTTTAAGCCGTCTCCCTAGGAGGATGTTTTATGGGAATCGTGAAAACTCTGTACTCTGTACAAGGGGTCCAGTGGAGATAGGCCTTAAGCAGAGGTACACCATGTCGTCGATTATGTTTGAATTGTACATCAAAGATTTAGAAGAAGAGTTAATCGCAGGTGCAGAGGGGCAAAGTTTGGAGAGACAAAAATATTTACCGATGACATGGTTTTATTAGTCGAGAATAAAGAGGGACTACAAAACCCATCACCCATTGTTGTCGGAAAGTACAGGAATAAACGGCGACTTCAACTGAATGAAAACAAAAGCAAGGTTTTATATGTGGGCCGAAGCTCATGAGGTGAAGGATGGGTACATTTTCTATTGGTAAAGAGGAAGGTAAGGATATAACAGGGGGAAAACGGGATAACATAAATACTTGGAGTGAATTTACGTGTTTCAGGTAGTGACATACAGAGAAACCACACACATTAATTTAACCCCTTGCTGATGATGTCAAAATGTTGAAATTTAAAGCAGCAACATTTCCCATAATGCAACAAAGAATTTAAACAATTCAATCTTGTTTGACAGAGCTCACTGAGCTCTGTCTCACAAGACTGAATTGGTTAAATTTCTAGTTGCATTATGGGAAATATTTGATGCTTAAAAATTTGATATTTTGACAATGTGCGGGTGTTAATACAAAGTGGAAAGAATTAAAGGTCAGTTGAAACTGCTTGGAAGGAATAGCTTTAACCCTTTACCTAACATGAAAAGCAGACGACACTTGCAAACAAAATTCTTGAATAACTAATATTTTTCATTTTTTGTCTCAAAAACATAGGTTATGACCCCTCTTTGGAACGAGCTCGACGAGCTCGTTCCAAAGAGGGATCATAACCTATGTTTTTGAGACAAAAAATGAAAAAAATAATGAAAATTAATTGGCGAGTTTTGTGAATAGCGCTGGCCGGTTTTGGCCGATACGTTGGGTAAAGGGTTAACAAGGTATAATCGATAAAGAATAACGAACTCGATTCATTATCCACGAAAGATATGGATATGCACCTGTCAGCACTGATTTTGGCAAACGCAATCAATAGCATGTGCTCTGTAATATCGGGTACAAAATACCGTACCCTATGCCTGGGATAGGATTAGAAAAAAGCGGAAAATACGGGGGATATGAATGGACATTGGCACAGTTAAAGGAATTTTGCTTCAAGAATGGTGATCCCTTCGAAGCTTCTCTCGTCATTGAAACTGCATAAACGTTACAGGGCGAAGGTGCTGGGTTTAGTGGGAGAAGACAAGAAGAGGAGACGCCCGTGCCCCAATGTATTCATGGTAAACGATGTTGCAGGCCTATAGCCTTCGAAAATATAAAATTGAAATGGTTGAAGAGAGTTCCAGTCAGAAACAGGTAAATTGCCTCTTTTATGCGTCAATTTCATCCAACAGTTTCCATGCTTGGTGAGGATGCACCCCGGGTTACCCGAAGATCCGAATATTGAGGTCGTGAAATGAAGGACGGAAAAAAGGATGTATTGTAACGAAAATTCGATGGAAACTTTTTGATAATTTCTCATCGGACCTGTTGACAATCTCGTCTTGTTTTCCTGAAAATCTTATCGAGTATTTTGTTTGGTTCATAGCAGGGACCGACCTGGGCATGCGACAGTGCGTATTTGGTTCTGAAACATCAGGACCTGGCTCTTAAATCTCAGAAATAGGCTTCTCAGTTGGCACGTAACTTCTCTGATCATATTTTGATATTCTTTCGATGGATAATCGAGAGAGACACTCTTACATGTATTATATATATGATTATCATTTATCATTGTTGTAGAGTGCTCAAGTTAATACTTCGAGTCTTAATTACCAAGCATTAATCTTCACTGTGGTTTCTGATCAAGCCTTGGCTGCCTAAATAGGCAGCCAAGACTTGATCAGAAACCACAGTGAAGATTAATGTTTGCTATAGTGTACTAAATGAAAATGATGAGAGCTATTACATGCTTGCAGCGTGTGTTACAAACAGCAGTGTGACTCCGTAAATTGAAATCTGGCGCATGAATTGAAACAATAGGCTCCAAGGCTAGAGCGTATTTTAAATAGTCCTGATCGGTCCCCGTTCATAGGCGGCAGGAGGTATTTTATACCATTGTTACACAAGGAGCGGGAAACCAGACACCATCAATTATGAATACTTGGCAGTAAATTTCAAGTGTTAATTAAAACGAAACCGCTTTCCAATTCGTAAATATTTTATGAAGCTTCTCAAGCTCGAACAAACACCATTATGAAAACGTTTTAATATGAAAGCCAAATGCAGATATTTGTTACTGAATGTGGTGACATGGAATGCTTCCTCTCGCATCACGAAACATTGGAAACCTAGATAGCCCAGATGTCTGAACGATGATATTACCCAATGGTGATACGTCATACGATACCCTGGCCTCATGGGAGCATGCCGTATGGCACAATATGTTAATGGAACTTACAAGAGACATGGTTCGTCATAAATACGAACCTGTTGCAAAAATTAAAATAACATGAGATAAAAATGACAAGCTGCCAACATTTCCTTGCCCAAAGACAGCATCTGTCGCTCGAGTATCATGCAATTTAAAATCTGGGTGTGCTCTCACGACACCGTCTTCAAGAGTAGACTATTCGACCTTCGAGTTCCAATGTGTTCTACAGTACGTGGAGAGTAGACTGTAACTAAATCACCCGCGGAGTGGTGTTATCACCCGAACTATAACTTTCAAATATTTTGTATATATCGACTAAAAACACAAGCAATGTTTCAGCCAATGGACCTCCGGGTTTAACCCGGAGGTCCATTGGCTGAAACTGTGCTTGTGCTTGTTATGATTTGCAACGAATTTGCAATTATTGCTTGGGTGGAATCTCCACTCTGCGGATGATTTAGTGACAATACACTCTACACGTACTGTATGTGCCAACTAGCACACAGAACACATTGGAACTCAGGGGATGTATTATCTTGATATATACTGCGCTTGCGTGGCACTGAAATATAAATCATAAACAGTTGGCAAGATTGTGAGAGTTTACGACTTCGGAAGGTTTTTATTTTATGTTCACTGGATGTACTCTATTGAAAGCGAAGATATGCATGCTTCTTTAAAAATGAGGCTGAACTATGATTGAAAAGGCTTTATCTTTTCCGATAAGATCGCGTTCTGATCGCGGCACAGTCATGCCATTTGGTCGGGAGTTCAAAACAAAATCTTGCGAAATCCGAGGCCGAACTATCAGAAACAAGGAAGATGGGCTCTGCAATTCGCGATTCTTCGAAATTCCGATGTTGTGATCATGGTGCTGATTTAACACTTCACCTGAAGAATCTGCCACATCCTCCCTCGTAAAATACAAATTGGGCAAACCAAAAATATATTTTTTTTAAAAAATCAACAAAACTATATCATGTGACACCCCAGTTGGAACGAGCTCGTCGTAGAGCTCGTTCCAATGAGGGGTCATATGATATGGTATCTTCGAAATTTTTAGTTTTAAATTAAAATAATCTTAATATCGCATGCGTTGGGTAAATGGTGGTTGATGATCAAGTTAAATGTCATTTCAATTTCTGTTCGAAGATTGCAGTACACAAGGGTCAATAATAATAATAATAATAATAATAATAATAATAATAATAATAATAATAATAATAATAATAATAAAGTTTATAGCCTCGGTTCCACAATGTGCTCGGGGGCTTTACAATATAGACTACACGCATGGTGTATAAATAAATAGACTCTGAGACTGATGCTAAATATATACAAAAAGAAAAAGTAACAACTATCAACTATTAATCAACCAAGGTTAAGCTCAGTGTTATATACTTGCTTGAAGAGATAGGTCTTCAGAGCAGAATTAAACTGGTCGAGAGTTTCCGGCGTCTTCATATAAGCGGGAAGGGAATTCCATAGCTTCGGACCGGCAACAGAGAAACAACGCGACCACCGCAAGATAGAAGGTTGAAAGATGTGTAAACTAAGTCATTGGAGAAACTAGACCTGAGAGTCCTGAAAGGTTTGTGGGGAACAAGAAGATCAGTAAGGTATGAAGGACCAAGATTGTTGAGACATTCATATATATGATTAAAAGAATTTTAAAGTCAATCCTTTTCAGAACTGGGAGCCCGTGTAGATCTGCCAATAACGGAGTTATGTGGTCATATTTACTGGTCTTGGTCAGAACTCTGGCTGCACAATTTTAGACAGCCTGTAACTTAACCAATAAAGATTTTGCTGCAACCAAAAAATCTGTGAATTGCAGTAGTGGAGACCACTCGAGACGAATGCATGGATGAGCATTTTCATCGTGTTTTCATCAATCACATCCCGTACTCTGATGATGTTTCTAATTTGAGAGTAAGACTGCGTGCAGATCTGTGTGACATGAGCCTCCGCTGATAGGTTGCTGTCCATCATATAAGCAGGATTGCGAACACTAGAAGTTTAGCGCCCGGAGAATTTTCAAGATTCCATGCGATTCAAAATCCATTCACGCATTAGATTTGTTTCGAAATCCGTTGGGTTATTTAAGGAAGAATAGGAGTCTTTGTAAAAATGTACCCGCCCGTAAAGAGGGATGTATTTCCTATATACAGCAGACGATATCTGGAATGGAATACGTATGCTAGGCTGGTGTGTATCGAACATGTTGACTTCACATGGACGTATGACGTAATGCCATAGCCTGCTCCACATATTCAACATTTAATACCGTATGCATATAAAGTACGGGGAGAGTGTATTATCACTAATTCACCCTCAGAGTGGAGATGCTACCCGAGCAATACTTGCAAATTTGTTGCAAAGCATAAAAATCACAAGCAAAGTTTCATCCAATGGACCTCCGGGTTTAACCCGGAGGTCCATTGGTAGAAACATTGCTCGTGTTTTTTGTTCACATGTACAGAATTTGAAAGTGATATTTGGGTGTGATAACTCCACTCCGCTGGTGATTTTGTTACAACCCACTCTCCACGTATTATAGGGGAGATAATTCCCAGTAAGCTGTACCACAGGCGCAAAGATCGGAAATACGAATCGATACGAAGTTCGATTCATTATGAAATTCTTTGTCCGATTCGATTCGAGATTTGATTAGAGCAAAACATCGCGATTCCCCGGGCACTACAAATATCAAATAACATTGGCCATTTTCAGTAAGACAACATGTTGCCCCAGGTTCGAATCCTATTGAAGATTACCGTGAATCGGGGTTAACAGCGATAAAGGGACTGAAAGGGACAACAACAAAAAACACAGTGTTTTCAATGTTTTAGCGAATGTCTTAGAAAATTGTGATGTTTTTCTTATTTGTTTTCACTGAGGTACACTAGTGGTTTAAACTTTGCAGTGTGTGTGTTTTGCGCACATTTCACACCTGGTGAAAACTTTGGCTGTGGAGGCAAGGTGAGTATAAGTTTAGAATTTGCACATTTTTGCACAAGTGAGCTACAGGCATTACTTGGATATCAACAACGCAGCAACGATATTCTTGTTTTACATAAGATTTACTGTGATTTCTGGAAATATTGACAGTTTGGCGGAGTGAATAGGGACAGGTAGCGACAGACTTCTAACCCAAAGCCTCATTTCTGGATAAATGTCTTCCTCGTGATCTCTGATGTTCTATTCTGTGCACAGGTGATGATGAAACATTAGTTCCCCGAATTAATATTGTCATTTTGTACATGGTTAGTGAAATTTTGTACTCTATCAAACGCACAGGAAGGGTGTGAACATGACAACTTTACCAGCAAGACTTTTTTCTCCTGTGTTGAATATATTCCCGATGGTGTCATTGTATTCCAAAACAAAACATCACATGGCCGTTGTCGACTGTTAATAAGAGATTAAAAATAATGGCCAATTCCATCAATCATGCGGTTTTGTGATGGTGGAGTTCTACTAAAACACCGAGCCCAGAACTACAGTGCAGTAGCAATGGAATAGAATAGAATAGAATAGAATTTATTCAACAATATACCAAATCATGCTATTTACATAATACATATAAAACAGAATTAACAGAACTTATGGTACATCGTTAGGAGAAAGCATAGCCCGTTTAGGCTGTCTTCCTGCAATCTCCTTATAAACAAAATTTCAAGTAACACAATGGAATAGAAAGATCTAACTACTTTTATCACTACCTAGGGTGAAATGGCTACGTGTCAAATCACTAATCCAGTACTACGGAGCTTATAGATATTGTTTAGGATGAGATAACAGCTAAACTTAGTTTCGGTTGGCCCTATAAAAAAGTATCGGGTTTTTGATTGCACATGCGGGGGTGTGAGGTGATAGAGAAAACGTGGAATTTTGACACCAGTATTCAAAAAATTAAACGCCGGGTCTGCAGTCAGGACACATGCGATACGAGCATGTTACGCTTGACGAGTAGCTGTCTATATATTTCTCAAATAGTTGTTTTTTAAACGCGCGTCTGGAGGAAATTGAGCGTAAGGCAGTCTCAAGCTCGTTCCAAATTTTTGGAAAATTATGTTTTGGAAGTTTTGCAGAAAATTGAGTCCTGGCTTTATCTATATTAATTAATCCCGCCTGTCTGGTAAGACTCCCGGTTGTTGAGCGAATCGTAAAAAAAGTCCTGAAGGATACAGGCAAGATCATGGTCTTCCAGTCAAACATGAACAGGGAAACGTTTAATTTGTATAAATCATTAAATTTTAATACACGATTGGCCTTGAATAATGGATCAGTGTGGCTATTAAATTTTTTACGGCTAATAACTCGCATCGCACGCTTCTGTAAAGAGTATATTTTACTGGTAAATAACGAATGCCCCCAGGCCTGTATTGCATACATTAGGTGACTATGAACAAGGGCATAGTATAATGTCTTTAGTGCTTTGGCTGGAAGAATATTCTTTACTTTGTTCAGGCAGTAGATTGCGTTAGACATTTTGGAGCATATTTTTGATATGTGGTGTTTGAACGTGAGGTTTTCGTCGAAGTAAACTCCTAAAAATTTAACCACGGTCTCGTTTAAGGAGTTCCCTACAGATGAAAGTTTAGTACTATTGAGGAGTATATTTAAATTATTAGCCTTTAATGGACTGTTTTGCGGGTGCAAAACAATATACTTGCACTTGTTCTCGTTCACCTGGAGTTTATTGCAGCAACACCAATTAAATATATTTGTTAGCTCAGTGTTGACCGTCGTCTCCAGATCTTTCAGATCATACCCAGCTGTATATGGCGTTGTGTCATCAGCATAAGAGAGCAGATTAAGAGAAGTAGAGAATCTCATGTCGTTTACGTACAGAAGAAACAGGATCGGCCCCAACACAGATCCTTGTGGAACACCGCAACTAACGACCCTAGTCGGGGATTTGTGCGAACTATAATCAACGAATTGTTGCCTATCCGATAAATAACTTTGGAACCACTTGTTACCCACACCCCTGATGCCGTAATATTCTAATTTTTTTAGTAATATATCATGGCTGATTGAATCAAATGCCTTAGACAAGTCTAAGAACACAGCCAGAGTAGAGTCCTTCGTTGGTTTGTTGTTATATTCTGCAACATGTTGTAATAGGTGCAGTATGGGATGGGAGGTAGAGTGATTTTTACGGAAGCCATACTGGTGTTCGTAAAGAATTCCAAATTCATCTAAAAAACCGAGGAGTCTTTGACACATTATTTTTTCAAGAATCTTGGAGAAGACCGGTAATATGCTTATAGGTCTGTAGTTTCCTAATTCGTTCGGACTACCTGCTTTAAATATTGGAATTACTCTGGCTATTTTCATTTTTTCTGGCACTCTGCCCTCAGTAAGTGATAGATTAAAAATGTATTCCAATGGTTTAGCAATTTCTGATATGGATTGTTTAACAATCTCAGTGGACAAGTTGTTGCAATCGAGGCTAGTTTTTCCTTTCAGTTTGTTAGTTATTAACATAATTTCCTGTTCTGTTGTTGGGGCAATGAAGAAAGTATTGGGGTAATTATCGTTTAAAAAGTCGCTGAAAACGTTGTTTGAGGTTGGTACCTTGTCATTGATGGACTGCCCAATTTCTACAAAATAATCATTAAATTTTGAAGCTATTTCTTCAGGTGTTGTACGTTGATTGTTTTGACAAAAAGTAAGTGAAGGTTTGACGACGGACTGCGATTTATTTATAATTGTGCGTAGTATTTGCCAAGTCTGTTTTGTGTCATATTTATTACGTTCTATAATATCGTTATAATATGAAGATTTACTTCTCCTTTTCACTTGGTTGAAAACCAAGAGGAATTTCTTATATTTTTCTTTATTTTCTTCAGAGGGTTTTCTTACTTTAAGTAAATAAAGTCTGTCTTTATTACGTGAAGATTGTATTAGACCAGCGGTCATCCATGGTTTACGTTTAATCAGCTTTTTGGGTAGATTTATGTTTCTTAAGGGGAATGCGGTGTCGAAAGCTTCAGTGTAAATATCCATAAAAGATTCATATGCCTCGTCTGCAGTGGTAGAAATGTACACTGAATCAAATGTATTATGTTGCAATAAGTTTTTGAATAATCTTACATTTTCTGCTTTAAATGACCTTCTGTAACAAGGACCAGAGTCAACAACTCCCCGGTCTCCTTCGTCTATATAGAATGTCGCAAAATGATCTGAGATATCCGTAATTATTATTCCTGCGTGGTAATTTGATAAAGTATTATTTGAGTAGATATGGTCAATTAATGTAGCCGAATGTTCCGAAATTCTTGTTGGTTTTGTTATGAGTGGCATGTAGCCGTTACTGAACATATTGTCTATAAAACTATTTGTTTTTTCATGACCGCTAAAATTTAGTAGGTCAATATTGAAATCCCCTATAAGAAAGGCTTTACCGTTTTCGAGGTTTATTTTAAGGATAATATCTTGTAATGTGGAAGTGAAAGCGTCAATGTCGGCCAAGGGTGGAGAATTGGGTCTATAGATGCATCCTACAATGTATGAATTTTTGCGTCCTGGATTGATCTCAACAAAAATGGTCTCTATGACGTGTGGAATAAAAATGGACAAATCAGGTCTAATTTTGAATGTTACATTCTCAGAGATAAACATGCCCACCCCACCCCTACCTTCATCTTTTCCAGGGCGTGTCTTGTAGACAATAGGGTGGTATCCGTCAATCTTGTAACTAAAGTGCGCGTGTATTTTGAATATTTCAGTTAGCCCAATAACTTCAAACTTATTATTACCTTGCTGAAGGTCACATAAAAAGTTTGTTATTGAGTCCCAGTTTGCATTGATACTTCTGCAGTTCAGGCTAAGAAGGCTTGATTTTTTACCTCGCGTAGAAAAACTATGGCTAAAATTGGAAGGCGAATAATAGTTGCAGGAGTGATTATGAATAGAAAATGGGGATTCAAGGACATTTTCCTGGGTCGTGTCCATTACATCGTTGTATTTTGATACAAAATTGAATTGGTCGCTGTGCTGTATCTCATCCAAAGTTAAGCCATTAGTCGCCATCGATAGTCAAAATACAGATAAATGCCATGATAGCCAAAGGTAGTGATAAATAATAGATCTGTGAATTTATGTACATAATTTGACATTTAAAGAAGAAAAACCTAATAAACTTTAGCTTCTGCTGAACAATCATAGGTTAACCTAGGTTAACTGGAAGGAAAGAATGCGCGTAATTATTGCCGCTGTGGAAGCCAAGAAGAAGAATTCTATAGTTTAGGGAGTATTTACTAATCTGAGAATACGGGCAAGAGGGAAGTGGGGAGGGGGGGTCGGAATGGGGGGGGGGGGGGTACAAAAATGACAGAGTAAGTACACAGCAAGACTATGCAAAATCGGACAGCTACGCCTCCACATAAATCGTTGATAATCTCGAATCACAATAGTTGTGCAACGACAAAACGATAGCCACATTCGGAGTGTATAAGATTTACCAAGAAGTAATATACAGTCATCAATCTTGGTAGAATCGTTTTGACGGGCATAAAGAGATATTCAATACGTAATTGGAAAACAAAGCGTGCTCGTGTGAGTGGACGAAAGTGGCAGACTGTCGGTATGTCGTCAGTCCATGACTGACTGGCGCTTTATGCGAGCAACTTACTGATCACGATCATTTCATCGACTTTGGAACTAAATAAAGAACGACTTCAAAAACGATGGGCATGTGTTTGTTCATTACAAACCATTGGAGGGTGTCGGTGCGTCCCAATAATTTGCAATAAACAAACATCAATAAGCAATGCTAAAGCTTTGAACCAAATAAGGTCTCCTTACGATCGGATGTCCGGTCAAATCCGAAATTATTACTGCAATATTCACTCGTTGACGCACAGTGTTTTAACGGTTCTGTTTGTTATGAAATGGCAACAAGTTAGCGCCAGGCCTAATCAGATTTACTGCATTGGTAACGGCTCAATGGATTACCAGTCAACATTTACAGAGGGAGCTGACTAGTACTAGCACCCAATTTCACTAGTCGCAGTTACGTAAAACTCTTGCGTTTTAAATTACTTCTTACGATACGACTATTTCATTAACTGGTGACATCAGAAACTAAATTAAGAACGATTTCAAGATAAATGGACATGGATATGTTTATTTCAAACCATTGGAGTGCACGTGGCAGCTAGCATGAAACAGCACTCAAATCCACTGGCAGTATTTACACACAGTAGTCTTGCCTTTTAAGAGGCTCGTGTTCTCGTAAATGTCTTTGAGCTGCCACTTTGTGGGACCTGACCTATGCCGCATTATAGCTGGCAATTTGTGGGACCTATCTTATGCCACATTACATGCCAAATATAGGAATAGTCTCAGAATTTTCTAAGAAATGTTTGAAGAATACAATAGATAGTTGGTAGAATTCCCTTAGGACCATTAAGGATTATTGGTCTATTGACTAATGTTTGGCTTTTATGACTCAATATCCTATCTCGATGGTTTCTTCTCTGAGAAATTGTATCATTTTATCATTTGCTACTAAAACGTGTCTTCTTATCTGAACTATATTTGAAGACCATATCTTCATCATATTAACCCTTTATCTAACGCTAGTAGAAGACAACACTTGTAAAAAAAGGTTCTTGTATAACAAGGAATTCTCACTCTTCGCCTCCAAAACCCAGGCTGTGACCAATCATTGGAAGGAGCACATCATGCTCATTCCAATGAGGGGTCAAACCTATGTTCCGGAGGCAAAAAATGAAAATATTAAAAATACTGAATAGCAAATTTTTGTGTATAATGCTGCCCTTATTGGGTGATCCCATGACAATGGGTTAGGCTTGACAATAGCTGTAATACTAATTTCAATGAGGAGTTTTATCCTTTGCTACTAAAACGTGTCTTCTTATCTGAACTATATTTGGAGACCATATCTTCATCATATTAACCCTTTATCTAACGCTAGTAGAAGACAGCACTTGTAAAAAAATGTTCTTGTATAACAAAGAATTCTCACTCTTTGCCTCCAAAACCCAGGCTGTGACCCATCATTGGAAGGAGCACGTCATGCTCATTCCAATGAGGGGTCAAACCTATTTTCCGGAGGCAAAAAATGAAAATATTAAAAATACTGAATAGCAATTTTTTTGTGTATAATGCTGCCCTTATTGGGCAATCCCATTACGATGGGTTAGGCTTGACAATAGCTGTAAAACTAACTTCAGTGAGGAGTTTTATACTTTGCTACTAAAACGTGTCTTCGTATCTGAGCTATATTTGAAGACCATATCTTCATCATATTAACCCTTTATCTAACGCTAGTAGAAGACAACACTTGTAAAAAAATGTTCTTGTATAACGAATAATTCTCACTCTTTCGCCTCCAGAACCCAGGCTGTGACCCATCATTGGAAGGAGCACATCATACTCATTCCAATGAGGGGTCAAACCTATGTTCCGGAGGCAAAAAATGAAAATATTAAAAATACTGAATAGCAAATTTTTGTGTATAATGCTGCCCTTATTGGGTGATCCCATGACAATGGGTTAGGCTTGACAATAGCTGTAAAACTAACTTCAATGAGGAGTTTTATCCTTTGCTACTAAAACGTGTCTTCTTATCTGAACTATATTTGGAGACCATATCTTCATCATATTAACCCTTTATCTAACGCCAGTAGAAGACAACACTTGTAAAAAAATGTTCTTGTATAGCAAAGAATTCTCACTCTTTGCCTCCAAAACCCAGGCTGTGACCCATCATTGGAAGGAGCACATCATGCTCATTCCAATGAGGGGTCAAACCTATGTTCCGGAGGCAAAAAATGAAAATATTAAAAATACTGAATAGCAATTTTTTGTGTATAATGCTGCCCTTATTGAGCAATCCCATTACGATGGGTTAGGCTTGACAATAGCTGTAAAACTAACTTCAATGAGGAGTTTTATACTTTGCTACTAAAACGTGTCTTCGTATCTGAGCTATATTTGAAGACCATATCTTCATCATATTAACCCTTTATCTAACGCTAGTAGAAGACAACACTTGTAAAAAAATGTTCTTGTATAACAAAGAATTCTCACTCTTTGCCTCCAAAACCCAGGCTGTGACCCATCATTGGAAGGAGCACATCATGCTCATTCCAATGAGGGGTCAAACCTATGTTCCGGAGGCAAAAAATGAAAATATTAAAAATACTGAATAGCAATTTTTTGTGTATAATGCTGCCCTTATTGAGCAATCCCATTACGATGGGTTAGGCTTGACAATAGCTGTAAAACTAACTTCAATGAGGAGTTTTATACTTTGCTACTAAAACGTGTCTTCGTATCTGAGCTATATTTGAAGACCATATCTTCATCATATTAACCCTTTATCTAACGCTAGTAGAAGACAACACTTGTAAAAAAATGTTCTTGTATAACAAAGAATTCTCACTCTTTGCCTCCAAAACCCAGGCTGTGACCAATCATTGGAAGGAGCACATCATGCTCATTCCAATGAGGGGTCAAACCTATGTTCCGGAGGCAAAAAATGAAAATATTAAAAATACTGAATAGCAATTTTTTGTGTATAATGCTGCCCTTATTGAGCAATCCCATTACGATGGGTTAGGCTTGACAATAGCTGTAAAACTAACTTCAATGAGGAGTTTTATACTTTGCTACTAAAACGTGTCTTCGTATCTGAACTATATTTGAAGACCATATCTTCATCATATTAACCCTGTATCTAACGCTAGTAGACGACAACACTTGTAAAAAAATGTTCTTGTATAACAAAGAATTCTCACTCTTTGCCTCCAAAACCCAGGCTGTGACCCATCATTGGAAGGAGCACATCATACTCATTCCAATGAGGGGTCAAACCTATGTTCCGGAGGCAAAATATGAAAATATTAAAAATACTGAATAGCAATTTTTTGTGTATAATGCTGCCCTTATTGAGCAATCCCATTACGATGGGTTAGGCTTGACAATAGCTGTAAAACTAACTTCAATGAGGAGTTTTATACTTTGCTACTAAAACGTGTCTTTGTATCTGAACTATATTTGAAGACCATATCTTCATCATATTAACCCTTTATATAACGCTAGTAGACGACAACACTTGTAAAAAAAATGTTCTTGTATAACAAAGAATTCTCACTCTTTGCCTCCAAAACCCAGGCTGTGACCCATCATTGGAAGGAGCACATCATACTCATTCCAATGAGGGGTCAAACCTATGTTCCGGAGGCAAAAAATGAAAATATTAAAAATACTGAATAGCAATTTTTTGTGTATAATGCTGCCCTTATTGAGCAATCACATTACGATGGGATAGGCTTGACAATAGCTGTAAAACTAACTTCAACGAGGAGTTTTATACTTTGCTACTAAAACGTGTCTTTGTATCTGAGCTATATTTGAAGACCATATCTTCATCATATTAACCCTGTATCTAACGCTAGTAGACGACAACACTTGTAAAAAAATGTTCTTGTATAACAAAGAATTCTCACTCTTTGCCTCCAAAACCCAGGCTGTGACCCATCATTGGAAGGAGCACATCATGCTCATTCCAATGATGGGTCAAACCTATGTTCCAGAGGCAAAAAATGAAAATATTAAAAATACTGAATAGCAATTTTTTGTGTATAATGCTGCCCTTATTGAGCAATCCCATTACGATGGGTTAGGCTTGACAATAGCTGTAAAACTAACTTCAATGAGGAGTTTTATACTTTGCTACTAAAACGTGTCTTCGTATCTGAGCTATAATTGGAGACCATATCTTCATCATATTAACCCTTTATCTAACGCTAGTAGAAGACAACACTTGTAAAAAAATGTTCTTGTATAACAAAGAATTCTCACTCTTTGCCTCCAAAACCCAGGCTGTGACCCATCATTGGAAGGAGCACATCATGCTCATTCCAATGAGGGGTCAAACCCATGTTCCGGAGGCAAAAAATGAAAATATTAAAAATACTGAATAGCAATTTTTTGTGTATAATGCTGCCCTTATTGAGCAATCCCATTACGATGGGTTAGGCTTGACAATAGCTGTAAAACTAACTTCAATGAGGAGTTTTATACTTTGCTACTAAAACGTGTCTTCTTATCTGAACTATATTTGGAGACCATATCTTCATCATATTAACCCTTTATCTAACGCTAGTAGAAGACAACACTTGTAAAAAAATGTTCTTGTATAACAAAGAATTCTCACTCTTTGCCTCCAAAACCCAGGCTGTGACCCATCATCGGAAGGAGCACATCATGCTCATTCCAATGAGGGGGTCAAACCTATGTTCCGGAGGCAAAAAATGAAAATATTAAAAATACTGAATAGCAATTTTTTGTGTATAATGCTGCCCTTATTGAGCAATCTCATTACGATGGATTAGGCTTGACAATAGCTGTAAAACTAACTTCAATGAGGAGTTTTATACTTTGCTACTAAAACGTGTCTTCTTATCTGAACTATATTTGGAGACCATATCTTCATCATATTAACCCTTTATCTAACGCTAGTAGAAGACAACACTTGTAAAAAAAAGTTCTTGTATAACGAATAATTCTCACTCTTTGCCTCCAAAACCCAGGCTGTGACCCATCATTGGAAGGAGCACATCATGCTCATTCCAATGAGGGGTCAAACCTATGTTCCGGAGGCAAAAAATGAAAATATTAAAAATACTGAATAGCAATTTTTTGTGTATAATGCTGCCCTTATTGAGCAATCCCATTACGATGGGTTAGGCTTGACAATAGCTGTAAAACTAACTTCAATGAGGAGTTTTATACTTTGCTACTAAAACATGTCTTCTTATCTGAACTATATTAGAAGACCATATCTTCATCATATCAACCCTTTATCTAACGCTAGTAGATATTAGAAGACCATATCTTCATCATATTAACCCTTTACCTAACGCTAGTAGATATTTGAAGACCATATCTTCATCATATTAACCCTTTATCTAACGCTAGTAGATATTTGAAGACCATATCTTCATCATATTAACCCTTTATCTAACGCTAGTAGATATTTGAAGACCATATCTTCATCATATTAACCCTTTATCTAACGCTAGTAGATATTTGAAGAATGGATTGGTCGTACTCCACACGAGAGCAGTGATGTCTACACATGCGCTTACCAGCTAATAAAAATCCTCATCAGCAAATTTTAATTAATGAAGCACCGGGTACAACCCGGTGCTTCATTAATTAATTTTGTGATGATTATTCCTATAATTATGTTTGGAATCTAATATTATTGCATCCGTAAAAATATTAGCCACCCTTGGAAAGTAACCAGTCCACTACGACTTTTTTTTTAATTACATGTCTGAGACAAAAATAGTTGTAGGTGTTTTCCAAATAAGAATTTTATGCCGATTCTGAAAATCCATTTCCTAATTGCCATACACTTTGGCTCAAAAATGCAATTATTTTCTTGGTTTATTGTCGATAGAATTTTGAGAGAAAAGTGCAAAATATTGTTTTTTTTATTTCACACACGCATTCAATAAAGGTTTCTCTAGACAAGTAGGGAGTTGCATTAACGGCAGTGAGAAGAAATTTAACCAATTCAGTCTTGTGTATACAGTTATGATATACAGACGCAGATGTCTTCTTTTAAGGAGACAGTTTCCATAAATACCCGTTATAAATATTTTAGTGTTACACAGTATATTCTAAAAAAATCCATTTCTGTTCAGATTGTTTTTAACACAAACCTTAGTCATTTCTTCCGGTAATTTGTAACAGCCATTTGCATGTAATTTCTGATAATGAAAGTTACAGTAATAATTTAATCATTCCAAACTTATTACTTTTCGTTTTTAAAAATTTTGAATGATCTTCTTATGTTCACACACTGTTGCTAACATATTCACTTTGGCCTCACAAATTAGATCTTCTGTTTGCCAGGACATCTGTTGAAAAACTGCATGTGGGTGGGCTGTTTTTTATTTTATTTTTTTAGTTTTGTAATTATTTCTTTGCCATCAAAAGTACAAGTTCTTAGTTTGTTTCATGCCTCAACATCTACAGAATAGCATGAGTGGTGGTGTATTTAGGCCCTTGAGTGCAGGAAGGTGGCAAAGTCTTGTTGCACTCAATGGACAAATTTATCAGTTTTATTAACTTGGGTAAAATATCAGACATAAACCATTCAACCCTTTGACACTTTTATACGTGTTATGACGTACGAAACCAAACAGCGCGTTGATACTTTTGTACGTCTTGTGACATACGAAACCAAGAGCGTTGATACTTTATTGTCATTTTGTTCCGTTATTATTTTTCGATTTTTTAATGTTTTAACCTCAATTCCTATTTTCTCTCAAATAGTGCTCAGTGACACCCGTTGAGCCAATTGTTACCGCAGCTTAAAATGATAATATAATCCTGCTGTCAAGACTTCTTAACTGGTTGAGTGCTAGAAGCCACTATCAGGGCTTTCAAAAAATGAGGATACCAGAGCAAAAGCCAACACTTCCCTTGCTACAATTTCATATTCAGTCAAACACAAATAATAAATGTCTATATAAATTAGTTTATTACAAATTATTGGAGAGTGCCTGCGGGCACTCTCCAATAATTTGTAATAAAACAAGATTTGAAATAACAAATTCAGACCACCAAAAATAATCTAGCTCTCAACAAGATAATCACTAATGTGAAAAATATCTTGTTATTGGTACTTTCCGACGTTTGACGTCGCATTTTGAAAAACGTTGAAGAAACTGAATTCCCAGTGACGTTTGAACGTCAGGACAATTAAAGTCTCAAAGGGTTAAAAAATGTTCAGCTTGCATTGTGTATACAAAGGGAGCATGCGGCAGCCAAAAGGGCCATGCGGGACTGCCCGAGAAACAGTTGTTATCAGTGAGATTTGTTTCAGTTTATTGATACTATGTGAGGGTGTTTCATGAAAGGTATGCTTCCAAGTGACTGCTCTTCCAGCAACATTGTTCATTCAAGATCACTGGCTGATTCATCAGAAGACGAATAAAATTTCTCCACATCTTCATCTTCTAGTTGAGTTGTGTCTGCAATATGTAAATGTGACAGCATACATCGTCAGCAACTTGTGGACCATCAAACCACTTTGAGGCGAATCGCATTTTCCAACGATTCATCCACACACTAAAAACTAAAGTGTTAAAACTGACACTTTCAAGGTGTTAAACCCATTCTAACTCTTAGGGTTTGATTTTAACACTCAAAGTGCAATGCTTTAGGCACTTAGACATTACAATCGTCAGACATCTGAAACTTGAATGGATGGCACTTCCCATGTGTCTAGCATTGGTGGTTCTTCCAGAATCGTCCATAATTTGATTTGCGCTTGGTGGGTACAAAATTAAAAGGACACACGCAGATGACGCGGATCAGGCTCGAGGGTTCGAGCCTGATCCGCGTCATCTGCGTTGTTTCCTTTTAAGTGTCGCGACATTACACTTGTCAAGTGGTATTATTGTAACACCTGTCAAGTTCTGGGATATCTGCACTTGCACAAAGTGCTAGTTCAGCACTTAGTGTTAAATACAGCACTTCAAGTGTAGTTTTTAACACTTAGTTTTTAGCATGCATATTCATCAGGTCCCCATATATATGAATGAGAGGTAATCGCAAGTTCCCACATCGATAGCTCGAGTTAGTTCCCTTAACGCTCTAACCCTGATAGTATCTTCTATAAGTAAATTAAATTGCTTCATCTGGAAGAGCCCATATTGATATTTCGTAGGTGGATCAATTAATATTTTCAATGTGCAGATTTAGGGGTGCACGTTGAAAATATTGATTGGTCTACTCCTATAAATTTACTGAGCGGACATTTACTTTCCGAGATAAGGACACATTGTTGTCCTAGCGTGTTTTCGGGTTTCAAGGGGTTAGTAATAATAACTCTTTGACCATCCGCTGGTTTGTCGCGGCGCTCATCTGAGAAAGCTTTGATTACTCCTGAACTCTGAAAGGTTGCTCCCTTCCTACCCTTTCCCCCCAAAACCCAAAGACGAACTACTTTATGCTACACCGTACTTATTTCCTCCCAATTCACGTATCACCATACTAACCCTCTCCTTTGAACTGCCCACTTACCACCCTTCCTCTGTCCTCAACCTCATTTCCTCATTATACTCCTGGAGGAAAATCGGGTTCTGTCAGACTCTTATTTTGCATATTCTAAGATAAAGAGCTCCGGGGTCCCCATTACTCCAAAAATACACATTTGGCAATCCTTGTTACCCTTTTGCCCAATTTTCCCCTAAGCTTCGGCGACTTCGACCTTAGTTTGAGCAGCAGCTTCCTCCTAAAGGTATCATCCTGGTACTCCTCAAATTCTATCTTCTTGTCACTCAGGCTACACATGACATCTTTCATCTCCCCTCCCCTCCCCATGTCGTTAACTTCATTAACAATCCTCCATGATTTCGCCCTCACGAATCTTTTCTCGCGGACTGTACCCCCTTCTACCTCAGAGATCGCTCTCTGTAGAGTCGTTTTCCATTAACTCCTTCACTTGCTTAATCCATCTCGTCCTAATATTAGAATTCCAAATATTCTGATACGTTATTTTAGCGATATTAACCAAATAGAGCAGACAGCACTGTTTTGACAAATCTCTCCGTCCCTTGATCCTCATCCAACTAATCCCCCCGACTGCTTCCAATGTTGCGACGTTGCTCGATCCTGTTATCCATAAATCTGTATCATTCTGTTGAGTTTCCACCCTTTCGGTTTAGAGTTACCACGTCCGCAACCCAAACCGGGAAATAAAGGACTTGTATCGTGACCTGTTGGCAGGTTATGCTATAGAGCATGGTGGTAACCCGTAGGGAAAGGGTGCTGTGATGCTTCTCCACGTTCCTTGTTTTACTACACCAGTCTTGTCTTGCATTTCACGTCTTAATGGGATTTCTGCCTAAATAAATATCAACAACTAACGTGCGATCTCGCCCAAGCGAGATCGTCCGTTAGTTGTTGCTATTTATTTTGTCAGGAATTATTTTAAGATGGAAACAGCATGCCATTTTATTCATACGTGGTCGCAGCACTCAACCTTTGTGTCGTGATAGTTGCGAAAGACTGTCAAATCACTTTGGTAAAACATGCGAGATTTTGTAATTTAATAAGGTTATGCTGTACTACTTCATCGTAACCTGCAGTTCGGTTGCGTATTTTTACAGTTGACGTAACCCACACGTAACGTTCGCGACTTATTTCCAGGCCGGCAACATATGTTATATATTTGGTACGCCCACCATTTCCGAAAATCGTTTTCTCCACAAAAACATTATTGAAGCTATTTCACCCTTCAAGTTTCAGCAGATTAACAATTCGTTTCCGTTCATACTTAGCTTGTTCGTGTGTTTGTTGGTAGGCTCTTCCCGTGATGTTCACATTGCCCCCTCCCCCCCCCCCCCCAACACACACACACCAGATACTCGTAGTCACCAGTCTCTCCCATCGTAAGCACTTTGATGTCATCTCTGGAATAGAAAACTCCCCAGCTCTTCACCTTTGAGAAGGTTCCACCTTACGGCCAACGGGTATAACTTGCTTTTGTTTTCATTCGGTTTGAGCTTTTCCATTTATTTCCACAACAATTGTCAGCGTTTTATCCAGTCCCTCTTTTCAACAACATTATGTACGAAACAACCAGTCCCAACTTTCGAGTAAGATTAATTTCTTCACGTTCTGATATTAATACCATGTTTCCTGCGAAAAACAAATCCAGGTCACTAACTGGTACCCCGTCGTCGCTATCTAGGAGTTCATCTCATAACTCGTTGATGTACAATGCTAACGGAATGGATGAAAGGGTACGCCCCTGTTTGAGGACTATCTCAATGGTCACATCTCTTGTTGTTCCGTTACCCAGTTTGTGCTCACTCTTCACATCCTTATATAGAGCTTTCTAGCTTCCAACAAAATCACCCCCTAAATCTAAAGCCTCAAGCTTTCACCTCCCTGCATGCGCAATCGTATGCCCTTTTAACATACAGAAACGTCATAAACATCTTTTTTTCTGGTTCCTGCAACTTTCGGCCATGTAGGTCTGTATTGCTGTAAAAGGTAAAACGTGCAGGTCTAGTTGCGTCGATAGGGAAATGTGATTACGTCTGATTCATCTACTTGGGAAACCGAGAAAAATGGATGCATTCTTGAGAATAGGCTGCAAGTGGTTTTGATGGTTTGGAAGTTCTAGATGATGTATGTTGTCACACTGATATTGTAGACACAACTTAACATGAAGGCGAACATGCGCAGAATAGTATTCGTCTTCTGGTGTATCAGACGGTGATTTTCACTGAACGGTTTCATTTGAAGATCACACACTCTGAGAAATTCGCGCCAAATTTGGTTCCAAGTAGAAACAAAATAATTCCAAGAACCAAAACATTGAGCCTTCAAGTGGTCTAGAATCAGGCAATTTCATACAGATATGCCTGTCTTGTTTATAAGAACAAAATGCCGTTGTTGCTCAACTTAACCCTTTACCTAACGTATCGGAGGAGTAATATACAAATTAAGCAGTTGAACAAAAATATATCACGCACAAGAAACCACCAAACGCCAAGCAAGGATTGAAACAAACTTGCCTGGCTGTGTCTAGTGTACCATTTAAATAAATAAAGATTTGAATAAAGATATAACAGCCCTTTTAAGGTGTCTTGGGTGTGTGTCTGTGAGTGGGTGTGGGTGTATGTGGTGTATACTTTTTTCTCTCTCCCATCACCTCGTCACCTGTTCCCCCTGAAGGCAGACCAGATGGCCAAGGCTCAGTATCCACTCTCCCTTATAGGCTGATGGATGACTCCCAGCTTTCAAAAACACATATTAGTGGATGTTTTCCTTTTTGTAACCGTTATGGATAATATGCTGTCCCAAAGCAGCGACTGTTTGGGTTTCTTTTTCTTTTTTCTAAAACAACCATCAAACTGCGGTTTCAGTATTACCATAATTATGCCCGCGTCTCTAAGCAAACATAGAGCAGAATTCTTGAAGTTATGCACAATTCCTAGTCATCTTCCAGTTCGAGGTTCTCGAGGATCTGAACCCACTACACTACTACCAGTGCGCACATTCAAACCAAATAGGATTATAGGCTCTAGCTTCGGACTCTCGTGGATTCATAAGCAAGTAAAGTTATAATTATTTATTTATTTATTTATTTATTATTTATTTATTTATTTATTTATTTATTGGTGTTTAAGGTCATATATTTCTGCACAATAGCTAATCATGACCACGACAGTTTTACGGGTGGAGGAAGCCGGAGTACCCGGAGAGAACCACTGAGCAACGGCGAGCAACTGTCAGCTCCCCAACATACTAACTCCACACAAGCAGGGTTAGCATTGGTTGAAGATAGGCGCACCATCGACGTGCAGTACGCCTTAGTACACAGCGTCACCGTGCCCCCTCGTGGGCAATGGGGGTGAAGTGTCTCTCCCAAGGACACAACACGATTGCAGCAGGTGTGATTTGAACCGAGGACCTCTCGGCTTGCAACCTTCACCTCTACCAACTGGGCCACCGCGCCCCAAATAAAGTTATAAAGCTAATAAAGTTATTCGGGTCGCAAGGGATTTCAATCCCACATCGTCCCTGTGCGCCTGCGCGCTCAAACTTTTCATTCATCATATATCTTTCAAATCATTTCAACAAAACCATATCAATTGACCTCCTTATTGGAACGAGCTCGTTGAGCTCGTTCCAATGAGGGATCACATGATATGGCTTTGTTGACATTTTTGAAAACATTTTAAAAAAACAATAATTAAAATAATAAATTTTGATATCGTATACGTTGGATAAAGGGTTAACGTATTTCTGACGTTGCTTCGTCGCTATTTTAAAATTTCAACTTTGCCTGAAGTTATATTTTACAATTTATACAAAGTCCACACGCCTTGACAGTCCAGTTAATGTGACAAACTGAGGAAGATCCAAAACATATGTTTGTTTGGTTCCATGTAACGAAATCTGGTTCCCCGACCACAACAAACTGAAGAACCAGTTTTTGGTTCCTGGAGTAACCGCACTTTCTCTGCGTGAGGCGGTAACATAACTTTCTTCCCCGAATCACACTCATTTCGTATCAGTCAACTGGAAGTGAAGATGTGCAGTAATATTATTCATCTTCTGGTGAATCAGACCGTAATATTGAATGAAACGCATTATTGGAAGATCATCCAAATGGAAAAATAATTTTCTTCCCCGGGCCACCCTCACTTAGCATCGATAAACAAAACTAAAGCTCATTGATATGTAAATATAAGCAATTGTGTGTTAACGTAATAGGATCGCAGAAAATCTTTCAAAACGAAAATGAAATAACTTTTGAATGATTAAATGAGTTTTCGCATTTTCGGATATTAGGGTGAATGTTGGCATTAATATAGTAAAATCCATAATAGATGCACAGTTACAATAATTTTATCATAAGAAACTATATGCAAATGGTTGTTTCAAGTTATTGAAACAAGTAACTTGTACAAAGTCTAAACAGGAATAGGCTTTTGCCAGAAAATACTGTTCGAAACTAAAATCACTTTGTAACGGGTATTCAAGGAAACTATCTTAGTGTATATACAGTTATTTATTTATTTATTTATTTATTTATTTATTTATTTATTTATTTATTTATTTATTTATTAGGGTTTACCGACACATGAACACCCAGCGTCATATCATGTCGGTGACAGTTTTTACTGGTGGGGGAAACCGGAGTACCCGGAGAGAATCACCGAGCAACGACGAGCAGCTGTCAGCTCTCCAACATCGTAACTCTGAACTCTTCACCGCGGCACAGGCAGGGTTAGATTGGTTGAAGACATGCGCACCATCGACGTGAAGTACGCCTTAGTGCACAGTGCCCCCGTGTAGGCGATCGGGGTTAGGAGCCTTGGCCAAGGACACAACGCGGGAGCACGAATCAGTCGCTGAAATGGTGATCCATCCAACTACTAATCGCGCTCTTTTGCTTAACGTCGGTTATCTGACGAGAACCGGTTACCGCGAAACCACCCCACCCCACCCCCACTCCAGTGTATATACAGTACGGCCGCTGTGGACTGGTCAATTTCCACAGGTGGGCAATATTTACAGAACGCAGTAATACTGGATTTCAAACGCTATTTATGGGAATAATCATCAAAAATTTAACTAATGAAGCACCGGGTATAACCCGGTGCTTCATTAATTAAAATTTTGCTGATGATGATTTTTATTATTTGGTAAATGCATACGTGGACATCACTGCCCACGCGTGGATTATGAGCAGTCCACGGCGACTGTACAAAATAACTATACACGCATGTATTTGTCGCTATGTCACCTCTAATCTTCCACCCTACTTGTTTATATAAATAATTATTTATTATTTATTTATTGATGTTTAAGGTCACATATTTATGCACAATGGCTAATCATGACCGTGACAGTTTGACGGGTGGAGAAAGCCGGAGTAACCGGAGAGAACCACCGAGCAACGACGGGCAGCTGCCAGCTCCCCAACATCGTAACTGCGCACTGCACCACAGGCAGGGTTAGATTGGTTGAAGACATGCGTACCATCGACATGCAGTACGCCTTAGTACAAGGCGTCATCGTGCCCCCACGCGGGCAATGGAGATGAAGTGTCTTGCCCAAGGACACAACGAGTTGCCGCAGGTGGGATTCGAACCGAGGACCTCTCGGCTTGCAGCCTGCACCTCTACCTACTGAGTCACCGCACTCCCTGTTTATATAAACCACTGTTCATTGAGTGTGTGAAATGAAAAATAAACTTCTCAAAAATTCGTAGAAAACAAGTAAAAAACAGCATTTTACATCCACAATGTAGAGGCTTTGGCAACTAGAAAATGGATTTTCAGAATCAGCATAAAATTCTGATTTAGAAAACATCAACAAACCTTTTGACCTCAGACGTGCAATTAAAAGTCCCGCGGCTCTTGTACTACCATGGGGTGGAGTTTCCAACGACGAGAGATTACAAAGTACACGAGCAGCGCTAACATTCAGTTATTCAGAATTTAACACACTGGACGCGATGTGAGCGTTTTAGTTCGATGCGATCAAGTCCTAAATAACAACACTTTTCTGAGTTTGATATTTCGACGTGTGCGATTCCTCCAATTTGGGCCTTGTTGTCGAATAAAAACAATAGACTGAACAGAGTACAGTGCGCAAACTGAAACACACGTTCATCGAATAGACAGTTCCATGATTACATTAGTGTGCAGAGAATTTCAACCGGATCGCGACACAGTCGGAATCCGCTCGAAATTCTCTCCCCGTTTTACTCCCTACATTGAATCCTGGATGCTATTTTGGATTTTATTTTCTTGATTCAGTCTGAATTTCACAATATTTTTTTTTATTTATGAAACCTAAACCCACTTGTAAACGTATGTCGCGATCAGAAGGAAAAAGAGATCGATTTCTTATCACAGTAGAGTGAAGCTCACTTAACCCTTTACCTAACACGAAAGGAAGACGACACTTACATATAAAATTATTGAATAACTATTTTTTTTTTTATTTTCTGCGTCAAAAACATAGCTTATGACCCCTCATTGGAACGAGCTCGTTGAGCTCGTTCCAATGAGTGGTCATAAGCTATGTTTTTGAGACAAAAAGTGGAAAAAATTATGAAAATTGGATGGTGATTTTTGTAAATAGCGCTGGCCGGTTTTGGCCATTACGTTGGGTAAAGGGTTAATGGCGTATCATTTTCAAACTTCAAAGCATTTTCCAGGTCTTCGATATAAATTTGACCTGTTAATTGCATATAAGTTATAGATTAAAGACTTATCAATTGAATATAAATAATCTTGTCATTCTCCCCAAAATTACTCGACGATCACCAAATTCCCCATGTTTATAGACCTATTTGGGGGCGCGGTTGCTCAGTAGGTAGAGGTGCAGGCTGCAAGCCGAGAGGTCCTCGGTTCGAATCCCACATGTGGCAACCGCGTTGTGTCCATGGGCAAGACACTTCACTCCCATTGCCCATGTGGGGGCACGGTGACGTCGTGTACTAAGGCGTACTGCTCGTCGATGGTGCACTTGTCTTCAACCAATGCTAACCCTGCTTGTGTGGAGTTAGTATGTTGGGGAGCTGACAGTTTCTCGCCGTTGCTCTGTGGTTCTCTCCGGGTACTCCGACTTCCTCCACCCGTAAAACTGTCATGGTCATGATTAGTCATTGTGCAAAAATATGTGACCTTAAACCCCAATAAATAAATAAATAAATATTATAGACCTATGTAGACTCAGTATAATATAGGCATTTAATCTATTATATCTTGTAGAGCTCTATGGGCTGTATCAGACAAGTTATAATCAGGCGAATATCCAGGATTCTATGATAGTGCCCTTGCCAGTTTCTGGGGATTTTTGTAGGGGTGGGGGGTGGGGTGGCAAAGATGATAACTGAAAGTACGCTGTGTGTGATTTCGGGGGCCTCCCCTAGTCGTAACTATGACCCTCCCGTTGAGCCGTTGTGTGGGGTTTCGGAGCCTACTCTAATCCTAATTAGGACCGTGCGGCCCTTGCCCCCCTCCTCCCACTTCCATTCAGGGAAGTTTGAGGAGGAAAAACGACCGGAGAGTCCTAGTTAGGACTACCCCCATCCCCCTCCACACACACACACACACACACACACACACACGCGAGAAATCTTTAAAAAATTTAGTGCTCTAAGAGGCATTTGTAGCATGAGTAGCCCCATTTTAGAACTCTACACTGTGTGAAACTTGCATTCAGCTAATTTTTGTTTTTGGGGGGGGGAGGCAATGAGAATTTTAGGGGTGGGGAAGTGCCCACAAACCCCTCCCGTTGCTACTCCATATGTTATAATAGAACAAAAACACAAATGCTCAACTTATAATTATTACACAGAAAAATCACCAAATTTTGTTAAATGAAAACTCCTGTTAACTTGTTTTTTTTTACTGGAAAAGTGTTCATTCAACTCACAGTGTTTCACTACAGTGTGGGGGCTCGGTGGCTCAGTCGGTAGAGGTGCAGGCTGCTAGCCGAGTGGTCCTCGGTTCGAATCCCACCTGCGGCAACCGCGTTGTGTCCTTTTGGCAAGACACTTCACCCCCATTGCCCACGTGGGGGCACGGTGACTTTGTGTACTAAGGCGTACTGCCCGTCGATGGTGCACCTGTCTTCAACCAATGCTCACCCAGCTTGTGTGGAGTTGGTATGTTGGGGAGCTGACAGTTGCTCGCTGTTGCTCGGTGGTTCTCTCCGGGTACTCCGGCTTCCTCCACCCGAAAACCACCGAGCAACGGCGAGCAACTGTCAGCTCCCCAACAAACTAACTCCACACAAGCAGGGTTAGCATTGGCTGAAGACAGGTGCATCATCGACGTGCAGTACGCCTTAGTACACAGCGTCACTGTGCCCCCTCGTGGGCAATGGGAGTGAAGTGTCTTGCCCAAGGACACAACGCGGTTGCCGCAGGTGGGATTCGAACCGAGGACCTCTCGGCTTGCAGCCTGCACCTCTACCAACTGAGCCACCGCGCCCCTATCTGATTGCATAAACTACCAATATATCGAAATGCCATTGGCAGTCCACGTACAGCGCATTTCGATATACCAGCAGTCTAGTCTGCTACTGATCGCTCAGATACAAGGAAACAGCGTTCTTTCAGTTCCAAAATCAAAATTCTCTCCCATTTATCCGCCCTATGGTCGGCCCGAGAGGCCCCCCACCCCCACCCTTTGCTGCAACCATTTTTGCTGAATCAGCGACGAACCTGATACAAAAATGCCATCGAAATGCCCGCTATGTTGACTGCATTGGTCGCTCAGATGATTGGAGGCTGCGTTCTTTCAGTTCGATCAATCGAATTTTCTCCGAGTCCACCCCCGCAGCATTTCCCGATAACCTTTGTTGGCCCAGTCCGCCCCTGCCGCGTAGATCATATCTGATGCGTCTCTCGCGTTTCCGCGCTTTCAAGTTCACGCATTGCTGAACCATCCGTACAACTTATACTTGCGCATGTATTTTGACATACATGTAACGTCTCCTCGGTTGGCCCTAATGATTTTTTTTCGTGTCCAGGCTCCAACTCCTGATTTTTAAAATAATAACCACCCGGCAGCTCTGACTGACCAGTTATTCTTAATATTAACGTAATTGGCTGGATATAATGACCACATATATAAAGGATATCTATGCTGTTTTACTGTGGACCTGAAAATATTATTTTTCAAGCGCTCGTGAAAAATAAAACTTTCAGGTCCACACTCATGTGATAATTCCCAATATTCAATAAAAAAGCGTAGATTTTCTTTTTATTATAACCAACGTGACATTTTACTGCGCAATATTCAGCCCAATTCGACTGCAAGCACGTACAGTACATGGAGAGTGTATTATCACTAAATCACCCACAGAGTGGAGATTCCACCCAAGAAATGATTGCAAATTTGTTTCAAAGCATAACAAGCACAAGCAAAGTTTCAGCCAAGGGACCTCCGGGTTAAACCCGGAGGTCCATTGGCTGAAACATTGCTTGTGTTTTTAGTCGATATTTACAAAATTTGAAGTTATAGTTTGAGTGATAACTCCACTCCGCGGGTGATGTAGTTACAATCCACTCTCCACGTACTGTACATTTCAAAACAACAAAAATAGATCATCTGATCGTTCCTTCCAGACAACGTCATGCGCCGAAGCGTGACTTCATTTAGGAAGCTACTGAGGAATATTCCTCGTTATCTAGCAAGTCGATGGATGTCGAGAAATATCTTTTAGATAACTTGCGTTATTATATACGTTATAAATAACCACATTTCTATTGGCTGGATCTTATACACGTGTCTGGTACTCAAAAATCCATGTACACCGATTTCCCAGTGAATTTCAACTTTCTAAATACAGCTTTTGGAAATCCCCTCTCTAGTTCCATTTCAATCGACGTGCATGCGCTTTCAACCTGACTTACCCCAACTTTGTGAAACTTGTTGACATACTGTGATATATTGTTTATTTTTATGTTATTCTCCAGAGGATAACTATTTTATTGTTAAATAAAAGTATTTCTAGTTGACATAATTGAACTTTTAATTTACAAATAGAAGATTGGGTTTCTTTAAGGATGGTGTGCAGTATGGACGCTGTGGACTGGTTACTTTCCACGGGTGTGAAATATTTCCACGGACGCAATAATATTAGATTGCAAACACTAATTATAGGAATAATCATCAAAAATTTAATCAATGAAGCACCGGATATAACCCGGTGCTTCACTAATAGAAACTAGGAGCACGATCGTCGTACCGAAGCTGCGACGATTAGTGCAACGCCAAAAATGTGCAATTTTACTTCAAGGTCAGAGTTTCAAGGTCAAGGTCACATACTTTTAGAAGGGTCTACAGATCAATAGGATACACTTGTGTACCAAGTATGGTGTCATTCCATCAACTATCTAAGGACTTATGGTGTTTAAAACCTCGTTAGTGACAAACTCGTTGGTGACAAAAATCTCGTTGGTGACAAGTCCATAAATGTGACAGAAATCACCCGAATAATGTGCACTATTGAGAGGGTCTAGAAATCATTAAGATACACTTGCATACCAAGTATCTTGTCATTCCATCAAGTATCTGAGGAGTTATTGTGTTTTTTTTTTAAAATCGTTGCTGACAGACTGACCGACAGACCGACATCGCCACATATAGAGCTGCTCGTAGCAGCTAAAAAATTCTGATGATGATTTTTATTACCTGGTAAACACATGCGTGGACGTCACTGGCCACGCGTGGACTTTGACCAGTCCACGGCGACAGTACGGTATATAATAAAACAGTTATGGACTTTTGTGGTGGTAAATATGATGTGATAAGAACCTAAAATCTTATATTGACCGAGGCGTTAGCCGAGGTCAATATAAGATTTTTTAGGTTCATATAAATCATATCCAACACCACAAAAGTTCATAATTGTATAATAATACATAGGCTCACATTTAATAAATGATAAACGCGAAGAGAAAGGAGACACGTTTCCGTGATTGCCATTGGGGTATTCGTTTTCACTATTCGGCGGTCGGATATTCAAATTGGACAAACGATTCGAAATTCGAATTGAATTTGAAGAGTTTCTGGGCCCTAATTACAATTTACACATTGGACACAGGACAGTCAACATTTGTGTTTGATTTATAGCGATGCTCAAATTGGTGCTATCGTGTTTTTTTTTAAATTGCGACTTGAGAAAGTATTGTTAGTTGCCATTTTATCGCAATAGGCGCAACGTAAACATTGAGTTGTATGTAACGACCGCTACTCTGTTATTTGTATACTTAATTGTTGTTAACCCTTTACCCAACGAATCGGCCGCATCCGGCCGGGTAATATGCAAATTCAGCAGTTGAAAAAATATTATTTTTAAAAACATTTCAACAAAACCATATCATGTGACCTCTCGTTGGAACGCGCTCGCCGAGCACGTTCCAACGAGGGGTCACATGATATGGTTTTGTTGGCATTTTTTGAAAAATTTGAAAAAAATGATATTTAAAATAATAAATTTTGATATCGTCTACGTTGGGTAAGGGGTTAACTTACCGGATTAAATTACTTGTTTATACATTATTTACTCCAATAGCGTAGCTACTTGAGGGGGGAGGGGGGTATGGGACCTTGGACCCCAAAACAATTTACTGCCCCCCCCCCCCCAAAAAAAAAACATTGACCCAATGCAATAATGACACAACATGGAGCCCCGAAATGGTCTCCAATATAGGGGCTCCAGACACCTACAAATGCCTGAGATTCGGTCTTACAGTACGTGGAGAGTGTATTATCATTAAATCACCCGCAGAGTGGCGATTCCACCCGAGCAATAATTGCAAATATGTTGCAAAGCATAACCATCACAAGCAAAGTTCCAGTTAATGGACCTCCGGGTTAAACCCGGAGATCCATTGGCTGAAACATTCCTTGTGTGTTTTATCCATATGCACAGAATTTGAAACTGATACTTTGGGTGATAATTCCACTCCGCGGGTGATATAGTTACAATCCACTCTCCACGTACTGTACACCACTAATTTTTGCAACATTTTCTCGGAGGTGGGGGCTAGTCCTACCCAGGTCCCTCACATCGTTGCCTCCTCTTCCACTTCCCTTCTGGTAAGTGGAATGAAGGGGCAACGATCGGACGATCCTAGTTAGCGGCCTTTCAAATATCTTTAGATCCCCCCTCCCCATCCCCCCCCCCCCCCCGCCCCCGCAAAAGAAAAAAAAATCGGGCTAGTGCACCCCTTATTACAGAATCCTGCTACGCGCCTGATTTGTTCGTGTTTGTCAATTTTGTCACCACTGAATACTAAACATCAAATCCACCTGTCCTCCATACTGAATGGTTGAAACGAAACTGCCAAAAACTCGTGTGACGAAAATATTTCCAATTCCTGTTAATAGTATACTAGAACAGTAGTCGCAATTAGCACACAATGCAACAGAAGGAAAAATCATACCGTATAATAAACTCCTCTATTAAATAGCACTAATTCTCTTTCCCTCAGAACATTCACTCAGATATATCCAATCACGACACTGATGGAGAATTTTTCCAGTGGCTACAATGAAGTCTAGCGTTGTTACAGAAACGGAGCACTTTCTAATCGAGTAACAAGCAATATTCTTCTATTGAATTGACAACTAGAGAACTGAGCTGATACTTAAATGACAGACAGTGATTTTATGAGATATTCATCCCTACAGGGAATCATCGGAGTCGGGATAGCGGTTAATGATGTCACTCTCGCAATGTGATTCGACCAAATGTCTTCATTAGAATATAGGGGGGAAAAACGCAGCAAGCGCATAAAAATCTCAGTTGTTTTGATGGTAATTTCCAATTGCGGTGATTCCATATTGCCGTTCGATAACTACATTTTCTACGGCGCATTTCCGCTGTGAATTGTAAACAATTCAAAGCGATTGATTAATTGGTATTTTTGACGTTTTTGCTGGCGTATAGTTTCTTCGTGTGTTTGTTTGTTTTTTTTTGTTTTTTTTGTTTTTTTGTTTTTTTTTTGGGGGGGGGGGGTTAACGATACCTTCAATAGCCAGGGTCATATAGTGTTTCACAATTTTACATGTACAAGTGGAGGAACCCTGATAGAACCATCAAGGAGCGGTGACCAACTGTTACACTCTCCAAATTACTTACCCGACACAAGCCGAGTTAAAAACAGTTGAAAGCAAGAGCAGCATCGGCGCCTTTATACACAGCGCCATCGTGTCCTTAGGCAGACAATCGGGATTACATATTGTGCCCGAGAACACATCGCAGATACCGTGGGTCAGACTCGAACCGTTGAGGTTTCAGTTAAAAGGCTATGCTCTAGCTAATGGGACCCTTGGTCATGCTGATGTCAAACATTGTTATTACAGAATCGACAATAGAATTTCGACTGATCGCGATCAGTGAACAACACTATAAAACTTTTATAATTGTATTTTCTGGAATTGTATTTTCTAGTTATGATTTTAAATGGGTTAAAATGAACCATTAGCATTTTCACAGATATGGCAATTTGCCAGTTGGCAAATTGCCATATCTTTTAAAATGCTAATGACTCATTTTAGTCAGTTATATTAATAGGTAGAAAATACAATTCTAGAAAATACAATTGTAAAAGCTTTATAGTATTGGCTCTAGTTCGCGATCATGTCGAAATTATCCGCTCGCTTTCCTCCCCACAACAATTTTGAATTTTTCCAGTCGGAAAGAAAATGGGAAAACACTGAATCTGAGACGAATTTTTTTTAAAGTCTCCACTCGTCGTGAGGTGTTGCTATCAGGAGCCAATAATATAAAACATTTACAATTGTATTTTCTAGAATTATATTTTCTACCTATTAATATAACTAATTAAATGAATCATTAGCATTTTAAAATAACTAACTAAAATGAATCATTAGCATTTTTTGAAAATGCTAATGGTTCATGTTAACTCATTTAAACTCATAACTAGAAAATACAATTCTAGAAAATACCATTGTAAAAGTTTTATAGTATTGGCTCCAGATCGTAGTTTGATCGGGAAAAACCCAGATTTTGAAATCACGGAACTGTATTTATTATGGCTGTTACTTGTATTGCGCGTGGTCACATTTACAATGATGCAACAATCTCCTTACCAAGTTTGAAAGCTCATAAATTCACCACTTGTCTTTATCAGCTGAGTCAACTAAGAAAACTGTGAAACACATTTCCACGCGAAATTTCATTTTAGGTGATGTAGATATGGATGGGTGTTTAGTGTAAAGTTTTTAATTTTTCTCTTCTCTTTCTTTTAGAAAACCCGACACGGAATCCTCAAAATCAGTTGGGGGGGATTTTGTGGCAAATAGAGAAAATATTCCACGACCGAAACAAACTGAAACAGTGACCACTCAGAGAGCCAGAGTGATAAAAGGGGCATTGTCTTCAAGTCATTCCAGAAATCTGTTTTCCTCTCATGGTACACGGTGTCCTTCGCTGTCATTTGGATTGATAGATTCTTCGATTGGGGCGCAGTTTACACTAGAGAAGACCATTGCATGTATCAATACAGGGGATGGATGGCGCATGAATAAAACACGAGAATACAAAATGTGTTTTCCAGCTAGTGGCAGACCGGATCTCTGCGGCTTTTGTAGTTTATCGTCTTTTCTTCTGGGGCGGCATTCACAATTGGCATCCACGATGGGTTGCAAGAGGTATAACGATCCCACATCTGACTGATGATGCTCCCGTTTCTTTTTAAAACTAGGATAAACGACGAGAGACTATATGTATATACCATATCGCACGTGACTTTCCTTTTCTCTGATTGAACGAGAAGTGCTATACTTTTTTTCCAATAGGTTTATCTCTCGGGAGTTCTAAAAACAATCGTGCATTAATTCCGGCACTATACTGTTTCGAAAAATAACAGTAGAAAATTCTAGGGCATTCGACTCATTTTTATGAGCGTTTTTTTCCGGAATTCCGTTTGGTTATTTCCGAATTCAAGCAAGGGCAATGTCCTTGACTAAGCCAAATAGACTTACGACTGGAAACCTGAAGGGTAAAAATATAGAATAAACTAGTACTAGGGCCGGTAATCATATTTAAACCAACAGTAGGATAAGGGTTTTAACCACGAGGCTCTGCGAGTGATTTAAATCGGATTACCGACCCTAGTACCTATTTGTTTTATTTATACCATGTTCTTAATAAATAACTGACTTTGTCACTTAAAATGGAGAAAAAACGGATACTTCGCATCGCAAACACGTGCGTTTGTTTTGTTTACATCTGCGCCGGTGGGCAGTACTATCAGCTGTATGTGAAGGTTTGGTGGACAGGTAGACACATCACCAAAGTTGATTGAATTTACCTTGCTTTTTTAGTCAAATTAGTATTAACAATTCTTAAATTTTATTTTAAATATTTAATTGTAGGTAAGTCATTGCACGTAGTAGATAGTACCGCAACACGTCATATGTTTTAATAAAACATCGCGAAGTGTACTACTGTAGGTGTAAATTTTTGCTATGGTATTCCCATTGAAATCGGTTTAACCGTAGTGGAAGCTTTATACCGGTAGTGGGGTTAAAGCTGAAATTTAACATGCGAGAGTTTCACAAGTAGTAACGTATGCGAGCATGGTATAAAAAACAGTGGTCCCTGAGGAAGAAGAGTCCACGCCCCGGCGGCGAGTGAACTCTTTTTACTCGCGGACCACTATTTTTGGCATAGTTAACTCCGAGCAGTGTGATATTTTTTATATATATTTTTAGTATTACAACAGAAAATAATAACCCATAATGACCGTCCTAAGACAGAACAAATTGTTTTCAAAACACTCGCTTAGTGGACAAGTGCATGACACAATGTACTTGGTAAAAATCTCAGAACTGGTTAGTATACAAAAACTTTATTTATAATGTTGTTTTGTACTCTTAGAATAGCAAATGCAAAGACATTAACCTATCTCTCAAGTAAACTTAGAATACTGCGGTTAGTATATTTGGGCTGCACTATTACACACACATTTGACAAGGTCGCACAGTGCGGCCGCCGTGGACTGGTCACTTTCCACGGGAGGCTAATATTTCCACGGACGTAATAATATTATATTCCAAACATTAATTATAGAAATAATCATCAAACATTTAATTAATGAAGCAGAAGGTGCCAACTGATGCTTCATTAAGTCAAATTTCGCTGATGATTTTTATTATCTGTTAAACGCATGCGTGGACATCACTGCCCACGCGTGGAATACAACCAGTCCACGGCGACTGTACAGTACGTTAACTTTGGGTGGTGCACAGTACGTGGAGAGTGTATTAACACTAAAACACCTGCAGAGTGGAGATTCCACCCAACCAATAATTGCAAATGTGTTGCAAAGCATAACCAGCACAAGCAAAGTTTCAGCCAATGGACCTCCGGGTTTTACCCGGAGGTCCATTGGCTGAAACATTGCTTGTGTTTTTGTCGATATGTACAAAATTTGAAAGTTATAGCTTGGGTGATAACTCCACTCCGCGGGTGATTTAGTTACAATCCACTCTCCACGTACTGTATGTATTTAGAGACGTGCCACGCCACACCCAAAATAAATTTGCAGCCTCACCTTTCTGGTTTAGACGAGACCGCATCGAGTCTCTTAGAAGATACCGCAAACATCATAAAACAGATAACCCCTTGATATGAATTTTCTCAATAGCTCGAGACGTTTTTGGACGAGTAAGTTTTCGTCGGCATTTATTTTCTTTCTCTCCTTTTTTCTGTTTTCCTTTTTCACATAAAAGACAAAAGAAAAAGATACAAATAGTATTCATTGATCAAGAAATCTATGCGCCAGGTTCGATTTTCATTTATCATGGAGGGCGGTCAGTGAAATTTTTCTGAGCCCTGCCTTGTAATGTTCATTGTCTCCAGTGCGGGATGTTATGGTTTGTATTTTTTAAAGGGCTGAGTGCAGCCGTGACGAGTATACCTCGGTTTCACAAGTGCAGAGTAAAAGAAGAAACATTTTAATCATCCTTGTCCAAGAGTTAGGTTCACATGCCCTCTATGGGTACGCTTGGGTATAACATTGTGTTTAGTTTTGCTCAACATATTATCGATAATGTAACATCAATGATTACAACTCAATCTATTTAACCCTTTACCCAACGAATCGGCCACATCCGCCCTCGTAATATGCAAATTCAGCAGTTGAAAAAATATTATTTTTCAAAAAAATTCAACAAAACCATATCATGTGACCCACTCGTTGGAACGAGCTCGTCGAGCTCGTTCCAACGAGGGGTTACATGATATGGTTTTGTTGAAATATTTTTTTAAATTGAAAAAAACGTGTTTAAAATAATAAATTTTGATATCGTCTGCGCTGGGTAAAGGGTTAATATGCATCCAGTAGAAACTATTTGTATTGAATTTTAAGGGAAAAACAACAAATGAAAAAGAAAGATTTGCGAAATATGACGAATGTTCGTATACATATCCTCGTTGTTTGGAAACAGACCCTAAGAAAATCGTTACTTGGTGTTTATTAATACAATTCAGATCTCTTCCGTCAGCTTCGATAAAACCGTGAGTTCGCTAGCGGGTTGTCTATAAACAAGAATTCGTTTCCATATAAATGAGTGTTTTTAGATGCCCTCTGTCAGAACTAGTGCATAGAAATGATTTGTAATAAGTCGACAAAATCATAACTGGAATATCTAGTGTAGGAAAAGAAAATGTCTACCACTAAGAAGTGTGATGGATATGGATGACAATTTTCGTCGTTGGACGAGATTTACAGGAAAGTTGGGAGCGCGGTGGCTCAGTGGTAGACTGTTGGACTTCTATGCTAGAGGTCCCGAGTTCGATCCCCGTCCGGGACGACCCGAATTGTGTCCTTGGGCAAGGCACTTTATCCCGGTTGCCTACGCAGGGGCACGATGATGCCGTGTACTAAGGCGTACTGCACGTCGATGGTGCACATGTCTTCAACCGCTGTAACCCTGCTTGAACAGAGTTAGAATGTTGGGGAGCTGACAGTTGCTCGTTGATGCCCAGTGGTTCGCTCCGGGTACTCTGGCTTCCTCCACCCGTAAAACTGTCACGGTCACGATTAGCCATTGTGCATAAGTATGTGACCTTAAACACCAATAAATAAATAGACAAATAAATACAGGAAAGTTAGCTCCCCTTAATTTTTTAATGTTGTCAGTAAATTTAACACTAAAGGTATGGGAATTTCATATAAAACTGGAAATTCCGTAATGTTAGTGAAAGTGTATCATCGATGTGCGCGTCATTTCACAAACGTCAAACATTTTTCGACAGAGTAGTCCAAAAATACAGAAGCTGGCTTTTTACAGTTTTTAGTTTCAACGTTTGACTATTATTCTCTGTTTAAACACATTTAAAAATAAGAAAACGGCGCTTTCAACCATCATTTGATGTTCTGTAAGTTTTCTTCGGTTCATTATCTCAACAGTGTGCGCGTCGTGACATATAAAAAATACACTACTGCCCGTTCCATTAATATAAACGTCTAGAAGGTAAGATTTCATTTTTTCCCTGAGAAGAATAAAAACATGCAAATTACCTTAAAGACACATTCGTTAAACACAGAGCTAAACTGGACAGTTAATTAGCTTCTTCTAATTATATTGCCATAAAAAAACAAGTTCCGTTTTGTAGCTTTTAATAAACGAAAACAACAGACAGCCTGGAGAGTTGTCTGTTGCTTTTGTTTATTAACCATTTACCCAACAAATTGGCCGCATCCGCCCGCATAATATGCAAAATCAGCAGCTGAAAAAATATTATTTTTCGAAAAAATTCAACAGAACCATATCATGTGACCCCTCTTTGGAACGAGCTCGTCGAGCTCGTTCCAAAGAGGGGTCACATGATATGGTTTTGTTGAAATTTTTTTTTAAAAATTTAAAATATGATATTTAAAATAATATCTTTTGAAATCGTCTGCATTGGGTAAAGGGTTAAAAGTAAGAAACGAAACTTTATATTTTCTACTGATATCACATAGGTGTCTCTCAACAATCACATGCTCCTTTGTTGCACCCTCCTCGTCCGTCTAATAATTTCAGGGGAGGCAACTTTATCGAAAGTCGATTTCCCATGACGAGACAAGTCAGGGTCGCAACATTATTGCCATACACATTTTCTGATTCAAAATATAGAACGTTTTCTGATTCCTGGTCAGCTGTGTTGGAAAATATTGGGATCTCAGATTTCCAGAACTGAAAGACGTGATAACGGGTCCTGCTTGTAAAAAAATAATTTTCCCTTAACCCATTGATACTTTTGTACGCTTTATGACCAACGAAATAAACAGCGCGTTGATACTTTCTGGTCATTTGTTTTGTTATTATTTTTTTGAATTTTTAAAGTTTTAATCTCAATTCCTATTTTCTCCCGAACTGCTCAATGAGAACCGTTGAGCCAAGTGTTATCGCAGCTTAAAATACTGATATAATCCTGCTGTCAAGACTCCTTAATTGGTTGAGTGCTTGAAACCACCATCAGGGCTTTTAAACAATGAGGACACCAGAGCAAAAGCCAACACTTTCCTTGCTTATATTCATATTCAGTCAAACACAAATAATATTTTGTTTATATAAATTTGTTTTAATACAAATTATTGGAGAGTGCCTGTGGGCACTCTCCAATAATTTGTAATAAAACAAGTTGTGAATAACAAATTCAGACCACCAAAAATAATCTAGCCCTCAACCAGTTAATCACTAATGTGAAAAATATCTCATTTGTACTTTCCGACATTTGACGTCGCATTTTGAAAAACGTTAAAGAAACTTAATTAACAGTGACGTTTGAACGACAGGATAATTAAAGTCTCAAAGGGTTAACCTTATTTGTTGTATACCACATGTATTCATCACTCTTAGCATCAGTAATTAAGACAAAGGACTACACCAACAAACATCACTTCCCGTGGAGAAAAATCTATGTCGTTCGAGTGTGTGAAGAGAAATGAAGAGAGAAACACACTTTGTATCACACTGCCCGACTTATAACGAAATTAGAGAAATATTCTTCGAAACATTAGTTGAAAAAGAGATGGCCGTTCAAAGCATGAATAAAATGGCTCAAGCTCTCATGTCAGCGGTCGAATTATGTAAGGAATCCGACAATGTTGCGGGCTGTTTGTTTACGCACATCTCGTGGAGTTTGCGCGCAGGCTACCGTTGGCATAAATGTTAATGTCCTTTTACATGGGGCCCTGCAAAGCTTCAAGATTCGATTCGTTTTCGAATCTTAGGTTGGGATTCGGTTCGATTCGAAATCGGCTGTCCGGTTCGTTTCCCTTCGAACATTTTCACTGGAATTTCGCTTGGTCTCAGTCATCTCAGTCGTCTCACAAAAGGTACAGCTGAGATAGAAATTGTACGTAAATAATGGTAAAAATAAAGACTGACTTTAATTTCCGCTATATTAACATAAAACGCATTTTACCCATCCATGCTAATTCCAGTTTCAACAATCACTACCACAGTTGAAAGCATTTTTAAAGTTCCCAAACAATATCGGCAATGAGCTCACGGTTGCAAGCGGCTAGCCCTGTGCAGTGCCCAGTCTAGTATTCTCGCACCCGTTTCCGTTTTTGGATAAAACTCCTTACTAGGAAATATTCCAACAACATCATCAAGGCATGCCTTCAAAGAAGGCATGCCTTGATGATGTCGTATTTCATCTTTCAGGACTTCAAGACTTCAAGACGCATGTACTCGATTCCAGGTTCGATTCAATTTCGAATAATAGACTCGATTCGGTTCGAATCGAAAATAAGTAATTCGCAGAGTCGTACTTTTACACACAACGATAAACAAATATTCCTTCTTGCTTCAGTTATAGATATTCTAATCAATATTTCGTTAGAATTTAATTCTCCTTCACGCTAAAAACTAAAGTGTTAAAAACTACACTTGAAGTGCTGTATTTGACACTTACTAAGTGCTGAACTAGCATTTTGTTCAAGTGTAGATATCCCAGAACTTGACAGGTTTACAATAATACCACTTGACAAGTGTAATGTCGCGACACTTAAAAGAGAACAACGCAGATGACGCGGATCAGGCTCGAACTCTCGAGCCTGATTCGCGTCATCTGCGTTGTGTCCTTTTAATTATGTACCCACCAAGTGCAATTCAAATTATGGGCGATTCTGGAAGAACCACCAGTGCTAGACACATGGGAAGTGCCATCCATTCAAGTTTCAGATATCTGACGATTGTAATGTCTACGTGCTTAAAGCATTGCACTTTGAGTGTTAAAATCAAACCACAAGAGTTAGAATGGGTTTAACACCTTGAACGTGTCAGTTTTAACACTTTAGTTTTTAGTGTGTTCAAAACATCCAGATATTAACACAATTACTGTGAATTGGGTGTAATCGTAAAACTACAGCAGTGACGAGCCTTCATTCAATATTTAAAAAAACAATATGTCTAAAATATTGGTAATGTCGTTAAAGATTCGGTCAAATCAAATTTCGGTTAGGAAACATTTCTTGTTTTGATTTAAAGAAAAACTTGTTTGTGTATTTTCTGGATTTAATCAGATGGAATGTTCGAGTTGATCGGAAAAGTCGACCGTAGGACTATTTAACGTCTAGACAAATGGAAGCGCGGTGGATCAGTGGTAGACTGTTTGACTTCTATGCTAGAGGTCCCGAGTTCCATCCCCTCACGGGACGACCCGCGTTGTGTCCTTGAGCAGGGCACTTTATCCGGGTTGCCGTCATGGGGGCACCATGTCGCCGTGTATTAAGACGCACTGCACGAAGATGGTGTACATGTTTTCCACCGCTTCAACCCTGCTTGAGCGGAGCTTGAACAGAGTTAGAACGTTGAGGAGCTGACAGTTGCTCGTCGATGCTCGGTGGTTCTCTCCAGGTACTCCGGCTTCCTCCACCCGCAAAACTGTCACGGTCACGATTAGCCATTATGCATAATTATGTGACCTTAAACACCAATAAATAAATAAATAAATATAAATAAATATATAACGACTAGACTGGTTTTGCAGGTCATAACGGCGTCAGATTCGATTCAGAATTTGACTGGTGGGTTGAGAGTTTGTATATTTGACCGTTCTTCTGCGCAAGAGAAACGGACATACAGTCAGTGGCGGCGCTACGGGGGGGGGGGGGGGGGGTCACTCTCTCTCTCACACACACACACCCCTCTCTTTTTTTATTCCCAATAATTTCCCATACACTCTTAGCTCAAAGCCTCAGGCTAGCTGATGAACACATCCAGGCAGTAGAGATGTAAAGACTCGGATGCAGATACTTATAAGTTATAATTAAGTTATGAGCCAACAAAGGCATGTCTATCCATATCCCTTGTCTAAAAAAATTCATGGATTTCGCATTATGACAGACGGGCATTATGAGTCTCTCTCTCTCTCTCTCTCTCTCTCTCTCTCTCTCTCTCTCTCTCTCTCTCACGCACAGACCCACCAGACGCGGATCCAGGATTTTTTGAAAGGAGGACCGCTAATTACCATTACATTAGTCGAAACTTGGACCCAAAGTCCGTAATATAATTTTTTGGTTTGGTACGTCCTGTGGACGTACCAAACCAAAAAAGTATATTACGGATATGGGTCCAAGTTTCGACTACCTCATAACAAAGTAATGATATGATCCTTTACGTATTTGCCCCCCTTCATGGGAGTCTGCCCCCCTAGTTGCCCCCCCCCCCCCCCCCCCCCACAAAAAAATTTCTGGCGCCGCCACTGCATACATTACGTGGCGAGTGGATTGTTACTAAATCACCCGCGGAGTGGAGTTATCACCCAAGCTATAACTTTTAAATTTTGTACATATCGACAATAAAACAAGCAATGTTTCAGCCAATGGACCTCCGGGTTTAACCCGGAGGTCCATTGGCTGAAGTTTTGCTTGTACTGGTTATGCTTTGCAACAAATTTGCAATTATTGCTTGGTTGGAATCTCCACTCTGCGGGTGATTTAGTTAAAATACACTCTCCACGTACTGTATTACAGTGCAGCCGCGGTGAATGGGTCGTATTCCACACGTGGGCAGTGATGTCCACGCATGCGTTTACCGGGTAATAAAAAATCATCAGAAGCAAAATTTTAATTAATGAAGCACCGGGTTGTACCCGGTGCTTCATTAATTAATTTTTTATGAACATTCCTGTAATTAGTGTTCGGAATATAATATTATTGTGTCCGTGGAAATATTGCCCATCCGTGAAAAGTGACCAGTCAACGGCGGCCGTACTGTACCACCGTTAGTATAAGATCAACATGATAAACGCATAAGCTAATGCTTCTTCGTGCATCAATGCATTTATTTTACCTTTAAAGTTACAAATAAATCTACATAACATTATTTTGTGACTTTGCACCCGTGCTATTTGTACTGATTAGGTCGAAGTTGAAATCACCGTTTTCGATCGTTAGCCTTTTTTATGTGTTCAGCAGAGGGCAGGGGCAGGGGCCACCAAAAATTTGCAAGACGTGATGTGGGGGTGGGTGGGTCTCTTGAGTGTGCCAAAAATGTGCATTTCCAACTTGTGCAATTTTTTGAATTTTTTAAAAATATATCAATATATCAGCTAATATATACCATCATTTGTCTTTCAAACCTTAAAGATGATGTTGTACATCACACTCTTAACATAAATACAACATCAGGAGGCTTTATATGTGAGAATATTGGGCTTAATCTGGGAAAATGTCACACGTTAGTAGGGGGTGGGTGTCTTGTTCGAAATCTAGAAAATGTGCAGACAATATTTCGGGAAAATTTTCTCTGATGCACTAAATGCAACCCAAGTTATTTATTTATTAATTGATTTATTTTTTTAATTATCGGTGTTTAACGACACTTTAGCAACCAGGGTCATATCGTGTCGGTGACAGGTTTACGGGTGGAGGAAGACAGAGAACCCGGAGAGAACCACCGAGAAACGACGAGCAGCTGTCAGCTCTTCAACATCATAACCCACGACTGTACTACACACTGCACAGCGGTACTGCGTACTACACAGCACAGACAGGGTTAGATTGGCTGAAGACATGTGCACCTCGGCGTGCAGTACGTCTCAGCACACAGCGTCATCAAGCCCCTACGTGGGCAATTGGGGTAAGTTTATTTTGGATTTTAATGGGAGAGTGGAGGGTGGGTGTCTGAGAACGGTAGTAGAAAATTTGCACGTAGTGGGTGGGTGGGTGTAAAAAGGAGCCGAATAAAAAATAGGACGTCACGTCTTGCAAATTTTTAGTGCCCCCCCCCCCCCCCCCCCCCCCCCCCCCACCCCTCCTCTGTGTTCAGAGCAAAATTGAAGGTACTTTCCCTTCACCCAAATTCATGAAATTTGGTACAATTATAGAAAAATGAAATATCTCCAGGTTTGTTTTTATTTTTTTTCAAATATCGGCCCCCGATGCCAGCGATTCGACTTTTGTATTTTTTTATTGATCTTTTATTTTTAATCTCATCGTTTCGAAATTTTAGAAATATAACCTCTACGAAAACATATCGAAACATATGGTAACGACACGCGAAATTCGCAACGCTATGGCTGAACTTTGATGTGACCACATGGGATGTCATCTGGCCCCCTGAGTTCCAATGGACGACCTGTTAAAAAATTGAAATACTTTGGATTTGGAAAAAAATAGAAATACTTTGGATTCGCGAAATTCGCAATGTTATGGCCGAACTTTGATGTGACCACATGGGGTGTCATCTCGCGCCATGGATTCCAATGGACGACCTGTTAAAGAATTGAAATACTTTGGATTTTTATGAAAGTTTAGTATATTGAAGAGCAGGCGAAATTAAGAAAAAAAATTTTAAAAAATTTCCATTAATCCTCATTTTTTAGTTTTATGTCAATAACAAGTTTAGCCTATCTTCTATATTACAGACGCTACATTGACGGACGAGTAACGCCGTAATTATAAGAGACAGAGTTATGAAACTTTACACCTCTATGTCTGTTCATACATTCTATAACCATTTCATTCAGCGAAGATTAAATAACATAGCAATCATCTGCCTTTTCTTTTTTTTCGCCCATCCCGGGGGGGGGGGGGGGGGGGCACTAAAAATTTGCAAGACGTGACGTCCTATTTTTTATTCGGCTCCTTTTTACACCCACCCACCACAAAGTGCAAATTTTCTACTACCGTTCTCAGAAGACACCCACCCCCACTCTCCCATTAAAATCCAAAATAAACATATAAACTTAGTAGGCACAGCTGTCTTTATGGGGTTTTCATAATGTTCTTAAACTGGTACCACCAATTTAAACCTCTGTGGGCTGCTGTGGGCCCTAATCTACAAATGACAAGCTGTTCATTATCAGGCTTGGCCAGAGCAGGTGTACATATACGGGAACAAAATTTCATTCGAATTGTTCTGTCAGTACTCTCAGGTGTTTGCTACTTTCCTCTTCTATCCATACAAATTCTATTAATAAATAAATAACTTGGGTTGAATTTAGTGCATCAGAGAGAATTTTCCCAAACTATTGTCAGCACATTTTCTACATTTCGAACAAGACACCCACCCCCTACTAACGTGTGACATTTTCCCAGATTAAGCCCAATATTCTCACATATAAAGCCCTCTGATGTTGTATTTATGTAAAGAGTGTGATGTACAACATCATCTTTAAGGTTTGAAACACAAATGACGGTATATATTAGCTGATATATTGATATATTTTGAAAACATTCAAAAAATTGCACAAGTTGGAAATGCACATTTTTGGCGCACTCAAGAGACCCACCCACGTCACGTCTTGCAAATTTTTGGTGACCCCCCCCCCCCCCCGGCCCATCCTGTATTTAGTGTTCTTCCACTCTTCACATATGTACTCATGAATTTGGCAGATTTGTTGACGGATGTCGAAACTCCAAAATGTTAGGCTTACGTTTTTGAACTTCAACCTCTATCTATAACAATACCCAATTTAACCCTTTGAACACTGGTGGAATCGTTCATGTCAGTTCAATGACATCAATTGGGAGAGTCTACTTTCGTCATTTGGGGGTAGATAAATTAATAATTTCAACGTGCAGCCAACGGGCTGCACGTTGAAAACATTAATTGGTCTACCCTACACATTCACTGATCAACTATTCCACTTAATTAAATGATGACAAGTCATGTTCCTGGGCCGGAAAACCGACCGCTCGGGTTCAAAGGATTAAGCCTTTTTCTTATTTTTTTTAACGCCAGAATCAAGCCTTCCTATGTCAAATTTTATAAATCTCATATCTGACAAAAACTATATCTAAAAAGACGGTACAGCCTAGGGAAGGGGCGCGGTGGCGTCGCGGTAACCGGTTCTCGTCAGATCACCGAAGTTAAGCAACGTCGAGCGCGGTAAGGAGCTGGATGGGTGACCATTTCAGCTACTGATTCGCGCTCCCGCGTTGTGTCCTTGGCCAGGCACTCAACCCCGATTGCCTACATGGGGCACGATGACGCTGTGTACTAAGGCTTACTGCACGTCGATGGTGCGCATATCCTCAACCAATCTAACCTTGTCTGTGCCGCGGTACAGAGTTCAGAGTTACGATATTGGAGAGCTGGCAGCTGCTCGTCGTTGCTCGGTAGTTCTCTCCGGGTACTCCGGCTTCCTCCACCCGTAAAACTGTCACCGAGATGATATGACCCTGGCTGTTAATGTGTCGTTAAACCCTAATAAAAAACAGACTAGGGAAACATCTAACAGTCATGGCCGGTTTTTCGAGTGAACTTTTTTCACCAACGTCACAAAAAATAAATGTTGTCCAATTATTATGATATTGTAGTATGTTGTGGGCTAAAAAGTAAAAAGATACTTCTTTTTTTTTTCGATGAACGTCATTTTCAACGTTTTAACATGCTTTAAAGTTTTCTTTTCCTCAGCCACTCACATTTCATGACAGACCTACTTCACAAACTACGTTATAGAGCAATGCATGTGTAATAATATCATAGCTGACAAGAAGGATAGGTGAGGGCAAACATGGTGCAGTTTCACCCAAATAGACGTAAAAATGTTAACGCTATGCCGTCGTTGTTGATCGAAGGCCGGAAAATGTCTAAATTAAATTTCACTGTATAAAGTTGAAATCAAGGGAACTTTTTGTACTCATCTTCCCGAATAACAAGTTGAATAAATTTAACCCTTTGAGACTTTAATTATCCTGACCTGCAAACGTCACTGGGAATTCAGTGTCTTCAACGTTTTTTTCAAAATGCGACGTCGAACGTCGGAAAGTACAAATAACAAGATATTTTTTTCACTTTAGTGATTATCTGGTTGAGGGCTAGATTATTTTTGATGGTCTGAATTTGTTATTCAAAACTTGCTTATTACAAATTATTGGAGAGTGCCCACTGGCACTCTCCAATAATTTGTAATAAACAAATTTATATAAACAAAATGTTATTTGTGTTTGACTGAATATGAAATATAAGCAAGGAAAGTGTTGGCTTTTACTCTGGTATCCTCATTTTTGAAAGCCCTGATAGTGCTTCTAGCACTCAACCAGTTAAAAAGTCTTGACAGCAGGCTTATATTAGTATTTTAAGCTGCGATAACATTTGGCTCAAAGATTGTCACTGGGCACTATTCGGAAGAAAATAGGAACTGAGGTTAAAACTTTAAAAAATCGAAAAATAATAACAAAACAAATGACCACAAAGTATTAACGCGCTGTTTGATTTCGTACGTCATAAGACGTACAAAAGTATCATAGGGTTAAAATCGCACATCGGATACGAAATACGTGACAGGCGTTATCTCCTCCCATTTGGAGACAACCCTACCCCACATATTACATAACATAGCATTGTATCATAATATCACACACGGTAAGAAGAATAGCTGATGGCAATCATTGTGCAGTCTCATCTCATCTCGTCCAAATTGTCGGAAAATTGTTAACGGTGTGATGTTATTGGCCATCGCAGGTCGAAAAACGTCAAAATCAGATTTCCCTACATACGCTGACATTAAGAGGACATTTAGTGCCCACCTTCCTGAATAACAAGGTGAAAAGAAATTTAAAATCGTACATCAAATACAGGATATATGACGTCAATACCGACATGCGTTATCCCGTCCCATCTGGTGACAGCCCTACCCCATAACTTACATAACATAGTACCATCAGAATGTCCCACTCGGCAAGAAAAATAGTAGCGAGCAAGCAATGTGCAGTCTCATCCATATTGTTTGAAAATTGTTAACGCAGTGGCGTTATTGTCGATTGAAGACTGGAAAACCTCAAAATCAAATTCCCTCGCATAAAATTAGCGCCAAGGGAACTGTTGGTACTCATCTTGCTGAATAACAAATTGGTGACAGCCCTACCCCACAAACTGCATACAGTTAAAACTAGAAGTCATGTCATGAAACGCGCACAAATCGCACGTCGATCTGAGTGTTAGTCTACGCGTTATGACCATAGTAAGGCTATCCAAATCTGTACATATGGTCTGTGCACAAGCAATGTAACCCGGAGGTCCATTGGCAGAAACATTGCCTGTGTTTGGTATGAGCAACCAGGCGAACCTGCCGTGCTTTGGATGCCATTCGATATGGAAATTGCGCGCAATTCCTACGCGGAATTAAGCCTATATAAGCGCTCAGTTCGTGACAGGACTTCTGGTTTTAGCTATAACATATCACTATCATCATATCACATGACAAGAAGAATAGCCGAGGGCAAACACTGCGCAATCTTATCCATATTATTAGAAAATTGTTAACGTCATTACGCTATCGTTGATCGACGACAGTAAAATGTCAAAATCAAATTCCACTGCATAAAGTTTAACCTGGAAGTCCATTAGCTGAACGATTGCTTGTGCTCGTTATCAACAACCAAGAAAATCTGTCGTGCTTTGGGTGCCATTCGATGGGGACATTTCGCGCAATTCCTATGCGGAATTATGTCAAGATAAGCGCATAGTTCGTGACAGGACTTCTAGTTTTAACTATTTGTAATAATCTTTTACGCATTTATCAGGTTCCCCAGATGAACTATTAAAACTATCAATTCTGAAAGACCTTAGAAGTAAATTTGATAAAGTGCAATCGTGACAGCTACATGGAGATAAATCGTGATATAAACTAATATAAAGCAAAGAATATCAACGAAAATGTCATAAAAATGTTATTAATAACAGAGAAACATAATAAATTATTGTGATGAATTGACGGTAACATGGTCTGAGGTTTGCGGCTCGAAGCTTATGTTCAACCGAGACGCGAAGCGTCGAGGTTGAATATACCCTCCGAGCCGCAAACCTCAGATCACGTTACCGCCAACTTATCACAATAACATATATGTTCCAATAAGACACTACCATAGGCCAAAACCCAAACCAACATTGTGAAACACGAGAGACTTATTGACTAAACTTGTGGTCGTTAAAAGTTGCCTTCTGCAAGGCAACTTTTAATGATCAAAGGTTTAGTAAATAAATCTCTCTTGTACCCCACGACGGCACTGGATAAATAGTCAGTGAACCAGATAAACTCATTCCATCTTACTTCAAATCATAAATCGGTTTCTAATTTGAACAACACTTTATCCGGAACACCGTCTGCTGTGAAAAATCCAGGAAAAAGAAGCGGCTTGCTTGTCACTCCGTTGTTGAAACAATTACGAAACGGGCGACGTCATTTCAAATATTTCGCGTGGTGACGTCAGACGGTTACTGGAGCCGTAAACATAAAAGAAACAACGCCAGCTCTCATCCAATCAGAGGGAGAGGATTTTAATCTTATTGGAACATATAATATTCGTTTTTCAGACCGTGGCTCGCTAATATGTTTGCGTGCAGTCACTGTAGTGACTAAAATTTATTATAATGTTATTGCTTTCACTCAAAAATATTTAACAGATTAAATTTGTGGTGAAAAATGCTTTAGTTTTATTAAAAGGCCCAAGTAAGGGCCAAATTGTTTATTACTGAATGTGCAGATGTTTTGAAAAAAAAACAGTGAGATATTCATTCTTTGAGATGCAGTTGTCGAAATTGGATGGAAAATGAAAACAACTCGGAATGGTACAATTTCTCGTCTGACGATTTATTTACGAACCTTATTCTGCGTTAGGGAACTCTCTGCACTGTAACAATTCCCGTTAAGAATGCGGTAAATGTAGTGATAACCAGCTGCCAGTACTTCTGCCGTGAACTTTAAGATAGCGAGTGTTGCAATTTATGCGGAAGCGAATACAAACTACAGTTAAAACTAAAAGTCCTGCCACGAGCTGCGCGCTTATCTAGGCTTAATTGCGTGTAGGAATTGCGCGCAATTGCCATATCGAATGGCATCCAAAGCACGGCAAGTTCTCCTGGTTACTCATAGCAAACACAGACAATGTTTCTGCCAATGGACCTCCGGGTTACCCGGAGGTCCATTGGCTGAAACATTGCTTGTGCACATGGCATATGTACAGAATTTGATAGCCTTACTATGGACATAACGCGTACATTAACGCGCAGATCGACGTGCGCATTTCATGACAGGACTTCTAGTTTTGACTGTACAGCTTGCTGTTGTATCAACTTTTGGTCATTATGTTTAATGGAATTATCATGAAATATATTATTGTATTTTTAGTATTATTTCGGATAAAATATTGTTTAATATAAACTGAGACTAAATTTTAATCATATGAATCACTAATATTTATGTTCTCAGAAAGAGGTGAATAAACCTATTCAGAATGACGCATTAAACTATTTAGCTACAAAATGACATCGTCCATGTTGGAAGACAAGACGCCTTCTTTAAAAAAGAGGGAATTAGGAAAGTATACTAATTAATAAATGCAACATGCAGCCATGTCGGTTACTCGTTAAAATATATTAAATGGTCTGTTCTTCTTCATAGTTGTACAACCTTCATGTGTAATAAATATTAACCATATATCAGACTGAACAAGATAAATCTTTTGATTCTCAGGCAGCGGCGCATTCGTTTTTTCGGCCCGCGTTCGTCATATCTATTTCGCTGGCAAAATTCAAAATGTGTAAAACTATCATAGGGTGCGATTTTAGCGGTATCACATCGCGATTTGCAATGTAAAATGTCGTATACATTGAAACACTATTGTAATTCTCTTCGCGAAATGCGACACGATTCTCATATGTATGTACAAAATAAATATTTATTTAACTGACTGGGGGCTAGTTTAATTTTGGTGGTCTGAATTTGTTCTTCAAAACTTGTTTATTACAAATTATTGCAGAGTGCCAACAGGCACGCTCCAATAACTTGTAATAGAACAAATTTGTATAAACAAACTATTATTTACGTTTGACTGAATACGAAACATGGGTAAGGAAAATGTAGGCTTTTACACTGGTACCCTCATTTTTTTTGAAAGGCCTGATTGTGACTTCTAGCACTCAACCAGTTAAAAAACAGATCATTTTGCATCTCCATTTTAGTTGTTCTATATTGATTTTGCGTTGTATGATGACTTTTACAACCAAACAAAAATCTATCAATGAAACCTGCAATTTTAGGCTCTCACAACTGGATTTTAGGCACTGGCGACCTTTCCATCAGGAATAAAAAATAAAAATAAAAACCGCCCTCCCTCATTCGTTTAAAAACAAATGCCTGAGAATCAATTATTTAATTTTGTTTGGCCTCAGTTCTTCAGTTTTGCTCCATGCTCTAACAGGATGTCTCGGCATTACTAAAACTAGTTTAATACTGCCAACTTTACCTTAGATATACATATACTGACAGCTGGTAGCCAGTGTGCTTATTGCATGTGTAAGGATATTTTCACAGTGTTGCACCATAGAAACACTGGTAGTTGTGCAGTACCGCATGAGTTTTTTATACTAAACAACTACAATGTAAGATTTGCGTCGAGACAATAATGTCCAAACTTCCTTAATAAGTTTGAAGAATAGCAATCAGTGATTCAGCTCAAGGACATCGAGGTCAATCCGCAGGTCAAAATGACTGAGAGTTTTATGCACTTTTACTTTTTCGCCGCATTTCTATGGCGTACGAACAGGTTCGAAAATAATTATTGAGGTACATACTATATTATTTGAGGTTCATCCTATATTATTTCAGGTTCATCTTATATTATTTCAGGTTCATCCAATATTATTTCAGGTTCATCCTAAAATAATATTTATGACCCTCTCGTACGCGATCAATAATTTGTCCGACCCTGGATGGACTATAATTATTGGTTCATGTTGAACCAGGTTCGACATCAACATTTCGGGTTCATCCTATATTAATTGAGGATGAACCTGAAATAATTTGTCCGATCCTGGATGGGCCATAATTATTGTTTCATGTTGAACCAGGTTCGACATCAATATTTCAGGTTCATCCTGTATTAATTGAGGATGAACCTGAAATAATTTGTCCGACCCTGGATGGACCATAATTATTGTTTCATGTTGAACCATGTTCGACATCAATATTTCAGGTTCATCCTATATTAATTGAGGATGAACCTGAAATAATTTGTCCGACCCTGGATGGACCATAATTATTGTTTCATGTTGAACCAGGTTCGACATCAATATTTCAGGTTCATCCTATATTAATTGAGGATGAACCTGAAATAATTTGTCCGATCCTGGATGGACCATAATTATTGTTTCATGTTGAACCAGGTTCGACATCAATATTTGAGGTTCATCCTATATTAATTGAGGATAAACCTGAAATAATTTGTCCGACCCTGGGTGGACCATAATTATTGCTTCATGTTGAACCAGGTTCGACACAAGTATTTGAGGTTCATCCTATATTAATTGAGGATGAACCTAAAATAATTTGACCGACCCCGGATCGACCATAATTATTCAGGATGATGCTAAAATCCCACGATGCAATACGCTCCACGAGCCAATCAGTTGAGTCGATACAAACGCGAACAATGGGACATAACTGGGGGAAAAAAGCAAGATAAACTTGATGCAGGCACACAGCTTCAGACAAAGAATCCCGCTGAGAGATTGTTTTGTATGCGCTTCACACGATTTTTTTTCGACCCTTTGTAAGCACGCAAAATAAATAAGATTTTTTCCCATGAAAATGTCAAATGGGCAGTGTTGATTGTTTACTGTACTGTTACAAACAAGTTGTGTTTTAATATTGAAATATGACTCGCTAACCAATAGTGTTGCGGACCGGACCGCAAACAAACGGTCCGGTACCGGTCCAGGCGTGGTCCGCGGAACGCTCTGATGAGGACCGGGCAGCCCCTGCTGTACCGGTCCACAGGCGCTGGACCGGTCCGGGGCGGTCCAAGGGACCAGTCTATGGAGACGCAAAGGGAAGTTTTTCACTCTCCCAATTCATACACAAACTGATAATTTCATCTTGATAGACGGTGAATACATTGAAGTCGAGTAAGTTTGAAGTAACTGTCAACTATGTTGAGCCAATCTGTCACCAATCAACCACTTGCATCCTGTGATTCCTGTCACGGGTGTCGGGTGAAGGTATCAGCGAGGAGCGGTTCTACAAAAAATTTTCCAAAATAGCGAACGCTCAAATTCGGTGACAAGAAGCTGTCATTCAATTCCTTTGTCGGCAAAGAATTTCAATCTGTATTGTGTATCAATTTCTATAAACCCCGATCTGGATTATGTGCACATGGAAACTATTTAGTTGGTAGTAACCTGGTCCCTATATTTTATCTGGTAGGTTTGGTGTGGTGACCCTATTAAATTGGACCATGGGCGCAGATCGGTGGTGGTGTTTGGGAGGGGCAAAACTTGTGGATTTTGTGTGTATGTCTGTATGACCACTATAAAAAGGCATACGGAGGCCACCCACAGTGCACAAGCTGGTTCTGCTAGGGTTTTTTTTCTACACCGGGAGTCATGCATTAAAAAAGTCAGGATTGAAAAAGTGCAGGGTTGGGGAGAGTCACCCAATGTCATGACAATTTTTCTTTTCACCTCTATAGATCTTCAAAGGGGTCTACCTGAGGTGACTTTTTACCGGGAATATTATGGTGCGGTTAGGGCCGCAGGCCTGCCCAAGTTACTCTTTTGAAGTCAGGGCTGTGGTTTTATGAACTGTTTTTTCTTAGAAATTTACCGTACAGCATCGGGTAACCCTGCTAGTATTTGTTAAAACCTGTTTTGACTCATCATTTTCACACAGGTAACAATGTTGGGAAGCGGTTTAGTATGCCAGAATGCTCGAAATGCATCCCCACCCCCTCTTCCCCCCATAGAATTTCAAATTGCTCTGCGGCTCCTGGGTCAGCATGTTTTCGGTGTCATTGTGGGGCATGTCACGGTGTTATGTTCACGGAAGCAGGTGACAGTTTTGAACAAATCACGCGATAATGCCTCAGGCCTCAGCTGTAGAGTCGTCGCTAGAGCCTTTTAATGAGGGGTGGGGTGGGGGTGAGAGCCCTCGAAATTCCAACTGGGTAGTTGGCGCGTTCTTGGCAAACTATTAGAACTGTAGATCTTCCTAATTCGACGAGCACGGTCGCGCCGGGCCGTGAGAAAAGTGTTAAATTTGGCATTAAAAGGAGCAATTTCCTGGCTTTTGGAGTGTCAATCCCCACTTCAGAATACCTCAAAAAGTTTCATTAGGGCCGATTTAGGGCGGGGAAATATCGAACTTGGTTCAACATGAAACAATAATTATGGTCCATCCAGGGTCGGACAAATTATTTTAGGTTCATCCTCAATTGATCAACTCTCCCAATTGATACACAAACTGATAATTTCATCTTGAGAGACGGTGAATACATTGAAGTCGAGTAAGTTTGAAGTAACTGTCAACTATATTGAGCCACTCTGTCACCAATCAACCACTTGCATCCTGTGATTCCTGTCACGGTTGTCGGGTGAAGGTATCAGCGAGGAGCGGTTCTACAAAAAAGTTCCCAAAATAGCGAACGCTCAAATTCGGTGACAAGAAGCTGTCATTCAATTCCTTTGTCGGCAAAGAATTTCAATCTGTATTGTGTATCAATTTCTTTAAACCCCGATCTGGATTATGTGCACATGGAAACTATTTAGTTGGTAGTAACTTGGTCCCTATATTTTATCTGGTAGGTTTGGTGTGGTGACCCTATTAAATTGGACCATGGGCGCAGATCATGGGGGGGGGGGGGGGGGGATTGACGAGGGGGCGTGTGTCCCACAAAGTTTTTCGGGGGGGGGGGGGGGGGCATTACATGTTATGTCCCCCGCGCTCCTCCCACATATATAGGTCCGATAGCAGCTGATATTGTTCGAGCAATGCTGCAATAGGTGAAAATCGCGTATTTTCAGCTTGCTTTTTCAAAATTTCCTCCCGCAGGGCCAAACCATGCTTGGCCCTGCGCGTTGTGTGTCCGCGCAATGCTACAATAGGCGGAAATCGTGTATTTTCAGCTTACATTTTCAAATTTTCCGCCCGCAGGACCAAAACATGGTTGGCCCTGCGCATTGTGTAGCCCCCCCCCCCCCCCCCGCCTCCACACACACTCTAAAGAGAGAGAGACCTGTGCCCCTGAATTGGACCGCCTTGGACCGGTCCATCTAGAAAAAACGGACCGCCTGCCCGAATATCGGACCACTATTTCTTGGACCGGACCGGACCGGAACACCATTGGCGGTCCGGTACGGTCCGCATCACTGCTAACCAACATATCGGGAAAACGTCTCGTGAAGTTTTAAAATTTAATGGAGCAGTTCAAAAAAATGCCTCTGTGGGGTAGGGTGGGGAAGGGCAAAAATGATGGATTTCGTATGCATGTTTGTTTGTCTGTGTGTCTGCTATAGAAATAAATATGGGCCCATCCATAGTGCCCAAAATTGGCCTACTTTATGACGAAGGTCATTGTCAGGTTTAAAAAAGTGCAGGGGTGGGATTGGAGAGAGGCACCAAAAGCTATGACCAATTTGTTTTTTACTGATATAGGTAGGTCCTCAAAGGGGTCTACTAGTCGTGAGTTCTTACCAGGAATCTTAACGGTTTCAAAAAATTGCCGGTGGTGGTGTTTGGGAGGGGCAAAACTTGTGGATTTTGTGTGTATGTCTGTATGACCACTATAAAAAGGCATACGGAGGCCACCCACAGTACGCAAGCAGGTTCTGCTAGGTTTTTTTTTTCTACACCGGGAGTCATGCATTGAAAAAGTCAGGATGGAAAAAGTGCAGGGGTGGGGAGAGTCACCCAATGTCATGACAATTTTTCTTTTCACCTCTATAGATCTTCAAAGGGGTCTACCTGAGGAAACTTTTTACCGGGAATATTATGGTGCGGTTAGGGCCGCAGGCCTGCCCAAGTTACTCTTTTGAAGTCAGGGCTGTGGTTTTATGAACTGTTTTTTCTTAGAAATTTACCGTACAGCATCGGGTAACCCTGCTAGTATTTGTTAAAACCTGTTTTGACTCATCATTTTCACACAGGTAACAATGTTGGGAAGCGGTTTAGTATGCCAGAATGCCCGAAATGCATCCCCACCCCCTCTTCCCCCCACAGAAGTTCAAATTGCTCTGCGGCTCCTGGGTCAGCATGTTTTCGGTGTCATTTTGGGGCATGTCACGGTGTTATGTTCATGGAAGCAGGTGACAGTTTTGAACAAATCACGCGATAATGCCCCAGGCCTCAGCTGTAGGGCCGTCGCTAGAGCCTTTTAATGGGGGTGGGGGTGGAGGTGAGATCCCTCGAAATTCCAACTGGGTATTTGGCGCGTTCTTGGCAAACTATTAGAACTGTAGATCTTCCTAATTCGACGAGCACGGTCGCGCCGGGCCGTGAGAAAATTGTTAAATTTGGCATTAAAAGGAGCAATTTCCTGGCTTTTGGAGTGTCAATCCCCACTTCAGAATACCTCAAAAAGTTTCATTTGGGCCGATTTAGGGCGGGGAAATATCGAACTTGGTTCAACATGAAACAATAATTATGGTCCATCCAGGGTCGGACAAATTATTTTAGGTTCATCCTCAATTAATATAGGATGAACCTCAAATTGTTTTGTCGAACCTGGTTCAACATGAAACAATAATTATCGTCCATCCAGGGTCGGACAAATTATTTCAGGTTCATCCTCAATTAATATAGGATGAACCTCAAATATTGATGTCGAACCTGGTTCAACATGAAACAATAATTATGGTCCATCCAGGGTCGGACAAATTATTTCAGGTTCATCCTCAATTAATATAGGATGAACCTGAAATATTTATGTCGAACCTGGTTCAACATGAAACAATAATTATGGTCCATCCAGGGTCGGACAAATTATTTCAGGTTCATCCTCAATTAATATAGGATGAACCTCAAATATTGATGTCGAACCTGGTTCAACATGAAACAATAATTATGGTCCATCCAGGGTCGGACAAATTATTTCAGGTTCATCCTCAATTAATATAGGATGAACCTGAAATATTTATGTCGAACCTGGTTCAACATGAAACAATAATTATGGTCCATCCAGGGTCGGGCAAATTATTTCAGGTTCACCCTCAATTAATATAGGATGAACCTGAAATATTTATGTCGAACCTGGTTCAACATGAAACAATAATTATGGTCGATCCAGGGCCGGACAAATTATTTTAGGTTCATCCTCAATTAATATAGGATGAACCTGAAATATTTATGTCGAACCTGGTTCAACATGAAACGATAATTATAGTCCATCCAGGGTCGGACAAATTATTGATCGCGTACGAGAGGGTCATAAATATTATTTTAGGATGAACCTGAAATAATATAGGATGAACCTGAAATAATATAGGATGAACCTGAAATAATATAGGATGAACCTGAAATAATATAGGATGAACCTCAAATAATATAGTATGTACCTCAATAATTATTTTCGAACCTGTTCGTACGCCATACATTTCCTCATATAACTTAAATCTGCAAATGTATTTGGACTTATCCACTCTCTATGTGTGGAGTATGCATACTTTTTTCAGCTGTGAAATTAGAAGTATTGGTCTCGCCGTTTCGATTGAACTAGGGTTGGGATGTATAGTTCGGTAATACTGCAGCTTCACTTGGCGAATGCTTGTGCAGTTTCAGCGATTGTTCCGTGTTGATCAATAAAATTCTGCAATTAGGGAAAGTGGATTGATATATGATATGATATATAGCAAAGATTATATGATATAGAGCAAAGAGCACAGTTAAGACGCCATTTTGAAATCCACCAACAACACTGTTGAATGTTAGGCAATTTGATGTTTATTGCATATTTATTACTTTCCGAAGTGTGATTTACTGGAATTTCCGTGTTTGATTATAAACGATAACTTCACAAGTAAATTATGCAATCAACAATTGTGTCATGTATCCGTGCGCGCAAACGAAGGTGCTTTGTGGTGGGTGTAATGGGGACTTCATTGTTTTTGTTTTTTTTAACCCTTTACCTAACCTGAAAAGCAGACGGCACTTGCAAACAAGGGGGCGCGGTGGCTCAGTTGGTAGTGGTGCAGGCTGCAAGCCGAGAGGTCCTCGGTTCGAATCCCACCTGCGGCAACCGCGTTGTGTCCTTGGACAAGACACTTCACCCCGATTGCCTACACGGGGGCACGATGACGCTGTGTACTGAGGCGTACTGCACGTCGATGGTGCGCATGTCTTCAACCAATCTAACCCTGCCTGTGCTGCGGTGCAGAGTTCAGAGTTACGATGTTGGAGAGCTGACAGCTGCTCGTCGTTGCTCGGTGGTTCTCTCTGGGTACTCCGGCTTCCTCCACCCATAAAACTGTCACGGTCACGATTAGCCATTGTGCATAAGTATGTGACCTTAAACACCATTAAATAAATAAATAAATAATACTTGCAAACAAAATTCTTGAATAACTAATTTTTTTTCATTTTTTGTCTCAAAAACATAGGTTATGACCTATCATTGGAACGAGCTCGACGAGCTTGTTCCAATGAGGGGTGATAACCTATGTTTTAGAGACAAAAAATGAAAAAATAGTGAAAATTAATCGGGATTTTTGAGAATCGCGCTTTCCGGTTTTGGCCGTTACGTTAGGAAAAGGGTTAAATAATATAATTATCGTTAATAATGAAAAGTAATAAACAGAGTAATCGCTTGACTGGACTGGTTACGTGAAATAATTTATTCGAGGCGAGGGACTATATTGTAAAACACTCGTGCGCATTCGCGCACTCGTGTTTGTATAACGTCCCTCACCTCTCATGAATTATTTCACGTAACCAGTCCAGTCTAGTGATTGCTCTCTATTTATTAATCCTAGACTTGTGAATACTGTGTTCATCGATATTTAACTGTATCATATACCAGGTAATGCGACTGCCCATAAGCATTTTTAATTTAAGTTGTTATTTTCAATTTAAAGATCACCTAATTTCCTTAAGATTTGTTTCATTGTGCTGTCTATTACAGGTTTCACATCACTAGCCCGAGCAATACACATTATTGTGATACTGCCCGCCTGCTTGGAAACCTCAAAGTGTCACTGTCACAAGCCTGTGTTTTATGTAGTTTCTGTATACCGTCTGTCAGCTTGGAAACATTACCAATAGCCCAGAGGTTTTACTGCCACAAGCACATGACATACGCAGTGTGCTGCTGTGATATAGCTTGTCTCCTTGGAAACCTCGAAATTTCACTGCCACAAGCCTGCGTTGTATACTAATTGTATTTCTCCCACAAGCTTGAAAACTGCCTCACGGCAAGTTTCTCACCAAACACCAACGTTTCACGCCATTAGCCCGTGTAATACACGGTATACTGCGTGGCAGCTTGGAAACTTCGTACGGCGACAAATTTACCAGACAACCGAACAAATAGATTGTGTCGATCGCCATTGTTCTCTAATAGGAACCAATTCTACACAGCCGAGAGGTTCACACCACAAGCCCGTGCCACACATAGGGTTCTGCTGTGATGTAGCCTGCCTGCTTGGGTACCTCAAAGTTTCACTACCAGAAGCCTGTGTTGTATACTAATTGTTTACCTTCTGCCTGCTTGAACACTTCACTCACGCTAAGTTTCTCACCAAAAGCCAACTTAGAAACTTGAGGTTTGACGCCACAAGCCTGGGCCAAACGCAGTATACTACGTATTTCCTGCCAGCTTCGAAACTCCGTATGGCGGTGACCCACATACTAACAAATTTACCAGACAGTCGAATAAATAGATTGTGACGATCGTCAAAGTTCTCCAATTTGAAGTAATTCTACAAATTAGCGGCGAGCAACTGTCAGACTCCTGACGTACTAACTCCTTGCAAGCAGGGTTACCACTGATTGAAGACAAGCGCGCCATCGACTTACAGTACGCCTTAGTACACAACGCCACTCCGCCCCCACGAGACAATCAGGATTAAGTGCCTTGCCCAAGGACACAACGTGGTTACCCCTGGTTGGGGGGTCCAATCGTGGTCCTATTGAAGTCCAATGCCGTAACCAATGAGGCACCGCGGTATACTAGTTCACAAATCATCTGTCATTAACCTTTTGAAACCGAGCGGCCGCGAGAGAGAGAGCAAATAGGATGGGATATGTTGTGCATATGAAACAGGGAAATAATTGTTAAACATAAAATTCCATATTTACTGGGGTAAATGTGTTTAAACTTGCGTGAAAATGGTTAAAAGTCGATGAATATAGGCAAAAGTACAATTTGAGCAACCCGAAAAAATATTGAAATTTTTGCGAAAAATCGTCATTTTGGTCGTCACTTTTTGACACTACTGGTTAATTTTTCGACATTACGGATTTTTACATTACTGGTCGATTTTTTCGACATTACTGGTTGATTTCGACATTACTGGTTAATTTGTTCGACATTACTGGTCGATTTCGACATTACTGGTAAATTTATACACTACTGGTTGTAACAGCCGCCTTTCCGGCCTAGAGGCATGATACGTAAAAAGTTTCTTAAGTAGGATGGCTGTTGAGTAAATGTGTGGGGTAGACCAATTAATATTTTCAACGTGCAGCCCCAAGGCTGCACGTTGAAAATAGTAATTGGTCTACTAACAAATAATGAATGTGGACTCTTCCAATTGCAGCCATTGAACTGACATGGAAGATGCCACTAGTGTTCAAAGGGTTGAGAGTATCTAGTAGTAGCACACCTTCCAAGACTAAGCATCCACGTTGGCTCTTTGTTTGGTGAATGTGTTTTTACAGTAATTTGCACGTTTTTAATCTTCCCGAGAAATAATTAGTAAATATCACATCTAATACTTTTATATTGAAGGAAAGGACAATGTCTGTATCATATGTCACGATGTGCATACTGTTGATATAGTGAACAGATAAAAAGTTGCAGAATTTCAAAAAATTGGTGAAAACACTGTTTTCTTATTTTTAAATGGGATTCAACAGAGAATCTTTTTTTCAAACATTTAAACGGGTTGGGGAAAAATTGATAAAATCCAGCTTCTGAATTTTTATACCTTTTTACGGGAAAATGTCTGAAGTTTGTGAAATGATGCACACATCGATGGTACACATTCGCTAACATTTTGGAATTTCCAGTTTTATCTTTAGTGTTAAATTTACTGACAACTTTAGAAAATCAAAGGGAGTTAACTTTCCCGTAAATCTCTTCCAATGACGAAAACTGTCAGCCATGAATAGGTCATGAGCTATGTTTTGGAGGAAAAATTAAAAAGTAATAAAATTTGAATGATGTGTTTTGTGTGTTTAGCACTGGTCCTTTTTTGCCGATATGTTCGTTAAGTAGTTAAGCAAGGAACTGGGGGCGCGGTGGCTCAGTTGGTAGAGGTGCAGGCTGCAAGCCGAGAGGTCCTCGGTTCGAATCCCACCTGCGGCAACCACGTTGTGTCCTTGGGCAAGACACTTCACCCCAATTGCCTACATGGGGGCACGATGACGCTGTGTACTGAGGCGTACTGCACGTCGATGGTGCGCATGTCTTCAACCAATCTAACCCTGCCTGTGCTACGGTGCAGAGTTCAGAGTTCAGAGTTACGATGTTGGAGAGCTGACAGCTGCTCGTCGTTGCTCGGTGGTTCTCTCCGGGTACTCCGGCTTCCTCCACCCGTAAAACTGTCATGGTGACGATTAGCCATTGTGCATAAGTATGTGTCCTTAAACACCAATAAATAAATAAGCAAGGAACTGTACACTTATCTAGAAATAAGTTCGCATTTGCGCGAAATTTCCCCATCGAATGGCATCCACAGCACGACAGATAATCATGGTTACTTATAAGTAAACAGAAGCAATGTTTCAGCCAGTGGACTTTATACTCGAAAGTCCACTGGCTGAAACACTGTTTGTGCACAGGGCATATGTATTGATAGCCTTATTACGTCATAGCACCCAGATCAACGCGCAGTGTGGCGTGCCATTTGCGGTCAATTGATGACAGGACTTCTAGTTTTAACTGTATCGGTCTGAAATTGAAATTATGGACAACAACCCTGTCATGTGTCGATTTATTGACTAATTCGTCTACTACAGGTCTGATATTGCCAGTTAGATGTGAGATTCAACGTTCCAAAATACTTAACTCAACATGTGGCAGGAGACAAATTTCACGTTGACCACCAAAGACTTTTATCGTTTTTATCTTGTTCTTCTGGGCAGCCCTGAGAAGAAACATAGGGTTAATCTCGTTCCTTCCAAACAGTGATACTGGATGATAAAAATCTGATAAGGAGGGCACGATCCCAATATTTCTGTGAAAGTTGCCGCCGATTACACCCGAGGAAAGCAAATTAGTAATGGGCTTTGTCGGCTGTGTAAATTACTTTCTTCTTCCGTAATCTATTTATAGAAAGTCCAATTACACAGACGCTAAAAAGCACTTTTCTTATTTGCCTGAAACGAATAAGAAGTAATCAAAACTGTATAAAAACGAAAGACGCTAATTAGCACAATAATAGCACGAAGTTAATCCGCGTCGCGAACATCTTATTACAGACGTCCGTTTGTTGAATACAGTATATACTCAAAAGTCAATTCATGTATCATAAAATCCAACTATATTGTTCTGTTCAGACTCCCAGCGTCTCTCAATCAGAATCTTAATGATACAAATGGAATGAGATAACCTACTGCGTAGTTACCATGTCAGATCTGTAGAATAAAGGATGAACTTACACTGCAAAAAATATAGGTTCTCTTTAGAACCAGTTCTGTTTAAACAGTATTTATTTTAAATCAAATAAATTTACCAAGATTAGCATTCAATTTTAACAGAATATTACATGAACTGAAGTAGATTCAGCAGTAAACTTGGAGCTTATTCAACGCAGTCGCCATACATTTTGAAACAAAGGAGATATGAACAGTTGGCATATCGAACCAGTTTTGGTTCTCTAAAGAACCAAAACTGGTTCGATATGCCAACTGTTCATATCTCCTTTGCTTAATAATGATTTGAGGCAACCTCGTATAAGCTTTAGACTTACGGCTGAAACCCCCTCAATTTATGTTTAACTCTGTTAATATTTAATGTTAATCTTTATAGATTTATTTGATTTGAAATAAACACTGTTTAAAAAGGAACTGGTTTCATCTCAGGGACAAGATTAGAACCAGTTTTGGTTCTAAAGAGAACCTATATTTTTTGCAGTGTATCTCGGGCACGCAGTGCCAGGGGAAGCATTCCTCCGCATTTCTCTGACATTTGCCACCAAGACAACAGTGTGAATATGGCCTGTTAATAGTCGTATAAGACCTCATAATGGACGCGCTAAGTATCAGATGATCACATAAACGCAGCTTGTACAATCTGCAGCCCATAGAGATTCCGTATAAGGCACTCTACGAGTTGAGTTTCAACAATGAACCAATGGTTCTACCGCTCGAGGTTCTGTTTTTTTTTTCTTGTTAATTCAATATTAATTCAGTATCCTGACATTGGCGGTATATTAATTGTCACAGTCCACAATTTGTGTGTTAATAGCGAAACCCGCAGGCTGAATGCGGCGAAATGACACTTTAAAACGTTTGTGTTCAATTCAAAGCGTGGGATACCGAGAATTGTAAATGCGGACAAAAATATCAGCGGTAAAAAGTAAATAATTTGCTTGGCGATCAATGAGATGCTGAATTTCTCACCTTGCATTGCATCACGACTCGTCTACTTTGGTAAACAGTTGAATGTCGATAGGAAAATTTAACAAAACTCGGAACGGTTTGTAAACATAACTGATGATGATAATTTAAAGAAACAAAATTCTGTGATAAAAACACATTACACATTAATTGGAGGATAGAGTGTCACATAAGGTTTAGTGATAACAATGTTTGGCTCGGCTAATGCCTAGCCTAATATTGTTTCAACTTCGCCTCATGTGACACCGTATGTGCCAAGTAAACGTACCGTAACTTATAATATATAAACGGTTTTGTGTTATAACAAGCAAATATTTTCTCCAATTTTAGTAAAATGTCCAGACTAGATGCAAATCTGTGCTGCGTGAAGCAACATTCCACACGCGTGTGAACAAAGGAAGGAGAAGTAGTCGAAGCTGCACTCGATCGCAATAGTTGTTTGAATCCAGTGATTCGCTGATGACAGAAGCTATGTGTTTCGGTTTCCGCACAATAAAATAGTTCCATATTTAAATAAACAATTGGGCACTTTTGGGGCGATTTTGTAAGATATATTGGTCTTCACACTAGTGTGGTTCCGTGACGGTGGTTTGTAGTCTAAATCTACTTACTGGGATTATACTGGCGTGGCCGAAGGACGATATAGGAGGTTTTGATTCCAATACATCATCTCGAAATCATCCACTGTGGTATTTATCATCTCAACTTCACTCAGTATTGTGTACGTTAACCACAATATTCCGACATGTCTTACCGCGGTAAAATGAATTCACACACTACTTCTTTTGTCAATAAGGTGTTGGAAATTGTATTTGGACAAACTCTCAACGTTAATAAATCTGTGAGTGTTTTTTCTTCAATAAAACATTGTAGGTTATCAACTTTTCCAAAGGATGCATTTAGTTAGATGAATATTTCACACCGTCGCGAGTCATTCGTGACGGTACGAAATATTTATCTAATTAAATAACAATGTAATAACACGTTGGCCGACTGCAGACTTGATGCGATTCTCAGATGAGAAGTCCATGATTAGCTCTGTGCTCCAAGATGCCTCCCATCTCCACGCCTCTTCTCTCCTCCCAACACTCGGGGACGAGCTGCTTGATGACACCCCGTGCCCCATTCTTCCCAATCTCTCCGATAAGCATTCTAGCCCTCTCCTTTGTACCACCCACTAACCGCATATCCTTCATTCTCCCATCCCACTTCCACATTTTACTCCCAGACTCTGTTATTCTGAAACACTAATTTTTTGACATTCTAATAGAAAGTGTTCTAGGGTCTCCACTACGCCCAAATTACATATTTGGGACTCCTTTTCTCTGTCTCTCCCAATGTTTACCCTAAGCTCCATCGACCGCGGCCTCATCTTCAAAAGCAGTGAAACCCCCACCCTCAAAGGAGCCATCAAGGTACTCTTCAAAATCTGGCTTCTTTTTATCACGCAGGCCACACAAAGTCCTCTTTGATTGGACCCCCTCTCGCCAACTGGGGTTACAATCCGCCAGTACTCTGTCTCTGCCGATTTGTTACCCCGGGTTGTGCTCACGCTTATGTCCGGGGTCTCCATTGAATAGTTCTCTATTAACTCCCTCACTTGGTTTATCCATCCTGTCTTTGTGTTTGAATTCCAAATATTCTGGAACATTAGTTGACACCATCGGCTGTCAGGAAGATTTAGCAAATAGTACCAAATATTGCCTTTTGTAAAGACTTGCGACCCGCTAACCCTTTACCCAACGAATCGCCAGCATCCGCCCGCGTAATATGCAAATTCAGCTGCTGAAAAAATATTATTTTTCGAAAAGTGTCAACAAAACCATATCATGTGACCCCTCTTTGGAACGAGCTCGTCGAGCTCGTTCCAAAGAGGGGTCACATGATATGGTTTTGTTGAATTTTCTGGAAAAAATTTAAAAAATGATATTTAAAATAATAAATTTTGATATAGTCTGCGTTGGGTAAAGGGTTAAACATAAGGGTATTTTTGCATAATTTTGTCTTCTCACAAAACTTTATGCACACAGGGTTGAAATAGTTTTCAGCTAGTGGTTTGGCTAAGGATGAAGAACATTCCTTCAGGGTAAATGGACTGATTTTGTCAGGCCCACAGTCTTTGGGTATTTTGAGAGAACTTACAACTTTCTATACGTCTTTCAGACTCGGGTTTGAGGAAACTATTGTTCAAGATGGGGAGATCAGAATCAAAAGTGCTTGGCGGTAGAGGAGTATTAACGTCATTATAGGCTAAAGAAAATTTTTTTTTTTTTTGATTCTCAGGCACCGACGCATTCGTTTTTTTTTTGTCCCGCGTTCGTCATATTTATTTTGGAGGCTATATTCAAAATGTATAAAAGTATCATAGGGTGTGATCGCGATTTGAGATGCAATATGCCGTATACATTGATACAGTATTGTTATTCTCCTCGCGAAATGCGACACGATTCTATATGTATGTACAAAATAAATATTTATTTAACTGGTTCAGAGCTAGATTAGTTTTAGTGGTTTAAAGTCGTTCATCAAAAATTGATTTATCACAAATTATTGGAGAACAGGAGTGGAGTGACAGGACTTCTAATTTTAACTGTACCTCTACATGTAACACACAAATTCACTCCCAAGTACTCATATTTTCCAGTTTCCCCCACCATTATAACCGTGTTTTTCTCTTCGCCAATAGATAATTTATCCACCCTGCACCTTCGCGACTCAACTACCCTACGGCCCACAGGTATTATCTTGCTTTTGTTTTCGTTCATTTAAAGTCTCCATTTATCCCCGTACTTTCCTACCATGGTGAACTTGTTTTTGTAGTCCCTCTTCACTCTCAGCCAAATAAAAACATTTCATAGACAAAGAATAGTTACTGGGATTTTTCTCTCTCCAGATTTGACCACCCCACCCCCCCCCCCCACCCCCTCCTTTGCATTTGCAATCATCGCTTCCCCTAAATCTTTTATGTGTAACGCAAACAAATCGGTGATAGGATGCGGCCCTGCCTAAAGCCTATCTACATGGGAAACCTTTTTAGTGAGGTTTCCCATGTTAAGTATACTCTGCACATCTATGTGCAGTGCCATCATGATTCAGACAAAACTTCCTCTCTCCATACCCTGTCGTATGTTTTTTCACATGAAGGACAACCATAAACATATTTCTTTTCTTGAGTTCTCTTGATTCTACCAGGAAGAGAAAACAAGTGGTCAGTGACTCTTCTACCTTTCAGGATCCCATTCTGGAATTTCTTCTGGAATCCACTTCCCTCTCCAATTTGCACAAGCCTTCCAAGGAAAATCTTGCAGAAAATCTTTCCAATATTACTGCTACCCGATATTCCTCTATAATTACCAAACATATCCCTATCTCTTTATATGCGTATGAATGTTTTCTACACTCTCTGCCGGAACCTCTTGTTTTTTATTGTCATGTTAAATAGAGCTGTAAGATGTGCATATAACGTATCCACTCTTCTTCTTAAAAACTCATTGTGAACTTCATCAGTTCTTGCTACTTTGCATTCGTTAACTTGTTGACCTCCCCCTACCCCATCCCCTGCACACACTGCATTTTCTCTGCATACTTTGTTATATAAATTTTCTGCGCTCTCCATTATGCATTCTGGAGGGACGTCTTCCCCAATCTCCTATCATTTACACTCTCTCAATGCCACTTCTCCTGCCATACTCTCTCGGTCATCAGTGCGTTTGCCATCCACGCTAATACTCTGTGCGATATTCTCCTTATTGGCTTTACTTATCAATTTCTAGAATATATAGGAACTTGTCCCACCCACCCACTCACCGCTGTTTTTCTTATTGCTGTAATGAGACTACTGTTCCACAGTCACCTATTTTTGTCCTTGATTATAGTAACCTTTGTTCTTGCCCCCTCATTTATTTCTTTTAGTGGCTGTTTCGTTTATCCCTTTGTTTTCCACTCCTTTTAAATGCAGCACATTTTTTCTTTCTCTCCTTTACTGCGAGTTTCATCTCATTATTACTCTATATCCTAGTTAATTTGTCGACACAATAATTTCCTCTATGCTTTCCCTCCCAGAATCTTTTTGACTCCTGACTATTGAATCGGCCAACTCCTGCGGCCTCTCGTTCTATCTTTTCGCGCTGGCACTCGTGCCATATCGATTAACCCATTCACACGCGTGAGTCTTTCTGTGTTTATTACACGCCTTCACGTCTATAAAACAATTATTAGAAGGACGCTCGGCAATTCATTTGACAACTATTAACACAGACAACACGTTTTATCGTCAACCAAATTTTCGAGGGGAACCCGTGTTAATATTTCGTCCCCTGAGTTGCAATTTGTTCTATGTGCCTACTGGCACATAGAACACATTGGAACTCAGGGGACGATTTTCATCTATCGCTAGCGATTCAAATTGTAATTGCATTGCACAATTTGTAGAAAATTCCAGAGAAATTTCGCTTCTATTTAGAAATAGTCCGTCAACGATTTCCGTTCCGCACATATGTGCGGAACAGATTTTTATTTTCCTCACGGTTTAGTGTTGCTGTAGATGGGGATTTCATAGAACAGGCGTGTAATAAATATGGTTTACACATTTTCTAGCTTTGATGTTAACGTCTCCTCAAAGTGCACCCCTCCCACCCAAGCCTGTTTATTTGCCTAATTTCCAAACATCCTTAAAGACAGTTCTTTGTTTTTTATTCTATTGTCCCTAACCCTTACTGTTATCTGAGCAAACTCAGAATTTCCTTCATAGTCTATTTCCATGTTTATGACCTCTCTCTATAGCTCTGGGTCATTGAGAATATAGTCGATATTTGACTTTCTACTGTTTCTTTTCCATGTCCGTTTACCCTTGTCTTAGCGCCCCTTTTCAAAATCATCAGAACCAGTTCATTAGTAAGCTCGAAGAGCTTCCTCCCATTTGCGTTGATTTGTTTGTCCCCACCCACTATCCCATTTCCTCCGTCCCAAACGTGGTAATTAAAATATTCCATTAATAAAATATGCAACCCCTTATTTTCCATTTCTGTAACATTGGATCTGATTGACGTATATATTCAAAAATTCCTCCCAGGCTTGCTCCCTTTAATTGCCATGTATACAATCCCAACTGCGACACTTCTGTTCTTCATCTTAACTTTTGTCCATGTTATTTCGCTTTCTACCTGAGTTGTTCCGTTTACGCTTGATAAGTCGCCGATTCTCATAGGGCCTACTCCTTGACATACCTGTCTACACCCCTTCCATTTCTCTGGCCTTCCGATATCGACCAACCCAATGAACACATACCCCTTGGTCTGGTGTTAGTCCTATTAGCATGTGTTATATGTCATATGTTAAATAAGCTTACTGTTACTTTTATTCACTGGAATGTTCTTATCATGAGTCGTTTGTTGACTGATTGTAAAATAAAGTAACGCATTTTCTTAAGGCGAAGTAATACTTCTTTCACTGATTGGAGGGGGGGGGGGGCAAAAAATTTGTTTTAGGACCGTATGATGGGGTGGGTGGATGGTCGCGGAGTCGCCAAACATCAGTCTTTTCCATGGTCTAATTGTTTTCCCTTTCCGTCTTCTTAATAATTGTATAGGTTTTTTAGGACAGGCACATCCATATAAATGCTAATTTTGACATTTTTTTTATAGATTTGAAGCAATCACTCAATGAGTCAAGAGTCTCTTTTTCGAACCAGTTTGAACTTATTTACTCAACAATGTTAGAAACAGTGGTATCTGATATATACATACAGAACCGCACATATGTTTCAATGGGATAAAAAGTATCGCATTCGGTTGCTTTGGCCAAGGATATCACGAGAGCATAAGGCTCTCGTGATATCCTGGGCCAAAGAAATCGAGTGTGATAATTCTTAACCCCTTCTAACGTATGTGCGGTTCTGTATTTATCACACACCTCCCATTTAACAACCAGTCTACACGAAAATTGAACTAAAAGCACTCTTCAGCTGGATAATAGCTGCGTTTTCTTCACTGCCAACGAGACATAACTGTTAGTTGGGTGGGTACCAACCTTAATTTCCTTTTTAAATTTTACGCATTCAATTGGTCGAAACCAATATATACCGTTAACTGTCACGGCAGTGAGAATGTATATGCTCCGTGGTCACGGTCACGATGATCGAACGTCAAACATATTGACTAAACTGTGGGAAATAACACAACAAAACGTTTTAAATAGCTGATAAGTTTAGCAGACTCCATCATTATACGACCAAGTGTAGAAAGTATTTGTCAAGGAAAAAGCAGTCAGAATGTTATTTTTATTTTGTTAATTTTTGACGCGAATCTGATTGTTTAAATATCCCCGGTAAACAAATCTAAATCCGGAACTTGGAATTTCTAAGTGACCTCGACCCCGGTGCATTCGACAAATGATTGGCATGATTTATTTAGACGGGTTCCTTCTCTGTTTACGTTGGAAACGAAATCGAACGTGTTTTGTATCACCACATATGCGATACAACTTTATTTTTATCGAATAGGCAGAACAGTGGAAATCCCGTGTTTTACGTTGATAGGTGTGTGATAAATATCTCCAACAGAACAGCTGGATGAAAACAGAAGAGATTTATTATCAAGACATACCAAGGGAACATATATAACAGTACACTTTCAGACTGATTATTCTCAGCTGACACCCCTGAGACTCGGCCATGCACTGACATGAACTGAACATAAGTCAGTGGCTTTGCACTCAAAACTGTTTAGTGTCATTGGTAGTAAACTGATATTGGATTTCATCTTCGAACTGTTTCCTGTCACTCCACTCGTTTTCATCATCACTTTTTTGAAATAAAATATTAAAATTGTAAGAAAAATCACTCGATAATTTTTTAGGTTTATATTAACCTTTTACCCAACGTAACGGTCAAAACCGACCAGCGTTATTCTTAAAAATCGCCAATTAATTTTCATTATTTTTTCATTTTTTGTCTCAAAAACGTAGGTTACGACCCCTCGTTGGAACGAGCTCGTAGAGCTCGTTCCAACGAGGGGTCATAACCTATGTTTTTGAGACAACAAATGAAAAAAATTAGTTATTCAAGAATTTTTTGGCGAGTGTCGTCTGCTTTTCATGTTAGGTAAATGGTTAATGGAAAGACAGTGTGTATATCATGTGGCACGATGTACATATTGTTGGTATAATTAACAGAAAAAAGTTACAGTACTGAAATGAAAAACGCCCCCCCCCCCCCCCCCCACATCCGTTGTCCAGTAGAATACCCTCGTCTTATATTAGCGTTAGGCTGCGATTTCCAAGTGAGTCAGTTCCCTAACTGTTGTCGATCAATGTTGATGTCCTTTGCATTCAAGTTGGCCATTTTCAATTGTCATCCTTCTCCTTCACTGTTCATCACTGTTCCTCTCGATCTACTTTCTTCATTTTTTTCTCGTTTAAACAATATCGAAACAGACCCACCCGTTCTATCTGTCTAACTGAAATTGTGTAACCTTGCAGACTTGGGAGACGGTTTACATAAGCATTCAGCTTTCTTCCGAATCCCCTACTACAACAAGTTAGTTTGACATTTCAGGTGTTAAATGTATTCACTGAATTTTATGTACAAAACATTCAATATGTTTACACTTGTTTTCATGTATACAGTTAACTTATCTTTTTCAATAAATATTGTTTAAACTAAAAAAGTTACAGAACATCAAAAGATGGTGAAAACACCGTTTTCTAACTTTTATCAGTGTTTTTCAGAGAATAGTCAAACATTCAAACTGATTTGAGAAAATTGTAAAAAGTCAGCCTCTGTTTTCTTCTACTCCTCTACAGGGAAAATGCCAGAAGTTTGTGAAATGATGCGAACATCGATGATACAAATTCGTTAACATTACGAAATTGATGTGCTAGGGTTAATATTCTAAATACTTTAAACTCTCTTTCATTTAGAAGGAAATATAACTGAGAAGAACATCTGGTCAATTGAAACGTCAGGTTGACAAATATTGTCCCAGCATCACATCATTAGCAATAGGAAATGAGTTGATAAGAAAATATAATGTTTCGAAACACAGGCATGGATATTGTAAGTTCCCAGACCAACTGGACAGGATGTGAAATGTAACAGTCGAATATAGATGAAAAATAATGAATGTTAGATAGAGAGAAAGAGAGAGAATTATTGTATAACAGAGAAAGATTGAAGAATAAAATTAGTGGATTAGAGAAAGGGTAAATATTTCTCCGAACCCACTGCCGCAGCTTCTACCACCCTGACATATGAAACCACCATAATCTTGGAGCTAAATTTACGAGCGGTTTTCGGACATTAAGGGAAGCTAACTTTCCCAATAAGAAAAATTGTCAGGCAGGCTCTCTCTCTCTCTCTCTCTCTCTCTCTCTCTCTCTCTCTCTCTCTCTCTCTCTCTCTCTCTCATGATCGAATGTATTAAACGTACATAACTACATACGATGCGAGAGAGCTGATTTCTCCCACTCACATTTTATATGCATAATTTCTAGGAAATCGGAAGGAAACATTTTCAAACCACTGGTTCATGGGTTGAAAAATTGCTAATGCTTCTTGTGATCTTCTGAGAAATCACAAATAGTGCACAGGTACAAAATAAATTATATGATATGTTACCAAACATGTATCAATTAAAAAGGTTACTGAAGAGTTTTGCATATTATTATTTTTTGGATTTGTTAACTACAGTACAGTCGCCGTGGACTGCTCACAATCCGCGCGGGGACAGTGATATCTGCGCATGCGTTTACCATGTACAATAACAATCATCATCAGAAAAATTTTAATTAATGAAGCACCGGGTTATACCCGGTGCTTCATTGATTAAATTTTTGGTGATCAGTCCTATAATTAGTGTTTGGAATCTGATGTTATTCCGTCCGTGGAAATATTGCCCACGCGTGGGAAGTGAACAGCCCACAACGGCCTACTGTAGGAATATTTTGTGATGATAAATGACTGCTAAAACGAATTTTACAATCAAAATGTCAAGACGAAAAACTATTTTAGCTGGAGTTTGACTTGAATCCGCCAAAGATGACTCCAAAACACAGCAAAATGTTGGACAAACTAGGGTTGTTCTTCTCGTTTTCCAATGAACCAGGGCTGCAGTCAATTCAATAATTCAGGCAAAAACCTATTGCCCAGAACACAACGTGAATCGTGAAAGCTCGACTGAACACCCATCAGGAAGTTACAGTTTCGCCAGACACGCGGAAAACCAGTAATTTAACCTCGTGTCTAGGGATTTGTTGTAATTAACATTGTCAGTGACCCCGGAACACATTGTGAATGACTTTCGTTATTAATGACGTGCATCTGATTTATGATTCAGTTGCAACTAATTTACTGATAATGTCTTTTTTTCTCCAAGGATGACGCGACATTTACTACACGTCATTACAAATCAATCCATTATTCCAGTGCGAAACAAGAGTGAACTCTCCTTTTAAGCCATGGTTTGAAGCTTCGCGAAGAGGACCGATTGGGGGTGTAAGTCTGATATATCCCGACTGTGATAGCTCAAGTCCCGTCTGATAAAATATCCCAACCACATCATCAAGGCACGGCTTCAACGAGGCCGTGCCTTGATGGTGTAGTTAAAGAATTAATCAGACAGAATTAATGGTAAGAAACCCAAGACTTCAAAGTAATTTATTTATGGATAAATACATTTTGTAGTCATGACTCGGCTTCTTATTTAAACATGTACCGCCCAGCACAAAGAAATAGCCATGCTGGGTTTCTATGGCCCGAATCCGGTTCTACAGACCCGCATTTGTATGACCAACCGTGCTTGTAATAAAAGACCAAGTATTAACTCTAGGCTCACAAGCAGGGCCGGAGAGACTAAATTCACCCGGCCCCAGGGTTAATTTTATGACGCCCCCGCCTCTTCGAAAGTGTGGGGATACTATTAGTTACACAGTTTGTTGGTGGCCTAATATGGTATATATGGTGTCAGTTAATTTCATATTGACTTCGCTCTCGTCCAATATGAAATTAACTGACACCATATATACCATATTAGGCCACCAACAAACTCTGTAACGAATATATCTTACATACATCTCGATGCTTAGGACTGATAACAACAGCTATCAAAATTAAATGAGAGAATTCTCACAATGTGTTCACGTGTCTTTGCCTTGTTACAATTTATGGGAGAGTGCCTACAGGAACTCTCCCATAAATTGTAGCAAGGCAAATTCATACATACCAAACAGTTTCATTTCGAGGTAACATGACACACATCCACAAAATATGAAGCCTTTTAAAGTTGCCTAACCTGCACTTCAGACCAAATATGGGCTTCCAACACTCAATCTTTCAACTTGAAGCGTTTATCGGCTGCCGCCATTTTGAATAATCAATGAACAAAGGGGAGATTACCCATAGCTGTCAGCTTATATCGATGTTGATAAGCAGTATATGGTTTTATATGCAGTCTGCATGTGACGTCTTTGAACCAATGAAATTCCCAGATACTTGTAGGAGGTAAGATATTGATGCAGATGCATAAGTTCTTGATGTGAAGAATTCTTGAGGTGATCACTCCGGGTCTTGGCATATGTATGAAGATAACGGTCTATTGACCCTTTACCCAACGTACGGCCGAACCGACCAGCGCTATTCGATTTTTTCATTTTATTTTTTCATTCTTTTGCCTCGAAAACATAGCATATGGCCCCTCATTGAACGGAGCTTATGAGGGGGTTATAAGGTATGTTTTTTGACGCAAAAATGGAAAAATAGATATTCACTAATTTTTTTTGAAAGTGTCGTCTGCTTTTCGTGTTAAGTAAAAGGTTAACAGATTGAACATCTCCACGGGGCACTCCCATTACATCTTTACATGAGTAGCAACTAGTATTCCAATACGACGGACAACTTATCTTGCTGATTTCGCTCGGGGATCGGGGAGCCCAGGCAAGGCACAGGAGTCAGAACTTTAGGAACCCAAGCCTGACTCAAGAACCCTGAACTTCTGGGCCAACCACGGCCCTTCCAACCATATTACCCCGGACCCCCACCCTTTTTCCGGACCTGTGGTCATAAGATAGCAAGAGCGAATCGATGGCTGAGGCTCCAATCCAGACGAATATTTCCCAACAGGAAAAGGACTTAAAGGAGGTGCACCATCAAACCACTTTAGTGACGCCCTTGACCGAACTGTCCGAAGATTGAATTCATTGACAAAGTGCAACTAGTAGCGGAATGTCTGTATTTTGACACATTTTTCATACTCTCAAATTTTCATTAATTTTAACGATAATTTGAACAGCCAGGGTAATATCAAGAAATGTACTCAATTGGGGTCTCCGTCTACTGACGTAGTGTCATGTCTGACAGAAATAGATATGAATACGGTACGACCGCCGTGGACTGGCCACTTTCCAACGGTGTGCAATATTTCCACGAACGCAATCATATCAGATTCCAGACACTAGTTACAGGAATAATAATCAAAAATTTAATAAATGTAGTACCGGGTACAACCCGGTGCTTCATTAATTAACATTTTACTAATGATGTTTTTTTCCCTGGTAAAAGCATGAGTGGACATCACTGTCAATGTGTGGATTTCAACCAGTCTGCAGAGACTGTACTGTATGTTCATGAATATGAACATGTATGGTTCTCATTATCACTTTCTTACACATTACTACTCAAGAAATGCACTTCATTGGGATATCCTATCCGTCTAAACGAAGAAATTGTGATGGTACGATCATGCAGTCGGTACTTAAGAAGGCTTTGTTCGTAATTTACCCAAAATAATAAACGATTGAAAATGCAGCCTTGAAAATTGTCGCTCTCATCTGTTTTCGCCACCCGTCTATTAAACGATCTGAGTGACAATTTACAACACCAATACAACACATCCATTTGGAAGGAATTTGATGGCGCAATGCTGATTATGTATATATACAGTTAAAACTAGAAGTCCTATCACGAACTGTGCGCTTATTTATGTTTAATTGCGAATAGGAATTGCGCGCAATTGCCATATCGAATGGCATCCAAAGCACGGCAGGTTCTCCTGGTTACTCATAGCAAACACAGGCAATGTTTCAGCCAGTGGACCTCCGGGTTACCCGGAGGTCCACTGGCTAAAACATTGCTTGTGCACAGGCCATATGTACATAATTTGATAGCCTTAATATGGTCATAACGCGTAGATTAACACGCAGATCGACGTACTATTTGTGCGCATTTCATGACAGGACTTCTAGTTTTAACTGTACAGAACGTCACCTTGTGTGAATGCGTTCGTCAATACGATATGAGTGCCAGCGTGGAAGGATAGAACGAGAAGTGATTGCATGAGTGTCGTATTGACAAACGCGTTCACTCATCGTGACGTGTTGTGTTTACTACATGCCTCCATGACATAGAGCCCATTAATTTAAAAATTCGGTCTTATTTGCAGAAATTGACAGTTCTGACAAAAAAAAAAAAAAATAAAAACAAAACTACAATTTAGGTGTGATTGGCAAAATCGTGTGACAGATCGATACGTAAACAGAAAAATATAAATGAAAATTGTGTCCAAATATGTTATTGAATCGTATTTAAACAAAAAAACAAAAAAACATCAACTTGTGTTATATGAGAGGTATTCGCTTCAAACTCTGAACTTGAGTGTCATAAAAGTACCCCCAATTTAGAGAATAAGTTTAATTTCGTTACATTTGGTGGATTTCAACAAAAACATTTTCCAATTGACATTCAATTTGTCTGCTGTCATCCCAGCTTCTGGACAGAATGCGACGTTTCCATTGGCCGACTACGAAAATGGGAGGAGTTTAGTTCTTTTGGTGGGTCCTTGACGTCGGGGGTAAAAATAGTCGTGGGTAATTTGTTCGGTACGGATATGTAAATATGGAACTGGAGGAAAAGTAATAGGCGTGTAATAATAAATATTATTTCCAAATGAAACAAAATACTGAGTTTTGATTGGCTGTGAGGTGCGGTATAACTTGCAATCTACCGTAGATTTTTTTACACCGTGGTTAATCACGGTGTAAAAACAAGAATACACAATAGCAAGCTATACGGCTAAAAAAGTACCCATTTTTAATTATTAACTCGTACCTTCTGTTCGGTTATCTTAGAACAAAAATAAAAATACAGGAAATTTAGTATTTATGTGCAATAAAATATTACAGATATGGATGTCATTGGAACTGGCTCATTGAGCCAGTTCCAACGACATCCATATTTGTCTGGTTTTATTTAGAAACTTACAAAGTACAAATTTTCTGTCAGTCTCACTATGTAGGTTAAGGTATTAAGTACACCAAAATTCTTGGGAATAAATCCGTTATCCTTGCGTTTTCCAGGATGTATGGAAGTTTACACCGGTCTTCGGTTTCGGTGTAAATTTCCATAACCCTGGAAGACTCAAGGATAACTAATAATACATATGGAATTTTCATTCCATTTTGCAATTTCTACATGTATGATGCCTCTAGTGGGATCCACGTGGAGCAAAAATACAAATACTGACTACAATGGCACCGATGTGAGGATTGAATACAAAATCACTGATAAAATTTTGACGCAACGAATCCTTGCGTCAGAATTAAATTCAGTGATTATTGGGTGATGGTTGTCTTTGTTCTATAGCAGACGAAAAATAAAACAGAGCCAAAACATGGTGTGAAGAAAGCATTTCAAAATGGAGAGAAAAATCATTATTTATTACCTTGTCGCATCTCTCAAAACGTTCGTATGATATATACTGTGTACAATTCTTAACTGGTAGAGTGCTGGAAGCCCATATTTGGGCTTCATTTTGAAGTGCCGGTACTGCTATTCAAAGGCTTCCTATTGCGTGTATATGCTTCATATTATCGTTGAATTCAGATCATTTCTATCTGTTAGGATTTGTCTTGTTACAATTTATGGGAGAGTGTTGGCACTCTCCCATAAATTGTAACAAGGCAAAGATGCACAAAGAAATTTTAAGAACCAAAAATAATTTAGCACTCTACCAGTTAAATGTGGTAACTGATGAAAGGTTCATCACTGAGATGGCGGAAGCGTAATGAACTGATAAAGAAAAAATGTCCAAAATGCACAGGCCCTACCTTGGATTGCCCCGTGGGTGACAATATGAAAAATGGACCCACGGAAATTGCATTTGATTCCTCTTCCTCCCATTTGTGTGTTGTGATGGCTGGAGGGGGGGGGGGGGGGTGGGGTAAAACGACTTTCGATAAAGTTATCTCCCTTATAATTATTAGGCGATCGACGAAGGTCCAATTAAAAGCATGTTATTGTTGAGAAAACACTCATGAACTCAGCAGGAAATAAATCGAAGTTTCCTTTTGTTACTTTTAATAAATGAAAACAACAGACAGCTCTCGGAGGTGCATTTATATTCATTTATTAAAAGTTACAAAAGGAAACCTACCTGTTTATGGCAAACTAATTAGAAGCAACTACAGTACGTGGAGAGTGGATTGTAACTAAATCACCCGCGGAGTGGAGTTATCACCCAAACTATAACTTTCAAGTTTTGTACATGTGGACAAAAAACACAAGCAATGTTTCAGCTAATGGACCTCCGGGTTTAAGCCGGAGGTCCATTGGTTGAAACTTTGCCTGTGCTTGTTATTCTTTGCAACAAATTTGCAATTATTGCTAAGGTGGAATCTCCACTCTGCGGGTGATTTAGTGATAATACACTCTCCACGTACTATAAGTAATTGTCCATTTTGGATATTTGTTTAGCGAATGTTTTTTTACAGCAATTTGCAAGTTTCCATTCGTTCAGTAAAACAATTAGCAAATATCACCTCTTAGACCATGACGCGCTAAAATAGCCTTTGTTCCACTCTTAGTCTAAACGGCATAGACAGGGAACACCGTGGTCTTAATGGATGTACCGTTATGTTACGGTTTATAAATGACAACAAAAGAAAAAACATTCACAGTTTGCTGGGCTATTGTTATGAAACGAAGTAACCAGTGAAGTGACAAGGAAAGGCCACTCAAAATTAATTGTTACTTTCTTTATTGAACTGATCACATATTAACATTTTCGTCTGCTGTGGATACCACTTGGGGTTTCTCAATTCAAATTTGCACCTTAATTTTTTTGAACGGGATGAAATGGGCTGTCCCGTGTTATAGGTTGTGTGTTTCTGTACACCGCCCAGTCCCTCCACACTTTCAAGCACCAAATGTTCTGTTTGTGGGTTTTCTTAGGCACGGTTTGTAGAATACTTTCTTTCAATTGCGTGTCACTAATTGGCTCCGAATAACGGGGGTTTAACGAGGAATTAGAGTCATTTGGGTTTTTTTCAACTCCAGAAAAAAAGTCGCAACATAAATCTTCGACCGAAATGTTTGAGATTTCACTGTGGAAAATTTCAAAATTACCTCTATTGTCATCATTCAAATTTTCCGATTCCGATTCCATTGTCTGTTGAGAAATATCCGTATAAAATTCACAAAACTGACAACATTTTGTTCGACGTGGCCTAAGTTAGATAGACGATGATAATCCGAGTCTTAAGAAAATAGACCGTCATTTGTAGTGTGAAGTGAGATTGATTGCAACTCACGATCCTCGCGCTTCGCGCTCGGAATCGTGAGTTGCAATCAATCTCACTTCACACTACAAATGACGGTCTATTTTCTTAAGACTCGGATTATCATCGTCTATCTACGACCTAGAGTATTATATTAACGGAAAGGGCAGTGTCTGTATTATATGTCACGACGCGTATTATATGTCACGACGCGTACACTGTTGACACAATGAAGGGGAAAAAGGTACAGAACATCAAATGATGGTGAAAGCACTGTTCTGGCGAATCGCCAACATGTGTTAGCAGCGGCCGAAGGCACATGGACCATCTACGTTCACCACGCCATTTCACTTTGAGTTACTATACGCCCACCTGGACAATCAACAACACCGATGACGCGGTTCGGGATCGAACCTACTGCGCTCCCTCTCAAATTTGCAAGTGAGAAAGATGTGTGAGAGGAAGGGACACGTGGCGCACGCCCCCCGGTTCGGCCTTTTTTATTGTCCGTAACGCGACCCTTTATTGAAGCCTGTTTTGGTTTATGGTTGCAAAATTGCACAGCACTGAGGTATCCATGCGCGAGTACGCTGTTCAAGATACGGTAACTCCAGTTATGCTGAACATGTAACGTTTTCTGCTGCTTAAAACTAAACCAGATTGTGGTCGTGTGTTCGACATACTTATGATCGGTCGAGGGTATAGCACATGCACACGTTAACGTGATAGATCCCTCAACATTGAGCATGCAACCATATACATCACCCGCGTATGGGATGTATGAGCACGTTTATATTAAAACTAAAAGATAAGAAGTTAGTAAATATCCTGTATCGAACCTGGCAAACATGTTGCACAGTAAAAACCCGGTGAAAGTATTGGCAATCCAGTTGCAACAACTAGTTGCCGGTACTACTACCATAATTTTAAAGGTATTTTTTACAGTGTCGTCCATTTCGAAATAAAAATGGACATCCAAACATGCATTCGCCAGCACAGTGAACAATGGTGATGAGATATGATCCCCTGTCTTGACAAAGATCGAAACATGGGAAAATGGAATATTCTCCTGAATACTCCCACCGTCCATGGGAGGTACATAAAGTTAACTTCATACAATTTCGCTATTCCGTGTAATCGTTTAGATCCCCAGGCCTTTCCCCGCAAAGTCATAATTTTAACTGAGGATGGGGGTGGGCTCCGAGAATGTCCCTATTGACTTTAATTTAATGAAGATTCATATAGTGCTCAAGGTGTTTTTTGTGTTTTATTTTTGTTTTTTCAAATTCAAATACGCTATCCATTCAAATCGGACGACATGCAAACGACGCGCTTCTGAAATCCAACAGATTTTGTACAGAACAGATGGCTAAAACCTCAGATATGACAGCTTAGCGGTTTTCTATATTTTTGACTACGATAGCGAACAACTGATGAAATACACATAAATCTGTATTTATCACGTAGGCTACCCGTACCCAGTAAGCATTCAGGGTTTTCCAGTCTTCTCCCTGCAGTAAAACGGAGTTCATATTTATTTATTTATTTATTTATTTATTTATTTATTACAGTTTATAGACACTTTCGACAGCCTGGATCACCTCGTGTCGGACAGCTGTCAGACTCCCCAAAATACTAACTCCGCACAATGAGTTACCCCTGGCGGGGATCGAACCGTAGATCTTTCGGTTTGAAGTCCAATGACGTAATCACCGAGCCATAGTGCTCCCGCGGAGTTCGAACTAGAACTTCAAAACCTGTTTCACGATAATATCCGAAAATGGTTAAAAAAAAATTGTAAAGTAATTAGTTCACAGTCAGTGGACTCCCATGTCATTATCTTTTCTTCAAAACAATTAAAACAACTGAGAGACGAGAGGTTTTTCAGCGGGAGAGGAAGTATCTTCATGAGTCAACATGAACACATGACACACAACCCACTGGGTGTCAGCAAACAAATTAACGAAATACACCACAGAATGAAACAAATTAGTGAAAGGAGGTTTACGGGTCGCTTTTATCAACATTGTTGATGAATATTTATCTATTTATTTAGTTATAAGTGTTTAACTGGTTGAGTGCTGGAAGCCACTATCATGGCTTTCAAGAAACATGAGGGTACCATACTAAAGTCTTCATATTCTTTACACAAATTTTCTATTCAGTCATAAGCAAATACAATTGTGTTCATATAGATTTGCATTATTAAAAATTATTGGAGAGTGCCTTAAGGCAAATCTATATGAACAAATTCCAACTTCCAAAAATAATCTAGCACTCAACCAATTAAGGTCACATATTTCTGCACAATGGCTAATCATGACCACGACACTTTTACGGGTGGAGGATACCGCAGTACCCAGAGAGAACCGAGCAACGACGAGCAACTCGTCCCCTACTGGTACATAGAACACATTGGAAATCAGGGGACGAACTGTCATACTAACTCCACATAAGCAGGTTAGCATTGGTTGACGACAGGTGCACCATCGATGTGTAGTACGCCTTAGTAGGCCTACACAACGCCACCGTGCCCCCATGGGGGCAATGGGGATGAAGTGTCTTGCCCAAGGACACAACGCGGTTGCCGCAGGTGGGATTAGAAGCGAGGACATATTGGTATGCAGCCTGCTCCTCTACCTACTGAGCCACCGCGCCCCATTGATGGATATGCATTTTGTAATCACTGTAAACTGTTTGTAGTCTGTTTGACATCGATATCACAAATCTGATCAGCTGAATTTAGCTTTTGATAATATAAGAACAATTCACACGAAGAAATTAAGCATAAAGGAAAGATGGAATCATATTAAGATGGATGAAGATAAAAAACCCATCTATTATTATTTGAATAATAGCTGAAAAGGTGCCTTTTTAAAGATACAATAAAGCCATAACTCTGAAAAAAGAAAGTATTTCCAATATGTAGTCCTTAATGAGGCCACTTATAATGTTTGGAGTTCAGTTCGTTGCCATGCATAAACTGGTAACATCGGTAACAAAGAGCAGGATATATGGACATTATGAAGGTGAGGTTGCTGTGTAATTGGCATTGGAGGTCATCAGCAATCGTTTCATACTGACGTCACAGTGTGGCTGCTTATGTGGTTTTCAATATATCAAACTCGCCTACGTCAACCATCACGACTGTAACATCACAAAAGGACCGTCCATGAGGGCTACAATGATGTTCAAAGGTTATTATTATTACTTTCATATAGGCCGAAATATCAGACCGAGGTAACTTCATATCAGCCTGAGACCGAAGTTAGGACTGATTATGTCGGCCGATATGAAACAAAGCAAGCAATAGCCTCTTTATCTATTAAACCAAAATAAATAATTACAAAATGTTCTCAGATCTGTTACAGTTTTCTAACGTAATGGTGTTATTGTTTCTTATTATTTTCACAAAGTCCCAAGTTTCCCTTTGTCCTAGTTTAGATATCCGCACACCTCGGCAGGTGTTACAACTGATAATATTACAACTCCGCATAATGTTACACCAATGCATAATGTTACAAACATGTTGTAAACAACCGATAAGGTTATAAACTCCGCATAATTTCATAATTTTTTTCTAACGCATAATGTTATAAAAATCAACGCACAATGTTAAACAAATTACCCGATAATGTTATAACTTTAAATAAACCCGTATCGTGTGTAATTTATAGTGAGATCCATTTCAAGGGATTATGATGCGACATTTTGTTGATTTATACAGAACTAAAGATAATAATAGCGCACAGTGTATTGAAGATGGTTATGTGTGGATGGATTGTGCTCCGCTAACCAACAGCCTAGGTATAGCCGGACTAGTCTCTCTCTCTCTCTCTCTCTCTCTCTCTCTCTCTCTCTCTCTCTCTCTCTCTCTCTCTCTCTCTCTCTCTCTCTCTCTCTCTCTTTCTCCATGTGGAAATATGGCAATTGCGCGCAATTCCTACCACAATTAAGCCTAGATAAGCTCACAGTTCGTGACAGGACTTCTCGTTTTTACTGTATGCGTTGAAAATTTGTAACAATATGCATTGATTTTTATAACATTATGCGTTAGAAAATGTTATAACATTATGCGGAGTTTATAACATTATGGGTTGTTTACAACCTTTTTTGTAACATTGTGCGTTGCTGTAAAGTTATGCGGAGTTGTAACATTATCAGTTGTAACTGGCTTCCCCTCTGGGGAAGCCGCGGCGATCGGGCAGCAAAACTATCTCTTCTCTCACTTCGACGAATAATAATAATAATAATAATAATAATAATAATACAGATTAGAGCCGTATGTCCACATGGTGCTTTCAGGCTTGACAATAAAGGTCTGCTTTATATTTGGTCCAGCGCCTCGAACGCATATGTTCGTGGACGGCGCACGACAAAACACAAAATGAGGAAGAATAATTAGCAAGTTGCGAAATTACCAGCACCATAGCCCGCACGAAAAGATGTGCCCCAAGCGAGGTTTTAATTTAGTCCACGCCCTGCTTACCAATCTGTTCTTAGTTTGCGCTGTATTTTCTGAACAACCTTCTTTCTTCTCTTCCTCCTCACAATTTTCATCCAATGACGTCAATAATTTCTCCTCATTCAAAAACTCCGCTTCATATCACACTATTATAGTAAAATCATATTATTCATCACGAACTCGTGCTGCTTCTGGAATCGAAGAATTTATCCACCACAGCATGGCCGCTCCCGTTTACCACGACAATACACTGGAATCTGTCAACCTATCGTGTGTCGTTCTTTATTTAGACAGCAAAGCATTCAAGCCACTGTTCTCCGCACAGCTGGATTCTTGGAACGTGAAATTAGTTTACACCCTAAACATGGCGTCAAGTCAATCAACGCCGGCCAACTCCTATCAATCCTGCTTGATTACGTGAAAGCTCTTACGTGGCGACTGCATTCACAGCATAACAACTTTCACATCACCAAACGAACAGCCAGGATGAAAACTGGTAACACGATATCAACTTTCCAACATCCGCGATTTTTTTGGTTAATTTTTATTTTTATTATATTATAAATATTCCATTTGTATTGCCGCGAACAATATCAACATATTCATTTTTCAAAGACGCCACACAATATAAACTTCAAAACGCGATCGGCGCTTGCAAGGTATCGAAATATTGAAAACGTTCAAGAAAACTGATTTTGTTGTACTTTGTTTACTTATACAGTACCGTCGCCGTAGACTGGTCGCAATCCACACGTGGGTAGTGATGTCCACGCCTGCGTTTACCAGGTAATAAAAATCATCATACGCAAAATTTTAATTAATTAATTAAATTTTTTGGTAGTTATTCCTATAATAAGTGTTTGGAATCTAATATTATTACATGCCCATGCAGTCTCTCTTATGCAATACGGCGTGCAATACGGCTGTGCAATACGGAATTCCGTATTGCACACCAACCTGTTCCAACCGGGACTTTTTTTATGCAATGCGACTGCATAAAGTGCATGGTGTTTACCACCGTTGATAAAAAAGAAAATTAGGTCAGTAGGTGCTTGGGTCATGTAATAAATACAAAACCACATGTATGTTTCAATGAGTCGTTTTGTATTCAATTCGTCAGATGTGCGTAGAAAGAAAACGTCTCGACCTTCGGTCTCGACGTTTTCTTCCTACGCACATCTGACTCATTGAATACAAAACGACTCACTGAAACATACATGTAGTTTTGTCTATTTACTGCGTCCGTGAAATTATTGCTCACCCGTGGAAAGGGTCCAGTCCACGGCGGCCGTACTGTAACAGTATCCGCCCCCAAGATGGCAGACGCTTTTCTATATGTGACCAATGAACGTTGCAGCAAACCAGTTGTACAGGTAATAGTGAATCAATCCCACTCACAGTGCCTCACTTGCGACACCTCATACACAGCGCCTTGGATATGATTATGCCTTTAACACCCCAATCGCACCGTGCTTTTCTGTCCAAATATTACATCTGCTTTCTCGACTATTCAACTTATCCGTATCAAAAAGAATATTCTAGAAGATATGGAAACCAACATATATTATCCAATACATGGACCATACTCAACTTAATTCGTCGTAGGGATGTATTATTCGAAAAGTTATCTCCCCCTGTGAATACTGGAGTCTGACTGTAATGTAATTAGCATTGATCCACTGAAAGGTGTGAATAAAATCTTGTTTGTCGGGAAATCGTTTTCTCAAGCGGCGAGAGAAGTAAGTTGAGAATGAAGGCGTCAGACAGTTTATTGTGCAATCATTTAAGAGAATTGTTAATTTGATTACAATAATCGAGAATTGTTTTGATTTTGAGAATGTTGGTACTTTACACTGTCCTCTCAACTACGATGTTGGGGTGGGGGTATAGAAACGGGACAGGTTTATCGGGGGAGGGAAGAGGAAGAGATTTCGAAGATTTTAACATCAATGGCAAGCAGAAGTCACGCATGAAAAATAATGCGTCAGCGGTTTTATCAGAACTTAGGTGGATCATTTGAGTGACCGTTGTGAGATCAAGGCAGGGGCGCCGAATCAACGAGGGTCCCTCCTGCCTTCAGTCTACGGGGGCGGGCGGGCGCAAGGATTTCCCTTTTTTCTTCGAAAATTTCAAAGAATTGGCCCTTTTTTCAAACTGTGCAAAAATTGCCTTATTGAACAATTTACCTAATGTGAGTTGCAGACGACACTTGGGAAAAAACATCCTCGTATAACTAAAGTGTTTCATTTTTTTATTCCAAAACATAGGTTATGACCCCTCATTGGAACGAGCGCGACACGATGAGGGGTCATAAACTATGTTTTGGAAGTAAAAAATGAAAAAAGTAAAAAAACATTGGATGGGGATTTTCGTGTATATATAGCGCTGGCTGGTTTTTCCCGTTACGATAGGTAACGGTTTAAGAGAATGAAAAAAATACATAATGCATTTTTGTGGCTTTTTTTCTTGTCCGATCTTAAAAAAGGGAATTTTAATCGGGTGGCTGTTTGGACGGCGGTTCTTTGACCGGTGGCTTATTGTCCCGTTGACCCGTTTGTACATGCACTATAATTGAGTTATTATTGAAATAAATCTTACCTTTCCATCTTTTTCTATTAGTCTCTCAACTTCATATTTGGTGGGCAGAATATTTCTTGGCACCGAGGTACTTGTTCGTACAGGGCGTGGCAGCTTTTCTCCCTGTGCAATTTTTTTCCAGTCAATATGCCAATGTGAACGTAGCTGTCTTTCAGTGGCCATGCTTGTGAAAGTGTGAGCCATCTCTTTTAAAGCAGGTATTAAAGGAACCTCCGGACAGAGTCAACAGTATCTGTGTGACATTACAAATTGCAACGCAAACTATCTTCTTATTGTAGAAAAAACACACACATACATATATTTATGGACTTCAATGGACAATGAGGCATACTAGTTAAATAAGCGACAAGCTTCACATTTCTGGCTGGACTGAAAGTAATTAATAGGGCTATCGCACCTTTCCTTTTATTCACACCGAAACCTTCTGCATATTGTGGACTGTGGGTTCAACTGTTTTTACAACAATCAAATTTGTCTTGGTTTTAACATCAAAAGGAAAAAAATGGGCAAATGTCAGATTATATATTTTTATATGATTAGAGAGGACAATATCTATATTATATGCACATATGCGCAGAGCATTGCTAATATGAAGACTAAAAAATATTTTAATCTCTAAAAGTTGACGAAAACGCAATTTTCCATTATTTTACATGGCACTCTACACGAAATAACCGTACCTTTTTAAATGAACAGGGGAAAAAAATTGGTCGAATGAAATGGTTCGATTATATCACCAAGTGAGAGCATATATATTGTTCTTAAATGTCTGATGCGCAGAGCAAATATAACTTTCACGGGTTTTATATAATTTTGAGAAATATAAAAATTCCCCATTCAATTAGTGCTAATTTTTGCAAGCCAATTCCTAGCAATCAGGGGAGATAACTATTTGGTAAATAGATGCGAATAACGAGAATAGTTGAACATGGCTACCAGCCAGCAATACGGATACATTTATGGCAGTCGCACTGACATATTGCATTGATAAATTTCTTGGAAAAAAGTTTTTAATCTCGTCTAGGCATATGGAGGATAATCGTCTGCTTCATCGGCAATCTGGAATCAGGTAACGATGGAGCACTATTCACCAGCGAATCTAAACGGATGACTTTTTTAGAACACCCCTCCGTGATTACAGAGAAGTTCGATTTGTATTCTGTGATCAAAGGGAGGCGTTTGAAAGTGTCTGCAGTGCCAGTGTACTGTACAACCGTCGCGGACTGGTCAAAATCAACGCGCGGGAAGTGATGTACACGCATGCATTTACCGGGTAATAAAATTATCATAAGGAAAATTGTTGTACCCGGTGCTTCATTAACCCTTTACCTAACGTAACGGCCAAAACCGGCCAGCGCTATTCTCAAAAATCGCCAATTAATTTTCATTATTTTTTTCATTTTTTGTCTCAAAAACACAGGTTATGACCCCTTGTTGGAACGAGCTCGTTCCAACGAGGGGCCATAACCTGTGTTTTTGAGACAAAAAATGAAAAAAATTAGTTATTCAAGAATGATTTTTGCAAGTGTCGTCTGCTTTTCAGGTTAGGTAAAGGGTTAAGTACACTTTTGATGACTATTCCTATAATTAGTATTTGCAGTCTAGTAATAGTGCATCTGTGGAAACATTGCCAACCCGTAGAAAGTGACCAGTCTACGGCGGCCTAACTGTAATACAGAAATTCAACACCAAGGGGCAGTCTGTTGCCGTTCAAAAATCTTCTTATCTGATCGTTGATGTCCGTGATAATTGATATTATTATGCCTCACGTCTGTGACATCATCCGTGATTGGTTAATTTGACCCCTTCTAAAAGTCATAGTACTGGAGTTTTGGGACAAAACACGGGTAATATCAGCACATTCTTCCCTGGAGACACGAGGACAAAGAAAATGTAAGCTCCCTTTCCATTGATCAGCGTCGATTACGCACGCTCTGATTGGAACACCAAACGCTGGCGCTGTGTCCGTTTAACTTTTTTCGTCACCGATACTGGCGATAGACACAGACTTACCAACAAATATGTCATCTTCACTCAGTGGGTGTGTTTTCAATTTTAACTGCAAAGAATGAATTCAAAAGAATCAGAAATATTAAAAACTCACGTGTTGTTCACCACTTCACTCTTCAGTGAATCCTTAATATGAGTTATGACTTCAAGTTCAATCAGTTATATTTCCACAAGTTTAGTACTCCTCGACCTCACCGAGCCTCCGCCTCAAGTTGAAAATAAATTGTTTCACTCCGCTTATTTCTAACAACTGTCGTCGTTCAAGAAACATGAATTTATATTTCATTAATTTATACCACTTATCACACAAGCTTTAATAATGAATTATAAACATGAACAGCACGATGCAGTTGTAAACACTGGCATTTGGTGATATAGACACTCCCAAAGCGACGGCACTTGTAACAAGTCATTTTCGAAGTTGGTGATCTGGAAACTCCTACAGAGACGTCATTCGTTCGAAATGACGTCATGTTTTTGGATTCGACTACATTGTTATTACAAGATTGATGGCATGTTGCAGTTAACGCTCAACAATGAAAGCTATTTTTTGTTCGGCATAATAAAATAATTAGAACGTTTCTTTTCATGTTCTATCGGTCGATAGTAACTGAGTTTTTGTGATTTCTGGAATAAAACCTTCAGCAGCTTCGCTGCTTCAGGTTTTATTTCAGAAATCACACAAACTCAGGTACTATCGACCGATAGAACATGACAAGAAACGTTTCAATATTATAATAGACTAAACCACATGCCTGTTGGTGTCCTCTGGGTTCAGTATTTTTATTTAACCATTTCAATATGGAAGATCTGAACAAGCAATGATCCTGACAAGTATAATTTACAGCAAACTGGCCGAATCTATTTGTATTCATAGGAAGGTTCAGAAGTAATTTAAATCTACAGAGTTACGGGATCGAAAATTTAAATTACAATTGAACCACCATATCGATGTGTTATGAATTGTGTCATCACATCAACTATTTTCTTTGTACAAAGCATTATGCCTATAAGAATTGGAATGAATCGCTTTTCAGAGTGTGAGTAGGGATGGCAATGTTAAGTGCGTGGCACTTCGTGAAAACCTTAATAGGCGCAACCTACCTTCATACTCCGATAAGCAGGAGCTTCATCATTCGATTTTCGCAAAGGATTCTCGGAAGAACAACTATAAGAATCAACGTTTATTCTCTCAACACGTTCGTTTGATTTTTGTCAGGGATTCCGCAAGCGTACTGAAAGGCTCGAAGAATTGTACTTATTTTTTTGCTTCCTCATTATGAGGTAAGTTAGTACCACTATGACTGAGCTGTGTTGTCTAGTGAAATTTTGGCTGCCTATAAAGGCAGCCAATACTTCACTACAAACTAGAGTCAAAGTACACTAGTTTCTGTCAACAAGACCACCAAAAGTCGGAACGTGCATTTTGGAGCATGTGCATGGTGATTCTTACGAATAGCGCTGGATGGCTTTGGCCGTTACGTTGGGTAAAGGGTTAAAAAGCAATCGGTAATTGCAAGGCGTCGGACAATTTCAAACCTTCGAGAAAATGTTTTGCATTTAGCATTGTTTACTTATAGCAACAACAGCCCGTCCCCACCCTAAGATGGCCGCTGGTGGGGCAGTTTTCTATTTGTGACCAATGAGCTTTCCAGCAATCTGAGTTGTATGCATGTAGAGACCAATGATCAGCTTATATACCAACCAATATTTCGACAATACTTTGCCAAATGTTAGGCTGAACACAGGTGCCACTGGTGTCCTTTTGTTTGCTGAAGATACAACTCCGGTCTCAAATCTTTTGAATAAAGATTTTCATCGCATTGTTGTCTAAGACAAAACCATGGAGTTCCAAGCTGACCTAGAGAAAGCTATGACGTCCAGCTTTACAAAGGCAATCGGCCCTTTCCAAGACACCCATATAAGACATAGAGGATATGGAATGAGTGTTTTTCTCATATAATATTTATGAAACGAGTCTAAGAATTTTCCGTTTTGGCGAGCCTCTGGCGAGCCCAAACGGAAAATTCGGACGAGTTTCATAAATATTATATGAGAAAAACACTCATTTCATATTCTATTTATCATATGACACACACACGCACAAATTAGCCACTTAGTATGACTTTTTAACCGATCACCTAACTTGAGTTGCAGACGGCACTTGGAAAAAAACATCCTCGTATAACTAAAAACATTCATTTTTTGCTTCCAAAACATAGGTTATGACCCCTCATTAGAACGAGCTCGTTCCAATGAGGGGGAATAACCTATGTTTTGGAAGGAAAAAGTGAAAATATAAAAAAATGAATGGCGTTTTTCTTGTAGGTAAAAGATTAATATAATATAACCATCTCTAAATAGGACAGATAACGTAAATTTTCCCTACTGAAATTATGCAAATGTCACCCAGTTGTATTTTGTTTAGCCAATCAAATTGTTCAGTTTTGAAATTGACCAATGAAAGCTCCCAACTCTAATTATGCAAATTATGAAAATGTGGCCCAGTTTTATTTTGTTCAGCCAATCAAATTGTCTAGTTTTTGAAATTGACCAATGAAATTGACGGAAGGTTTTATTTATCACTGATCAATATGAAAACAAAATATCAAATGTTTTTATAGTGAACAAAACGGACGAGTCATATGATAATTCGTGATATTGAACTTCTTCGACACTCGAGGTGTAAATTTCGATTATTCAGAATTATGGAATATTCATGAGAATTATATAATCAACAGCACCCCTGTGGAAAATTGTCTTCATTGCATGCTAAACAAGCGATCGAGATCAGGTTCGATTCATATATATTATCAACATAACATTTTCCTGTACAGGGACCAATTATTATTATTTATTGGTGTTTAAGGTCACATACTTATGCACAATGGCTAATCGTGACCGTGACAGTTTTACGGGTGGAGGAAGCCGGAGTACCCGGAGAGAACCACCGAGCAACGACGAGCAGCTGTCAGCTCTCCAACATCGTAACTCTGAACTCTGCACCGCAGCACAGGCAGGGTTAGATTGGTTGAAGACATGCGCACCATCGACGTGCAGTACGCCTCAGTACACAGCGTCATCGTGCCCCCAGGTAGGCAATCGGGGTGAAGTGTCTTGCCCAAGGACACAACGCGGTTGCCGCAGGTGGGATTCGAACCGAGGACCTCTCGGCTTGCAGCCTGCACCTCTACCAACTGAGCCACCGCGCCCCCGTACAGGGACCAAAATAAGCCGTGTCGCGTCGCTTTTTGCTAAACAAAACTTGCAAAAAGCTACACAATATTCAATTATGTATAGCATCTTGCGATACAAGATAATCAACTGCAGCCTATTAGGCTGCAGTTGATTATCTTGTATCGCAAAATGTAAATGAAAATTTGCGAATAAATTTGAAAACTAGTTCACTGATGCTTTACTTCTGATTGTGGAACATTCCAGGCATAACTCAGATTAACTCTCCATCAAGCATTATTAACAACTTCATATGTAAGATGAAGTCTATTGGTTAAAATTCTTCCTGTTTTTACAACATTTTGCATAAAATGTCCATTAAAAATAACTTCAAGCCCATCAAATTAAAAATCCCAACTTCCATTTTGAGAACTCTATTAAACAACCAAGACGCCATTTGAAAATATCCAAGTCCATGCAACCCTTCAAGGCAGTTCAGTTAAAAAACATAGTTAATGTTTCATGTGTTGCAGATCATTTGGAAATGTCCAGAAATGTATAGAAACTATTCTATCTACTTAAAAGAATTCAATACAAAACAGCATAACATAACTCTGGTATACAAAAACAGCTAGGTAATTTTTATAAAATGCTATTCATGTTTTGGAAATGTGTAGCATTTTGCAACGCAAAGTAAAAAAGTTATTTAGAGCACTGTTCCTGTAGCACATTTTTTTTTATTTAAAATGACTTGAGATTTTGCCAAAATAGAATTGATGTTTGCGTCATTGAGAAAATATTAGAGGGTCGTCGGCACCGCATTTTCAACAACATCGATGAATGCTCCGCCTTTTCAGAAGCATCAATAATAGAATGTCGATCGAGAAATGAAAAATTATACTCCACTACCTTGTAAAACCTGTTGTTCCTTGCTTTCTATTAGAGCAAAATCTCCACGAACCAGAAATGTTCTAATACTCCGATAAATGATGGCATTCTCCTCTCATCTCCATATCCATAGGTAAAATCTTATACTCCCCCGTGGTATCAGGTACCGTTTCTCACTTGAAGAAAATGGCCTACACGTTTTTTGTGTAGTAAAATTATACTTTTGGGATTGTTTCCTCTCTGTCTAAATTACCAAAATTGCTCTTCAGACCTCTGAAACCATACTGTCTATTCGTGAGTAGATTATTTGATTACAAAAACATACGACTGGAATATTGATCTTCATTTGCGTGGTTTTACACAGACACCTCGTCAAAGAAATTAGTGTGCAATTATTAGGATTGCTGTGATCGTTATTTGGCTTGACTATAGAATCCGGAAGTGGGAACTTTTCATTTACTATATATTATAATGTATGGTTAGTAATAATTGCAAAGATGGCTAAGAATTGTGCTTTTGCTTGAATAATTAACCCTTTCAACCCTCGTGGTATATTCCAAGTCAGTTCAATGACAGCAGTTGGAATAGTCCATATTCATTATTTTGGGGTACTCTAATTAATATTTTCAACGTGCAGCAATGATAATTTGAAAAATTAATTGTCTACCCCACACAATCATTTAGCTACCATCCTATCTAATGAAATCATGGCGTATCATGTTCCCGGGCCGGAAAAGCGGCTTGCGGATTCAATGGGTTAATAATAAATACAACACAGTGATTTCTTTTTTCAATCAGATCGCCACAGTCTAGTTGCGACATTTCACACCAGGAGCCAATACTATAAAAAAAACTTTTACAATTCGTCCCCCGAGTTCCAGTAGGCACGTACAGTACGTGGAGAGTGGATTGTAACTAAATCACCCGCGGAGTGGAGTTATCACCCAAACTATAACTTTCAAATTTTATACATATGGACAAAAAACACAAGCAATGTTTCAGCCAATGGACCTCCGGGTTTACCCCGGAGGTCCATTGGTTGAAACTTTGCCTGTGCTTGTTATGCTTTGCGGCAAATTTGCAATTATTGCTTGCTAATGAAATCATGGCGTATCATGTTCCCGGGCCGGAAAAGCGGTCTTGCGGATTCAGTGGGTTAATAATAAATACAACACAGTGATTTCTTTTTCAATCAGATCGCCACAGTCTAGTTGCGATATTTCACACCAGGAGCCAATACTATAAAAAACTTTTACAATTCGTCCCCCGAGTTCTAGTAGACACATACAGTACGTGGAGAGTGGATTGTAACTAAATCACCCGCGGAGTGGAGTTATCACCCAAACTATAACTTTCAAATTTTATACATATGGACAAAAAACACAAGCAATGTTTCAGCCAATGGACCTCCGGGTTTAACCATTGGTTGAAACTTTGCCTGTGCTTGTTATGCTTTGCGACAAATTCGCAATTATTGCTTGGTGGAATTTCCACTCTGCGGGTGATTTAGTGATAATGCACTCTCCACGTAGAGTAGAACACATTGGAACTCAAGGGATGAATTGTATTTCCTCGGATGGTGTTTTCTACCTTTAACATAACTGACTAAAATGAATCATTAGCATTTTAAAAGATATAGCAATTTGCCACATGTTTTTGAAAATGCTAATGGTTCATTTCAACCCATTTAAAGTCATAACTAGAAAATGCAAGTTTTATAGTATTGGCTCCAGGATGTCGAGATATACCTCTTAGACCTCTGAGCATTTTAAAGGTATTTTGCATCAGATCTAGTCGCTGCTGCTAAGAAAAGTCATCTAAATATCACTCAAGAAGGCATTGTAGAAAAAAATTCATTCAAATTACAAGGTGGACACTGGATTACATGGCTGACAACTTTGTCATTGTTAGAGATTTACAAGAAACTTAGCTCTCTTTAATTTTCTAAAGTTGTAAGTAACTTAAACACACAAGGTATGAGAATTTCAAATACAAATTGAAAGTTTCGAAATGTTAGTGAAGTTGTATTATCAATGTGCGCATAATTTTACAACATTCAGTTACTTCCTTGTTGAGTAGTATAAAAATACAAAATTGGTCTTTTACAATTTTTTTCCCAATCAGTTTGAACACATGCCTATGATTCTCTGTTCAAACCCATTTAAAAATAAGAAAACGGCGCTTTCTCCGTCGTTTGATGTTCTGTAACGTTTCTTTCTGTTCATTGTATCAACAGTGTGTGTATCGTGACATATAACAGTATAGGAGGTAAGATTTGCTGATTCCGTTCCATGGAAGAATAAAAAAGTTGCAAATTGCTGTCAATACACATTAAAGAGTCAAAGTGGGCAGTTATTTAGTTGCTTTTAATTGGCTTGCCATAAAAAGACATGTTTCCTTTTATTACTTTTAGTAAACGAAAACAACAGACAGCTCCTAGAGCTGTCTGTTGTTTTCGTTTATTAAAACTAACAAAAGGAAACTTCGCTCTATCTCTAGAATTGTATTTTCTTAACAATTACATGCTTCTTAATTGGACCATCCTCGCCCGTCAAATATTTTCAGGGGAGATAACTTAATTGAAATTATTGAAAGTCGATGTTTATGATGAGATCATTCAGGGATGAAAAAGCCCATATTATTATATTAGTCTGGCAACTAGGTACACCCCATATGCCCCCCTCCCCCCAGGACCGAACGAGACCGGTTGTTTCATGCACCTGGACATCTCGAGAGTAGATTTCCAGATGTTAACAAGAAATCTCCCTTGACGGATATGACGTAATCCAAGATGGCGCCCAAGAGGGTGGGTCAATTTCGCGACTTTACACCATCACTAATTTTTCTCGATTACGGAGAAACTATATGAGATAAGGAACGGCAATTAACTCATTCGTATTTCTGATATCATTCCCCGTATAATAATATGAATCAAGTAAGTGAAAATCCAAGATGGCCGCCAAAATATGCCTCAAAATAGACGGAAATCGAGTTTTTCGACACTTTTTTCGCAAAAAAACTTATACAATCATGATAAAAAATTAGAAACCTGTAAACTTTTAGATGTTAAATTGATCGCAAATTATTCTCCGATAATACCCAGCGTGAACAAGCACCATCGAAAACCGATGTGGAAAACAAGATGACCGCCAGTGCGACCACCCGTTTTCAGTTATCCCGCTTATGTAATGGTCAAGTTTACACTATCTCAAGTTGTACAATGGTTGCGGAAAAAATGTTTGATACAACGCACAGGAATCAACTGTGTAGTATTTTGGGCACTATTTCTGCGTATGATAAATCAATCAAGTAAGTCAATATCCAAGATGGCCGCCAGACAAATTCCTCGAAATAGAAGAAAATCGAGTTTTTTTACACTTTTTCGCAAAACACTTATAGAATCATGACATAAAATAAGAAACCTGTAAACTTTTAGATGTTAATTGATCGCAAATTATTCTACGATAATATCCATTGTGAGCATGCACCATCGAAAGCCGATGCGGAAAACAAGATGGCCGTCAGGGCGAGTGCCCGTTTCCAATTATCCCGCTTATGTAATGGACATCTAGTTCGGATTTCTTTGGAATCCTCGGTTTCTATCTGTTTTGTCGGCAAATGACCATATTCTGACTATATTAGCTGCCTACCTAATCTCAGCTGTCTCTGTCCCAGCCTCTGGCCTCAACCAAGTCTTGTAATCGCCAGTCAGATTGCTTCATTTCCCAAAATATGTGCATATCCATACAAAGTTATCTTCCCTGTGTACAGAAAGAAGTCCTATATGATTCCCAAGGCCAAGCGGCAATCGAGCAGGAACCGATATTGCTCGAATGACTCGAATCTTATCCAGCGAATAAGCTATCGAGTAGCGACTGGAACAGGCATTGCTCGAATGGCTCGAAAGTAATCGAGAAAATAAGACGTTATAAGTTATTCTGTTTGTTGACAGGGGACATGGTCTCACGTTCTCTGCCAGGAATTTATATTCAACCGAGGCGTCAGCCGAGGTTGAATATATGTTTCATGCAGGGAACGTGAGAGCATGTCCCCTGTCAACAAACGGAATAACGTATATGTCCCGTTCATACACAAGTAAAATCGAATTGGAAAAAAAATCTTTATTCAATGTTTACTTATACAATCAACGGGGCGAGATGCTCTCGATTCGTTTCAGTTTATGTTACAGTAAATTAATGAAGAGACCTTATAATCTAATCGGTGTCATAAATAATTACCCATGTTTACATAACTAAGCTTTTTGTACGTAATAACGGTATTGGTGTGTGTATTTTACTTCACTTAAATGTATTTGTCTCAGCTGATCTCAAGTGAAAAAAAGACATTGCGATGAGCCGTTGCTCATGGCAACGAGACGCTTTACTTGACAGTGGGCATAAGAATCGCTGACAGTAGACATATGCACGTGCCCGGCGACATAAAATAAAATCAACGAGGCATTGACCAATCACTTCAAGTTATTGCGGTTGGTATCAGGACATAGAGTAATTACTCGAATGAGTGACTCCTCTTCCGACTCTTGTCCTTATCTGGGTACTGGAGGATCACTATGACATGTTGATGTAACACTGAAGGATACCTTTGGAGGATACCTTTTGATGATACCGTTTAGAGGATACTTACCTGAAGATAGTTATAGCTCCTGGTACCTGGTCGGCTTATGTGTTTTATAGCTTTCAGACCACTACTGTTGACTTACCCACATTTACTATCACCTATCCTATCATTAGTTTCTACATCGGTCACTCAATACCACAGTCTTCTACCACCCTTGCAGCCTTGAACCATTACGTCTGACTTGTAGCACTTGCACACGCAGGTTCAATAAGATTGCTTCACCCCCCCCCCCCTCCACAAACACACACATGTACCATTTTATACAGAGTTTAAATCCCTCGTATATCATTTATAGATATAAACACGCTATGGAAGGAAATCTCTAAGTGGGATTCCAAACCGATTTCGTAAAGTGGGATCCCGTGGTAGAAGACTATAGTATTTGGGTGACTGCTGTAGAAGCTAATGATAAGACAGATGGTAAGTCAACAGTCGTGGTCTAAGAGCTATAAAAACCAAAGCCGATCAAGTACCTGGAACTATAACTATCTTCGGGTATCCTCAAAAGGTATCATCCAAAGGTATCCTCAAAGAGTACATCACCATGTCATAAGTATCCTCCAATACCGAGATGAGGATAAGAGACGTAAGAGGAGTCACTCGTTCGAGCAATTACTCGATGGCCTATTTGCTCGATGGGATTCTAGTCGATCGAGCAATCTGACATAGCTAACATGCCTGCGGTAGTGCTACAAGTCAGTAGTAATGAAACAAGGCTGGAAGAGGACTATATGATTGCGTGACTACAGTAGAAGCTAATCAAATAGGAGAGACGATGGCAATATTGGAGAAGTCAGCAGTAGCGGTCTAGGAGCTATGAAGGCCATGGGAGATTGGGGGGGGGGGGGGGCTGGCGGTCTAGATACAAGGAACTGAACAAACACTAGGAACAATAACTATCTTCAGATAGATATCTTCCGATAAGTATCCTCTAAAAGGTATCCTCAAAAGGTACCCTCAAATAGTACATCATCATGTCACAAGTATCCGCCAATACCGAGATGAGGATATAAGACTCGTAAGAGGAGTCATTCGTTCAAGCAATTACTCGATGGCTTATTTGCTCGATGGGATTCTAGACGTTCGAGGAATTTGAGATAGTTAGCTAGCGTGCAGTAGTGCTACAAGTCAGTAGTAATGGAACAAGGCTGGGAGAGGACTACAGGATTGGACGATTACGGTAGAAGCTAATCATAGGACAGACGGTGGCGAAATTGGACAAGTCAACAGTAACGGTCTTGGAGCTATGGAGGCCATGGTGAGGTCTAGATGCAGAGAATTGAACAGCCACTAGCAACCATAACTGTCTTCAGATAGATATCCTCCGATAAGTATCCTCTAAGAGGTATCCTCCAAAGTTATCCCCCAGCACTACATCACCATTTCACAGGTATCCTCCAATACCCAGATGAGGATAAGAGTCGTAAGAGGAGTCACTCGTTGGAGTAATTACTCTATGGCTTATCTGATCGATTAGATTCGAGCAATGCCTGTTCCACTCACTACTCGATAGCTTATTCGCTCGATAAGATTCGAGTCATTCGAGCAATATCTGGTATTGCTTGATTGCCGCCTGGCCTTGGAAATCATATAGGAGTTCGTTATGCACAGGGGAGATAACTCTGCATGGCTATGCACAGATTAAGGGAAATGAAGCAATCTGACTGGTGATTATAAGACTTGGTTGAGATCAGAGGATGGGGCAGTGACAGCTGAGACTAGATAGGAAGCTAATATAGTCAGAATAGGATCAGTTATAGACAAAACAGATAGAAACCGAGGATTCCAAAGGAATCCGAACTAGAAAAATAGGAAGTATCCATACCAGCAAACTACTCCAATTCGATCTAACTTACCCCCAGGAGACCTCTCGGTCCTACAGCACACAGTGCTACTATTATAAGCCCAAAATGGGGAAATCTGAACAAAATAGAGTCCGTTTTCTGTAATTTGGGGTGGCTTGGAGGGATTGTCGGGTTATTTGTGGTAATTAGATTTATTTATATTCAATCGAACACACCCTCCAAACATACCCCTGTCCTATTGTAGGGTTTTGGGTCACATAGCAACCACGTGCTGCCATTGAAACCAAGATTGCGGCCTCCAGTATAAAAATGGACGACTGAAACACGTGTCACCCTAACAACATGCGCTGCGTATGCGCACCAAGACCACGTATCACTATGGGGAGAACGTCACAAGATGGCCACTCACGCGGGCTACCAGGACAACCAAACATGACGTAACTGGGTTACTTGACATGACGTCACTTCTTAGATCCACCACTAAGTCCATCCGGTCGGGTGCATGATCTACTGCTGATTTTTTTTCAATTTCGAGGCATTTTTCGGGCGGTCATCTTGGATATTCACTTACTAAATTGGTTTTATCAAACGCAGAATAAGTATCCAACATACTATACAGTTGATTCCTGTGCCCTGTATCAAACATTTTTCTCCGCAACCATCATACAACTTGAGATAGTGTAAACGTGTCCATTACAAAAGCGGGATAATCGAAAACGGGTGGTCGCACTGGCGGCTATCTTGTTTTCCACATCGGCTTTCAATGGTGCATGCTCATGCTGGGTATTATCAGAGAATAATTTGCGATCATCTTAACATCTACAAGTTTACAGTTTTCTAATTTTTTATCATGACTGTATAAGTTTTTTGCGAATTTTGTTTTGAAAAACTCGATTTCTCTCTATTTTGAAGCATATTTTGGCGGCCATCTTGGATTTTCACTTACTTGATTGATATTATTATACGGAGAATGGTATCAGAAATACGAATGAGTTAATTCCCGTTCCTTGTCTCATACAGTTTTTTCGTAATCGAGAAAAATTAGTGATTGTGTAAAATCGCGAAATTGATCCACCCTCATGGGCGCCATCTTGGATTACGTCATATCCGGCCATGATAATTTCTTGTTAACATCTGAAAATCTACTCTCGAGATGTCCAGGTACCTTAAAAACCGGTCTCGTTCGGTCCTGGGGGGGGGGGGGGGGTCCCATAGGAGGTGTACCTAGCTGCCCGACTATATGTATTTCGGAGGCAAGAGAATATCCACCAGGAGCATACAAGGAGTTAAGAAGACAAACAAACAAGGTGTGTGAGATCCAATTTTCTCGTATTCCTTTTTTCGACAGGTGAGAGTCTATAGTGCATAGGCTCCGAACAATTACAGTTGCCAAATGTGAAAATTAAGGAAATTTACCCGACCAGATAAAAAAACGACTGTGGCTTACAAAATTATGTTGATGGTGGCAAAAAAATCAGTTTCGACATCAATAACTAGATGTGTAGTAAGTTGTTGATACCCTTCAGTATGATGTGGAGTGAATTCCCCTGTAGTGAATGGTTTAAAAACATCGTATACTTTGTGACAAAGGTGCGTCTAAAGCGATAAAATATTTAATTCGGCGGCGTGAAGTTGTCCGTGCTTTTATTATTGCACTGTGGTAATCTCAAGGGTATACTTGGAAACTAATTTGTATTTTTTATATTTGTATTATAATGAATATCTCTGAATATCTCTGCAGAGTACACTTAATAATTACGTTCCAAACCTTGCCATAGCATATCATTCTTGGCGTGTAGACATAGTGTTGCAGTAAACGTGGAACATGAATTTTATGATTTGTGTGTGAATAATGAGTCAACCTGACCTCCTGCAAAATTTCAAATTAAAGCATCAAACGGTCCCAGATTCGCTCTCAGGACATTAAATTTTCAATTTTTTCTCGGGGAAGGCACCCCCCCCCCCCCGAATCCCCACCAGTGGGGTATATACCCCTCCAATATTCACCTCCATCTCAGTCCTTCGGCCTTCGGATATGCCGTCGGCATATATCGACCTTGCACCCCTAATTTTGGCCCCTCAGTCATAGCTACGCCCCTAATTGTGAGGGGGAAAGAGAACGGATAAGTCAACCGGATCGCGACCCTTTCGGCAGTTAGCTCCCCCTAATTTCCGAAAGCTGTCAGTAAATTTAACACTGAGGGTATGAGTATTTCATTTAAAAATTGAAATTTCGGGATGCTAGCGAATTTGTACATGTATTATCGATGTGCACATCATTTCACAAACTTCAGGCATTTTCCCGAAAAGTAATAAAAGCTATCAGTTCGATCCCCGTCCGGGATGACCCGCGTTGTGTCCTTCGGCAAGGCACTTTATCCCGGTTCCCTACATGAGGGCACGATGACGCCGTGTACTAAGGCATACTGCACGTCGACGATGCGCTTGTCTTCAACCGCTGTAACCCTGCTTCAAAGGAGCTTGAACAAAGTTAGAATGTTGAGGAGCTGACAGTTGCTCGTCGATGCTGGGTGGTTCTCTCCGGGTACACCGGCTTCCTCCACCCGTAAAACTGTCACGGTCACGATTAGCCATTGTGCATAAGTATGTGACCTTAAAACCCAATAAATATTTAATAAATAATAAAAGCTGGTTCTTTTACAATGTCTTTCCCATTCAGTTTGAAGGTTTCACTATTATTCTCTCTTGAAACCCATTTAAAAATAAGAAAGCGACGCTTTCCTCACCCTTTGATCATTTTTCTGTTCATTTTATCAACAATGTGCGCATCGTGACATACAATAAAAACACCGTCATTTCCATTAATACAATAGTCTGGGGGGTGAGGTTTACAATTATTTTCCCGGGAAGAACAAAAAGCTTGTAATTTACTGTAAAACACTTTCTCGAGACAAAGAGCGAAGTGGACACTTAGTGCTGGTAGGTGAAATGCTGATAGATATTCTTAATGACGGATTAACTGTGAACTAGTTGCTTCTAATAAGCTTGCCATAAAGTGCCAAGTTTCCCTTTGTTACTTTTAATACACGAAAACAACAGACAGCTCTGAGAGCTGTCTGTTGTTTTCGTTTATTAAAGGTAACTAACGGATACTGAACTTTATTTTCTACGAATTCCATAGGTGTTTTCTCGACAATGCATTACTTCTTAATTGGTCCTTTCTCGCTCATCTAATAATTTCAAGGGAGATAACTGTATCGAAAGTCGATTTTCTTAACGATAAAGTCAGGAATGTTTTCAGAATGCGAATGTCATGAAAAATGCTGAAACCAACATGACAGATATTACTGTTCTGATTCATTTATTGGGGTTTAACGACACTTTCAACAGCCAGAGTCACCTCGTGTCGGACCGGTTGCCGCAGGTGGAATTCGAACCGAGGACCTCTCGACTGCAGGCTGTATCTCTACCTATTGAGCGCCCCCACTGTTCTGATTTTACAATGCATAATTGCTCAATCACGAAGCATACTTATAGTACGAATAATACGCTGAGAATCTGATTCATTGTCATTTGAACGACAATGTTTTTCATCATCCTCCAGTATTGATTTTGTTTATATGTCTTCAAGCGTTGACAGTTGAATTAGATTTAATATCTGTTCCTTTATAAGAAAAGAACAGCATTTGATTTGAGATGACAGATTTTAATTTGCTTTTCAGAATATTTTAATATACGTAATTTGACAACTCTAGCTGCGTTTCAGTAATAGTACTCCGTTCTCTGTAATGAACTGCAGGGGTGGCACCAAAGGGGAATCTACGGGGCTACCTCCGTCGGGAGGGTCAGATCCGTTCGGGAAATCCGCGAATTCCGTCGGGGAGATTATACAAACACCTAGGGCTGCACGGTATATCGCTAAACTGATATATACCGGTATTCAAACCAATGTCGATTGAATACCGGTGTAATTACAAAAATATCGGTTTATCGTCAGTATTTATTTACCCACAATTTAATTTTCAAGATGTCTTGAGTTTTAACTGTAGCCCCGAATGAATAATATTATCCCTTTACCCAGGGAATCGTCCGCATGTGCCCGCGTAATATACAAATTCAGTAGTTGAAAAAATAATTTTCAAAAATGTCAACAAAACTATATCATGTGACGCCTCGTTGGAACGCTGAGCTCGTTCCAATGAGGGGTCACATGATATTGTTTAGGAGAAATTTTTGGAAAAATCTGATAAACTATTATTTAAAATAATAAATTTTGATATGTCGTCTGCGTTGGGTGAAGGTGTTTCGAACCGCATCATCAAGGCATGCTGATTCGTTCCGACTGTGACGCCTCAAATCTGGACTGTGGTACTTAAGTTCCGATATCTGAACAGATTTCGATATACCGGTATCCCGCGGTATTTTTTGGAATACCGATACCGGTATTCAGTTTTGAATGGGGGCGCGGAGGCGTTGCGGTAACCGGTTCTCGTCAGATCACCGAAGTTAAGCAGCGTCGAGGCCGGTTGATCATTAGATGGGTGACCGCCTGAGCGATCAATTCGGACTCCCGTGTTGTGTCCTTGGGCAAGGCACTTAACCCCGATTGTCCACATGGGGGCATGATGACGCTGTGTACTCAGGAGTACTGCACGTCGACGGTACGCATGTCTTCAGCCACTCTAACCCTGCCTGCGCTGCAGTGCGGAGTTACGATGTTGGGGAGCTGGCAGCTGCCGTCGTTGCTCGGTGTTTTCTCCGGGTACTCCGGCTTCCTCCACCCGTAAAACTGTCACGGTCATGATTAGCCATTGTGCATAAGTATATGACCTTAACCCTTTACCTAACGTAACGGCCAAAACCGGTCAGCGCTATTCTCAAAAATCGCCAATTAATTTTCATTATTTTTTTTGTCTCAAAAACACAGGTTATGGCCCTTCGTTGGAACGAGCTCGTCCAGCTCGTTCCAATGAGGGGTCATAACCTATGTTTTTGAGACAAAAAATGAAAAAAATTAGCTATTCAAGAATTGTTTCTGCAAGTGCCGTCTGCTTTTCATGCTAGGTAAAGTGTTAAACACCAATGAATAAATAAATATCAGTTTTGAATATCGTGCTGCCCTACGAATACCACGAGTGTAGAGATAATACTCCAGAAGTCCCGGTAAACGTGAACAATAGGAATAACCCGTTTGGCAGATAATCACTGTTGGATCCGCAGAGTTAATAACATTGCGAGAGTTCTATTTTAGTCCGTACCAGAAACTTTCTACACAATCACTGGTCGATAAACATCCAGTCTCTGTTGTGAGTTCTATCGTATTTATTAAATTTGTGGATTGTGGATCTAGGGTATCAAAAAACAGGTGTCATGGAGAGTTGCCATGACTAAGACAAGAGTTTATCTTAGAGAGTTACAGCCTCTATAGACCATTTTTACATAGCGCCATCCTACATCCGGAACTCGATATGCCCCCTCGAAACCAGCCATTCAGATTTGTTACTAAAATGGCACCCACGTCTGCTGTACTGCACTGAACGCTGCATTGATATCGTTTCTTTCCACTTTATAAATATTTTTGTCATTGTTGTCGTTCTTTTGAAACAAAATTCGTTTGTGTGCTTGCCTGCCGTTCTTCTAATGAAACATTTTAGCTTTAAGGGGACGTCCAACCTAACTTTGGTCAAATTTCATGTAATTTTCTTTCAAGTCTAAAAACGGCCCAAAATGAATAACCCCAATATATTATATACCAAAATGCTTGGAATGAAACATAGAACGTGTGGAAACTGAAATTTACCATGGAACTGTTGCCATGTGTAAACAGCACCACCTGAAAGTCTGCTATGGCATAAGTAAGAGAACAAAATTTTTACAATAAAATACCTCAATATAAGATAACAGCTGTATTCTATAAACATTGAAGTACATACTCGAAGAAATCTTTTCCTAATTCATGAAGGTAATAAAGATTGAGACCAAATGTTATAAGTGGAGTGCTCACTGATTGAAGGCAGACATTTTCTTTTGTTTATGTTTTGATTTGAGGAGTTCAACAAAGGTCAACTTGAAGGACTCCACCAGAACAAGTATGGAAGGACAAAAGAGTGTCTCCCAATATAAAGATGTATGTGTCACTGTAGTGGTTTGGAAAGAAACTATGATATTCTCCTGTGTAGAATGCACTGCAAAGTCATACATTGTAGTTGAATAAATATATTTACAAACCCCTTGCACTGTAACCCCTTTTATCCCATGCATCAATTTGATAGTGATTAAATTGTTAAATTTGTCTGGTTTATCAATAAGTATAATAGCTCTGTTTACTCTTGGACACCAATACACTCATGATATCTGTTGGAGAAGAAATAAGGGTAACTGTAACCTGTCACTGCAATAAACCATCTAATGTACTTAAAAGTACATTGTTATTCAAAACACATCAAATCAACCTTACATAACCATTATTGCATGTACTTTCCCCAAGGAGGCTTATTGTCATATTGAGATCAGAAGGGCGCATCCAGAGGGTCTCACATATTTTGTTCAAGAAAGAAGTACACAAAGCAATCCCCAAAAGGTGACAAGTGAGCTCCATTTGACACAAACAATTTCCCAGGGAGGGGGGAGGGGGGGGGGGGCTCTCTTCCTTGTATGACTCTACCTCCGGCACTCAAGGCATATGCCTTTTTTCTCAAAGTTTAGCTCTTTTTTTTTTCTTTTTGAACATCCTGGCCACACATGTTCCAAACACTATCAGACAGGTAACCCTTCAAATAAGTGTGTGTATCTGCAAAAATCATGCTACATTGCAAAACATTCTTTTTAGACTTTTAGTTCTGGACCTTTCATGCTTCTTACTTCCAACTATAACACTTAATTTATCGATTAATGGGTGAATAGAAAAGTCCTGCCATAATCAACATTTTGAGTTCCATAAGCCTTCAAAACAGCTCCGTTAAAAGTGTCAAACATCTGATTGGTGGCTTTATACAGAATATTCATTAGGTTGTTGCTTGATAGGTAACAGGAACAAAATCTTCACCAGAAATATTTTATTGCAATACATTTGAGGGTATCGGCAGGCACTTTGCAACAAATTGTAACAAATCAACTAGTTATAAACAAAATTTTCTAACTCAAAAGAGTGAAAAGTACCACAACTCTGAAAAAATGTGGGAAGAAACACATGCTACAGCAGCTACACAGGCATTGTTTCCCCATGATGCTCGATCACAACACCAAATATCCTTCAAATTGGAGTAGCAATGGTTGAGATACAAGGGAGAATGTTGGTACATGTAATGATGAAGGGGTAAGACTAGTCTAAAACTGGTAAGAGTAAGAGGACAGAGGTCACTACTGCACGGCCCTAGATACACCTTTGATTTTCCCACTTCCAGGTCTGGGGCATAATAATCGCAACACACCCACCTTATCAATTCATAATTTCAGTAAAATAAAAGCAATTATCAATTTTAATTAATTTATAGATGATGGGAAATATTTGGCTTCTTTCGCCTTCTCGTACTATTAATTACCACAAACAATATTAGTTTGATGCCGACAAACGAAACTGAACGCATGTGGTCTGGTTAAAAAGTAACTCGGCATGGATAATGAAGAAATTGCGAATATTTCGTGTATTTCATTTGTTTAAAAGCCAGTTGCAGCTAATTTTGACCGTGGATTCGATAATTCGTTTCGGTTTTGACCACACGGTCACGCTGACAGCGGTTATGTTTATTGTGATATGCAAAGTGGGAGATAGTTTCCGGTGAAGAAGATTTGTCACATTTGTCAGTGTAAAACGATACCGAAAGACACTGATCGACGCTTGTGTTAGTATGGTTGGTTGCAAGAAGAAACTAAATTCTCAGCAGCGTCCAAGCGCACCTTATTTGAAAGCGCGAATGCATCATTTTCAACCCATCTTCAATCGGTCCTTTGCAGACATCAAACACAGCCGCGACATATTCCATGGTTACTAGGACGTAAATAACTTCACAACATCGGGGGACATCAACACGCTCAATATAGTTCCAGGTCACTTGGAATACACTTCGTGAAAAAGTGATTTCTGAAGCATTCTGCTTACTTTGTTATGAATATTGCCTTATTTTATGTGTATCGTCCCGATTTTATACACTCGGTTATTTTTTTACAAGTGATTCATGTTGTCTTTCTAGTGCGCAATAATTCAGATTTTTTGTCAACAACAAAGTTCAGACGGCCTGTAAACACGAGATGGAATTTCGAACCATATTTTGCAGTTATGACATTAACAGCTCAAGTATTGGCTGTCACCTGTTTGCAAATCCGCTCATACATTGTCTCGAACAATAATAATAACTCTTTGGCCATCCGCTGATTTGTCGCGGTCCTCATAAGAGAAGGCCACCATTCCCCCTGCACCCCACCCCCTCTTCCCCTCCTCTCCTCCCAGCATTCAGATATAAACTGCTTAATAGTGTCCCTCACTTCCTCTTTTTCAATTTCTTCAATAAGCATTCCTACCCTCTCCCTCGTGTCCCCCAAACAAATAAAGGGCGTGATCACGTCCTTGCATTCTTACGATTGCCCAAATTGAGTATTTCTGCAAGAACCACATCGTAATCACATGACCGGAATAAACGTCATTGAAACATGGCCGCATCCGGAATATCCAAAATTTATGTTGGTGTTATTACATTCAAACATCAAAACCCACCAGAGTGTGTGTCAAAAAAATGCTTTCTCCGAGTCTGTTGTGTGTTATCATTATATTGAGGACAAGGATTTTGAATTACGGATTATTTTGTGGTTTTACCGGTTCGTTACTTATGCCATTGGCAAATTAATCTTCTTCAAAATCATAAAATTCACTTTTGTTCCTGAAAAAAATTATATGTACCTTTTATATGTACTTTACTCATTATTTTGATATATGATTTGCCTTTCCGTACTTCTCTTATCTGTTTCTGAGGCATTGGGAAAAATGTCAAACAATTGACCAAAGTTACGTTGGACGACCCCTTAAAGAAGCCAAAGGCACATTGTATTTGCGAGTTGTGATGAACGTCGGAACGCACCTGAATGATTGTAACATGAAAATGATAAGTATAGAAATTACCACGCAAATTACACAAATTTCTAACACCCAACCATTGTTCTCTTGGGGGATGAGAACAAACGCAGATTAGGGAAATTGACAAAAGTTTAATTGATAAAACGGAGACGAAAAATGAAGCTTTCAATATCCACCAGCAGCTCAGAACACGTGTGTTCAATGTTCATAAATAAAGCCGGTTTGTGGGGGCAAATTGAGTCCCGGGTGTAAGATGGCGCTATGTAAAATGGTCTATTGGGGAAACTACTCTTTAATTCCTCTTGTATTCGGCCTGGAAGAAAAGAGTTTTTGATAGGTAACTGGTGTGGCTGAGACGTTTTGAGAATACACAAGACTAAAAAGAGGTTACACCCGAATCAACTTATGTCCTTTTTGATTTAGTCTGGTGGCTTAAATACTTACAAAAACTTGATGGTGTTTCAATGATGGCTATGGACGAACGGTCACAACCTGGTGGGTATTTAGACACAGACGAATGTTTAACAGATTTGGATGTATTATGCTCCCTTTGTGAAGAATATTTTTATTCCATTTGTCCAGGTGCAATACTGGAAAGGGTTCCACATATTAATGCCCTGCAATTATTATCAGCTTTACTGGAAATGAAAATTTTGATAAAATTAAATAATCAGAATTTTGTTACAGTTTATTCCTTTGTACCCTGATGGTATATTCCTTGCCTGTTCAGGTCCATCAACTGATGGAGTCTATATCCGTTACCTGGGGGAAGACCAGTCTATATTTCCAACGTGCAGCCTTAGGGCTGCACGTTGGAAATCTAGATCGGTCTACCACACAAATTCACTGAGTAACTGTCGACTTTATGAACTCAGGTCGTATCAGCATCCTGGACAGGAAAAGCGGCCTTTCGGGTTCAAAGGGTTAAATTCAGGAGCAACAGGGGATTCTTCTACACAAATGTGTCCTAGGAAAATTTGTTATTTTTCAGCAGTTTGGGAATTTTGGGTTAGGGCAGTACTTCGTCCAGGATCAGAAATAGAACGGTTGACTTTTATCAAGGTGGCATTGGAATGAAGGTTTCAAACACAGGTTTGGGGACCTGAACATTGGTAGGAATTGTAAATGGCTTGAAATTGAGAAATAACGTTTCGATTTTTCTAGTCACTGCAAGTTGTTTACCTTATTTTCACAGAATCAAAATTATAGTCAGTATATACTGAACAACAACATTCAATGATGTCAGCCTACGCCATTGTGACTTACTGTAACGTTAATCTTTACCCAGCGCAACTGCAAAAAACTGCCAGCGCTATTCGCTAAAATCACCATTCAATTTTCATTAATTTTTCACTTTTGTCTCAAAAACATAGGTTATGACCCATCATTGGAACGAGCGGAACGTCGTAATCTATATTTCTGACGCAGAAAATGAAAAGGTAGTTATTTGTGTAAGATAAATGGTTAAAACACAGTGGAGTTTTATACTACTTTATTTTCAATTATTACCACTTTAGCGGGCGTTCTCTAGTACATTAACATAGTTTAACAGGGCATTACAAGAACGTAACACTCAACTTCAAAAAGTGACTTGACGTGTCGGACCGTAAATGAGTAAAACTCTCATTAACAGCCCGACACGTCACGTGATTTTTGTTCCTTGCTGTCGTCCGCTCGGAAATGGAAATAGCGCCAACTTGTAAACAAGGTGATTTTATTTAAATTATTAAATATGTAAAATGTCCAGTAAATTTAACCCCATAAGAACAAACAGCTGTATATATGTAAGTAAGTCTGTATACATTTTAATCCTTTATTCTTGACTTAAAAGCTGTTAACATCGGGTCGGTTTTTAATTTTCTAACTTCGTTGCAATTGAAAGCGTACCGGTGCTGATCATGTAATAACCAGTTTTTTGACAACAGACGATATTATCATCTCGTCCCCGGAGTTACAATGTGTTCTATGTGCCATTAGGCTGCCAGTAGACACATAGAACACATTGGAACTCGTGGGACGATCTGTCAAAATTGAAAACTATAAAAATGTCATGTAAGATACAGAATCAAAACTTTCTCAGACTCCCAGTGGTAATAATAGTAATAACATGACTTTGTCGATCCTTGTGATTTATTAACGCTCCAACAGGTGTGAATAACAGCCCTTTAGCTTATTAACGGCCCTCGACTACGTCTCGGGCCTTTTATAAGTTGTCGGGCTGTTATTCACATCTGTTGGGCCGTTAATAAACCACAATGCTCTCCAAAGTCATGTTATTGTTATATTCAGCATCTGGGAGTCTGGTGCCTCAGTGGTAAACGTATTGGTCTTCAAACCGAAAGGTCCACAGTTCGATCCCCGTCAGGGTTATCTGCATGGTATCCTTGGGCGGGGTACTTAAACCCGATTGTCCACGTGAGGCCACTGTGGCGCTGTGTACTAAGGCGTTATGCACGTCGATGATGCACTTGTCTTCAACCAATGCTAACCCCGCTTGTGTGCAGCTAGTACGTTGGGGAGTCTGACAGTTGCTCGCCGCTGCACGGTGGTTGTCACCGGTACTTCGGCTTCCTCCACCCGTAAAACTGTCCGACACAAGGTGACCCTGGCTGACGAAAGTGTCGTGAAACACCCAGATTTAAATAAATTTGCCAGCTTCTTTCAAAAAGATATGCTTATATGCTTAGTTTTTAAGTCGCACATTCAAATCCTCAGACACAATTTGAAATTATATAAATGGAGTTCATTTGCTTCATCTATTTAATAACAGCCCGATAGAGATTGGGGATTGCTTTATACTTTAATCGACCATGTGAGGCTATTTAAGGAAGAACCTTCATAGCAAGAGGAAGGCTTTGCCAATTACTCCGAATTTGTTGATTCAAATGTCTCGTTTTATGGATTTCAGTTGTCCATTAGCTGTCACATTCTGGTGTTTATTCCTACTTGCTTTCGCTCTAATGAGTCGCAAATCTTATTTGGTACCAACCTATTCCAAGGCATATGACGTTGAAAGGCAACTCTTACAAAAAGAAGTATTTTTGGAGGATAATGTCAGTTAAGTGGTCACAGTATTTGTCTTTGTGGAGAGGTTACTACAAATTTCCTCAGCATCCATTCCGCACTCAGTTTTGTGTCCAGTATCAGCTTATATTAAAATGATTGATCTTGCCTTGGTGTAGACAATTTCCCCTCTAAGTATTATAATAGTAAAAACTGCAGTGCAGCTGCAGTTAAAACTAGAAGTCCTGTCACGAACTGTGTGCTTATCTATAAGCTTAATTGCGCGTAGGAATTGCGCTCAATTGCCATATCGAATGGCATCCAGAGCACGGCAGGTTCTCATGGTTTTATTCATAGCAAACACAGACAATGTTTCTGCCAATGGGCCTCCGGGTTACCCGGAGGTCCATTGGCTGAAACATTGCTTGTGCACAGGCCATATGTACAGAATTTGATAGCCTTACTATGGTCATAACGCGTCCATTAACGCGCAGATCAATGTGCCATTTCATGACAGAACTTCTAGTTTTAACTGTGTTTATTCTTAGTTTCAACATAAATTGATTTATTTAATAAGCTAACTTGGGTAAATTCTTACAATTATTCTTCTCATAGTTTTAGAAGAGGTCTAGCTACCAATGCTTTTGAATCCCGAGTTCCAAGTGTACTATTTCAGCTTCATGGTGATTGGCGTAGTGATGCTGATGGGGAATATTTAGAGGTTTTTTCTGCAAGACAATCTAAGAGTTTGACAACAAAATGGGAATTATATTTTGCTTTTGTTACCCTTGTTTCAATTTACTTTTAGTTTCAGATTCAAGAAAACTGGTTGTAATTTCTGAGTCTATTGCTGAATTCACGTAGATTGGAAATATGGATATCATGGCATACAGAGGAGGTGGTTTCAGTGACATTACTGATCAGTTGCGTGATGAACTGTTCAAAATGTTCATTGATCATACACCAAACATACAGGTGGATAATAACAGATAATATTATATCTCACGTGACTTCCTTGCATTCTGATTGACTGAAAGATGATACCCTATTTCGTGTAGTTTGCATCCACAGAACTGACCAGGCACTATACCCAGGCACTACACGTTTTCTATTTTTAGCACACTACTATATCAGTTTTCTTTTCATACTGGGCGAATAAAACTGATCAGGCTAAATTTAAAAATCGATTCACAGAGGCACAACATCCAGAAAACGACCCGGAAAGAAATCTTTGTGGAAAAATTGTATCGCTTTTCCATTGTTGAAGTCACATTTTTCGAGGCGTTCATTTTATTCCTTGAGAAGACGATCCATATCTCGTTTCGAAGAGAATGATCCATACCTGGGTCCAACTTTCATGAGAACGCGTCCGGATATGAAAAATCGATTATTTCGCTATTTAATTGTATGTTTTGGGCAGTAAACGAATAAATAATGGTATTCAATTGAACCTTCGGAGTTTGTATCCCGTGCTGACCCATTCGCTTATGTACATGTGTGACAAATGTGTGGAAATTATCAAACTGCGTAGTCAAATTTCGAAAATTTTAGTTTTCATTCGCGAGTTGCGCGATTCTAGAATACACAGTTCCGTTTGGAGGAAATGTTTTGTTTACCCTTGCCGACCGATTCAAAATCTGTCTTCTGCTCATATCAATAATCCAAGTTAGTCGTGTTTTGGAAGAAGAAAATGTTTTTTTAAAAACTACATGGTATTTTTTCTATATAACGCTGGTTGGTAGGGCTGCTACCTTGGTAATAGATTAACAGATCGGACAGATGTTTTTCTTGATGGGTGTTCGATATAATATAAGGGATTAGTGCATGTCTTGTCGTTGACTACGCCCATATAATGCCCAGTGAGGTGGTGTAGTTCCCTCCGCTTCGCGGCGGGAACTACACCACCTCACTGGGCACTATATGGACGTAGTCAACTCCAAGCCATGCACTATTCCTTAAATATGACAGTCTTCCAACACATTATGAGGAACAGCGTCCCAGAACTGTGCATTCCGATCTGTAATATAATCCGGCACTTATTCATATTACGGGAATCTGAAGTCCCGCAGTGATTTATGATTTATGGTAATCACAGCGATGCCTTCTTTATGTATGACTGTATGATTATGTACCTTGTCATGGGTGTATCCGTCGTTGCTTCATTGTCCAAATTATTATTTCATTCATTTCGTTTTATATTGTTTCATTATATTGTTTCATTATATTACCATAATAATGCGGTTGTAAAATTGGCAATCTGCCTCAAGTAGGTGTTTATTGCTTCAATAGGGGGCGCGGTGGCTCAGTTGGTAGAGGTGCAGGCTGCAAGCCGAGAGGTCCTCGGTTCGAATCCCACCCGCGGCAACCGCGTTGTGTCCTTGGGCAAGACACTTCACCCCGATTGCCTACGTGGGGGCACGATGACGCTGTGTACTGAGGCGTACTGCACGTCGATGGTGCGCATGTCTTCAACCAATCTAACTCTGCCTGTGCTGCGGTGCAGAGTTCAGAGTTACGATGTTGGAGAGCTGCTCGTCGTTGCTCGGTGGTTCTCTCCGGGTACTCCGGCTTCCTCCACCCGTAAAACTGTCACGGTCACGATTAGTCATTGTGCATAAGTATGTGACCTTAAACACGAATGAATAAATAAATAAACTGCTTCAATAAATTATATTCTATTCTTGTGAAAGAAAAGAACAAGTTACTATCTTATGATATTATTTTAGTGAACAGGAGAACAAATGACATATTTAACTTTTCAACAGCTGAAATCAGTGTTCCTGTGCTAATTTAATTTCCGTAATTAACCCATTGCACACGGGTAGTATATTCCTTTTCAGTTCAATGGCAGCATTTGGAAGAGTCCATATTCATGATTTGGGGGTAGACCAATTCTTATTTCCATCCTACTTAATGAAATAAGGGTGTGCCATGTTCCTGAAGGGGAAAAGAGATCTCGGTTTCAAAGGGTTAAATTCCGTCTTCTTGTTCTATTGGAATGTCTGCAATTCTGTCGAGACCACTAGATTTTCAAATTTCTCAGACGAAAATTCAAGCAATTAATTCATATTTACAGTCTCTTTGTTTCTGACAAAGACTTGTATTTCTGCAATCATGTAGATAATTTGTTTTGCGGGCAAGCCAGGAAAGGAATTGTTTGTTGTCGGGGAATTGTGGGGGGGGGGGGGGGGGGGGGGGGGGGATTTGCATCTTAACGATAAAAATACCAAACAGTTAGGATTATATGTTCAAAGGCGATTTGCAAATTTCAAGTATTGCATTAATCTGTGTGTATAATTTGCATTTATGCATGCTTTCAGATGAAGGTTGTGAGATGACAGAATCCCACCTGCGGCAACCGCGCTGTGTCCCTGGGCAAGACACGTCACATCCATTGCCCACTTGGGGGCACGGGTGTGTTGTGTACTAAGGCGAACTGCATTCAGATGGTGCATCTGTCTTCAACCAATGCCAACCCTGATTGTGCGGAGTTGGTATGTTGGGGAGCTGACAGTTGCTCGCTGTTGCTCGGTGGTTCTCTCCGGGTACTCCGGCTTCCTCCACCCGTAAAACTGTCATGGTCATGATTAGCTATAGTGCAGAAATATGTGACCTTAAACACCAATAAAATAAATACATATGGGTTGACAGAATGTTTTTTACAGTTAGTCTTCCTGTTTGGTGAGTTTGACTTGTCAACTGAGATAATTTTTTCATTGTGATTTACTACAATGTAATTAGATCTTGAATGATATTTTTTTTTTTATTCAAGCTAACATAATTAAACCTTTTTTCTGTTCATGCATTTTCAGGCAAAATGATTATAGGGCTGTGCGATATTCAAAACTGAATACCGGTATCGGTATTCGAAAAAATACCGCGGTGTACCGGTATATCGAAAAGTGTTAAAATAAATGAACATAAGTACCACAATCAAGGCTTGAGGCATCACAGTCGGAACGAATTAATATGCCTTGATGACGCGGTTCGAAAAATCTTTACCCAAGGCAGACGATATCAAAATTTATTACTTTATAAAAAAGTTAATCAGATTTTCCAAAAATATTTCTACAAAACAATATCATGTGACCCCTCACTGGAACGAGCTCAACGAGCTCGTTCCAATGAGGGGTCACATGATATAGTTTTGTTGAAATTTTTGAAAATTATTTTTTCAACTGATGAAATTGTATATTACGTGAGCACATGCAGACGTTACCTTGGGTAAAGGGATAATATTATTAATTCGGGGCTACAGTTAAAAAACTCAAGACATCTTGAAAATTAAATTGTGGGTAAATAAATAATGACGATAAACCGATATTTTTGTAATTACACCGGTATTTAATCGATATTGGTTTGAATACCGGTATATATCGGTTTATCGATATATCGTGCAGCCCAAAATAAATGGCTAAAACATTTCTTTATTTTCTGTTCATATCACAGTGAACCGAAAACAACGCACTTAGGCCCGCCCTAAACCACGCCTCCAATGTTTGTCTTAAACATTACGTTGCACTGAATGAATAGAAAAGAACCTCTACACGCTCATATTGTTTCAACATGAAAAGTGATTAATATTTATCTCATCATATTAAAAAGACTTTTAACCTAAACTTTAATAAACAATGAATTCCTTGTTCAATTTTTTTATAAGCAATAGGTGATCGTCTGCGTTCATCGTTTTACCCAACTCAACGTAAACAATGACAGGTCATAATAATCCACAAACGAAACTCACGCGAACAAAACTTTCCAATTTCCAAATAGCCTGAACGGACTCTTTCTGAGACAAAGTCCAACCAACTTCATGTCATCTGGGTTTATATCGAACTCCATATTTACAAAATGTGCTTTCGGTTTCACAAGAAATTATTAAAATCAGAATTAAATTTAACCCAGTGTTGCTTTGAATGACAGCACCCTCCCGTCAAGTGGAAAAGGCGATTGAAGTTTTGTGTGGGCGTGGCCTATGACGTTCCTTTTAACTTACGCAATTCATTGGTCAATAAAATTGTTAATAACACAAGAAAATATTTCAGCGAAATGTATCGTTATTTCAAACAGAATTTAAAAAACTATGCTTTTTTATTCAGTTATCACTAAGAAGCATGATGCGACATGCTTTTTATTTTTAACTCCTCAAAGTGGGGAGTGCTTAACTTTATTGCCCCTCACGTTTAATTACATGTATAAGGAATGATCGTTTGTTTCTGTTTCATAACTCAAGAAATAGACAGAAACAAACGATCATTCCTTATTTTAATCCTGTTTTCAGTAGTTATTTTATCCCTTCCAGGGTGGTGCTGTAATTTCTTTTTGGAAGCATATTGGAATATCTGGTCGTTTTATTGTTTGTTGTGCGGCCTTTGGCTTGGGTAGCTTTCGATGCTCGCGTCCTCGATTTTAATTAAAGCATGTAATTGGTTGTCCAAGGAAATATTTGAGATGTTATTTGTGAGGCGCGATTTTTTGTTTGATTGCTGAAAAAAGTTGTTTGGATATCAGTTTGTGTTGTTACTTGCGTGGATTTACACGTCATGCCTGTCATATTTGCATGATGAATTTGTTTGTATGCTTTTACAATTGTATTTTCAAAAATTGTATTTTCTAGTTACGACTTTAAATGGCTTGAAATGAACCATAAGCATTTCCAAAGATGTGGCAATTTGCCAGTTGGCAAATTGCCATATCTTTTAAAATGCTAATGATTCGTTATAGTGGGTTATATTATAAAACAGAAAATACAATTCTAGAAAATACAATTGTAAACGTTTTATAGTATTGGTCCCTGCATAAAATTATTCTAAGTATTAAATTACCAATTCTACAAATTAACAGTGATACTATATTATGTACAAATTCGAATTTGTGTGTGCTTTAACTGGAGGAATTGTATTATTTATTGCTCCACTGCAAAGCATACTTATTGCCCAAATTAATCAGCTGAGCATTTGATTCATGTCACCCGAACAACAATATTTCCCATCATGCTTCATTATTGATTTCTTTATGCGTCCCCAAGCGTTTGCAGCTGAATTTGATTTGATATCTATTCGTTTGCATTTTCACCTTTAAAACACATCCTCCCATATCGAGGATGGATAGTACATTAAGCGTGCTTCATAAATCTTAATTTAAAGCGTGTAATTGGTCGTCCATATAGGTTATTACCACCACGTGGGTTTCCGAGATGGTGAAGTCTGCTCCTTGTCTCTGGGCATGTATCAACGAATCCGTTAGGACGAGTCGATAGATGCCCAGAGGAGATGTCGAGACTTCAACACACCAGTTCGGAAGCTCACATGTTGGTAATAACCAATTTATCTCACATTATCCATCCTTTCTTGACTTGTTCGCATAATGAAAAGATTGGGTACAGTATTTAACGCCGTAAGTTTTGGCAATCATTCATCGCCTGTGAATTGATTTTTTGTATGAGTGAAGACATAACCTATGTTTTTGAGACAAAAAATGAAAAACAAATGAAAATTGATTGACGATTTTTGTGAATAGCGCTGGCCGGTTTTGGCCGTTACTTTGGGTAAAGGGTTAACACGACAGACCATATTCGGGGTGTAGGCAGTAAGCAGTGATAGGAGGCCGTGTCCCTATTTTTGAAGTAGCTCTTGTCTTATAAAGAAAGCTGGTTCTGGTCAGATAGACAGGAGATTCCAAACAATAAGAAGGAATTAAAATGATTTCTAGGGATGAACTGAACAGAGGGTGCTTGTGTATGCCTTGTAATCCACATGCTTGAATAAAAAAAGAAAATTGGATGCAGGAGCTATGAATACAATTCCTAATTTAGAATTTCTGTGGAAATGTTTCACAAAATATTTATAAATGGTAGTGGCTGTTGTATGATAACTCCTATAGGCTTCCATCTACTACTTAACACGTTCAACAGTTACTGGATGTTGCTTGGTGGTTCTTTCCGGGTACTCCGACTTCTTTCTCCCGGATGTCCGACACGATATGGCTCTGGCTGTTGAAAGGGTTGTTAAACTCAAATAAATAAAATAATAAACAAATAAATAGATAATAAATAAATAAATAATAAATACTGCTTAATACTTTTCTGGGTACTGAAGAACGTGAAGGGCAAAACGTATCGGTAAAAAGTTATAGAGCCTTCCGGAAAACACTAAAGGTTTCAGGGATATGCCCTCCCCCCACCCCGTCTCACTCCTTATTTGATGAAAATTGCCTTTATGAAAATAATCCCCCACATATACAGTTAAAACTAGAAGTCATGCACTATCTACAGTTACAACTAGAAGTCCTGTCATGAAATGCGCACAAATAGCACGTCGATCTGCGCGTTAATCTACGCGTTGTGGCCATAGTAAAGCTATCAAATTCTGTACATATGGCCTGTGCTCAAGCAATGTTTCCGCCAATGGACCTCCGGGTAACCCGGAGGTCCATTGGCAGAAACATTGCCTGTGTTTGCTATGAGTAACCGGGAGAACATGTCATGCTTTGGATGCCATTCGATATTGCAATTGCGCGCAATTCCTACGCACAATTAAGCCTAGATAAGCGCGCAGTTCGTGACATGACTTCTAGTTTTAACTGTATGCGCTTATCTTAATATAATTTCGCATAGGAATTGCGCGAAATGTCCCCGTCGAATAGCATCCAAAGCACGACAGATTCTCTTGGTTACCGATAGCAAGCAACAGCAATGTTAAACCCGAAAGTCCATTGGCTGAAACATTGCTTGAGCGTATGGTATATGTACACAATTTTATAGCCTTACTGTCGTCATTGTACGCAGATCAACGCACAGAGTGGCATGTTATTTGCGGGCAATTCATGGCTGAGCATCTTGTTTTAACTGTAAGGCCCCTGTAGCAACCAAAAAAAATGTAATATCAACCATGAATGTAGTAAACATTAACCAGTAGTGAAATCCTTAACCAGTATTGTAATACAAACCAATCACTGCAGTATAATAACCAGTAATGTATTCCCTAAAGAACATCTTAACGTGATAGTTCAAAAACTGATTTCATTTTCTTTTTGCACGCTAGTAGGCAGATCTGGAGCTCTGTTAATTTTGGCGAATCGGGAATTTGCGTCATACTGGGTTAAAATTCAGTTTGGGAATCCCAATGTTAGGCTCTTCCAAAAGTATTTCTTAATAACGTATTACAAAGCTGTCTCATTCGCCCACCTCAAAAGCTCTAGAAGGTACATTTTAAACTAGTATGTTCACCTTGCAGCGGTTATAATAAAGTATAATAGTACCGAGAACGTGCCCACGCACTCATTAATGAACTGTCTAGAAAAGAAACCCTTGTGCTATCTCACCAACCTTAAAAAGTTCAAGGAATGAAAAAATAAATTGTCGATAAATTGGAATTAGAAGTGGAGTTATCATACTTCGTTTTTTGCGTATTGATATTTTCTGCTGCCATACGTTTTCAAATGTCACCAGTAAATTATCGATAACTCTTCGATCAGCAATCAAAGAATTTAGATAGAAACCACAGCTCATAGTAAGTGGTTACCGGAAATATAATCTGCAATCAAAGACTCAATCTGAGTTAATCAAACCATTTTAGACGCACGAGATTTCCTCTTCGCTTGTTCGGATAATTTTCAATGCAGCGTTGGGGAATTAGAGGCAAAGGAACACCACTTTCAACAAAGCAGTGTGCTGAACACTGTATTTTGCGATTGTTTTCTATCATGTCGATCGGCTTGTTCACGCAGTACTTTAGGAGTGTGAAACTCTGAAGCACCTGTTGAATGAGTGCACAGCCCTGACAACATCAATCATCTGAGAAACCTCGAGAGCAAGTTTAACCCTTCTAAACAAAGTAGTCGACCCGCGTAATCAAGAATGATCCATTCCAATTTTTCACTGCTTTAATTGTTTACTTCTAAAACATAGCTTAAGACTCATCTTTGAACGAGCTGACTGAACTCGCACAATAATACGTTGGAGTTGGAATAAGGTATGGCCAAAAATGAAATGATATGCAGGGACGTGGCAACAGGAGGGGATGGGGTGACCCCCCCCCCCCCCTAATCATGGCCAAAATTTCCTATCGTTGGAAATTCGGAGCGCAAGTCATGAGTAGTTGGAAATTCCATCTATCTGGATTTTAGAGCTTCTTTGGAGATGCTGATGTCTCCTTTACTTCCCAAAATCCCAACTCGGTTTCAAATCGGAAAAAATTCTAACTGTTACTATTTACAACTACATTGTACGCAATATCGAGCTTCATAAGTATGTATGATGTCAATCGGTACGAGATTTCTATAGTACGTTTACTTATCGTCATTAAAAAAATCCTCGAAATGCACTTCAAGAAAATCACATCGTGTAAAATCGTTATCCTGAGTTAATTCCATCATTCACAGTTACAAAATGATGAAACATCGAAAATTGATCATTCCTGCATAAGATAGGATTTAATGTTAGGACAGTGTGAATTGCTCTAAGTTCTCAGCTTGAGCATTTGTTTAGCACATATTCAATTCCCAGAATAATACCAAATAATAATAACCTGATAATTCTATCATAAATGTGTTGGCATTTGCATGCCCTCTTTCATGGCTTCATTTTCAAACATTTTCTCTATAGTGAATTTCCCTTCCCGGTCCCTCCCCCTAGTTGAAAATTCACTACCCTACACCCCCACCCCTTCCCCCAATCGAAAACCTCTAGCGACGTCCCTGATGACATGTTCATTTGATAAGATGTTGTTAGTGGTATTTCATACTCCACGTACTGAAAATTGAGCTTTCGATGCAGGAACGTCATTAGTGTAAACAGTATTTATTGAGACAGATGAATATTATATTACATTCATATAAAAATAAACAATATTATATTACATTCACATAAAAAATAAACACATAAAGAAAACACACAATAACACCAATAATACAAGATACACAGAACAAAACACAACAGTTGGCAAGTTAGAAACAGAATATATTAGGGATTCGACGGAAAGATTTAAGCTTATGTGTGTCGTCTCTAGGGCTGAAACGGTTGGTTCAATTTCACAACCGACTAACCGCGAGCTTTAACGGGATAATATCCGGTTATCCGTAGCCATTATTCCACCGAATCTGAAATCAAAACTATAGGAATTGGAAAGCAGTATTCCCAGAAACTATTCCGAGTGTGTATACAAACGAACGTTGTCGAGTACTCGACAACGTTCGTTTGTATAATACTACGGAATAGTTTCTGCGGTTACTGAGTACTCACGGAAATTGCCGATCATTAACGAAGTCTTGAACGCCAAGGTCTATTATTTCTCAATATATACAGCTCTGCGTCGAGGTGTAATCTATCCCAAAGGAGAAGCGGCAGATTTACTACGTTTTAACCGTGGAATGACGATCACTATCGATATTTCGGTTAACTGGTTGACGTTTTTTCAAATCGGTTAGGTAGGTAACCGGGTTCAAACCGGTTATTCGGTTAACCATTTCAGTACAAGTCGTCTCCCTAGCTCGAAATAAATTTACGCTAAATGATTTCTGTTAGTAGATGAACTCATATAACACCACCCAAGGACCTCGGCCTCAACTGTCAACCTGATAGAATCAATTAGGGTCACGGCACCAGCAATCGCCCCTCCCAATCACCGAATCAAACATTCAAAGTTGACCAATGATGTATAGTCCTTAGGCGACTATATTTTTGAATGTTTAAACTCAGTAAGCAAATATATAGCGGAGAAAATTGAAGAAAAGAAGATCAGAACAAAGTAGAGATAACGGGGAGGTAAGACAAAGGTGGGTAAGCCAGTCTGAACACTAGTTTCAGTACCTTGAAAACAAATTTTGTGGAAGCAGCTTTCATACGCAATATTGGGACGTTATGGCTTGGACCGAATGTTTTGTCTGCAATTGTTCAACACTTTGAACCCGAAATGCCGCTTTCCCGGTACAGGATAGTGATATGATCTAAATTCATAAAGTAGATATTTGCTTAGCGATTTGTTGGGAAGACCAAACTTTTCAACGTGCAGCCCCAAGGCTGAAATTAAAAACAAGAGGCCCCACGAGGCCTGAAGCGCTCATCTTGAAAAGAACGCAATATAAACAGAGTCCAAGAATGAGTCTACATTAAGCAATCCATATCCATAGGCTACACTCTCAATCCTTGAGTCTCTCAGGAGTGACAAAAATAATCCGGGCATCATGCCTTTTCTTCAGTTGATAAAAATATAAACTGTAGAGCTCCCCTATGAAGCCCCTTGATACAACCTCTGTGGATTAATCTTAGTTACACACCTCTAGAGGGTACTGAATACAAAATTTTTAATTCTTCAGCAAACTGGCCAATTCCGGCTCCCATAGGGAGCCCAAATATTAACCCAGGCTCTCGATTTGAACACAGTTGAATCCGACTTCCCGAGAGATGTACCAAATATGAACGCATTCTGACTGTTGGATCTGAAGAAGAGAAATTTTAAAGAAATTTATTCATATTGCACTAAGTTAAAATTTGGGCTACCATGGCGAGCCCAAATATTAACCTATTTGATTTGACCAAACTTGAATCTGACTCCCCTAGAGATGTTGTATACCAAACATGAAAGCATTCTGACTAATGGATCTGAAGAAGAAGATTTTTGAAGAAATTCCCTCATATTGTACTAAGTTAAATTTCAGGTTCACATATGGAGACCAAATATTAACCCAGGCACTCGAATTGAACAAATTGGAATCTGACCCCCCTAGAGATGTTGTATACCAAATATGGAAGCATTCCAACTGGTGGATCTGAAGAAGAAGATTTTTAAAGACATTTGCTCATATCGCACTAAGTAAAAATTTGGGCTACCATAGCGAGTCCAAATATAAACCTAGGGATCTGATTTGAACAAACTTGAATCTGCCCCCCCCCCCCCCCCCCCCCCCTAGAGATGTTGCATACGAAATATGAAAGCATTCTGACTGGTGGAACCAAAGAAGAAGATTTTTAAAAATTATCCCCCATATTGAACAAAGTTAAAATTTGAGCTACCGTAGGAAGCCCAAATATTAACCTAGGGACTTGGTTTGAACAATCTTGAATCTGACCCTCATAACAATGATGTATATCAAACATTAAAAGATTCTGACTGGTGGTTCTGAAGAAGGAGATTTTTAAAGAATATTCCCCATATTACCCTATGTAAAAAATTTGGGCTCCTCTATTGAGCCCAAATACCAAATATGAACCAATGTGCTTTATTTTAACAAACTTGTATCTGCCCCCCCCCCCCCTCCCCCCTATGAATGCTGAAAACCGAATATCGAAAGATTCTGATGACCGGTTCTGGAGAAAAGATTTTTTTTAATTTTTGCAAATATGTTGACTCAGCATTTTTTCGATGCCCATTACAGAACACCCTAACATTACCGATGGCAATTTTTTTTTACCATTCAGTTCTACTGGTCCTAAGGATACTTCATACCAAATAACAATTCTCTGTTCCGTGTGGTTTGAGAAATATGGGCGTTTGAAAATATTTCTATTTTTAGCTCCCAGGGTTCCCATGGGGATGCGGGATTTTTTTTTTTTTTTTTGGCATGGGTCAAGTACTTATGACCCAATAATACCACATACCAAATTTGGTTTAAACCGGACCATCGGTTCAGAAAATAGAAATTTTGGGCGGGGCCAAAAATCTTACCCCTCCCATTACAAAGCCAAATATTGCTTCACGAACTTTGTTTGAGCAAACTTGATTCTACCCCTCAAAAGGAAGCTCCTTAGCAAATATCAAGTCATTGTACACACTGGTTCGTGAGAAGATTTTAAAAATATTTTGGAGCTTTTTCCTCCACTCCCTCCCTATAGGGCTGGGCATGCTGAGTTGAACAAAAATGCAATGCCCCTTTGGGATCATTGCTCACACAAACTTTCAATTGAATTGGCCCAGTGGCTTTGGAGGAGAAGATCAAAACATGGTGTTGGCGGACGACGGACGGACGGACAGACGACGGACGACGGGCGGAGAGCGATGAGATTAGCTCATCTTGACTATGTTAAGTCACTAACAGATTGTATAACGTATATGTCTTACCGACTATTTTTCTATACACTGAACTTTAAGCTGCAACGAATAATAAATTGTGGAATTCCGACCTATTTAACGTCGAGGGGACCAATCATATGCCGCCAGTTTGAATGATGGATAAACAAAGGGGAGCTCACTCTTTCAGAATGTCGTATAAAGACTTATGAAGACTTTGCGGTTTGCGGAGAACAGACACTACTTTTACGCGACGTCCAATGAAACCATCAGGCGTTTGCAGGAGGTAAGATATGGCTTCTAATGAGTGCGGTTGGTCACAACCTTTCGTCCAAGCTATCAGGCCACCAGGGCTGCACGATATTCAAAACTGAATACCGGTATCGGTATTCAAAAAAATACCGCGGTATACCGGTATATGGAAATCTATTCAGATATCTGAACTTAAGTACCACAATCGAGATTTGAGGCATCACAGTCGGAATGAATCAGCATGCCTTGATGATGCGGTTCGAAATACCTTCACCCAACGCAGACGACATATCAAAATTTATTATTTTAAATAATAGTTTATCAGATTTTTCCAAAAATTTCTACTAAACAATATCATGTGACCCCTCACTGGAACGAGCTCAGCGAGCTCGTTCCAATGAGGGGTCACATGATATAGTTTTGTTGAAATTTTTGAAAATTAGTTTTTCAACTGCTGAATTTGTATATTACGCGGGCACATGCGGACGATTCCCTTGGTAAAGGGATAATATTATTCATTCGGGGCTAGAGTTAAAACTCAAGACACCTAGAAAATTAAATTGTGGATAAATAAATAATGACGATAAACCGATATTTTTGTAATTACATCGGTATTCAATCGATATTGGTTTGAATACCGGTATATATCGGTTTATCGATATACCGTGCAGCCCTACAGGCCACCAGTCTAATTCTGTTCGACGCTATTATGGGCTCTTTGTTAACCCGCTTTTCGTGGAGTTTGTGCGCAGGCCACCTTTGATTTAATGTGACGTGCCTTTACTCTCAACAGTTTTTTTCTTCCGCCCCCCCCCTGTAATGGGTATTCCAGTCAAAAAGTATTTAAAACATTAAGATATCAATACAGCTGGTGAAACTACGCGGCGCATTCATAAAAAAATAACAGCTGTGGTGAGTCTTTATTCATGATTTTTCAGTAAAAAAACACGTATAATAGATTTGATCAAGTTATTATGGATTCAGTCAAATAAAGCCTCGATTGAGATTGCTTTGATTCTAGGAAAAGGAATGTTTAGGGGGTGGGGGTGGGGAGGGGGGGTTATATTCAATCGTCTAGAATATTACAGTTGAATGGATCCGTAGGGTCGCTTTTCTGCCCAACTGACATATTGCAGACGATTGAATCCAACCACAGGTGATGAACTATAACCCTTTACCCAAACGCAGACGAATCAAAATTTATTATTTTAAATAATTTTATTATTTTAAAATATCATCGTTCCAACGAGGGGTCACATGATGTGGTTTTGTTGAATTTTTTTGAAAAATAATATTTTGTCAACTGCTGAATTTGCATATTACGCGGGCGGATGCGGGCGTTTCGTTAGGTAAAGGGTTAAGATAATTTCCAGGTCATAAGGGCGTCGAAGTCCTTACAGAATTTGCTTGATGGCATGAGAGATTTCTTTTGTCGTGTCTGATTATAAGAGAGACCTTTCGCAAAACGAACGACGACTGATAAAAATTACGAAAAGCCAGCCGTAAATTTGTCGGGCTGCCAAAAGAGATTTCCGCAGAATTGACGACTACGAGTCCGTTTGTATGAAAATCCTACCGTTCGAGTTTCGTACAATTAGGAGCTTAACCCTTTACCCAACGAATCGACCGCGTAATATGCAAATTCAGCAGTTGAAAAAAATATTATTTTTTCAAAAAAGTTCAAAAAACCATATCATGTGACCCCTCGTTGGAACGAGCTCGTTCTAACGAGGGGTCACATGATATGGTTTTGTTGAATTTTTTTGAAAAATTTGAAAAAAATGATATTGAAAATAATAAATTTTTATATCGTCTGCGTTGGGTAAAAGGTTAAGGATACTATACCAGTAACATGATTTTGGAGGGCGTTACGGTTTATAAACGGCCCGACAGGAATGATTAACAGCCAGAGGGTCCATTAACAGTCCGAGACGATGTCGAGCCCAACAAAATCTTGTTATTACTATTATTACCACTTCTAAAATGGTTCCTAAGATTCTTCATCAAGTTCACTTGATTGTTATTATGTGACTTCAATGACATTTAACCAAAACACGTGTGTCGTCTGTTTCTAGATAAACAAAACGTCACGTTGTCAATCACACAGCTTAATTTAAATATTTTTGTTTGCACCAAAATATGACACGAAAAATTGGCCTTCTTCCGAAATCTACTAACAAAAACCTACCGTGAATTAATTACACTCACCTTGACAATTCGAATGCTTCATCACCAAAGTAATGGGAAAATCACACAAATTTCACGTGTTTTTTTAACATTCATTACAGTTAAACGCGTTTCATCATCTCGGAACCAGTGGCGCGTTTGGTATGACGGATTACATAAACTCTAACCGGAGAAGGGCTGTTAACTAAACATTTAATCGGAAGCGGGCTGTTAACCACGTTAACACAAAACTTCCGGTTTGAGTCTGTGCATTATGTACTTTTACCGTAAAGGTAAAATTGTGTTAATATACTAGAGATCGCACGCTAAAGTGGTAATAATACACAGTAAAGACTCAATCGTAAAGTGATCTTCCAGAAACGCTCTCCAAAGTTTTTGCCATATGATATATTTTCGAGTGTCGAAGAGAAGCCGTAATAGTAACTACGGATAAGAAAAAACTACAACTGATAGGAAGAACAGATCTAGTGACGTAATACCTCATTCGTAATTTTTATCAGACGTCGATCGTTTTGCGAAAGGTCTCTAATATTTTCCGTTTTGGCGAGCCTCTGGCGACCCCAAACGGAAAATTCGGACGAGTTTCATAAATATTGTATGAGAAAAACACCCATTTCATATTCTATTTATCACATGACACACACACGCACAAATTAGCCACTTTGTATGACTTTTTAACCCATCACCTAACTTGAGTTGCAGACGGTACTTGGATAAAAACATCCTCGCATAACTAAAAAATTTCATTTTTTGCTTCCAAAACATAGGTTATGACCCCTCATTGGAACAAGCTCGTTCCAATGAGGAGTCATAACCTATGTGTTGTAAGCAAAAAGTGAAAATATAAAACAAATGAATGGCGTTTTTCTTGTAGGTAAAAGATTAATACAATATAACCCACCCTAAAGAGGACAGATGACGTAAATTCTCCCTACGGAAATTATGCAAATGTCACCCAGTTGTATTTTGTTTAGCCAATCAAATTGTCCAGTTTTGAAATTGACTAATGAAAACTCCCAGCTCTAATTATGCAAATTATGAAAATGTGGCCCAGTTTTATTTTGTTCAGCCAATCAAATTGTCTAGTTTTGAAATTGACCAATGAAATTGACGGAAGGTTTTATTTATCACTGATTAATATGAAAACAAAATATCAAATGTTTTAAAGTGGACAAAACGGACGAGTCATATGATAAATGCACGTTCTCTACTATTTTACTTGCGACGAAGATTTCTCGACTTTGCCCTTCGCAGTAAAGATTTACGCTATAAGAAGCATGAGCAATGCAACTTCTGGGATATGACATTCTCCCCCACTGCATGTGTAACATACGTGTGTCCCGGGTGAGATAGCAGGGAGACACTGTATCCCACCCCACCCACGTAACGTTATACATTTATAACATTATTGTGACGTTATGCATATCGTATCAGTTTCTTGCTACCAACTAATTCATATTGACGTCATCAGAATGCAGTGTGATCAAAGTTCGATGCTCTAAAACTATTCAACCCTCAAGCTGCCACCGTTCCTAATCGATTTCGTGGTATATACCTTTGGTATATACATAACTTGTGCATGCTCTTTCCGATGGTGTCATCAGTTTCTCAAAACAACGAATACAAAATGAGTTAATTGAATCAACACGTGACTCCCGATTACCTCTGGCTAACGTAATCGCTGCATGGTGAGGGAAGAAAAATCATCCTCGATGAGTCTGAAGGCGGGAATGGGGAAATCTCCCCCTCGGGGCAAGATATTTGAACCAGACCCTCGGCAAGCCTCGGGTCTGCTTTAAATATCTTGGCCCTCGGGTGAGATTTCCCCATCCCACCTCCAGATTCATCGGGGATCATAATATTCTTGGTTCTGTGGAAACGATAACGATAATCACGGTCCACTCTATTTAACATGATTGTGTTCATCGACAGTCTCAGCAGGTAGTATAGTGTGGGATGATTACCCCGAAAATCACGCAGGGATTTTTTCACCCGATGCCTATTAACTATTTAGAAAAAGACACAGAAATAGTGGTAGATGAACCACCCAGGTGCTTGTTGCGGAACAGCTGTTTCTTCTTGGTTTTTTTTATCACCCACATTGTAAAATCGTCGGTCGGCCAATACACCCAGTACATTTTAATAGTAGTTGCCCTCTAAAATCTGTTGGGTTAAAAATCAACCCAAATCAACTGGGTTGAGTGAATATGAACCCAAATTTGGGTTGTCCTTTAGGGGATTCATGGGTCGGGTGTCTTCCCACCAGACCAATTCCCTTTAGACAAATTCCCTTTAGGCCAATTCCCAAAAGACCAATTCCCCTTAGACCAACTACATACTGTTATTGATTAAGGGTTGGGTAAGGATAATTAGGAAAACATTTATTTACTGATGAGCACTTTATTTGATAAAAAAAAATATTTATATGCATAACATACAAAAAATATAGGTTTATAACATTTCAGCATAGCTCAGTGCTAATAACATTTTACAAAAAATACAGATTTATAACACCAATACACACAAAGGATTGTGTTTGTTTTGTTATGGAAATCAGCTCAACATCTGTTTACTGCAAAACAATAAAAAGAATCACGGCCATTGAAAGTGTGCGCTTACTATAACAATTGTTATGAAAAATCTGCCTAACATCTATAAAATATCAACAAGCCAGAAAATAAGCAGACTATCATCTGAAACATGAGGTCCACAGAGGGGGAATTTGGTGATGCTACCCTGCACAGCAGGGTAGCATCACTACATTTACCCTCTGTGAACCTCAACTTGAATCAAGGTCTCAAACATAAACAGAAAGAGGTACCCAGAGGAAAAACTGGCCCACTGTATGGGATAGCATCAGCAAATTCACCCTCTGGGGACCTCATTCTGCAAATGACAAACTGCTTATTTTCAGGCTTGAATATCAATAACATTAAATACATTTATAAATATTTATAAATATATCAAATTATTGATACGGAGTTATTTTAAAAGCAGAACATATCAGTTGGTCTAAGGGGAATTGGTCTTTTGGGAATTGGCCTCGTGGGAATTGGTCTAAAGGGAATTGGTCCAGTGGGAATGAACCATGGGTCGATATGATTGCTGAAACGCTAGGAAGAGAAATATAAAGTATCGTTCTATTTGCGCATTTCCATAAAATCGTTTTCGCAAGAACTAAAATGAAAGAGGAAATTAAGATACCACGTATCAGCGAACTAATAACTAAAATCGGATTCAAGTCTGCAGATTATTTGTAAAACACTTCCGTATAATCATTTTTCTAGTAGCAGCTTAGGTTTATCTTTCAGAGTCTCCCTTTCATAGAACAAACAGACAAAAATCATCAATATATCGGATACAGGTCGATAACCAGCTGCGACTAAGTAGTCAAGCATTTCATCTTGGAACATCTAATGCCATTTTATCGGGATTTTCTTTCGGTGATTAGCTCTTAACGCTCCTTGATCGATATTTGCGAATAAAAACATCCTGAATGCGTTGTGGATAATGCGCTGTATAGTAATTTGCTGCTGGCAGGCATGTCAAAGTACCACCGGTACCAACATAACCGGTACCCGGACGGGACAGAACCTGTCCCGCCGAAACTGGTACCGGTACCAGGACAAATCAACAATTGGATGACATATTTCAATCAGATGGGAGAAATTCGCAGGTAAACTTCCCCAGACCCGAAGATCGCACGACAAACATGACACCGTGCCAATTATTCTGCGGCGACATCAAAGTAATCATAAAGCACGATAATCGTGCTTTATGATTACTTAGATGTCACCACAGAATAATTTCTTTGAAGTAGCCGATGGCGGCGCTTTCATTGTTTTTAATGCGACGTTTGAAAAGTCAAAATGGTCGGCCTTATCGTAGTCGTGGTGCAGACAGAACATGCACCTGCAGAGTGTTTTGATATGTTAATTAGAAAATAAGTTAAAAGTACGTCATGCAAGTGTGCCATACACGATTATTAGCCTGTTTACCCTTGTTCAATTAGGAATTTCCCCATAAAATAATTTGTCCCGGCCCGGCGGGACAAAAGCTTCAGTACCAGGTACCGGTTGGAGAATGATGGAACTGGTGATACTAGTACCGGTACATGCCTGCTGCTGGCCACATTACCACAAAGATGTTTGCTGGATTCCAGCAATCTGTCGCGAATAGTACTCGGGCCTTGCAGTCAAACGCTGCCGGATACTAACATCTTCTTCAAGGAAAACATGTTCGTGCAGACAAAAGCACATGCCATGTTTTAAATTGACTTTTCATGACACATGTATATGGTACAAAGGCAAACTATAAAAAAAAAAATTTTCTGCGAAGATGAGTCCTGTTGTAGTTGCCAACCGTTCGAGCAGGGGCGTGGACAGAACGTCTTGGTTCTAGATGTACCCTCCGAATTTCCAACTGCAACCCGCTGCCCACTGCTATCAAACAGCCAACGTTTGAAAAATATTTTTGCTCGTAGTTGCATTTTATCACTGATTTGTACCAGAAACGATTCCCTCAACCCTGCTGTTGACTCGGACTTTATCCCCAATTCTCACTAGCACATTTTGAATAAATGGATGCATAAAAATACAGGAGGCTGGCAATTATTTCTGTGCTTTTAAATTTTATGTATATCTCCCAAGACTACAGGCCTTATTTATTCCGACAAGCATACACAATTTCCGACATATATTTTATTGGGAACGTCGTACCCAGAACCATTTTTGCATCGAAAACATGGATTAAGGTCACAAACGACCATAAGTAAGATTTTTGAGGCAAAAAATGAAACTTTTTTATTTTAGTTTAGTTATTCACGAAATTTCCATCATGACCTGATGTGTGGGATGGAAATATCTCACCCGTTTGTGCAGATTTTTAGGCTCGTGTCCGGTCCAAACATCTGGCCCCGAGGGCGGGGTTTTCCATCTCACACATCAGGTCATGATGGATCATTTTTCTCCCACTGTCGGATCCTCGTTTTCATCCTCCTATCAAGCAAGACTATTTACGACAATTGTATGATTTCTAAATCATCGTTGTGATCTGAAAAACAATGCGTTAATCCTTATTTTGCGGGTAATGTTTCGGTATATGCTGTAAGTATATACCAACAAATCAAACTATGGCCCGTACTCGTAGGGTTAATGCGTTTATCGCGATCTAAAAAGTTGATGTCTTTCATCAAGAGAACAAGTGCCCTGGAATGCGCGGAATGTACGTCAACATGTACGGTTATTGGGTCAATTTTTTTCTTCTTTGATGACTTGTTGTTTCCCTCGGAGTAGTTATTTCAAGTATGCAAATTTGTCACGTGGTGTATGCGGGATAATAGTCACACGGGCTATATGAGATGGGGAAATCTTCCATGACTTTCTTAGCTGCGAATATAAAATGGAGTAACGGTGGGAGATATATTATAAACCTGGCCGACTCCTTTCCAAATGGGGAGTCTATTCCCATCTTGCCCTCTGATTACACAATTACAAATGAATCACTAATGCAAATTGGTGTGTCAGAATTGCTACTCGAATGACGAAGTCAGCATCTGTTAAGCCAGCCCTAAGCTTGTATGTGACGGGCAATATTGAAGCCTTGCACCCCTGAATTCTTGAATGCTGCGTTGCCATTATGGTGTATATAACATTGAGTGGGGTAGGTTACCTGCAGTCGTTTTCCAGAGTCGAATAATCAGTTCGCCAAGCAATGTTGCATCAAGAGGTCGGTCCGTTTACAAGTATAAAATTCCATTTTGCAGCACAATTCAGTTTCGTTAATGCACATATTGCCCTCCTGATATTTTTTTAGTTGTGTCGATGGTCAGAAGATTCACATCGGATACGCGTTTCAATGACGTATAAACAAAGAGGAGCACACGTCATTCACAGATTGATAAAGCAAAGTGACCTGGATGTTTAGCTTAACCCTTTGAATTCTAGTAGAATCTTCCATGTCAGTTCAATGGCGGCAATTAGAAGAGTCCACATTCATTATTTGGGGTTGACCAATCAATATTTTCAACGTGCAGCCTCCGGGCTGCACGTTGAAAATATAGATTGGTCTACCCCACACGTTTACTGAACAGCCATCCTATTTAACGACGTTATGATAGATCATGTTCCTGTTCGGAAAATCGGACGTTCCTCTTCAAATATATTTATTGGTTTATTGGTGTTTAAGGTCACATACTTATGCACAGTGGCTAATCGTGACCGTGACAGTTTTACGGGTGGAGGAAGCCGGAGAGAACCACCAAGCATCGATGAGCAACTGTCAGCTCCTCAACATTCTAACTCTGTTCAAGCTCCGCTCAAGCAGGGTTACAGAGGTTGAAGACATGTGCGCCATCGACGTGCAGTACGCCTTAGTACACGGCGTCATCGTGCCCCCATGTAGGCAACCGGGATAAAGTGCCTTGCCCAAGGACACAACGCGGGTTGTCCCGGACGGGATCGAACTCGGGACCTCTAGTTTTGAAGTTCAACAGTCTACCACTGAGCCACCGGGCTCCCTTTTCTTCAAAGGGTTAACGACATGACTAGTGAGGCGAAAATATAACGATGTATTTTGTATCATGCTTCGGTACAAAACAAAAAGTTCTTTTTCTTTGTGTTATGTTTTTGATACTTTGAAGACAATATTTCCCTGCTCCTACTGTACATATGAATCAATGTTTGTTTACTGTTTATTTATTTATTGGCATTTATGCTTACTTCAGCATCAATCGGTATATCATGAACGCAACACTTGTACAAAGTCAAGTTTAGCAAATCGTTTTCATCTGTGAACGCCCAACAAGGCGTTGGTCGCAAAGTCCTATTTCACGAGGTAAGCAGAAGTTGTTTGCTACAATGAATGAACATTTTCCCAATTCTCGATTTTTTTACGAAGATGAAACATGTCGAATATCACGTAACATTTGAGGAAGATATGTCTGTGTATACCCAAATATAAAACATTGCAACAATGACCACAAATAATGCGACATGTGTATCAGAATAGATTGTGCAATAAGTGGGACTGCCGATGTGGGTTAATGTATTGTTAAATGTTTTGTGCCCATGTAATGGAAACATTTGTACTAAATATGCACTCTAATGTTTTCTTGTTCAAAGTGCACACTAAAAACTAAAGTGTTAAAACTGCCACTTTCAAGGTGTTAAACCCATTCTAACTCTTAGGGTTTGATTTTAACACTCAAAGTGCAATGCTTTAAGCACTTAGACATTACAATCGTCAGACATCTGAAACTCGAATGGCTGGCACTTCCCATGTGTCTAGCATTGGTGGTTCTTCCAGAATCGTCCATAATTTGATTTGCGCTTGGTGGGTACATAATTAAAAGGACACAACGCAGATGACGCGGATCAGGCTCGAGAGTTCGAGCCTGATCCGCGTCATCTGCCTTGTTTCCTTTTAAGTGTCGCGACATTACACTTGTCAAGTGGTATTATTGTAACACCTGTCAAGTTCTGGGATATCTACAATTGAACAAAGTGCTAGTTCAGCACTTCGTAAGTGTTAAATACATCACTTCAAGTGTAGTTTTTAACACTTTAGTTTTTAGCGTGTGGCTGGATGTCTCATAGTATTTTGTAAAGACAAATGGAACTCGTTTCTGTACATACAAGATCCACAGTCAAAGTAAAAGACAGTGGGTGACGTGGACCCATGATCGAATCACAATCAGGCAAGTCCACAAAAACACAAGATGTCTGACTAGTTTAAATTAGATAATTCCGCTGGTACAATTATCTCACTCATAAAGACGCATATCGATTGAAAGATACCACGTCATGGCAAACATTTGATACCAATTGTATTTATAGATCTTCGATACCATTTAATGCGATACTTTAGCGTTCAGTGACTGTCATCCACTCCATTCTCTTCATAGAAATAATGCCTTGTGTCTGGAACTATCAAAAGATTCTGAAGATGACTTCGTGTGTTTATTAGCTTACTTCCAGACTGTTTGTGTTTATGTGTATGTGTGCGTGTGAAGGTGTAGGTAAAGGTGAGTGTGTGTGTGAGAGGGTTGGATAGGTCAGGAGAGTAGCCGCTGTGGTATTCGAAGTTGGGCAACGATTAGTTTCCGGGGTACCAATTCTGAAGCTAGCAAACTGCCAAACAGGGACGAAGGCAGTGTCGGCGCTACGGGGAGGGGGGGGGGGGGGGGGGGCATGGGGGGGGGGGGGGGGGCATTTCCCCCAAACGAAGGCTTTGCCCCCCCCCCCAGTTGCCCCCCCCCCCCAACCATCTCGCATGCATTTCCATCCACCCTCACACACAAACACATTCAGTCACTCTCTCTCACACACACACACACACCCCTCTCTTTTTTTATTCCCAATAATTTCCCATGCACACTTAGCCCAAAGCCTCAGGCTAGCTGATGAACACATCCAGGCAGTAGAGATTTAAAGACTCGGGTGCAGATACTTATAAGTTATAATTAAGTTATGAGCCAACAAAGGCATGTCTATCCATATCCCTTGTCTAAAAAAATTCATGGATTTCGCATTATGACAGACGGGCATTATGAGTCTCTCTCTCTCTCTCTCTCTCTCTCTCTCTCTCTCTCTCTCTCTCTCTCTCTCTCTCTCTCTCTCTCTCTCTCTCTCACGCACAGACCCACCAGACGCGGATCCAGGATTTTTTGAAAGGAGGACCGCTAATTACCATTACATTTAGTCGAAACTTGGACCCAAAGTCCGTAATATAATTTTTTGGTTTGGTACGTCCACAGGACGTACCAAACCAAAAAAGTATATTACGGACTTTGGGTCCAAGTTTCGACTACCTCATAACAAAGTAATGATATGATCATTTACGTATTTGCCCCCCTTCATGGGAGTCTGACCCCCTAGTTGCCCCCCCCCCCCCCCCCCCCCACAAAAAAAAAATTTCTGGCGCCGCCACTGGACGAAGGAGCAGACTTGGAGGCCAATGATACCCCTCCCAGCCAAACATGATTAGCCACAGTTAACATTCTTATGTTCCTTCTTTTTCGAGAGTAAATTGCGTGTATGGGAATTGGTGTGTATCCAAGGCATCAGTCAATGATCGCAAGAAAAATCGAGACATTCCAACTCAATGGTCATTTTGCAAGATTGTGACCGATGACTGTCCAGCAAGATGCGGGCGGGGAAGATTAGTCAAATATGACAGTTTCTGAACAAATGGTCAAATCTCATACTGACCAGCGGAACACAGTTTGAATAAATGAAATAGATCCAAAACTTATTGAACGAAATTGGGTAAACTACACATCAGCGTATAGGCTAAGGGGCATCGGCACGTCTACTAAGTGCCACAATACAGGAAAGGAATATGGTTTCCAGGGGAGACAGGGAGCTTGTGATAGAGGGTCAGAGGGGACAGGCAAGAGGAGAGCCAAAAGGAAGCTGATTGTTGCGGAGAGTAGTATTGTACAGGGATTGGATAGGACATCTTGTAGTCCGGACAATCTAAATCAAACAGTCTTGTGGTTTCCGGGGGATACGGTAGGGGACCTGAGGGATAGGATGGGCGGTATTGTGGCAGGATCTGGACCAGACCCAGTGGTGGTGGTACACGCGGGAACAAACAATATTAGGGAAAGGAGGTCATTCCAGCTTGTGGATAAGTACAGGGTTTTGGCAACTAAATTAATAAATAGGAACCCGTTTATGTACATACGAGATCCAAAATCCACAGTCAAAGTAAAAGACAGTGGGTGACGTGGACCCATGATCGAATCACATTCAGGCAAGTCCACAAAAACACCTCCTCCCTGTGAAGAGTAGAGGGAATGAACGAAATTCTCGGATTTGGAGGGGCAATAAGGAAATATACTGCAAGGAGCTGGAGTACCCTTTGCTGACAACTGGGAGCCATGTTGGGGTAAGGAGGAATTATATGTAGGGGCGGTCTTCATCTAATCCCGAGCGATAAGGAGGTGACGGGGAGGAACTTGTTACACGTAGTGGAACATTTTTTATGACAGGGTGGGAAAAGTTTCCCATAGAAACCGGAGCTTTGGTGGAGCAACTTTTTCCTGTGCAAAAGTACGGCTCCTTGCAGCTAGATCCGGCAAATGGTGTACTTACTGCATATATAGTATGCTATGGTATGTATAGTGATATATGTATGCATGGGGCTATAGATATAGGGTATGGGTAAGTGGTGGAAAGATGATGGGAAAATTGGGTTTTCTTGAAAGTATTTTTTCCGCGAAACGGTTGACGTTGTTATAGACGTCGTGACGTCATCATGCGCACGCGACGTCATAGAGACGTTGATCACGGTGTTGTTCACTATACAATCTGGCATAAAGTTGTTCGAGTCATGGGGGTGTTGGACTTCTCGTATGGTGTGGCGGTGATATGGTAGTGGTGGGGTATATCCATGTTGGTATACTATTAGCCCTTGGGCCTTCATAATATCATATGTCTGCTGTAGCTAGGTCAAGCGGTATTGTGGGGATGGGGTCATGTATGGTCGGCCAGTGCGATATTGCGAGGTTTAGACTGGCAGTATAAGATGAATGGTCTGTTGGCTTATTACCCCCTTAGAACTATTTACCTACCGAATCCTTTGTATTATCTTATGGCTGGTAATGGTAGTTCGTAATGCTAGGCCAGGCAGTATTATAATCATATAGCATCGTAACAACTCTTCGCCAAGCTTTCGGCACTAGGCCTTCATCAGGACGCTGATGAAAGCCTAGTGCCGAAAGCTTGGCGAAGAGTTGTTACGATGCTATATAAACTTTTATTGCCTCTTACAGTCTGGACATTTTTTGCTGATATTATGGAAGTATTATGATCGTTTGTTTGGAAGTGGGGGCATAGGATGCATTGTATATACCACTGTAGGTCCCCTGTTAGTCCTCGGTATTATTAACCAACCGATTGCTTTGTGTTATTCTATGACTGGTATATGTAGTACGTTATAGCAGGTCAAGTGATATTGAGGGGCGGGGGTGGGGTGGGGTGGGGGTGGGGGGTAATATCTGACAGTATAGAACGGCAGTATCGTATGGACGATATATACCTCTGTGGCCCCTGAAAGCCATTGGCACTACTAATCGACCGAATGCTTTATATGACTGGTCTAGGTAGTATGTAAGTCCAGACGTTATTGTGTGTATGAGGGGGGGGGGGGGGGGGGGTGTGTAATGCATGGCAGTCTAGTGTGGTAGTCTACGATGTAAGCATTGTACCCCTACAAGTCTCATGTTAGTCCTTATTACTATTAATCCACCTAATGCTTCATGTTATCCTATGACTGATATAGGTAGTATGCAATACTAGGCATAGGGGTATTGTGGGTAGGGGTAACGCCTGGTAGTTTAGAACGGTAGTATAGTATGGGCGGTATATGGGCCCCCTGTTAGTGTTTGGTACTATTAACCAACCGATTGCTTTGTTTTATTAAATGGCTGGTATATGTAGTACGTTATGGCAGGTCTAGTGATATTGTGGGGTGGGGGTAATGCTTGGTAGTTTAGAACGGTAGTATAACGTAGGCTGTACATACCCCTGTAGGTCTCTTGTTGGCCCTTGGTACTACCAATCCAGCAGATGCTTCATAGTATCAAGCGGTATTGTGGGGTGGGGTTAATGCCTGGTACTACAGAACGGTTGCAGAGTATGGTTGGTATATTCCCCTGTAGCTCCCATCTTAACCGTTGATAGTATTAACCTACCGAATATTTTGTATCATCCTGTTACTGGTAAGGTTGTACGTAACACCAGTAGTTCCTACCCAGTTCCGAGTACTCTTGGTGTTTCATTTATCTAGATCATCCAATCAGTTAACTTTACTGGCGATAAATAACCAAACAGATTGCTTCATACCCGTAATCTCTATGTAGAGTTATCTCCCCTTATTGCAACGAAGTCCTATCCGATTCTCATCACCTCTATATCCAATGGCCACGTCACATGGAATCCCCTTTTTGTGAAACGTCTCTGGTTATGGAATCCTTTTTTTGTCGTATGAGGCCACGAGAGCCATGAGAAATCCCACAATGAGGCCTCATTTACTATCCCTCATGCCCTCAAAATAAATGAGGCCATGAGGGCCATGAAAAAATCCCTCAATGAGGCCTCATTTACTACTACTCTTAGCCTAATTCCGGTATTTGAGGATACCTATGGCCTGGTATTGTATTATTTGAGGATACCTATCGAGGATACTTTCTAGAGAATCCCTTTTTTGTCGTATGAGGCCATGAGGGCCATTACCTATATATACCTATACGTACTACCTATACCAGCCATAGAATAATACAAAGCAATCGGTTGGTTAATAATACCGAGGACTAACAGGGGACCTACAGTGGTATATACAATGCATCCTATGCCCCCACTTCTAAACAAACGATAAAAATACTGCCTGACCTAGCATTATGAACCACCAATACCAGCCATAAGATAATACAAAGGATTCGGTAGGTAAATAGTACTAAGGGGGTAATAGGCCAACAGACCATTCATCCTATACTGCCAATCTAAACCACCAAGGACTATCTCGCAATACCGCACTGGCCGACCATACATGACCCCATCCCCCACAATACCCCCTGACCTAGCTATAGCAGGCATAGGATATTATGAAGGCCCAAGGGCTAATAATATACCAACATGGATATATACCACCGCTACAATATCACCGCCACCCTATACGAGTCCAACGACCCCATGACCCGAACAACGTTATGCCAGATTGTATAGTGGACAACAACAGAGATCAACGTTTCTATGACGTCGCGTAAGCATCATGACGTGACGACGTCAATTGCAACGTCAACCGTTTCGCGGAAAAAAAACTTTCAAGAAAACCCAACTTTCCCATCATCTTTCCACCACTTACCCTTACTATATACCTATAGCCCCATGCATACATATATCACTATACATACCATAGCATACTGTATATGCAGTAGGTACACCATTTGCCGGATCTAGCTGCAAGGGGCCGTACTTTTGCACAGGAAAAAGTTGCTCCACCAAAGCCCCGGTTCCTATGGGAATTTAACACTATCTGCTCCACCAAAGCTCCCGGTGATGAGGGTCGAAAACCTCCTGCTATGCTACTACTACTGAGGTGGACGACAAAAGCACTGACGACCGGGAGATTATAGTAGTAGAAATGGTTAACGTTGTGAGAGGGTATATGATAGCAGATGGGTGAAGGGGTTCCTCCAGAATATAAAATGGGAAGTACAGAAAACTTATCAGAATTTGTGAGCAGTAAAATTGAGGCGGGAAAAGTAGGAAATGCTGTCACCAAATTAAAGAATGGCAAAGCAGGTACTGACGAAATTCCGAATACATTTTTAAAAAGAGGAAGAGATCCACAAAATGAGCATCTTACAGCATTATTTAACCCTTTACCCAACGTAACGGCCAAAACCGGCCAGCGCTATTCTCAAAAATCTCCAATTAATTTTCAAAATATTTTCATTTTTTGTCTCAAAAACATAGGTTATGACCCCTCGTTGGAACGAGCTCGTCGAGCTCGTTCCAACGAGGGGTCATAACCTATGTTTTTGAGACAAAAAATGAAAAAATTTAGTTATTCAAGAATTTTTTTGGCAAGTGTCGTCTGCTTTTCATGTTAGGTAAAGGGTTAACATGGCTATCAGAACACAAGAGGTTCCCAATGAGCTGAAGGAAAACAGTGTAACCTTTATTCATAAAAAGAGAGAGAGGGGTGTTTTAGATAATTATAGCGGGATATCGGTTAGTAGCAATATTGGGAAGTTATTCTGCAAGATTCTCTTTTTTAATTTTTGCTTATGACGGCCCCTACAAGTAAAGATAAGTGGCAGACAATACTTGCTTGAAGCTACAAACTCCATACGCTGCGTCAGACAATCAAAGAACACCGCCAACCGGGTCTAAAAGGATGGAGTCATCCCACAACTCCCCGCGCGCCTTCGGCTCACCGAAACCATTCTTCCGTGGAAAAGGATTCTCTGAAAGAGATTCTGTTGCGAGTACTACCTTGGCTTCTAGTCAAGCCTGAAAATAAGCAATCTGCCATTTGAAGAATGAGGCCCCCAGAGGGCGAATTTGCTGATGCTATCCCATACAGTGTCCCAGTGTATCCTCTGGGTACCTCTTGCTGTTTAGGTTTGGGACCTTGATCCAGATTGGGGTTCACAGAGGGTACATTTAGTGATTCTACCCTGCTGTGCAGGGAAACATCATCAAATTCATCCTCTGGGATCCTCATTCTGAAGATGTCAATCTGCTTATTTTCAGGCTTGCTTCTAGTACAACTGCCCTCTACCATTACACTACTAGGTATCTCTTCCACTATCTCCTAGTAGCCCAATCGTTAGCATCTTCCACAATTTCAACTAACTGTTCTATGATCACCCCTTCCCGCCCCACCACTGTCTTCTCCCAATACTACTGGTGTGTACCGCGGCCACCACTCTCTGTCCTGTGATTGCGCCTTCTACCGTTACTCCAGTTGATAGCAATACTACAGGCTTGCTAGCGAGCTCTGACAACGTGTCGAAATCTTCCAGCGGCCAAGTCTTCAGTAGGCTCAATCAGAATGCTCCTTTCATTTAGGCCATAGGGGCATGTTTTACTTAATTTTGTATGGTGCCCCACCATTCACTGAGAAACTATATTGCGAACTTGAGGACAAGGTCAGAAGTCCTGTTACGAACTGTGCGCTTATCTAGGCTGAATTGCGCGTAGGAATTGCGCACAATTGCCATATCGAATGGCATCCAAAGCACGTCAGGTTCTCCTGGTTACTCATAGCAAACACAGGCAATGCTTCTGCCAATGGACCTCCGGGTTACCCGGAGGTCCATTGGCTGAAACATTTCTTGCGCACATGCCATATGTACAGAATTTGATAGCCTCGCTGTGGTCATAACGCGTAGATTAATGCGCAGATCGATGTGCTATTTGTGCGCATTTCATGACAGGACTTTTAGTTTTAACTGTAGGTGTGCTTTGAGTGCTTCATCAGCACCCTTACTATTGGATCTCAATCGATTCGCATCATTGTCATGTATCATCCTCCATAGAGCTCAATAAATAAACACACTTTTAATGCTTTTATCTGCGAATTCCGATACTTTGTTGGTTGCATTACAGCGTCGGCAGAAAAAGTACCCAAATCAGGTGGCATCAATTCAAAGAAAGAAAAGTGCGGCGATTCTTCTAAACTTTGCGACCATTTCAGTTTCATGAATTTACACCAATATTTCCATGGTACTACTCACAAGACTGGCCACACATTAGATCTGCTAATCATCAGAGAAAGTTTTTCAGATCTTGTCAAAGGAGTTGACAATTTCTGACTATTTGGCAATCTCTGACCATTTCAAAATTCTCTTTGACTTGGCACTATGTCATCCACGTCCTTTACAAGTTCGAACGAACATTACATACGTAATATTGACCATGTTATATTTTCAAAGGCACTTACTTCCACGAAAATGGTTTCTGTGAGCATGTGGACGACCCGTGGACACCATTAAATGTGTTTTCAGTATGTCACTTCAGAAAGTCATCGATGAGTTTGGGTCAATTAAAAGTCTCATATTCGTTTTACTGCCATGTTCTCTAGTTCACTGATGAGATCAGGAATGCCAAATCCCCAAGAGGAAACTACATCAGTGGCGACAAACAACGTTTTGTGTTTACAGAGATATGTTTGGCAGCCAAAGAAACGCTATTAGCAACCTTTCTAAATCGCAAAGAAAAAATATTTTTCCGAATTAATTTCACCACATGTTCTGTTCACTCGACTATCATTAAGAAGCTTTTGCATTGACAAAAAGACCTTGTCATCTGGGGAATTCAATTCCCAGAATAATAGCAAATCGATTTTCTAGTTTGTGGGGTGAAAAGAATGAAGGTACCAGAGCATCGCCCGATACCGGCGCACTCTCTGTTTTTTCAGATCAGCGATACCACCCACACTTGCCCAAAGACGGTGCACTCAAAGATACCCATAGCCCAATGTACAAGACATCATCTACACACTGGACGGATGTCATACCGACATGGTTGTTAAAAGCTTGTCTTGTGGAATTGGGTAATTCCATTAGTAAATGTCTCACAACAGTCTGGCGCCTTCCTTACGAACATGAAACATTTAGCCAGGCCTCCTTTTCAAAAAAACATCGTTAGACCCAGAGATTTTGAAAACCTACCAACCGGTGTCTAATCTTTCATTTCTATCTGAGATTATTGAGAGGCGGTTGCTTCTCAGCTAACTTCCCATACATGTATGTCTCCCAAGGGATTATCCGAAGTCTTCCAGGCTGCAGACAGGTCGAATTGTAGGACTGAAACGCCGCTTCTAAGTATGCAAAATGACATTATCTTATCAATGGATAAATATAAAATTGTCTGCCTTATTTTGTTAGACTTAACCACCGACACCATAGACTATAAATTTCAAATTGAACTAGAGGAACAGAATTTACTGCACCCAGTAAATTAAAGTCTGTGTGAAAAGGGTTAAAATATCAGGAATAAACTATACAGAAAGAGAATTTATGACCTCTTTCAGGTGGACCATATACTGAACCTCAAGCAACTTTTAGCTCAGTCGGTATAGTCCCGTGTATAAATTCATTTTAAAGTAATGGCTCCACCAACTACAGATCTGTCGTCTTTGGGTGATGACAGCAAATATTTATTATGATTTAGAAGCCTCTAAGGCAATCAGCCTACTGTATCACACACATGGCCTCAAACGAGCTGAAAAAATATAGATGAGAGCAAACTGGTTGTTGGTAACCAGCATGCCAAAACGAATAGAGATGGGACGATTTGTATTTGAGTTATCGAGCCGATAAAGGGTGTATAGACTCTATATTGGGGATAGTGCCATAAAAACCTTAAAAGCCTCAAGAGCTCATTTAAAGGCCTACTCTTTAGAGCATCTAGTGCCCCAAACAAGGCATACATAAAATAAGATGATGGAATCTTGAAGCATGTTTTTTGTCTAAAGACCGGTAATATGGCAGGAAGCATGCAAAAGGTTCTACAGTCATAAGTTAAATGATGTTGTTTGTTCTTCGCAGTGAAGTATGAAGAGGGCGGTGAAGTATGAAGAAGGTTAAAAACATACCATTTAAATATTCCATTTCATTAATTCATAATTGTGATAAGTGTTTCGAGAAAGCCACTTACAACTCGGCCTGAACCCTGTTGATCTTGAGTTACGATTGAGATTGGAAAAAAAAAATTAAAATGCAATGAAAGGTGAAGGGTTATTTATTCAACTACAATTAATCAAGTGTTGTAAGATAGAGCTGTATAATAAACAAATTTCTTGCCACTCAAAGGGGTTCTTGCCACTTGGTTGGCGGATGGAATTTAATTCTAATCGCAACAGCTGAAAAGAGTAGATGTGTGTCAGCTATAGCAACTTCTCTCTAATTTGATTGTTTACATTATTCTCTTGTGTATATAAATATAAAACAGTTATTTCTTTATGATACTTTTCTGTTACAAAAAAATTAGGGGTGTAAAAAACTCTGTGACCCAATGAGCCACACCCAAAGGTTCCTTAAAAACATAACTGGGCCAGTACTAGTGACAGGCTACCAGTATGCCAAACAGCACAGGACAGGTGATTTGTTTTTGAGTTATCGCCAAGACAAAAGGAAGGGGATAGAAAGTATGTATATGTGACATTATCACATACTGTACTTGAGATATCTGCCTGTCCATTTTTATTGGAGTTTATCAGCACTTTCAACAGAGAGGTTAAAGTTCATCTCATATTGGACAGTTTTACGGGCGATGTCAGCCAGAGTACCTGAATAGATATGCCGAACGCCGATCAGCTACTATCAAAATTCACAACATACTAACTACACACAAGCAGGGTGAGCATTGTTCGATCTAAGTGCAGTGCGCCTTAGTACACAATGTCGCTGTGCCCCAATGGGGGTAATCAGGACCGAGTGCCTTACCTAAGACAAATCGCAGTTGCATTTGGTGGGGCACGTACCCTGGACCTTTCGATTTTAAAGTCCAATGCCGTAACCAGTGAGTCACTACTCTCCTGACTGAGCCATTGAACGGCATCTAGAGTCTTAAACGAGGCATACTGGAAATACGAAGTTGGTTGGATCTCAAGACTGGCTTTTGTGTACAGTGTGGCAATGTGACAGAAGCGTACAAAACCTTTTACAGCTATGAGTTACATTAAATGAAAGCTTTCGGGCACACATTGAAGAATTAAGGGAGTTAAAATCACACCACTTGGATATTCCATTCCCTTCAATCAAAATTGTGATAGGTACTTCAAGGAAGACACTCGCCATTCCACACAGGTACGTATCTATGGGGGTGGGGGTGGAGGCGGGGGTGTAGGAGCGGTGTCTCACCTCCCCAATATTTGACCAAAAATCAGGATTTTTGGAAATTTTTCAGGCAAAAATTCCAACAGTTGCAAATTCGAAGCATTGTTGTAACGGACTTTTTTTTTGTCTGTGGTTTTATATTTCCGTTACAATTTCAACCGACAACTCACACACTGACACACAGACAGAATTCTGAATGAACAACGCAATTTCTTCACTAACCGTGGTCATGCTACTCATTTTGTTCTCTGCTATGTCTAACCTTACTCATATTAGTGAACGCAGTTAAAATATTGTAATAATAAAAAAGGTCCTAACTTCAAAACTGGGAGAGAAGTAAGCCGAAGAAATCACGTACAGTTAAAACTAGAAGTCTGTCACGAAATGTGCGCTTATCTAGGCTTAATAGCGCGTTGGAATTGCGCGCAGTTGCCATATCGAATGGCATCCAAATCCCGACTGGTTCTCCTGGTTACTCATAGCAAACACAAGCAATGTTTCTGCCAATGGACCTCCGGGTTACCCGGAGGTCCATTGGCTGAAACATTGCTTGTGCACAGGCCATATGTACAGAATTTGATAGCCTTATTATGGTCACAAAGCGTGGATTAACGCACAAATCGACGTGCTATTTGTGCGCATTTCATGACAGGACTTCTAGTTTTAACTGTATCATACAAGTGAAATGCTACAAAAATGCACTAAGTTTAACAACCGGTAGTTTTGAGAAATATTGAGGCAAGTCAAAATGCTGACAATATGCACACATCTGGAAAATGTAGAAACATCCTGTGAAATAAAAAAGTAATAGCTTGAAAATTATAAGAGGGGTTAGACGGACAAATAATGTACCCTATATGCCGACAGATAGAGGGGGTAAACTAATATGCCCCCGACTATTTGTTGTGGGCATAACAAGGACATACGCCAATTGTAACCAGACCATACAAGGCAGCCACTTGAAATTCTCAGAATGTGTTCCACTATCCCCGCTCGACTGTTTAGTATCTTTCTTGAGTCCTGCGACCGGGTAAAAACACCGTGGATGTACCCATAAAGGAAGTCTCAAATCTGCCAAAGGTTAAACGTTTATTAATAACATATAAAACTAGAAGGGTGGTTATGACTGCCGTCAGGTCATAAAAAGATACACTCCGTTCCATGTACAGTAGATTGTGGAGAGAGTTTATGGAGTAGCGACTCGAAATTTTCAACCATTGTTCTAGAAGCTCTGCCAAACTCAACTTGTCCCTGAAAAATCCAAAAACTGAGCGCGTAGCCCGTGGGAGCCTCACGCGCATGCGCATACGCTCTTTTCGAATTGGACATGACGAAATGCAAATGCGTGTCTAGGTATCCGATGCAGCAACTATTCGTGAATGCTGAGTGAAAATTTCATGCAAATCCGCAATGAATTCGCTGACATATAGCGTTTTGAATAGAGGAGCTAATTTTCTGAATTTGGTCTTTTTCAAGCGGGAGCGAAAGAAGAGGGTGGAAATGGAGTCAGTCTCTCGTAGTGCCTCCTCGCTGGGAATTCCACTTAAAAGTTACAATAGAGTGTGAATGACGGAGAGGTGGCTGTAAATCGAAGTAGCTTCTTTACGAACAGCACCCATGGATCCCATCGCAACCTTGAAACCTTTGAGAATCGTCGGAAGTAAAAAGTGAAAAGAAACGGCGGTGAGTTGTTTCTTTTAGCGGGAAAAGATTCATGAAAATTTGCATATTAGACATTAAAGTAGCACTTCAGACATACATGAACTGTGTCCAGCCCGCTGAAGGCAGTGACTTGCAATTTTCAGAACTTGTTCTACGATGCCTGACCGACATTTTTGCATAAAATCGAGTGTTCTGACCATGTGGAAAACACCACGCCTCGGGTGGAAACTGTGGGAACGGTTCGTTCCCACTTTATTTTCAATGCAATGAAATTTCCGTTCATTATATACATGTCAACGGTCGAGTTTGGCATTATTTCTGTCTGGTGAACTGTTCAAATTCAACTATTTGCACCTTTATATAGGACCGAAAGATCACTGCATGCTTACCATGTTTCGAAAATAACAATTTTACGGAAATAGCAATTATTCCAACAGTACCCACTTGGGAACTCTCAAATCTGCCAAGGAGTAAACATTTAATAATAACATGTAAAACAAAAGTTGCCATATTTTGCTAGCCGCATGCACCCATAGACAACATTCAGCACTCAATCAATTAGGAATGGAGTAAATTGCGACTTAAACCTACGGCATTCTAAAAAAATGAACGTTTTTCTTTCGGTGGCACCCATCTGTATGCAACCGAACCAGGGATTGGGTTAATCTTTACAGCAACCTTATAACAGAATATATTATTGGAATTGAACTGTGAATCTGAATATCGAACGCTTTTTCAGATATTCTATTCCAAACTACTGCTGAACGCTTACCAATATTCAGTGATTAACGAAAATAACAGTTATTTCGACAGTACCCATAAGGAAAGTCTCAAATCTGCCAAGGGTTAAACTTTTAATAATAACATATCAGGGACCGACCTGGGCATGCGCCAGTGCGTATTTGGTTCTGAAACATCAGGACCTGGCTCTTAAATCTCAGAAATAGGCTTCTCAGCTGGCGCGTAACTTCTCAGATCATATTTTGATATTCTTTCGATGGATAATCGAGAGAGACACTCTTACATGTATTATATATATGATTATCATTTATCATTGTTGTAGAGTGCTTAAGTTAATACTTCAAGTCTTAATTACCTACCAAGCATTAATCTTCACTGTGGTTTCTGATCAAGTCTTGGCTGCCTAAATAGGTAGCCAAGACTTGATCAGAAACCACAGTGAAGATTAATGTTTGCTATAGTGTACTAAATGAAAATGATGAGAGCTATTACATACTTGCAGTGTGTGTTACAAACAGCAGTGTGACTCCGTAAGTTGAAATCTGGCGCATGAATTGAAAAAATAGGCTCCGAGGCTAGAGGGTATTTTAAATAGTCCTGATCGGTCCCTGAACATATAAAACAAGACATGTCACACTTTGCTTGCTGCATGTAGCCATAGAAAACATTCAGTGCTCAATCGATTAGAAATAGAGTAAATGGTCCCTTAAACTTACCAAATTCTGGAAAATAGTATTATTTTCGACGGCACCTATCTTTATGCAACCGAAACGGGGATTTGATTAAACTTTACAGCTACCTTATAACAGAAAATCTTCTTGTACTTGAACTGTGAATCTGAATGTCAACATTTTCAGATATTCTCTTTCAAACTACCACTGCACGTTTACCAATATTCGGTGATTTTACGAAAATCACAATTATTCAGACAGTACCCATATGGGAGTCTCAAATCTGCCAAGGGTTAAACTTTATAATACTCACATATAAAACAAAAGTTTTCATACTATGACTGCTGCATTCCGCCATTCAAAACATTCAGCACTCACTCAATTAAACTCAGAGTAAATTGTCACTTAATTATACCGAATTCTGAAACAGCGAGAGTTTTTTGGACAGCTTTTGACAGCATCTATCTTTATGCAAACAGAATGGGCATATGATTAAACTATGGTTAAACTTTACAACCAAACGAGAAAATATGCTCGATAGGTAATTGTGAATACGAACATGTAAATCATTTTACGATATACCATTCGTAAATGGAAGAAAAATAAACTAAAAATGAGCCAATTTTATGAAGAAGCTATGGGTATTCCAATTCAAGGCCCGAAAACGGGGTGAAGGTTAAAACTTTGAATAAAATATATAACAGCCAAGTTATTCTTGGATGAATGCCCAAACTTCTCATGGGAAACGTTTTGAAAAAATGTGGCCGCAGTGCTGAGAAATCACATATGAAAATTGGCCAGATTTACCAAAATTGCACTTTGCTCGGAATTTTGAGGACAAAAGGGAGCAACGTGGGTAATACAGCTTATGTAGTCAGATGTAGTAAGTGATGCTACAAATATTACGAAAGCTCCAGCCAAATCGTTCAGGGTCTTGTTAGAGAATTGTGGCAAAACGTAACATTGTGACAACATTTTGCATGGTTTTGACAGAAAACGAAAAACTTCAGAAATTCCATGATCCAGGTGAGAAACTTCTAATAAAGCTCTACATATGTACCAAATTTCAGTAGAATAGTAAATAATCCATAGACAAAAATCATTGAAACAGAAAATAAAAAACTATATAGAAACAGAATTTATGGAGGGTTATTTTCGGGAGTAACACATTTTTAAACAAATCAGGAAGGGATTTTCGTAAACAGTATTTACAGATATTCATAAAGGAATCAGAACAATTTTTCTAAGAAACCAGAAAAGGCATATATGTGAACTGTGAACAGCATTCAAAAGGTTTGGTCAAGAGAATGCATTAGGGGTCCAAAAATGTGATTTCCAGCAATACTAAAATAATGCACTCAGTTATCCCTCGGCGACCTCAGTGACCTTGTCCATATTGCGAACCTCTATGTAGCGTTGACTCATTTGGCGTTAGTCCCATGTCTATGTGTCATACCATGCTTGAGATATGAGTGTGACTCACTCTCAAGAATTTTTCCCACATCCACTTTTTTCATCTAAAAATGCATGTATGAACTTCGGGAATGCATTAGGAGGGTCAGAAAATGTGATTTTCATTAATTCTGAAAAATGCCCTCAATGACCCCTAGGTGACCTCCATGACCCTGACCCATATTTTGAACCTCTATCGAGTGTTGACTCATTTGGTGTTAGTTTCAGGCCCATTCGTCATACCATGTTTGAGATATGAGAAGAACTCACCTTCAAAAATTTTGGACATGCCCACTTTTTTACGTAAAAGTTCATGCATGGACTTTGGGAATGCTTTGGGGGGGGGGGGTCAAAAAATGAGATTTCCAGCCATTCCGAAAAATGCACCCAATGACCCCTAGGTGACCTCCGTGACCTTGACCCATATTTTGAAGCTCTATCGAGTTTCAACTCATTTGATGTTAGTTCCAGGTCCATTTGTCATACCATGCTTGAGATATGATCAATACCCACTTTCAAAAAATTTGGCCATGACCACTTTTTTACATAAAAAAAATCATGTATGGACTTTTGGAATGCTTTAGGAGGTCAAAAAATGTGATTTACAGCGATTCAGAAAAATGCACTCAATGACTCCTAGGTGACCTCCGTGACCTTGACCCATATTTTGAATATCCTTCAAGTGTCGACTCATTTGGTGTTAGTCCCAGGTCCATTTATCATACCATGCTTGAGATATGAGCGTGACCCACTTTCAAAAATTTTGGCCATGCCCACTTTTTTACGTCAAAATGCATGTGTGTACGTCAGGAATGCTTTAGGGGTTCAAAAATGTGATTTCCAGCAATTATGGAAAATGCACTCAATGACCCCTAGGTGACCTCCGTGACCTTGACCCATATTTTGAATCTCCATCAAGTGTCGACTCATTTGGTGTTAGTCCCAGGTCCATTCATCATACCATGTTTGAGATATGAGCCTGACCCACTTTCACAAATTTTGGCCACGCCCACTTTTTTACGTCAAAATGCATGTGTGTACGTCAGGAATGTTTGGATGGCCAAAAAATGTGATTTCCAGCAATTATGAAAAATTCATTTAATGACCCCTTGATGACCTCCGTGACCTTGACCCATATTTTGAATCTCCATCGAGTGTCGACTCATTTGGTGTTGGTCCCAGGTCCATACGTCATACCACGCCTGAGATATGGGCGTGACCCACTTTCAAAAAAACCCTACAGACACCCCTAATACCCCAGGTGTCTGAAAAACATAGCTCCCCCAGAACTTGTAACTGTCTATCAGCCAAAAATCAACGAGATAGGGTAATTCGTTTTCGAGTTATCTTGCGGACAAAAAAGTGATGAGAAGACAGAAGACAGGAGAAGAAGAAGAAGAAAGAAGAAGAAGAAGAAAGAAGAAGAAGAAGAAGAAGAAGAAGAAGAAGAAGAAGAAGAAGAAGAAGAATAGGTCTCACGGGCCACGCACCTGATTGGTTTGCATCTTATCCCACAGGACAAACACAAAGCGTAGTCATTGATGCCAAATCATCAGTACTAGTGACACATCGGTTCGGCGTTCCACGGGGGCCAGTATTAGGCCCATTGCTCTATACTATTTATGTTCTCCCTGTTAGTGAAATTATCCTGAGCCATAGCTTTGATTTTCATTTTTACACTGAAAACACGCTGCTGTATATTAGTTTAAAGCATAACAAAGAATACAATTCACGCGATAAAACTGAACGCTGCTTTTCAGAGAAATGCATGGATTACAGAACATTTCCTCAAACTGAACCATTGTCAGAAAGAAGTGATATAAAACCATCAAGTCTTCCACGTCAACTAACGAAAATATCCAAATTGTCACTAAATATTCAAAATTCGACATAGGCCTGCAGCAGCTGTGTCAGTAATCTTGGTTATTTCCTGGATGGAAGTCTGACAACGTATTTCTCAGAGTTCATCTACCTAATATCAGTAAAATGCGACCTTAGTAGGAGGAGATGTGGAGATCGTCCCTCGTTGGTAGGACCGCTGGCAAGACCTCGGAAGTGACGTCATAGTCACGTGACCCAGTGGCGCCATGTTGCCTTTTCATGGTAACCCGCGTGACCGTCCATCTTGTGACGTCATCCCCATAGTGATACATTGTGTTAGTGTGCATGCGCAGCGCGTGTTGTTAGGGTGATAAGTGTTTCCGTCGTCCATTTTGTATACTGGAGGCCGCCATCTTGGTTTCTATGGTAGCACGTGGTTGATATGTAACCTAAAACCTTCTTATAGGACAGGGGTATGTTTGGATGGTGTGTTCGATTGAACAGGAACAATTTTCCGATTCGTAGAACTGACACAAACAACCCGACAATCCCTCCAAATCAATCAAATCCACCCCAAACTACCGAAATTGACTTTACTTGATACAGATTCCCCCGGAATCCTATTTAGGACCGCCATAGCATGGTATCGAGAGACCCCTGGGTACCGAGAAGGCCTCCAGGGATAAGTTCGATTGAACTAGAGTAGTTTTTCTGGTTCGGATTTCCCTCAGAATCCTTTTTAGGACCGCCATGCCATGGCTTATCATAGTAGCACATAGCACATAGTGCTATAGTACTGAGGGGCCCTTTGGATTATAGCCAACAGTACTGATAGACAACCTCCATGAAAACCTATATCATTCATAATGACAAGAATCTATCAAGTAGTTACTGATAAGTCATTACTCGAACTACTCGAATCCCACCGAGCAAATAAGCCATAGAGTATTTACTCGAACGAGTGACTCGCATATACGACTCTTAGACTCATTTCGGTATTTGAGGATTCCTATGACATGACATTGTATTATTTGAGGATACCTATTGAGGATACCTTCTGGAGAATCCCTTTTTTGTCGTATGAGGCCATGAGGGCCATGAGAAAATCCCTCAGTGAGGTCTAATATACTATCCCTCTTAACCTCATTTCTTTTGAGGGCATGAGGGCCATGAAAAAATCCCTCAATGAGGCCTAATTTACTATTCCTCTTAGCTCTTAGCCTCATCTCGGTATTTAACAGCCATAGGCCCTGGGACCTCAATTTCAGCACCCCTTTTTAAAAAAACGTCTGGCCTTCGGCGCCCCTTTTTAGTCTTATGAGTCTATGAGAGCTATGAGAAAAACCCTCAGTGAGGTCTAGTTTACTATCCCTCTTAGCCTCATTTCGTTTGAGGCTATGAGGGCCATGAAAAATCCATCAATGAGGCCCAATTTACTATTCCTCTTAGCCTCATCTCTGTATTTAACAGCCATAGCCCCTGGGACCCCAATTTCTTGTACCCCTTTTTGAAAAAACGTCTGGCCTTCGGCACCCCTTTTTAGTCGTGTGAGGCCATGAGGGCTATGAGAAAAGCCACCAATGAGGTCTATTCTACTGTCCCTCTTACCCTCATTTCTATTGAGGCCATGAGGGCCATCACAAAACCTCTCATTGAGGTCTCATTTACAAGCCCTCTTAGCCTCATTTCGGTATTTAAGGATACCTATGATGCAGCTCCTATACAACTCCTATCTCCTTTTTGGCGTCTATACAGTTCCTATACATGTAGTCTTACCAATGGCTTCCATCTTATCTCCAAAGCTCCAAGGACACTACTTGTCTATGGTCTATCTGTCCTATTATTAGCTTCTATACCAGTCTTGTGCAATTGCGGCCTTGTACCAGCACTAATGGCTATACTATCATCCATTAATATTGATTTGTAACACTACTTCCTACCTATACCTATCTCAATCTCGACTATAACATCGATCAAGGTTGAATCATATTTACTTCATTTCCCCTGTATACATATAAACGAGATATATAAGGCATTCCGTAATTAAGATTCTTATCTGACACCGTAAAATTTGGATTCCATGATTTGACATACTACTGACCTTTCATCAACACAAAACATCAAAGCAGTTTGTTCCTGTCTTTGTTACTAGTCTCCGTGACTATTGTAACACTATTTTGATAGGTTCGAAACACACGGTGAAGAAAGTACTGACACATAACACCGGTCTCTTTACATCTCTATTACCCTATCAGTCATAAGCCACATAGGCATTCTGGTCATGACTTCAATTCCGATGGAAATGTCGCCACTGGGAATAGTAATGTATTTGAGTTGTCGAACCCAATCTCATCCTCCTATCCCCTCACCCCTCCCCCTTAGCGGGGCCCAACATGCCACCAGTTAACCCTTCACCCAACGTAACGCCCAAAACTGGCCAGCGCTATTCACAAAAATCGCCAATTAATTTTCATTATTTTTTTCATTTTTTTTTTCAAAAACCTAGGTTATGACCCCTCTTTAGAACGAGCTCGTCGAGCTCGTTCCAAAGAGGGGTCATAACCTATGTTTTTGAGACAAAAAATGAAAAAAATTAGTTATTCAAGAATTATTTTTACAAGCGTCGTCTGCTTTTCATGTTAGGTAAATGGTTAACTTACGATTTAAACTGACTAGCTCAAACCAAGCTAATGATTTTTATGACTTCCAATATATTAAATGTAATTTAGTTCAGCCCTCATCTAAATTAAGTTTACGGGCGATGAGGCATATGCAGTTGCTGGGCCAAAAGCTTTGGCATACTCATCTAAACGGGCTGAACGAAATGCTTTCCATGGAATTATTCACGTCGGGTTTTAAAAAGTACCTTTTCCATAAAGCATTTTGTAATTTGTTTCAAGCATAGAGGACAAGTTTTGATTTAGTACTATAAAAATATTATTATTATGAGAATTACGTAAACAAAACACACCTGCATCTCAGACTTCAGAACTGCTATAAACACATTCATGCACTCACATCAGAGTGGATACGGAAGGGCGTAACAATTGCGTCGAGGTGCATACACTCTGATCCCCCCTCCGCCCCCCCCCCCCCAATCCGCCCCACCGAACATATGCCAGCCTTGCTCCTGGGTGCAGCTTGTTATTATTATTATATTATTATTCGAAATTGGTCATGCTGCGCCTCCAATATCACGAATCAATCGGGTACTACAGACGTCATTCGTAGATACGACTGTACACTCTCAACTCAGTCAGGGTCGTATTATTCATAAGGCTGACTAGGCTGAAGCCTAGGGGCCCGCAGGTACAGGGGTCCCGCCACTTTTGTTTGTTTTTGTTTTTTTTGTTTGTTTTTTTTTGTTTTTACTGGGGCACTGTTACCAGCGCCTTTGGGCTCCAATCGTTAAAGGCACTTTGCACTCTGCACCGTAGCGATACATGTACATATGTATTTATCCATATATATACTCTCATAAGTATACTATATTTATATACAGTACATTATTTTAATGCCCATTTTCATAATATGTCCAGTTGTGAGTAGAATTCTTCAGGAGACTCGTCAAATTGATAGGGCTATGTACTGCAGCATAGTGCCTACCGTACCAGGGTAAGGCTGTCAGCTGTAGTACGGTGAAGGATTGAAGTACCGAGGGTCGAGGTCGAAGTACCTAAAAGCCTAGGGTCCAGCCATGGGTTAATACGGCACTGAACTCAGTTAGGTTCAAAATTAACCAAAATCAACTGGGTTGAGTGAATATTAACCCAATTGGGTTCATATTTATTCAACCCAATTGATTTGGATTGATTTCTAACCCAACTGATTTTAGAGTGTATGTGTAGCATACGTTCGAAAATCAAATCTAGTTGGGTATTTTTTTCTAATTACATGATTACTGGCAAGAGAAAATTGATATTTTCGACTTCATTTCCGACGGAAATGTCGCCACTGGGAAAAGTAAAGTATTTGAGGTGTCGAACCCAATCTTACTCCCCACCCCCACCCCCTATCCACTCACCCCCCCCCCCCCCTCTTAACGAGGGCTAACATGCCACCAGTTAACCCTTTACCCAGCGTAACGGCCAAAACCGGCCAGCGCTATTCACAAAAATCGCCAATTAATTTTCATTATTTTTTTCATTTTTTGTTTCAAAAACATAGGTTATGACCCCTCTTTGGAACGAGCTCGGCGAGCTCGTTCCAAAGAGGGATCATAACCTATGTTTTTGAGACAAAAAATGAAAAAAAATTAGTTATTCAAGAATTATTTTTACAAGTGTCGTCTGCTTTTCATGTTAGGTAAAGGGTTAACTTACGAGTTAAACTGACTAGCTCAAACCAAGCTAATGATTTTTATGACTTTCAATATATTTTGGGAACTATTACACGTGAAGTCCACAATATGCCAACAGAAAAGGGTGTCCGCACCAGCAATAATTCTCAAAATATATGGGAAGTAGGGAAGTATGCCGACCCTCACCAATTGCGAAACACGTTGCCGTCGGACTTCAGAATATACGAGTTCGTTTTAAACTGAAAAAGAGAAATTGATTTAATCGTAGCGCTAGAAGCACTGAAATTGAGTTTGTCGTAGAAATTACAGTGTAGTAATTCTGGTTATTATTCACGTACAAAAACTTGATATGAACCGCCTCCGGTGTAATAGCCACATATTCGCAGACGGAGATAAACTCCCCCAGCGTTCCTTGACTTTATGACAAACCGATTGAGTTATCATGATATTGTAGGTAGTGCAAAGCACAGTAGTGTGTTTGGGCATTCCACTTCCCTCAGGACAAATCCAATTAACTCCAAACTCATTTCGTGTGGTGGATTGGAAAATGCCTGCAGGATTTCCTGTGTTGAATCGGTGAAAATTTCCAGTTAACACTAAACTTCATGCTCCCCCAACATTCTGCAAAAAGGTTTCGAAAAAATACGCTATTCTACGCATGTGCTCGATTTTCAAATGGATAATCCCGCTTTAATTTCCATCTCAGACTTTCGAACGTGTAGTTGCAAAACTCAACAGGATTTTTAGTGTTACGGAGCACTCCCCCAACGGACCGCAAACACGCCGTTACCATAGAATTCTCTAAAGATATTTTCACTTTACACGTAAATGTACATCTCTAAATGCTTGGGTTTGAAATGAAAAATTTCTAAGGGAATCCCTAGTTAAATCGCAACTTCGTCTGAAACCGGGTGTGTTTTTTTGCGTCCGCGTGCTCCGATTTCTCTCACGTGGGAGATTTGTTCTCGGATGTTTAAAAAAATCGATAAAAAATCATCACTGTTAAAAACTACTACTACTAAAGATAATGTGTTCCATTATATATAAAGAGGAGGAAAAATTTTTAAAAATGATTAAACATTTTGTTTACATATATAAAAAGTGCATTTTATACATACAAAATTACATATGTACAGTTAAAACTAGAAGTCCTGTCATGAAATGCGCACAAATAGCACGTCGATCTGCGCGTTAATCTACGTGTTATTAACATAGCAAGGCTATCGAATTCTGTAATACGGCCTGTGCACAAGCAATGTGTCAGCCAATGGACCTCCGGGTAACCCGGAGGTCCATTGGCAGAAACATCGTCTGTGTTTGCTATGAGTAACCAGGAAAACCTGCCGTGCTTTCGATACCATTCGATATGGCAATTGCGCGCAATTCCTGCGCACAATTAAGCCTAGATAAGCGCACAGTTTGTGATAGGACTTCTAGTTTTAACTGTATAAAAAGTATTAAAAAATCACCAAAAGTAGTAATAATAATAAATGGAAGGATTAAAAGTAAAGAGATTCATTCACTATAAGAAATTCAACAGCAAATTAATTGGCGATTTCTTAGAATAGCGCTGGCCGATTTTGTCCCGTTACGTTAGGTAAAGGGTTAAGAGAAGGCTCTATGGTGAGCGTGATTTCTTTGCAACGTGTTCCCAGTGAGATCGTGATTGCAACACCTTAGTATTACTCGCCGACAGGTACTCCCGAAACATATACGATGAAGAGAGTGAATCGGCGTCAGCATCGCTATCCCCGTACCGATCACAGCTGCAGAAGATATGGGATACCCTGCATGGATATATATAACATGATTCCTCCGTCGCCGACTCGTCTTACACCTCTCGCAAAAAAATTGATGGAAATCTCCACTTGGGTGATAAGCGAGTAGACACAGGTGGAAACAATTTGATCGGGGACGAATATCTTATGTTCAAAGGCACTTGGGGACTCTGGAATATTCTTGTTTTTGTTAAACCGAATCCTCATAATTACAGTCAAGAGGGTCTCAGAACTTACTGAGATATCCCGAGTCATACGAATGCCATTAGAAGGAATGATGTGCCTAACGGGAAGAGTGCAAAATGTTACAAATGGAAAGAAGTGTTGAAACATATATGAGGCGGATTTAACCATTTTACTGCAGCGCCCATTTTAGCAAAGTAAGGAGGACCACCTCTATGTACGCCTGTATGCGAGAAAGTTCAATAAAATTTATGACATACTAGAAACTCTATCATCTAATTAAATGGCAGCGTAATTGATAAAGCATTTGGAAAGCGGATTCCTGCAATACCGACTGTAGTACCACAATCATTCCTCTCGATACTAAGGCACTAGTAGAGATAGTGGAGATCTTTGTGGTGATTAGTCAATGCAGTAAGTAAGCTACAGAGAATGAGATTGTTAAGGCAAAATGTTTCAAATAAAAGCTGGTATAAATCTGTCATATGTAAGATATAAAAAAATAGGAAACACAAAAAAAAATAATTGGAAATTAAATAAAATAAAAACGAACAAATGTTAGTGAAAATAGGGCTGCACGATATTCAAAACTGAATACCGGTATCGGTATTCAAAAAAATAACGCGGTATACCGGTATATCGAAAACTGTTCAGATATATGAACATAAGTACCACAATCGAGACTCGAGGCATCACAGTCGGAACGAATTAGCAAGTCTTGATGATGCGGTTCGAAAAACCTTTACCCAACGCAGACGATATCAAAATTTATTATTTTCAAAATTAGTTTATCAGATTTTCCCCAGAGATTTCTACAAACCTATATCATGTGACCCCTCATTGGAACGAGCTCAACGAGCTCGTTCCAATGAGGGGGTCACATGATATAGTTTTGTTGAAATTTTTGAAAATTATTTTTTTCAACTGCTGAATTTGTATATTATGGGCACAGACGATTCCTTGGATAAAGGGATAATGTTATTCATTCGGGGCTACAGTTAAAAAACGCAAGACATCTTGAAAATTAAACTGTGGGTAAATAAATAACGACGATAAACCGATATTTTTGTAATTACACCGGTATTCAATCGATATTGATTTGAATACCGGTATATATCGGTTTAACGATATACCGTGCAGCCCTAGTGACAAAGAAGACAAGATTTAACAGATCACATCAGTGATGTTGAAGGTCGGAAAAAACTGCAATGTACGTGGGTAAGAAATCCACAACCGAAGCCAGTAACAAGATCGTGGCAGAAGCAAACAAGAGAATTACCGATTCAGTTCACAAGTTGAAAGCCACTTTTAAACGACCGAAACTATAGCCCAACTCGGAGGAGATTTTGTCGCAGGTAAACGTGAAAGTCTCCGGTCGTGTCGTGGCAATACAAGAATTTGCTAAGAAATTGAAATTAAATGGATCGGGATTGAAAGAAATTTCTAAAAAAAATCTAAAACACACTTTTTAAAAAGTCTTTCGTCGAAAAAAGAAAAAAAAAACTTAGTTAAAAAGGAATTAAAAAAAAAAATGAAATAATAACGAAAATTAATTAAATATTAAAAAACGAGATGGAAATCAAAGATTTCTTGTGAAATGAAACGAAGATCAAGAGATCGATTCTTCCGTTCTTTCCGAGAAGCATAAAATGATTAATAGTGGGAAACAGGAATTGCGGAAAAGGAATCTGTTGAGGAATCTATTGTTGTGATCCGAGTGATTGGATTACTGCAGTTTATTCGTATTCGGTAAGGGTCTCTTTCTAACTGAATATAAATTCTTGCAAGTGGTTCTGAACGAGAAATTACTGAACGATGTGATAGCGAAAGTTTTCGATCATCAGAACGAGATTAAAAAGTTCGAAGTGTCACCCAAGACGATCTTGAAAGAGATGTCGAGAAAGTTGAGGAAAACATATACGTGGAATGTCATCTTTTTACGAAAAGGATCCTAGAAAGTTGAAATTGGGTGGAAACAATAATACTGTCTGGAAACTGTGACAGGTCTGACAACAATGTGTGCTTTGGTTCAACAGATAAAGAGGTTATTACTTGGTTAGTTTCATATCGGCCGAGATATCATCCCTCAGTCACTTCACACCAGCCTTCGACCTCGGTATCAGGCAGAGGGTTAATTTTTCTCAAATGGTCGTTTTCACATTTTAACCCGTTACCCATTGATTTCGGTTCATTTTTTTGCAGTAAGTGGCAGCATACGCTAAAATGTATACAGTCTGTTAAAAAATCTGTTAACTGAAGTAAATCGTAATCTTACAGACATACAAGCACCAAATCCTACCCCAGACAAGATAATCCACAGACAGTATAATTGTTGTAAACGTCTGGTAAAAGGTCTGGTAAAATATACAGGTGGGGTCTATTTATCAGCTTTGGTCGTTTCGACCAAAGCTGATAAATAGGCCTCACCTGTATGCTTTACCGACGTTTTTTAACGGCTCTCAAAGTGTGAAATCTGTCAAATACATCTCCTGAAAAATCTCAAAATATCCACTTAGATGCATAGAAATGGGGGTTTTGGGACCCTGGAATTTAAAATTGTCATACCGACGACCATCCATCGCCCGATCCCCCCCCCCCCCCCCCCCCCACACACACACACACTTTGAAAATCGCTCCGCCGCCACGGGAAAGAGAAGACGCGTTGCTACGTTGCTACGAAAGCCGTTGTAATCTGAGTACCAACACACAAACATTCTATAATGACATCGGCGTAAACGCTGTTGTTGAAGCAGTAGACAGACAAAGCCAGTGAAAAGGCATCTCACCGACAATTCTTCACATTGTACAGAAAGCAACGTGTATGGAAATTTAGACAATTTTTCGAAACTTTTTCAAAATGCACAAGACAGTTTCGTAAAAGGTAGTTCACATTCTTTTTAGGGACATAAACCTATCGAGAGCAGTTACAAAACAACCCGTTCAATCAAAAACACAGGCAAAATGATCCCAGGTGTCGAGATGTCCTCAAGATGAAGGGAATAAATGGACCAGACACTCTTTCGTTAAATGGACAGATTATCATCAAAACACATGGGAACCAGAGGAAAACATTGGCCGGTTTTTCATTTGGAATTTTTTCCAGGAGAAAGCCCCCCCCCCCCCCCCCCCCCCCCATGGAACAACTCCAAAGAGTACGAGTGGCGCGTGGCGGAATGATCCACATTACGAGCTACCGGTACAGTTTGAAAATTTAGTAAGACTTTTTTAAATTGAAACGCCATAATTTGGGACAAAACGACAAAAAAACTCTGTGTTTCTTGTTTATTTTAAACATTGAACGATCAGTCAGTTCCACAAGTTCCCCTCACGCCTCTAATGAATTCCGTAATGTAAAAACATTTCCTCTATTTTGTGTTGAGAAGGACTTAACCCTATTTCACCGAGAGTGGATCTGGTCTACCGAGGGTGGTCCAAAATTTTTTCAGGCAGGGTGTTCTGTTATAGGCTGGCTTCAGAAGGATAAAGATTCCACGGCGTATTTTAAAATTATAAAATGAAAGCATAGGTGTTAATTCTTGTAATGATTATGCAGTAATTACAATGTTGTTTTTGATGGCATAGTGTGCATATAAGCTGATAACCGCTGGTTTGTCCTTCAGATAACAGTTGCACACTGCTTGACAAATCTTGTATTTTAAAAAAGATTTAATTTCTGTTTTGGAGTTAAGTTTATCCACCTTTGTTATGAGTAACTGTTTTTAGGACTGCACGATATTCAAAACTGAATACCGGTACCGGTATTCAAAAAACAGTGGCGTAGATAGCTTTTCGCTGGCGGAGGGGCAAGCCCAAAATTTTCCGACAGACCGAAATTTTCCGACAGTGTAACAACAACAAAAACCCAAACAAACAGAAAGAATCTGTTGTTTTCTGCATATGTACTGAAAATTGGTCTTTTTAACCCAAAATTTACCAAAAATGGCATGTTTTTATCCTCAAAGCCAGCATTTTAATGTTATTAGGCATAAATTCGCCGAAAAATGGTCCCAAAAAATTTCCGACAAAACTTCTGGTGGGGGGGGGGCGGAGCCCCCCCCCCCTTTATCTACGCCACTGTTAAAAAAATACCGCGGTATACCGATATATCGAAAACTGTTCAGATATCTGAACTTAAGAATCACAATCGAGACTTGCGGCATCATAGTCGGAATGAATCAGCATGCCTTGATGATGCGGTTCGAAACACCTTCACCCAACGCAGACGACATATCAAAATTTAGCATTTTTAATAATAGTTTATCAGATTTTTCCAACAATTTCTACTAAACAATATCATGTGACTCCTCATTGGAACGAGCTCAGCGAGCTCGTTCCAATGAGGGGTCACATGATATAGTTTTGTTGAAATTTTTGAAAATTATTTTTTCAACTGCTGAATTTGTATATTACGCGGGCACATGGCGACGATTCCCTGGGTAAAGGGTTAATAGTATTCATTCGGGGCTACAGTTAAAAGTCAAGACATTTTGAAAATTAAATTGTGGGTAAATAAATAATGACGATAAACCGAAATTTTTGCAATTACACCGGTATTCAATCGATATTGGTTTGAATACCGGTGTATATCGGTTTATGTGGGCTCGGTGGCTCAGTAAGAAGAGGCGCAGGCTGCAAGCCGAGAGGTCCTCGGTTCGAATCCCACCGGCGGCAACCGCGTTGTGTCCATGGGCAAGACATTTCACCCCCATTGCCCACGTGGGGACACGGTGACGTTGTGTACTAAGGCGTACTGCACGTCGATGGTGCACCTGTCTTCAACCAATGCTAACCCTGCTTGTGTGGAGTTAATAAGTTGGGGAGCTCGCCGTTGCTCGGTGGTTCTCTCCGGGTACTCCGGCTTCCTCCACCCGTAAAACTGTCGTGGTTATGATTAGCCATTGTGCAGAAATATGTGACCTTAACCACCAATAAATAATAACAATAATATATCAGTTTATCGATATACCGTGCAGCCCTAACAGTTATTTTTTTTTTTTTTTTTTTGAAACCGGTAGTCTGGTTATAAATCGACTTTGAGCTACAGTGCGGCAGGTTACCGCCATTGACCGTAAATACACGTTTCGAGTTGACAAGCGTTTTTAGTGAGCTAATTTTCGCCATAAAGTTACGCCTTACGATAGTTGAACAAATCGATTCACTATCGCACATTAAGAATTGAATATGAGGGTAGGCCAGCAATAAAGGGATTGCCATCGCTCCTCCGGGGAAAAAAATACAACAAATTGAGCTGTAACTCATTAGCCCACAGCGCACATCGCTCAATAGCTCGGCCAAAAGCAATTGTTTTTGTTTTTTGTTTTTTTCACTGTTTGGAGTAACGCGTGATTGACTACACGCATTACCACCTCGATGCGTTTGAAACCACATAATTGTTTTTTGAATTCGTCCTGCGAAAAACCGCAAAACGGTCGACTGCGAAAAAATTCTTTGATTTTTTAACAACACTTGGCGTGAAAAATGCGCCGAACTCGTGACAAAAATGACAACTGACCGACTACGCCACCAGATTGAAAACAGTAGCACGTTTGAATAATTTAACAGGATTTTCTTCCTTTTCGTGACGAATGGAATGACTCAGGGGAGGTAACCATTTCTAATCATTTGTAACTCTCACGCTTCCAATTATTATTATTTAAGTGAGATGAAAACTCAACCTCAAGCGTAATATTGTCTATATATTAGAACCATAAAATCACCCAATATTCTATTAATTCAAATTTGGAGAAACAAAATATTCTGCTTGGAAGAAAGAAATTGTAACTTGCGGTTTCATTATGGCTTTAAAAGAAACACTTTGCACATGTAATAATAATGTGAATTTGTATCGCATGATCAAGATGCATTGTGTCGACCTTGATTAGAACACAAGTATTTGTTGTTCAATCTGTTGATTCAATGACCTTGACCTGTCAATGTAATCTTTCTCAGCTCTTATTTATAAGAGCTTAACATATCAAAATGATAGAACCCAGGCGTCCGTTTTTTTGGCCTTAAACAGGATTGTTAATAATTCATTGAATAGGATGGAAGTGCGTGCATGTGTGCTGTAGACCAATCAATATTTTCAACGTACAGACCCAAGTCTGCACGTTGAAAATATTAATTGGTATACCCCTAAATAATGGACATGGACTCTTCCAGTTGCTGTCATTGAACTAATATGGAAGATACCACCAGGGTTTCAAAGGGTCAAACCAGACCGCTTTCGATCAGAATTAAAAAGGGTATGACCAATATTCGTTGGCCGAGAGGTTTTGTTCTTTTTCATTGGGGTTTAATGACACTTCCGACGGAAAGGGTCGCCTCATTTTACAGAGTCGGAGTATCCAAACGGAACCACCGAGCTGCGGGGAGGAACTGCCAGGCTCTCCAATGTACTAACTCCACACAATGGGGATTAACATTGGTTAAAGGCAAATGCGTCATCGACGATCAGTATACCATAGTACACAGCGCTGACGTGCTCCCACGGGCCGGAAGGTGAAAGTTTCGGACAGTGGTTGCCAGCTAGAACGGTGTGCCGTAATCCAGCGAACTAAACATGCGCACACAAGATGTCTAGTTTGGTGGAAATGAGGAAATTGCAGATATAACGCAAACTGCAAAACACTGGTTTGGGGGAAAATAGGCCTATGTCCTCCAGTGGCGAGGCCCCGGGGAAATATTTGTGAATAAGAGCTGTTCTATCTGGATCTTTTAATGCATCTACATCTCTTAATTGTCACTGGGGAGAGGGAGGGGTCTTTTCCTGAACATGTCAACCTTTCGGGGAATGTAAACAGAAACAATATGGAGAAAATTACCATATATAGCACGCTGTGTATTTAATGATGCATTTCCAGTTCCTTTGCATTCTATACTATAACCAAGCTATACTAAGAGCTGCAACGTTTTAACCTTTTATCTAACATGAAAAGCAGACGACACTTGCAAACAAAATTCTTGAATAACTAATTTTTTTCATTTTTTGTCTCAAAAATATAGGTTATGACCCCTCTTGGGAACTAGCTCGTAAAGTTACGCCTTACGACAGTTCAACAAATCGATTCACTATCGTACATTAACCCTTTACCCAACGAATCGCCCGCATCCGCCCACGTAATATGCAAATTCAGCAGTTGATAAAATATTATTTTTCAAAACATTTCAACAAAACCATATCATGTGACCCCTCGTTGGAACGAGCTCGTTGAGCTCGTTCCAACGAGGGGTCACATGATATGGTTTTGTTGAAATTTTTTTAAAAATTAAAAAAAATTATATTTAAAATAATCAATTTTGATATCATCTGCGTTGGGTAAAGGGTTAAGGATTGAATATGAGGGTAGGCCAGCAATAAAGGGATTGTCATCGCTCCTTCACGCTAAAAACTAAAGTGTTAAAAACTACACTTGAAGTGCTGTATTTAACACTTACTAAGTGCTGAACTGACACTTTAATCAAGTGTAGATATCCCAGAACTTGACAGGTGTTACAATAATACCACTTGACAAGTGCAATGTCGCGACACTTAAAAGGAAACAACGCAGATGACGCGGATCAGGCTCGAACTCTCGAGCCTGATCCGCGTCATCTGCGTTGTGTCCTTTTAATTATGTACCCACCAAGCGCAAATCAAATTATGGACGATTCTGGAAGAACCACCAATGCTAGACACATGGGAAGTGCCATCCATTCAAGTTTCAGATGTTTGACGATTGTAATGTCTAAGTGCTTAAAGCATTGCACTTTGAGTGTTAAAATCAAATCCTAAGAGTTAGAGTGGGTTTAACACATTGAAAGTGTCAGTTTTAACACTTTAGTTTTTAGTGTGTTTGAGGGAAAAGAAAACACAACACATTGAACTGTAACTCGTTACAGTGCACATCGCTCAGTGGCCACAGCAATTGTTTTTTTGGTTTTTTTTTTTGTTTTTTTTTTTCTTTTGACTGTTTGGAGTAACACGTGATTGACTACACGCATTACAGGCACCTCGATGCGTTGGAAATCACTTAATTGTTTTTTGAATTCGTCCTGCGAAAAACCGCAAAAAGGTCGACTGCGAAAAAAATCGTTGATTTTTTTAACAACACTTGGCGTGAAAAATGCGCGGTACTCGTGACAAAAATGACACTTGAAATTCCACGTTTCAGCGAGATCACGATTAGGATTTTGGAGGGCGGGGGTTGGTGGGCACATCCTATAATTATGCCCCCCCCCCCCCCGAATACGCCACCAGATTGAAAACAGTAGCACGTTTGAATAATATAACAGGATTTTTTTTCCTTTTCGTGATGAATGGAGTGACTCAGGGGAGGTAACCATTTCTAATCATTTGCAACTCTCATGTTTCCGATTATTATTATTTTAGTGAGATAAAAACTCAACCTCAAGCGTAATATTGTTTATATATCATAACCATAAAATCACCCAATATTCTATTAATTCAAATTTCGAGAAACAAATTTCTGCTTGGAAGATAGAACTTATAACTTGCGGTTTCATTATGGCTTTACAAGAAACACTTTGCACATGTAAAAATGATGTGAATTTGTATCGTATGATCAAGTTGCGTTTTGTCGACCTTGATTAGAACACAACTATTTGTTGTTTAATCTGTTGATTCAATGACCTTGACCTGTCAATGTAATCTTTCTCAGCTCTTATTTATAAGAGCTAAACGTTTCAAAATGATTTAACCCATTGAACCCGAGAGGCCGTTTTTCCGGCCAGGAACATGATACTTCATAATTTCATTAAATAGGATGGATGCAAAGTGTATGTGTGTGGTAGACCAATCAATATTTTCAACGTGCAGACCATGCACGTTGAAAATATTAATTGGTCTACCCCTAAATGATGAACATGGACTCTTCCAGTTGCTGTCATTGAACTAATATGGAAGATACCACCAGGGTTTCAAAGGGTTTCAATCAGAATTAAAATGGGTATGACCAACATTCGTTGCCCGAGAGGTTTTGTTCTTTTTCATTGGGGTTTAATGACACTTCCGACAGAAAGGGTCACCTCATTTTACAGAGTCGGAGTATCCAAAGAGAACCACCGAGCTGCGGAGAGTAACTGCCAGGCTCTCCAATGTACGAACTCCACACAATGAGAATTTGCATTGGTTAAAGGCAAAAGCGTCATCGACGTGCAGTATACCACAGTACACAGCGCTGACGTTCACTCACGACCCGGGAGGTGAAAGTTTCGGACAGTGGTTGCCAGCTAGGACGGTGTGCCGTAATCCAGTAAACTAAACATGCGCTCAAAAGAAGTCTAGTTTGGTGGAAATGAGTATATCGCAGATATACCGCAAAGTGCAAAACACTGATTTGGGGAAAATAGGCCTATGTCCTCCAGTGGCGAGGCCCCGGGGAAATATTTGTGAATATCTACTGTTCCATCTGGATCTTTTGGGGCATCTTCATCTCTTAATTGTCACTGGGGGGTGGGGGTGGTGGTGGGGGGGGGGGGGGGGCTTTCCTGAACATGTCAGCCTTACGGGGAATGTAAACAGAACCAATATGAAGAAAAGTTATCATATAGGCCTATAGCACGTTGTGTATTTAATGATGCACTTCCAATTCCTTTGCATTCTATACCATAAATAAGCTATTCTAAGAGCTGCAACGTTTCAACCTTTCACCTAACATCTCGTTCCAGTGAGGGGTTATAATCTATGTTTTTGAGACAAAAATGAAAATTAATTGGCGATATTTGTGAATAGCGCTGGCCGGGTTTGGCCGTTACGTTGGGTAAAGGGTTAAAATAATTTATATATTTAATAAACTCACTTTCAACGATCATTTTCTCTAGGCACTTATTTTCATTGTTGTTTGGTAAAACCTCTACAAAATCAATGTCAGCAGATCTATATTTGTATGGTATATATGAGCTGAGTCTTGGAAATTTGATACACCGTATCAAAAAGAAACAAGAAATATGGTTGTGCAAGCACAAGCGCGCGAGAACATGCATATTAAAAACTTTCTTTTTTGCATATATCATGGAATCTCTTCACATTAGAACGCAACCATTCTGGGAAGAAACTTGAATCTCGTTTACTGAAAGAAGTTGAACACAAAAGGTATCACAAAACTTTTCCCATAGTCGACCATTATAACGATCAGGCGAAAAAAATTAAAATCGCGTCACTTCAGTTGTGTCATTCAAATATCTTTGTCAAGTATAGCCCTTCAGAAAACTTTTTCTGACCTAAAAACAGGGGATCATGCAATAAATAAGAGAGAAAAACTAACAGGAAGGGAAGTACCGGTTCCGTGCACATATTTTTCAGGGAATTCCCAACAAAAACACACCAAAAGTCAATTGTAACATTTCAAGGCGGGGTAACTCTAATTCATATATTTAGTTCTGTGATACCTATAATCATCCCCAACCCTACCATTTACCATTTTACCTCTTCCATGTGATAAAAGTCTCATTTCTGCATTACAGTTCAACTTTTTGCTTCTGCTGAGTTAAAAACACAGGGAATTCTTTCCATTAACTGGTAGAGTGCTGGAAGCCCTTATTTGGGTTTTATTTTTAGACGTACAGGTACTGCAACTTGAAGGTTTCAAATTCAGTGGCTGTGCTTCCTATTATTCTTGAAGTGAAATTATTTAGTCTTTGAGGATTTGCCTTGTTACAATTTATGGGAGAGTGCCTAAGGGCACTCTCCCATAAATTTTAACGAGGCAAAGATATGTGAACAAATTTTAATGACCAAAAATAATTTAGCATTCAACCAGTCAAAGAAAAGAGTCCAAACTGTGCCAAATGAGATTAAAAACTGGTACTGCCTCCAACAGATTTTTTCTCCTCTGTTACCTAATGAGTAAGTTGGGAGGGATAACAGTTCACAGCTTTCTTTGAAAACTACCCTAATCCCCAAATGATACTAAAATATGCATCAGCACACAATACCTTTTGAAAAAAAAAAACCTGTCTTATTTAACCATGTGGCAAGAGAAATAGTGTTCAACCCCCCCCCCCCCCCCCCCCAACGAAACAATATGAATATCAATTTGTTTAAAAAATTGGGGTTGCAGTTATATAAATCACCAATATCAGTGGACAATGCCATTTTATCCTAACAACTGATGTCAAATGTTCTGCCTACTGATGTCGTAAGATATAGCCCTGAATCTGCCCCCCCCCCCCTCTCCGGTATTGCATTTTTCATCTAAAAAATATGACATAATTCATGAATTAATTGATGTCGACACAAAACAAACCTCTTCGTGATAATGAATTTCCCGTTTGTGATAGTTTTTAAATCACATTCTGGCTTCTGAAAACATTTCACATTATGTTTGATGAATATTTTGCACTTTTTTGTAAAAAAAAAAGCCTCAGTTTTCTCAGTTAAGGCACCGTGAGACATTGGTATGGCAATGACAAAACATAAAACGCTGTTTTTTTCCAACAGTGTGACCAAAACAGCTTCTGTGGTATCTCATAACACTGTTAATGTGCCTAAAGCCATCAAATATTGAATCTGTAGTGCTGCGCTTGTGTTTCAAGTGTCCAAAAGTGCACTTTTACAACTTTTGTTTCAATCCACAGACACCCATTCTGGCAAAAAGTGTGAAATCATAGAAAATAGATTTCCAAAGAGGATAAATCAGATATTTGTTTAAAGAATATGGCGATGTTTAATATATTTGTGTATATTTGTGGTGGGAGGTTCATTATGGAAGCTGTCTGCTGCCAATTATTGAAAATGTAGAGCCAGGCAAACGAAAAGCAAAGAAACACTTTGTCTAATTGACAGACAATCAGACAGACAGATAGAGAGACATGCAATCACACATTTTGGAAGTCTACAAAGAGTACTGACTGCCATACAATGAAAAATATAGTGAGAAGAGCCAGGGCAAGGTTCTCATACAGAAAAAAACTCTGCAGTCCCAAAGCAAACCATAAGAAACTGAGAGTGCATACTATGAACTTCAGTCTCCAAAATATGCTGTACAGTCTTTCCAAATGTTTCTCATCAGCTGAGGGGTTCAGTGTGGTTGGGAGGGGGACTTGGTTCAAGGAGAGAACAAATTTGTTATTGCAGATTTGTGCTGTAACAAAGGAGCCTTGACAGCACTAGTACAAGACTACCATATTGGTAGCGATGCACAAATGTCATTCATTCACACTTGTCACTTTATTACGGTATTGTTTCCACTGTAGCACTCCCCCACCCCTCCATCCATTTATGTTCCAAAATTCTCTTTCAATTAAGGAATTGTTTTCTAACATGTTAACAGCATAATTAGGAGAAAAACTTCTAAATATAGTAAATAAAAGGGCAATATAGGTTTTCTGGCTGTATTTTTGAATGGTAATTTAGGAGCGGGTTGGAAGACTGGAATCCCCCCCTCTGTCCCCAGTACTATGAGGGGGAATCATGGTTTAAATGAATGTGTCAATAGGATAAAATTGGCTGTCATATGGCATTTTCCCGAGGTTATAGTGTGCTGCTGGAGGCTACACATGCTCAAGATGTCAATTCGCTTTCATCAACAGCCTTATTTTTGACAATTTTGGCCTTTATTGCCGACTGTGACAACAATATAATTTTTTAAAACAATAAAACAGTATTATAAGGCGTGCGGTCCCCCAATGAACATTTAAATGTGAAATAATCTCCAAACATAATAATTAAATCAGGTTTGGAAGCCAAAAAAATGTATTTCCGATAGGTATCACGGAACTAAATATTTTCCCATAGGCGACCATTATAACGTTCAGGCGAAAGCGAAAACATTATGATCACTTCACTTTATTTTTGTCATTCAAATAAATATCTCTGTCAAGTTTTGCCCGTCAGACAACTTTTTCTGACCTGAAAACAGGAGGGTCATGCAACAAATATGGAATATTCTGAAACAACATATTTTCCCAAGGTTGTGTATTTTTGGAGATTGTATCATTTCCGAGTGCAGCATTTCAAGGAGGGTAACTCTAATTCAAATATTTACTTCAGTGACATCTAATACAATGCTGTGATTACAAAAGCTGACAGGGAGTTTCGACCGGATCGTGACTGGGTCACGATCCGGTCGAAATTCCTTGTCCGCTTTCCTTTCAACATTTCAAGGCGGGTAACTCTAATTCAAATATTTAGTTCAGTGATACCTATACCTCAAAGCATTGTGATTGGTGGTTCACGGAAATGTTTTTTTTTTAAATAATTCCAAGTTTATTGGACAGGGTTCTAAAGTGACAATAAGAGGAATAATAGTATTAGCTTGCTGTTTTTGTCTTTGGGGTTTTTTTGGGGGGCGGGGGGTCGTTCCATTAAATTATTAGAGTTGGGAAAATGTTTATTATGGGGATATAATATTAAATATTACTCCAACACAAAACGTCAACATTTATGCGCTAGTGTAAACTAAATTGATGCCACAAAGATACATGTCTGTTGTTGTCTATATCACAAAGAACCCTACTAAAATTACATCATCAGCCATTCTTCATTTATTACATTCCCACTCCACATCAGTTGCCAACCCGACCAAAATGCTAGCGACTGACACGTACTGACTGGACGCCGAATTGACCAAAATTGTCAGCCACCGAAACGACTAGTGGCCAAAACGTCTGCATCCTTACAAATTTAGAAAAAAAACTTTATGAGATGGCTTCGTAACATGAATAATCAACGAGCTCCTCGTCAAACCGAGTTAATTAGATCGACTATATGGAGAGTGAAATGGAGGATTATTCTGTTCTTCGGACACTTGAAAGTATGGTAGTGTAGACAAATCGTATTCATGACCACGACAGTTTGACGGATGGAGGAAGCCGAAGTACCCGGAGAGAACCACCGAGCCACGGAGAGAAACTGTCAGCTCCCCGACATACTAACTCCACACAAGCAGGGTTAGTATTGGTTGAAGACAGGTGCACCATCGACGTGCAGTACGCCTTAATACACAGCATCACCGTGCCTTCACGTGGGCAATATCCCCCCCCCCCACACCCTAAATATGTGTGGAAGTTTTAAAGAAATAATGCAAATGAAACTGATGTAAACAAAACACTTCCATGTTGCTGTGTGGAACAGATTTTGTTTCGAAAGTGTGGTGGGGCATTTCAGTCGGATTTGCTGAGAGAGTTCTTTACTAAGCCCAAGTACCACTGTGCTGAAAACTATGGAATCCAGGAACACTCAAATATCTAGGGGATGTGATCTGAATAAACTGGCTTTGGCAAACAGTGTGACCCGGGCATGTCCGTCAATTGCATTACGATTGCCCCAGTCGCATATAAAGAGAAATGTTGCGAACAGTGTAATATTTTAGCTCTAGGCTTACTATGAAACTATATCACCTTCCCTGGGTATCATGGGGTTTCTTGGACAAACACACTCCATAGAACATCAATGACTGGGGCGGCCTACCATACTTTTTGAAAAGAGTCCCTTTTATTAATCCTTTACCCAACGTAACGGCGAAAGCCGGCCAGCGCTATTCACAAAAAATGCCATTTAATTTTCATTATTTTTTAATTTTTTTGCCTCAAAAACATAGCTTATGGCCCCTCATTGGAACGAGCTCATTGAGCTCGTTCCAATGAGGGGCCATAAGCTATGTTTTTGAGGCAAAAAATGTAAAAAATTAGTTTATTAATTAAAATTAATTAATTAATAAAAACTTAATTAATAAAAAAAATCATTTTATTTGCAAGTGTCGTCTGTTTTTCATGTTAGGTAAAGGCTTAACACGATCAAGTTGATTGGTGTTTGTTTATACCAGCTTCATTAGCATATTTACAGAAATTTCACTCATATTTCCTTCATGACACAATATACCAAAATTCCAGGTCTCGGCTCATATATACTAGAACAAGACAGAATTGTCAGTATAGATTTTGTAAAGGCAAGATTGCACAAGATTGAGTGAGTTTATCAAATACTTAAATTATAAAATAATTTTCTGAAGGACTCAACAAAGCTTATTTATGGTGTAGAATGTAAGTGCACTAAACTGGGAATAAAAAAAAATTCACAGGATGATTTTCTCCAAAATGTTTATCTTTACATTCATCTGAAATAGATTCATGACATGAACCCTAAAACTGGGTCAAGTACCCACACCCTGGTAGTTCTCGGGTTATTTTGCTATAGTTATTTCTTCACTTTCGGGATACGAAAGTCTTTAAAATGTACTCTGGGTGCTATAATTGGTATCAAAAGTTTTTTTTTTTGTTTTCCATGTGGGAGACTTTGGATGTTCACCTATGCGAAAAACACGCTTTTAACCCAGCACGAGATGAGATGAGGTGGGGTGGGAGGGAGGGAGAAAATGTTTTATACTGTCATAAGAGCCGGACTGGCCAGATGGTCCACTGGGCATATTCCAGGTGTCCCCCTTATTGGATGGCCCCTGGGGCCCCCAAAATTGATACAGCCCAACATCTGTTGGTGCCTGAAATTTTGTGAAAACGCTTAACAGGCGAAATGAATCTGATTCCACAGAATGTCGGTATATTGAAATGTTCTCTATGTGGACTGCCAATCCACAGAGAGAACATTTTAAAAAACAGCAGTATAGTCTGCCACTGATCGCCCAGATGCAAGGAAACAGCGTTCTTTTAATTTTAATCAGAATTTGAAAATCGAAATTTCCTCCCATTGCATTGAGGGGTCAATAAGGGGTCCAAAGTTATGTTTCTGAGGCAAACAGAAAAGAACAGAGTGTTTAGTTATTCAATCTTTTTAACCCTTTACCCAACGAATCGGTCGCATCCGCCCGCGTAATAGGCAAATTCAGCAGTTGAAAAAATATTATTTTTCAAAAAATTTCAACAAAACCATATCATGTGACCCCTCGTTGGAACGAGCTCGCCGAGCTCGTTCCAACGAGGGGTCACATGATATGGGTTTGTTGAAATTTTTTGAAAAATTTGAAAAAATGATATTTAAAATAATAAATTTTGATATCGTCTTCGTTGGGTAAAGGGTTAAGTGTCGTCTACTATTTCTGTAAGTGAACGGTTGAAATGTATGTCCCATATTCGCGGTGCATATGTATACGTATAGTCCGATATCATTTTAAGAGGAGATAGCAGTTTTGCTAAGTGCTTATATCGGGAAATCTGAACCATTTCATTTTTTCCCCATCTTTGATAGATAGAATCTTGTCAGTCACTGCGATCCCATTTTCGAATTTAATTGAGTGACATAGATAGCATCGAAACATCTGGCGATGACGGGTATCTCTTCTCATTTCGTCCCCTACCACGTGTTTGATGCATTTTTATTGCTCCCTAATATCTGTTTGCAAAACGATTTGTGCAATATTCACAAAAATGGCCATTCAAATTTTAGTATTTTGGTCATATTTTGCCCCAAAACGTAGCTTATCACCTTTCATTGGAAAGGACTCGTAGAGCTCGTTGCTATGAGTGATCATGAGCAACGGTTTGTTTCGGAGGAAAAAATGAATAGATTGGGTGTTTACAACGATCATAAGTTGTACTGTGATATTATTGTATATGTTGTCATTTGGGTGCACTGCATTGTAGATGCAGCCTTGTTGCACTCAAGGGACGATATAAAGCTCCCAGACGAGTGCGGAGCTTCTTTGTTGAATATTATTGACAAGTGGCCGTCATTATACCCGCCCCTCCCCCTTTCCCTTCTGGTGCCCTTGGATACAGCGAATTTCGGCAATCAGAAAGTTTTCTCTTCGGCTATGCATACACGTAGGGATATGGAACACTGACTGAAAGTTATCTCACCTTAGAGCATGATACATGTGAACATAAGCGCTGTAAAATGATCGACAAATTTCATGTCAAATATCTAATCTATGTGGTAGTGCCGACAAAACGAAAAACGGGGATACATGTTAATTGCGGACTCGGACTCAAACTGAATTAAGGGCTCGGATTCGTACTCAAGTTTATTACTTTGGTTTATGTTTAATTACCTGTGATTATTTATTTATTTATTAGGGTTTTAAAGACACTTTAACAGCCCAGGTCATATCGTGTTGGTGACAGTTTTGCGGGTGGAGGAAGCCGGAATACCCGGAGAGAACCACCGAGCAACGACGAGCAACTGCCAGCTCCCCAACATCGTAACTCCGCACAGCAGCACAGGTATGGTTAGATTGGTTGAAGATATGCGCACCATCGACGTGCAGTACGCCTTGGCACACGGCGTCATCGTGCCCCCATGTGGACAATCGGTGTTAAGTGTCTTTCCGAATCGATCGCCCAGACGGTCACCCATCCAAGGACTAACCGGGCTCGACGTTGCTTAACTTCGGTGACCTGACAAGAACCGGTTACAGCAACGCAACCGCACTCCTTTACCTGTGATTAACCACGTGTTATAGAGCTTTATTCATTACTTGGTTGAAAATACAAAACGAACTGCTCGCGAGTTATCCAAACACCTTTAAATGTTTTTTTTTCTGCCTTGACATATTGTCGTTGATTATCTTCTTCATGTAGCGTGGCCAAAGTCCTTTCAGTACAGTACAGTCGCCTTGGACTGGCCTTGGACTGGCCGTGATGTCCACGCATGCGTTTACCAGGTAATAAAAATCATCATCAGCAAAATTTTAATTAACGAAGCACCGGGTTGTACCCGGTGCTTCATAAATTAATTTTTTGATGATTATTCCTATAATTAGTGTTTGGAATCTAATAGTATTGCGTCCGTAGAAATGTTGCCCACCCGTGGAAAGCGACCAGTCCACGGTAGCTGTACTGTAGTTGTTAAGATTAATAAACTTTCCTACGGACTATCTATCGACTCCCTTCCACCCACGGATTTCATTTGACCCTCTCTTTGTGATATCTAGTTTAAACAATATTTATTTCAATGAAAAAGAATCAAGTTATATGTACACATCATGTTCGAAAAGAAAGCTGAAACAAAGCAAAATCAAATATAATCGTACATACAATAACAAAGAGAACATGTTATAAGTAAGGGATTCGACAGTCAGCACGGAGCTCTTGAGGGTCGTCTCCCTTGTGATATCTACCGAACCATCCATCCATTGTCCACACCTGGTCTCCACAAATTTGTCCTGCTGAGCGACCAGTATGTTCTCAAACTTATCCTTGGCCTACCTAAATGGTATTCCAGTAACTGTTCAAAAAGTTATCCTCTTCCAGGGGGTGGAAAACAAAAACATTAAAAGGCGATGGTTGTTCTTAATCGACAGACCTCTTGTCTCACTGACCGAAACAAATCATCGACTGGCCGAAGTGTTATTCCACCCGCCTGGCCGAAATGCTCCTCTCTCAAAGAGACAAGTCGAATCTACCTCAAAACTAATAGACCTACTCCTGTGTTCATACGAATAGAGATGGGCGGTACTGGAATTTTGAGTTCGGTATCGGTTTCGGAATTTTTAGTGGGGTATACCTCGGTATCGGTTTGGTATTGTGCATATGACTTGACGGAGATTTGCTGATAGTGCCATAGACGAATTCACATCAGGAAAAACAGAATAAGTTGTTGTAGTATCCTTCTACCATGACACTGTCAATGAGGACAACAGTGTCACTCTTTTACCACCACAGATCATATCTACAGCAATTTATTGACTCGTTCCAAACGCATCTTAATGTTTAAAGACATATTTCAGGCTTTTACGACCCCAAAGCATGTGCCCAGACCATACCATATTTATGAGGTCCTGCTGTCAATAGACAAAACACTTGGGCAGTGATTTCTAGTCAGGTCTTGGCTGCCTTATCAGGCAGCCAAGACTTGACTAGACATCAGTGATAAGCAATTGGACATGTACAGGTTGTAGTCTAGTGGGAATCCAGGGCAGTTGTCCAGTGCATTGATGGTTTACAAAACTGAAAAGAAAACCAGTCACTTCTTTCACGAAAATGAACCTTCCAACTGTTATCAACCCTCAAAGGGGCCTTATAAATAGAGAATGAAGGAAAATTTGAAAATTCGGACGGTTTCGGTATTCAATGATTGGTTCGGTTCGGTTTTTCGGTATCCGCACGATATCGGGATTGGTTCGGTTTTTCGGTGTATTGTCCATCTCTACATTCGAAGGGGTTTATAGCACTCAATGCACAGAACCCCATGTACCCGTATTACAAAACACAAGAAATTTTAATATTAATACAGTCCAACTTGCCTTTGTTTTCTTTCAGTCTTCTTCATAACTAAAGCCTGGCTTCCGTCATTCTAATTATCTCTAAAATAGATCTGCGTGACAAAGATCTCTTATTTCTTCTCACGAAACCTCGTTATCCTTTCTTCATATTAAATGACACGAGTCATGCGGGGCCAAGACACTTTGAATATGTGTTGTCGTTTGCAGAGGTTGTCTAGCAATAGTGGAATTTATACAAAAGGACAGATGAATTGACATGTTGTCGATAAAAAAAATCACAGACAGTCTATTTATTTGACATTTTTGCATAATATCATCTTCTGAGTATCTACAACAAAGATGGATTTGACACAGAGGATTGTACGCCTGGAATGACATGGCTGACAATTTTCGTCATTGGAAGAGATTTACAGGAATGTTAGCTCCCCTTAATTCTCTAAAGTTGTCAGTAAATTTAACCCCAAATGTATGGGAATTTCATATAAAAATTGACGTTTCGAAATGTTAGCGAAGTTGTATCGTCAAGGTGCCCATCATTTCGCAAACTTCAGGCATTTTCCTGTAGAGTAGTATAAAAATACGGAAGCTGGCCTTTTACGATTTTTTTCACAATCATTTTGAACGTGTCACCATCATTCTCTGTTTAAACCCATCTAAAAAAAAACGAAAACAGAGCTTTTAAAATCTTTTGATGTTCTGTAATCATTTTCTGTTCATTATATCAACAGTGTGTGTATCGTGACAAATAGTACATACATTAACTCTTAACCCGCTGAGTATTCTCGAGATATTTTTCATTAAATCTAGTCATGGCTGCTGTGAAGCAGCCATGACTAGATTTGATGAAAAATTCATCTATATTTAACACAAGGAATCCTTGGGGAAGAACATCCTTTTAATTTGGGGGGGGGGGGGCGGTGGCTCAGTTGGTAGAGGTGCAGGCTGCAAGCCGATAGGTCCTCGGTTCGAATCCCATCTGCGGCAACCGCGTTGTGTCCTTGGGTAAGACACTTCACCCCCATTGCCCGCGTGGGGGCACGGTGACGTTGTGTACTAAGGCGTAAAGCACGTCGATGGTGCACCTGTCTTCAACCAATGCAAAACCTGCTTGTGTGGAGTTGGTATGTTGGGGAGCTGACAGTTGCTCGCCGTTGCTCGGTAGTTCTCTCTGGGTACTCCGGCTTCCTCCACCCGTAAAACTTTCACGGTCATGGTTAGCCATTGTGCAGAAATATGTGACCTTAAAACACCAATAAATATAAATAATCCTTTTAATTTAAAGGGAGATAATTTGATTAAATGTGTCCATATTATACTTGGCCAGTGACAAGAGAAACTCTGCTCTGGGCAGCAATATCCTTCAGCTGCATGCAAAGAGTTAACTATCCCCTCCATTAATATAAAACTCCAAAAGTTAAGATAAACCTGATTTTTTCCCGTGGAGAATAAAAATCTGCGAATTACTGTAAACACACATTCGCTAAACAAAGAGCCAAAGTGGACGGTTACTTAGTTACCACTAATTAGCTTTCCATAATAAGCCAAGTTACCTTTTGCAACTTTTAATAAACGAAAACACACTGGGGCGTCGACACACGTCTAAGTTGCGAGGACTGGGCATCTTTTCGGTTCCAGAAATCATATCATTCTCCGTCGGTTATGCACCCTGAAATCTTCTCGTTATAACACCCTGCTCTACTCAGGCGTCAACAAATGCCTCTGATGCGGAGATTAGGGTTCTTTACTGGTCCATGTCCTCAAACGGAGCTCAACCATGGTCGACCACGGGGTTCTGTATCATCTGAAGTATCAACTTTTCTTTTGTAACTTATAATCAACGAAAACAACAGAGTGCCCCGAGAGCTATATGTTGTTTTGTTTTATTAAAAGTAACAAAAGGAAACTTCGCTTTATTTTCTGCTGATCTCAGAGGCTTTTTTCAACAATTACGTGCTTCTTAACTGAACCCTCTCGCCCGCCAAATAATTTCAGGGGAGATAACGTTATCAAAAGTCGAGTTTCATGACGAGATAAGTCGGGGATGACGTATTCACTGCGGTATACCAACCGATGTGACGAGAGGTTTCGGCTTGATTCGTACCCAGAATCGTATCAGGCAGAATATTTCGTATCAAATCGAATTTCGAATCGAATCTCACCGCTTTTCATGTTGTACATACTGCACCTTCTCACAACCATAAATATTATCAGTCTCCAGGCAAGTACTGTTTGCAACGGCAACTCGCCTTTTTGAGAAAATCAAAAGAGGGGAATATTCCAGAACGGAATCAAATTAGATTCGGAAGCGGAAACTCCTTGAACTCTTCTTCTATCATCAGGTCAAGCGTTCAAGAGGGGACACATATCGACGATTCGAAACTACCCGACACGATGCGACTCAAATCGAATCGAATCGAATCATTGGGATAATTTTGAATCGAATCGAATCGAAAATTCGAAGATTCCGTCGCACTACAAACAGTTGCATACATTGTGTGTGCGCCAGTTGGCACACCAACTTCCAGAGCTGCCCGGTGTTTCCACTGCGCCTATCCTAGAAACTACTAGCTATACGTTAGGGCCCTGCGAATCACACATTTTCGATTCGAATCGAATCTCGAATCGAAGCATCTCTATTATTCGAAATCGAATCGAACCTCGAATCGAATCAGTGGCGTCTTGAAGATGACCATTGGGGGTTGGGGTGCTATAAAACCGATTGTTCCGACTGTGATGGCTCGTGTCCCGACTGATAAAATAATCCAACTACATCATCAAGGCATGACTAGCTGATGTAGTTGGAATATTACCCTGTAAGGATTATAGTACACCGTCGACATTGCTTGGAAACCTTAAATCTGCATTTAACAGTGGTAGGGACCAGTGATATTGGAATTAGCATGGCTGGTGGTATAAGTACAGATGTTATTTATATTAATATAGCGGAAGCTACACTCGCCGTCTTTTATTTCAACATTATTTATGTACGATGTCCATCTGAACTGTACGTCTTGCGAGACGACGAAGATGACTGATACCAAGCTATATTCCTCTGAAACAGATTCGAGAGGCAACGAACCGGGCAGCCGATTTCGAATCGAACCGAATCTCTACTTAAGATTTTGAAATCGAATTAAAACTCGAAGCTTTGCAGGGTCCTTCTATACGCTCCCGACTATTCTATTTTAAACGTACAAAATTGGGTGTATTTGTGAATTGTTATACAATTAAAACTAGAAGTCCTGTCATGAAATGCGCACAAATTGCACGCTGATCTGCGCGTTAATCTACGCGTTATGACCATAGTAAGGCTATCAAATTATGTACATATGGCCTGTGCACAAGCAATGTTTCAGCCAATGGACCACCGGGTAACCCGGAGGTCCATTGGCAGAAACATTGCCTGTGTTTGCTATGAGTAACCAGGAAAACATGTCGTGCTTTGGATGACATTGGATATGGCAATTGCGCGCAATTAAGCCTAGATAAACCCACAGTTCGTTACAGGACTTCTAGTTTTTAACTGTAAGACAAAGGCAAATATTATTATGCCTCAAACATCGAGATTTCTCCCATAATGAACTGTCAGTTGTATCGTTATGTCGGTTGTACAGTCGTTCACTAAATTTTGTTTCTAAATGATAGAAACATTCATCACGGTTTGTGAATCTTTTCTCGATGAAATGTTATTTAATAGTTACGCTGCCGAAAGCGACTATTATCACCTATTTGGGTTATCCGTTCGTTCTGATATGCGCAGATCAAACCTACCATCTGATTAATTGTTGGAAAGGGCTCTTTGAGCCCTTTCCAACAATTGATCAGATTATAGAGTTTCAAGTATGCCATAATTTTTTCTAAACGTCATCGCATACAGGCGCACACATAGAGATTCCCCATATATGGCTAAAGTGGGCGTGGCAATAAAAGGGTTAAACAACCAGTTTAACGAAGTGAAATCCTCGTTTCCAACATATCGACGGAAAACACTTTCTTTATTAGATATGATTTTCTTTCCCAGAACTGCCCATTATCATGTTCGGCAGATATGACTTCAAACTCGGCAGATATTACGCCTATACATCAAACTAGAGCCCTCCCCCAGCCCCCCCCCCCCCCCCCATGAGTTACTAGGCGCAACCGATCTGTTTACATGGAAGTCATTCACCGTTATTTGTCGAAAGAAGGTATACTGGAGTAATCTGAAGCGGAGATTTTGAATGGCGGATTATATGTAATGATGGCAATAAGTATGCATAAGGTGGATAAAGTTAAGAAAGAAGAGAGATGTTCAGAGTCCTAAACGGTGAGTGGGAGAAGAGATAGTAGCTATCCGAACGTCAGGGCTTCCCCAATAGGCGCGCGAGAGAGAGAGAGGGGGGTGTGGGGGATATGTTTATATAATTAACTAGCTGGTGAATACCCGGCGTTGCACGGGAGAAGATGGTTATATCAATATACCCTCAGATATGATTGATAGAAGGTCAAGGTCACCAATTTCAAGGTCAAGGTCACCCCTCAACCCGATAAAGTCAAAATGATCGATGGGTCAATATACCCGCACATATGAAATTTTAGCCCGATCGGCCCAACTGTTTTCGAAATAAAAGGTCAAGGTCACCAATTTCAAGGTCAAGGTTACCCCGATAAAGTCAAAATGATCGATGGGACAATATACCCGCACATGTGAAATTTTAGCCCGATCGGCCCAGCCGTTTTCGAAAAAAAAGGCCAAGGTCACATTTTCAAGGTCAAGGTCACCCCGCACGGGCACCCCAATAAAGTCAAAATCATCGATGGGTCAATATACCCTCACATATGAAATTTTAGCCCGATCGGCCCAGCTGTTTTCGAAATAAAAGGTCATGGTCACCAATTTCAGGGTCAAGGTCACCCCGATAAAGCTGAAATGATCGATGGGCCAATATACCCGCACATATGAAATTTTAGCCCGATCGGCCCAGCTGTTTTCGAAATAAAAGGACAAGGTCACAATTTCAAGGTCAAGGTCACCCCGCACGGGCACCCCAATAAAGGCAAAATGATCGATGAGTTAATATACCCTCACATATGAAATTTTAGCCCGATCGGCCCAGCCATTTTCGAAATAAAAGTTCAAGGTCATCAATTTCAAGATCAAGGTCACCCCCGCACGGGCACGGTACCCATCCCATGTTACTCGCAGGGACGAATTTCCCCGTGTAGAAAATTTGAGATCGATCGGTCGAGAAACGGGGGAGTTCACCGGGAACAAAGAGAGAGAGAGAGAGAGAGAGAGAGAGAGAGAGAGAGATACAGACATTCGCATTTATATATTAGATGTAACTTATATATTTATTTATTAGGGTTTAACGGCACATTAACAGCCAGGGTCATATCATGTCGGTGACAGTTTTACGGGTGGAGGAAGCCGGAGTACCCGGAGAGAACCACCGAGCAACGACGAGCAGCTGTCAGCTCTCCAACATCATAACTCTGAACTCTGCACCGCGGCACAGGCAGGGTTAGATTGGTTGAAGACATGAGCACCTTCGACGTGCAGTACGCCTTAGTACACAGCGTCATCGTGCCCCCATGTAGGCAATCGGGTTTAGGTGGTGTCTTGCCCAAGGACACAACGCGGGAGCGCGTATCAGTCGCTGAAATGGTCATCCATCCAACTACTAACCGCGCTCGACGTTGCTTAACTTCGGTGATCTGACGAGAACCGGTTACCGCGATGCCACCGCGCCCCAATTAATGTAACTATTGTATATAAGGTTACTAGTAGGCCTTTTAGGCTGTATTTCATTATATTGTGCTTTGTGAAGTTTTCTGAATTTTATTATGTGTAATAAAATGAGACACTTAAATAAAATATTTACTAATACTACAACTACTACTACTACTACTACTACTGTGAAATGCGGAAAACTCAAATTGCCAGGGACATGCTGGAACTACTGAGGCAAGCGTTTGATTGATTTGTAACCACACCCTCTACAATTACCAACACAACTCCAAAACAACGCCAAAAAACAAAGACAACGATAGCAAATTAAACAACAACAAATCAACAAAAAATAATACAGGCACCAGCAACAACAACAAAAAGGCTAAACACCTTATGTCCCAAATATAGCTAAACTAGGAGAAGAGGACACTTTGGACTTTGTGAAAAAAATGACAAACAATAACATTGGCAGAGAACTAACAGATCTGAGACCATTTTGAAATTATTTGTTTTGGTTTAACCCTTTACCTAACATGAAAAGCAGACGACCCCTGTAAAAAAAAATTCTTGAATAACTATTTTTGACGAGCTCGTTCCAACGGGGGGCGGGTCATAACCTATGTTTTTGAGACCAAAAAAATGAAAAAATAATGAAAATTAATTGGCGATTTTTGAGATTAGCGCTGGCCGGTGTTGGCTGTTACGTTGGGTAAAGGGTTAATAAATAAAGAGATTATCACTTGGTTAGTTTCATATCGGACGATATATCATCCCCCGTTAACGTCACATCACATTCGACCTTCGGCATCAGACCGATATAAAGTTACCTCGGCATGATATCTCGGCCGATATGAAACTATCCAAGTAAAAACCTCAATGTATCGTTTGCAAAGCAGTGCGAAATGTTTTGTCGTAGCCGATCATTATAGTACTTCGTCCCCTGAGTTCCAATGTGTTCTATGTGCCAGTAGGCACATAGAACACATTGTAACTCAGGGGACGACTTGTGTGAAACAAATTATGACCACATCATTTGAATTTGGAAAATATATGCACATAAAACACTAGCACGTGAGCACATCTCCATAGAACCAGCATGTGCCTATATGCTGTATATGTTGTGCGCATATTGTGTTCTAGCACACACGCGGGTTAAGAATAGTATATGACATGGCGACCTTGAGCGCCATTGGTATGAGTGATAGGTCCTCTACCAATAACTCCTATGGTCTTCATGCTGTGTATTCCACTCTGCAGTGTTGACCGGGCAAACCGGAGTTTGTTAAAATAAAGATTTGCAGTGTGTGAGGGTGTATGTTGATGTTGTGTGTGTGTCGTGGGTTGGAGGGTCAAATGGGGGTCAAAGTCTTTGTTTAGGGAGAAAAGCTCCCTAAACAAAGACATTGATCCCCATTTTAAAGAATTAGGCAGTGGAGACAGCTTACAAAAACATTAGCATACTGCTGGATCCCTTTTTCATACATTTTTGAATCATTTACTTTGTTTTAACTGTGTTAAATATTTTGGATCGGAAATAAAATATGATTTAAACTACAAGGTCACGCACCATGCCCACCCCACCCCCACCCCTCCCCCCGAAGCGTCGCCACTGTCATCGGTGAGTAAACAGCACAATGGTCGAAAAATCAGATTTATTCCTATGGAGGGAATCAATTATTGCTGATTGCACCCTCCTCCCCCAACAAGCCAGAGTGAACTCTTCCATTTGAGAAAAAAAGAATTAAAGGGGATGAAAACACACGGAACTCAGTGTTGAAAGAATTGGGTAGTGCTAAACTTGACATGAAAATGTTGATGTAACGCGGTTTTGAAAAAACTGCAAATCTAAACATGGGTAATATTTGATTGCACGTTTGTGTTCTTCCAGTAATGTTTATAGAATATAACTGTTAACAGTCGATACATTGTTTGTTTGTTTGTCTTTCAGTTTGAATATGATACAATATGAAACGTGCTATTCGTATTCTAACCATATACGCAGGAAAAGTCACCGAGGAATTGGTCTGTTTTCCAGGGCAGTGGGAGGAGGGCTCCTCCTAAAAGCTCACCTGAGAAAAAAATGCAAATTTAACAGAGGTGCATTTTAGAATTAACAAATTGGCATCTTTACTTTTCAGATACCATTTTTGTATGTTCCGGAGCAATTTGGAATTCGTGGCATTCTTTGAATATTTGCGTTTTCCTCGATGTCCCGATTGGGTTGTAAATAAGTCACGATTACAAGAGACAGTGTTCCCATAGTGCATATCAATCTAGCTATCCGGAAGGATTTATTCTGTCAGAAAATAATGGTTATTGTTCCATCTGGATATATATGGCAAATTATGACACAGTCTCATTTTGAACGTGCTGACCTTCTCTCAGTGTGCTATGGCATATTATTGGTGGCTCAGTTGGTAGATATGCAGGCTTCAAGCCAAGACGTCCTCGGTTCGAATCCCACCTGCGGCAACCGCGTTGTGTCCTTGGGTAAGACATTTAATCCCAACTGCCCACGTGGTGCCACGGTGGCGTTGTGTACGAAGGCGTAATGCACGTCGATGATGCACTTGTCTTCAACCAATGCTAAACTTGCTTAAGCGGAGATAGTACGTTGGGGAGTCTGACAGTTGCTCGTCGTTGCTCCGGGTACTCCGGCTTCCCCCACACGTAAAACTGTCCGACACGAGGTGACTCTGACTGTCGAAAGTGTCGTTAAACCTCAATAAAGAAATAAATATGGTATATTATTACCCACAGAAAAAATAATACTCGATACGTAGTCGAGGGTGTTATTTCGTTCTCCTGAGAGTTAATCTTCCATAACACACTCAAATTTCAGTTTGTGTTTTTATTATACTGAATGTCAATCAGAAGGAGGGGCGTTGCAAATATGGCCGATTGGTGGTGGTGGGGGAGGGGCATGTAGACCTGATTTGTCCCGATTGTGGTGGCTCAAGCCTTGTCTGACTAAGATTCCATCTACATCATCAAGGCATGCCGTGATGGTGTTCTTGGAAGATCAATCTTTTGGGATTATAGTTAACAAATGCAAGACTTGGAACCCTGCGAATCACCCATTTTCGCTGCGTATCGAATCTCGAATCGAATCGGATCTATTATTCGAAACGAATCTCAAATCGAATACGGGGCGACTTGAAGATAACCGACTGGCGGAAAGGGGTGTTGTAAGCCTGATTTGTTCCGACAGTGATGGTTCCATCCCCGACTGATAAAATATTCCAACTACATTACCAAGGCATGCCTTGGTGATGTGGCTGGAATATTACCCAGTGAGGATTATAGTTCAAAAACAGAAACGGGTACGAGAATCACCAGTACTAGGCACTGTACATGGCTAGCCTCTAGTAACAGCTCATCTTGCCTGGAAACTTTTAAATTTTCTTTCAATAGTTGTAGTGTCTAGTGAGACTGGAATTTTCCATTACGTTTGGTAAAAGGTTAATAGAATGTTCCGTACAGCTATTTTTACAGTAGCTATGGCTTAAGTTTTTGAAGAAACTATCTACAGGGCATACATTTCAGAAAAAATTATTTGCAACAGCCGGGCCTGCAGAGCTTCGGCCGACATCCTTTAACCAGCAACTGAATGCCATTTTCACGGAGGACTGTGTGTGTGTGTGGGGGGTGTTGGTGTTGGGGGGATTAAACATTTGTATAAATGAAATAATCCTGTTTGCTCTTTTAACGAGGTATGCGTTCATTAGTGAGAACTTAGAAAGGTGGAAGCTCAGGAGTAGGTGACACAATAAGAACAAAACAGTATCCCGCCCATAAATAGGCATGAACTACAGTACTGGGACGGAGGAAATTGGTATTTGTACCGATCTGATCGCGATGCGATCGCGACTATGTTGCATCAATCGGTGAAGAATTCGTAAATGAAATACTGCGAAATCAAAATAATACTAAGGTAAACAAACGAAAACAGCTTCTGATATTATAATGTAATAATGCAAAGCAGGCCCGTCGGAACCGGGGGGGGGGGGGGCTGGGGGGGCTGCAGCCCCCCCCCCCCAATAATTTGCTCATATTTCGTCGTTAGTTTATCCATGATGGGAGCAACCGATGTAATCTGAATAAAACTGGACATTACATTATTGAACTCAGATTAGAACAGTGGCGTAGGAAACGGTTGGGGGGGGGGTGGGGTGGGGGGGTGGGGGGGGGGGGTCGGGTAAGGGAGATATTTCCCCCACCCCCACAAATTTGTCAAAAGTAGGCTTTACTGGGCTGGGTTGGTGGTTTCTCCACACGGGATGCCCACTGGTTACCATATTCCGACATTACTGTTAATGATTACTGGATTGAGTGGGTTCCATGTGGGCTTTCTTCCACCAATAAAACTGACAGTCGTGTTTTCGCCTAATTTTGGAAAGCGATGTTAAACCCCAACCAACCACAGGGTAATTCATTGCATGTTCACTATTCCTGTCATTCTGCTCGGAAATCACGCTGAATTGATCAGAGAGCTGACGTATTTCCTTATTGACGATGTATTTGCTCAGAATCACTCAGAATGCATATTTGTACATCTTAAATTAAAAAAATTTCCCGGGGGAGGCCCCCCGGACACCCACCAACGAGACGGGGAGGTACCCCCGCTCGTGCTCACCCCCACTCGCTTTTCGCGGTCCGGATGACGCTTCGCGTCATAGGAATATACGATTTATTTGCTCAGAATCAACCAGAATGCATGTTTTTACATCTTAAATTCGAAAAGTTTCCCGGGGGAGGCCCCCGGACCCCCCACCAACGAGACGGAGGATATCTTCTGTCGTGTTCACCCCCACTCATCGCTCGGATGACGCGTCGCTTCATGGGACTATAGGTCCTACCCCCCCCCCCCCCCCCAATAAAATTAGCTTACTACGCCCCTGGATTAGAATTCTGAACGTATCACTGAATGTATAACATGCACCTGCATATGTTGATGTGCAAACGTTTTGAGCAATTCCTTTGGCAGCTCAGAAGACCACGACAACCGTTGGCGTAATGATAAAACTAATGAATCCACCATAAGGCCTGACTGTTTTTTCGCATGACGGAATATGGACACGGCCTGCAGGTGATCCCGGTGTGAGAACCGTCCCCAAATGTTATGGGGTTCTATTGGGATTTTTGAAACATTTTGTTAAAAAAACAACTTTTGCCGTTTAAAAAAATCAAGAGGTTTTTGCTTCAAAAGCTACCAGAATGCTTCCTTTGATTGCCCTTTTCAAAAAATTTTCTGGGGGAGTACCCCCCCCCCCTCCCCACCCCCTCAAAAAGCTCGTGCCTTCAGCACTCGCGCCAGATGCCTTCGGCATCTGGATACCCCATACCCATTTAGTATCAGCCAGTTCACCCAAATTAGCAATATCAGCCCCCCCAATATAAATTTTGTTCCGACGGGCCTGATGCAAAGTATAGTATAGTACAGTATAGTAGGAATTGCGCGCAATTGTCATATCGAATGGCATCCAAAACACGGCTGGTTCTCCCGATTACGCATAGCAAACACAGGCAATGTTTCTGCCAATGGACCTCCGGGTCGTAAAAAAAACGTAAAACAGGTAGTTGGATATACTTGGTGCTTAGCAAACTTTGAGTAGTATATAAGGGCACTTCTAATATAGTGAAGGGCGTTTGATACTTTTTCGAAATTTCTCAACTTTCAAAACATCATTTTGAACAGAACGTCACAAATCAACTTTATCTTCATTTCGGCTTTCCGTAGTTTTGAAAAACAAAAATATGTTCTTTTTAATTTTTCGTTGTATGAAGAGAATTCAATTACTCTGTGCGGACTGGCATTAAACTCTTGGTTACAATACAGTGTTTTCGTGGTAAATAGCGCATCTAGTGGTTTGCACCCAACCTTTAATAGAGGATAAAAGTTCATGGAATTATCCGATTGGTGGAAAATGAACTGAGCTTGTAAGTGTGAATATAATTTTAAAGTGCACGTTTTGGAAAAGATATAAAATATTGGTGACTATTGTCTTCTGAAATGTGTGAGAGAAGATTAAAATTGGGTGGCGGTAGGTAAAAATATGTCTATTTCATTCAGTGCAAAACTGGACGGGAGTACAGTAAGCTCCAAATTTAAAGGCAAACTTCACATGGCGACCTATATTTTTTTCAGTATATTGTTTTCATGACATGATAAACTAAATGGATAGATGGTTGTTTTTGCCCAAATCAGCTTGATAAGATGGGGAAAGGAGGAAAGATTAGTACTGTCGTCAATGGAAACAAAAACACCGTATTGTAGCAGTATTTCTTGTGATTTCTGTCGAGTGATATTTTAAAAAATAGTTTTGGGTGTTGGGTCTACCGGTGTTATTACTTTGATGACTGAAGCCAAGTCCGTTTGTACTTGGATGGAAATTTTTTAGCAACGGTAATTTTGAAGATGTTGGATGCCCATTTTTCATGAAATCAAGCCTATTTTGGAGTGGCCATATGCATAAAGTGCTGGCCAAATGAAGAGTGAATCTAAGGTGGAGAAAAGATGGGGTACAATTTGGTTATTTTGTTGTGTTTGTAGTTAATCAGAGGCAGGCCAATATGAAATGGCAGTATTAATTGAGCTAAATGTTGTTGTCTGTGCAAAATAAGCAAGTTTTAACCCCCCCCCCCCCCCCCCCCCCCATGGCCAAACTTGGAATGGAGCATATTTTCAATCTGAAAAACATTCAGTCAAGTTTATTATTGTTTTCCATTTCCTAACTAACCCCCATTCCCAAATATAGTTAGTAGAAGTATCATTTTTTCCTATTCCAGAATTTAACCCCTCTCTGTCTATATATGCTTGCTGAAAGTATGATTTGTTACATTCTGCAGTGTGAGAAACAGTCACTGAACAGGGTTTTTTCTTTATTTTGGTAGTTGTGATGGTCAAATTAATGAGAAATATCCTGTTTCAGCCTGTGATTTGATTCAAATGTTGTTTTGATGAGATGCATAGGAGGTTTTTACTCCATGAGGGCAATTTAGGTGTGGCACTACTTGATTTTTCTGTGCTCAAATAACTATTTTCACTTATTTTTTAACAGAACTGTAGCTACATTATTACCCTTGATTGCTGGACACCCTGGGCAACTTTCTAATCTTATTTTGGAGAAAAGCTCTGCTTTGAACTGTTTTTTTTGTAAAAAAAAACTCCCTTTTTGGCAATTTCTAGATGCACAAAATCACTACACTGTATGCAACTGCTCCTCTCATATTGACAGCATTCAGTGGGTTTAACATCTCTATTCTCACAATCAAACTTGCATTTCTAAGGGGTTAATCTGTAATAGTTTGGTGCATTATACAGTTAAAACTAGAAGTCCTGTCATGGAATGCGCACAAATAGCACGTTGATATGCGCGTTAATGTGCGCGTTATGGCCCAAGTAAAGCTATCAAATTCTGTACATATGGCCTGTGCACAAGCAATGTTTCAGCCAATGGACCTCCGGGTAACCCGGAGGTCCATTGGCAGAAACATTGCCTGTGTTTGCTATGACTAACCAGGAGAACCTGCCGTGCTTTGGGTGCCATTCGATATGGCAATTGCGCGCAATTCCAACGCACAATTAAGCCTACATAAGCGCACTATTCGTGACAGGACTTCTAGTTTTAACTGTATGTGCTTTGTTATTCACAAAGTGAGGCCTTCACAAGAATGTAGATATCTGTCTTATAAATTGCATTTTATTTGCTTCCTCTCTCTCTCTTGGTGTTTCATTTGTCATTTTTCTTACCAAGTACTACTACAACCACCTTAAAAGCTTGCATCCTGTTCATGTAGAAGGTAATATGCTATCCGTTATTATAGACAAATAAAGAGAGATACCTAGTAGTTTAAAAGACCGCTGCATTAGGGAGATTTCAGTTAGAATGAGTTGTTGGACTTGGCTGATCCCATCCAGGTTCAGCAACATTTTTTTTTTTGATAATATCAAACAAGTGGAGATAGAGTGGATTTGGCATGTGGCTAAATGTACTATGCTGCCTTGATACTTGAGAATGTAGGTGACATGAAGAAAAGTTGTGATATTGTACAGAATTGAGAGAGTCCAAACTGAATTGTGGTTTTATTTGGGAGCATTCTCTTTTCACCACCCCCCCCCCCCGAGTTTTATCTACCCTGATCAATTTAATTTGGAAATATGTCTCCCATGAGTACCACTGGATGCCTCATATGGTTAGCACTCACACATTTTTATTATAACATTCAAGCTCAGCTAAAGTGCAGAGAGCACACCAGTTCTTAATCTAGTCTCAGTACAAAACCAGGAGAAATTTCCACTTTCATCTCATTTTGGCAGTGTCTGTATCACCCATATGTATGATTTATTAATTTTCCAAGTATCTTGTTAACTATGTGCACTGTATATGTGGGCAACAGTTGGGGATTCTGACACTAGAATTGAAGTGTGTGGACTCAAAAGGGTTGAATGTAGGCTTTTCTGCTAAACTGGTTGCAGGGGTATGGGTCAAATAGCCAGCACAGCTTGTTCACTTGTTTCTTTCTTCATTCAGGTCATATGATGGTGTACTTCTACTGTAAATTGTACTTTATCCAAGCACTTTTATCAAACAAAAGTACATTTTTTTCATTTTTATTTTGAGAATAATGGAAGGGTTAATGTTTTGGGCTTTCATTACTTTGAGAATAACTTTTTGACTTTGATAGTTTGTACAGCTACTCTGTTGGTATACAGATGCAAAATGATGACAGTTTGAGGACAACAAATTCATTCAACTTGTTGTTTGGAATCAGTTTAAAGGGCAAAATGTAAAAAGTGACACATGATTTTTTTTTCTCACTCAACCAATCGGGGTGGGTTAATTGTAATGCTGATAGATTTGGCAAAGAGCATTGAAATTTGAAAAAAGATATTTAATATATTAGACAGTATTTTTTCTTTAATTTAAACCCATAATTACATATATTTTTATCGACTTTGTAGAAAGTTTAGGTTACATTACAGTGTTTTCGGGGCAAACAGCGCCTCTAGTGGTTTGAACCCAACCTTTAATAGAGGATAAAAGTTCCTGGAATTATCCGATTGGTGGAAAATTTTTCAGTATATTGTTTTCATGAGATGATAAACTAAATGGATAGATGGTTGTTTTTGCCCAAATCAGCTTGATAAGATGGGGAGAGGAGGAAAGATTAGTACTGTCGTCAATGGAAAAGAAACAGTGTATTGTAATCTCTTTGTTGCTTATTTATGGGCGGAAAAGTCGCAGAATCCTGTGGATTTAATCGACGCCCCGAATAGTATGTTATAACGAGAGAATATCAATGATACAGAACTAACGTGGTCGGCCATGGTTGAGCTCCGAATGAGAACAGGGGGCAGAAAAGAACCCCAAACCCAGCATCTGAGGCATTGGTCGACGCCTGAGTGTAGCAGTGTGTTATAAAGAGGAGATTTCAGGGTGCGGAATCGACGGAGAAAAATATGATTTTCGGGTCTCGCACCTGAGACGTTTGTCGAGGCCCCGACTAGTATGTTTTCGTTTATTAACACTTACAAAAGGTAATTTAGTTTTTTACGGCAAGCTAGTTAGAAGCAACTAAGTAACCGCCCACTTTGGCTCTTTGTTTGGTGGATATATTTTTACAGTAATTTGCAAGTTTTTATTCTTCCCAGGAAAAAAATAGCAAATCTTTCCTCCTGGAGTTTTATATTATTGGAAAGGGTGGTGTCTATTTTATATGTCACAATGCGCACATTGTTGATATAATGAACAGACAAAAGGTTACAGAACATCAATAGATGGTGTATGTTCCCTTTTCTTATTTTAAAATGGTTTAACCCTGTACCCAACGTAGACGATATCAAACTTTATTATTTTAAATATCATTTTTTCAAATTTTTCAAACAATTTCAACAAAACCATATCATGCGACCCCTCGTTGGAACGAGCTCGATGAGCTCGTTCCAACGAGGGGTCACATGATATGGTTTTGTTGAAATTTTTTGAAAAATAATATTTTTTCAACTGCTGAATTTGCATATTACGCGGGTGGATGCGGCCGATTCGTTGGGTAAAGGGTTAAACAGAGAATAATAGAAAAACGTTCAAATTGATTGAGAAAAAAAAGTGTAAAAAGTCAGCTTCTGTATTTTTATACTACTTTACGGAAAAAATGTCCGAAATTTGTGAAATGATGGGCACATTACCTCTAACATTTCGAAATTTCGATTTTTATATGGAACCCTCATACACTTAGTGTTAAATTTACTGACAGCTTTGCAAAATTAAGGAGAACTGTGCTCAGTGGACCCCAAAAGTACAAACCAATTCACCAGTCTTTGGAAGGTTGTTATCAAGGATGACATCGGAACATCTGCCAACGAATATTGGGAGGGGGGGGGGGGGAGGGGGGAGTGGGGGTTGTCAATAAATATCTCGTACATGGCTGATAATTTTCGCCACTGGAAGAGATTTACAGGAAGGTTAACTCCCCTTATTTTTTTAAAGTTGTCAGTAAATTTAACACAAAGGGTAAGGGAATTTCATATAAAGCTAGAAATTTCGAAATGTTAGCGTATTTGTATCATCGACAGCGCATCATTTTACAAACTTCAGGTATTTTCCTGCAGAGTAGTATTATTTATTTATTTATTTATTTATTTATTTATTTATTTATTTATTTATTTATTTATTTATTTATTTATTTATTTATTTATTTATTTATTGGTGTTTACGGTCATATACTTATGCACAATGGCTAATCATGACCGTGACAGTTTTACGGGTGGAGGAAGCCGGAGTACCCGGAGAGAACCACCGAACAACGACGAGCAGTTGCCAACTCCCCAACATCGTAACTCCGCACTGCAGCACATGCAGGGGTAGATTGGTTGAAGACATGCGCACCATCGACGTGCAGTACGCCTTAGTATACGGCGTCGTCGTGCCCCCATGTGGACAATCTGGGTTAAGTGCCTTGCCCAAGGACACAACGCGGGAGTCCGAATTGATCGCTCAGACGGTCACCCATCCAATGATTAATCGGGCTCGACGTTTCTTAACTTCGGTGATCTGACGAGAACCGGTTACCGCAACGCCACCGTGCCCCCTGCAGAGTAGTATACAAATACAGTAGCTGGCTTTTAACAATGGTTTGAACAGTTGGCTATTATTCTCTGTTGAAACCTTTACAAAAATAAGAAAACGGCGTTTTCGCCATCTTTTGATATTCTGTACTTTTTATCTGTTCATAATATCAGCAGGGTACGCATCGCGACATATTATACAAACAATGTCCTTTCCATTAAAGTAAACGTTTATGCGGTGAGATTTTGCTAATTTTAAAAAACTTGCCCATTACTGTAAAACACATTCGTAAAACCAAGAGTCATAGTGGACGCATAGTGTTGGTAGGTGTGATACTGATGTTCTTGATAATGAATTATCTGTGAACTAGTTGCTTCTAATCAGTTTGACATAGAAAGCCAAGTTTCCGTTTGTTACTTTTAATAAACAAAAACAACAGACAGCTTCGGAAGCTGTCTGTTGTTTTCGTTTATTAAAAGTAACAAAAGGAAATTTGGCTTTATTTTCTACTGATGTCGTTGGACATAAGTGTTTTCTAAACAATTACTTGCCCCTTAATTGGACCTTCCTAATTTCAGGGGAGATAATTTTACCATAAAGTCGATTTTCATGACGAGATTAGTCAGAGAAGGTAGCTAGGTGCGTTGAGCACATCTTACGACGAGATCTGTGATTGGACACAAAGTGCCCGCGCGCTGTTTCCGTGGCTCAGAAGGTAGCTGCCCCCCTCCCCCCGGCCTTCATGGTTCCGGCTCCACTGCACGCCACCCCGCCCTATCGGTCATTTTCGCGACACGTCTGTGTCCCTTAGAGGGTAAAATATATACTGCGTGCAACTTCCGGAATTCTATGCTAAGAGCGGAATTCATGGAGGGATTAACGTCAGTATTGTTCAGAAGATTATAAAATATTACCTTCATTATATTCCAGTAAAATGCACGTTAGAATATTCAATGAAATCCAATAGAAAGCACATCAATAACTTCCGCACAAAACTTCCTGTTCAAGAATGGTTGTCTCTGAAACATTTCTACAAAAATCTTCGTGTGCATCAAAACGAGCCATGCTTTGTAAATCAATTTGACATTTTGTTTAAGATAGTTTTTCAAAGTTTGTATCTGTCTCTTGTTTTTGAGAAAGAACAGATATATTTACTGAATACTTTCTATAAACGCAGCGGGCTATGACAGATGTTTTAAACAAGGATGATTTATTACACCCCGCGTCTTTCAAGTTTTTATGTTCTTATTCGTGCAAACAGATTGTGAATCTGATGTACCAGGGTGCATTTGACTTTTGTTTGGGAAAATATCAAGAGAATGAGATAACATTTCTGTCAGAATGAATTGTAGTTTAAAAACGTGAACACTGTAAACTGCCGTCTCCGTCAAACATTTCCCTATTTTGTTCTTGTATTGACAAGGCCCATTGAGTTTTCCATTAACCCTTTCAACACTGGCGCCCTGGGAGGTATCATTTCAGTTGATACTGTCAGCGCCGAAATGGGCGAAACCATCCTGGTTTGTTGGGAGGTTCGGGAATAATTTAATCCAACAGCTCCCCGTCGAGCTGTTGGATTAAATTATTATCGAGCCTCGCTTCAGATGTTTTGCTCTTCATATCGTTCTTTCTACCATTCTTTCCGTCACGCAAAAACGTATGCGCACCGAGTTGAAACGGATTACCTTCTACCAAACAAATTGAAAGTGGCATACAGTTAAAACTAGAAGTCCTGCCACGAACTGTGCGCTTATCTAGGCTTAATTGCGCGTTGGAATTGCGAGCAATTGCCAAATCGAATGGCATCCAAAGCACGACATGTTCTCCTGGTTACTCATAGCAAACACCGGCAATGTTTCTGCTAATGGACCTCCGGGTTACCCGGAGGTCCATTGGCTGAAACATTGCTTGTGCATAGGCCATATGTATAGAATTTGATAGCTTCACTATGGTCATAACTCGTAGATTAACGCACAGATCGACGTGCTATTCGTGCGCATTTCCTGACAGGACTTCTAGTTTTAACTGTAGATACAGGCCTGGAAATAGTCCGTCAACGACCGTTTGGGTTCCGCATGTGTCACTTTAATTGTAAAACACACGAAGGAAATATAGGTTAGGGCGAAAAAAAATAGAACATAAGTTAAACTCCAATTCCCGCGTATTTTGCATACCAGAACTGACGGTCTTTCGTCAGAATGGCATGCTGTTTACATTTTAACAGAATTTCCGGAGAAATGAGATCTTGTTTTCTTGAAAGGTCATATCCGGGGTTAATGGTTGGATATCTTCAGCATGGCTATTTTGGGCCATGGTCTTATTCTGTGACGGCGTGGATTTAACAAATAATGCTCATTGACGGTAAGGTGGTTAAACTAATCTGTTGGTGGTCTTGATTCACACTGTATAAAGTCACGTGTATTTCAGTTAAAGGTCAAGGTTACACAGGAATGTTTAATGACTAGCTCAGACATGTTTGGGAACTGACATTTTGCAGATGACAAATGAGACAATGTTTGTGTAAATTTACTTTGAGAAAACCTTTTGAAAAAATGAATAAGAAAGCCATATGTTTTCTCTTTTTCAGAATGTTCAGCTCATGTTGTACAATCGTTAGTGGTGGAATACCGAATTCCTATATTATATAGTTCTTTATCGCCACCGATGCACGAAAATTGGAAATTTATTCCCAAAATAAGAAAATATTTTGACCATTTTGACCCATTGTTTGAACAATTAACTGTGTCATTCAGCAGAATGTATTTGAATGACACAGTAAGATTTTTGATTGTGTGTTGTACATGTATTCCCCATTTCACAATTCTCATAATGTATACATTTTTTGGAAGCTCTCGGTGTGGCAGGCCACACCGAGAGCTTCCAGAAAATATATACATTATGAGAATTGTGAAATAGGGAGGTAATTTAAATGCAAAGTATCCTCGACCGTGCTGATGAGAAGTTGCGCATTTCTTGAAAAACTGACCCATTCAGCTGAATAACTGTGCGAGACCAAAATAGAACCAACTAACGTGCGATCTCACCAAAGCGAGATCACCCGTTATTTATTGCTATTTATTTGGCGAAATTCTATCACGACGTGAACAGCATGGTTGGCGTAGTCAAATAGAGAAATGCAGTAATCGGTGTAGTAAAACAGAGAAGCATTACAACAATCCCTTTGAATACCACCAGTTTACGATGTGAGCCCTTTATTTCCAAACCTGCATTGAATCCTACCAACAGTTTTGTAGGATAAGTGCAATCTTATCGGATTTGTTTTAGATATGCAGTCGTCATGAATATTCCTGCAGCTGAAACAGACGCAAATAGTTATCCGTTATCTCTTTGAATGAAGGGGGTTGAGTCTTGCAGACATCCATTTGTGACGCATTTCGCATATTAGATAAGAATGCACTCCCACTTTATACGAGGGTCAAGGCAATAACCCAGGACATAGTGATGTAATGTGTCGCCCCGTGTCACGACTTTGCTAGTAGCAGATGTGGGTTTCGTCACCTATCTTCTGGGTCCAAGTTCCTGGTCACCGGAAGTGACGTCATACCGCGATACCGTTCGTTTCTTTGTCTTTTGGGATTCAACGAAACTTTCAACAGCCAGGGTTATGTGGTGTGGGACAGTATCCGCAGAGGACGGCTGAACAGCGGTGAATAACTGTCGAAGTCTCCAACTTACTTACACGTCACAATAAGGTTAAAGGCATGTGCACCATCGACGTGCTGTACGCGTACGTTCGCAGCCTTGCCGTGCTCCCACTAAGGCAATCGAGATTAGCGTGCGCCCCAAAGACATAACACAGATTGCAAGGTGCTGATCGAATCGTCGAGCTGTCGATCGAATTTTAATACGATAACAAAGAAGCCACCACGCTTCCATAACATGATGGGGGCAGAGGGTACGTGTGTTTCGTGGTAGCTCACGTGAGCGCCCTTGTCATGACGCCAGTATTATAGTGACACTCTATTTGCCCTTCACCTAAAGAATGGATAGAAGACGGCACTTGTAAAAAAGTAAGTAAAGTTTGTTTTTATGTTTTGCCCCCTTACATAGCGTATGATCCATAATTGAAATGAGCTTCGCGTTCTCTGGTTTAGATGCAAAAACATTTTTGTGAATGGCACGGACACCAATATGGGCGTTACTTATGGAGAAATGGGTAAACAGAATTAGATTTCGTCTTTTGAATAGAACAGGGTACCGTCTGCTGTGTTCAAGCATCGCGCCTTGCTCTACTCATGGAACGATTTGTTCTCTTCGTTAGCGTTCTAAAGACTGTTCACATTTTGGTTTATTTGTGCCAACAAAAGCTGTACACGTATTTTTCACTTTCCTCTCGGCTCCCTCTACAATGTTATGTAATAGTTCCACTTCCTCAAATGTGAATATCTTCCTGGTATAGTTTTTTGAAAAAGCTGTATTTGAAAGTTATTGTTGTATTTGAATGAAGTTACGAACACTTTGGCAGATTTCAAATGTTCAGAAGGTAATGAGTAAATTCGAGTTTCTATCCTCTTTTTACTTTTGTAGTCCGCAAGCGACACCTGCGTCACAACAAAGACAACAATATGCATATGATCACTTTATAAGTTATTGTGATGAGTTGACGGTTACATGGTCTGAGGTTTGCAGTTCGGAGTTTATGTTCAACCGAGACGCGAAGCGTCGAGGTTGAACAACGCTTCGAGCCGCAAACCTCAGACCATGTTACCGTCAACTCATCACAATAACGTATATTTTCCAATAAGACACTACCTATAGTCCAAAACCTACAACTTTTAACGATCACAAGTTTAGTAAATAAACCCCTGGTATACCAACGATGGCACTGAATAAATAATCAATAAACCAGATAAACTCATTCCATCTCAGTTCAAATCGTAAATCGTTTTGTAATTTAAACAACACTTCATCCGGAACACCGTCTGCTGCAAGAGTGAAAAATCCAGAAAAATGAAGCGGCTCCGTTGGTGAAGCTATTACGAAACGGGAGACGTCATTTCAAATATTTCGCGTTGTGACGTCAGACGGTAACATTTGCCACTAGAGCCGTAAACATAGAATATACTAAGTGAGCTCATGTCCAATCAGAGGAGGAGGATTTTCGTCTTATTGGAACATTATGTCACCTGTGTCACAGCAAAGACAACAATATGCATATGATCACATTATGTCGCCTGTGTCACAACAAAGACAACAATATGCAAACGATCACATTATGTCGCATCGACTTCTGTTTCCTTGCAAACGTATATTGGTCCATGATGGGCCGAAAAGACGCCACAACAATGCTACTCACGCGGCCTGTCATAGCAAAGATACATGATACCCACCATGCATCTCGATGTAACGCCATTTCGGGTCCAGAAACATACGTTCAAAGCTAGGACATGCAAACATCAGCTCCCACTACTTTTGGTGCACTGTGAGACAATAAATTGAAAACTTCGCCACCATCAATTGTGAAGAGTCAGCTTGGATTGTTTTCTGTAAATCGGGGTTCAGTTTTATTTCTCGAATACTGCGATGGAATCTTTAGCCTGCATGGAGTGTGTCTCTCTTCGCAAAATGGATAGCCATTTTACGTCCCCACCCGACAGTAGGGTACGCTGAGACAGCATTAATCCCACAACTGATGCTGACAGAGTATTTGGATACCTCGAGAACTGTCCCCGACCGAGAATCGATCCAGGGACCTCCAGCATGAGCGACCAACGCACTTATCCACTCGGCCACCACTCACTTTATCTGCTGATGCCCCTACCACTGGAAAAACATGCAGTGAACGAACAGACTACACGGTAAACAGAAGGGCGACGGATGAATAGAGAAGATTAGTGGTGATTGGTGAGAAATTAATTTTCAAGCAGTTTACAATAAATTATTGAAAAAAACTCTTCAACTAATAATCAGTAAAGAACAATCTAAAATGTATGTCTCGTAACGTCTGTTTAATACGTAATTTAACGTAACGGCCATATCCTGGTCAGAGTTATTCAGAAAATTGCCATTGCATTCGGGGGGGGGGGGGGGGGGCACTAAAAATTTGCAAGACTTGACGTCCTATTTTTTATTCGGCTCCTTTTCACACCCACCCACCCACTACGTACAAATTTTCTACAACCGTTCTCAGACGCCCACCCCCACTCTCCCATGAAGATCCAAAATAAGCTTATAAACTTAGTAGGCACAGCTGTCTTTAGGGGGTTTTCATAATGTTCTTAACTCTTTACCCAACGTAACGGCCAAAACCGGCCAGCGCTATTCTCAAAAATCGCCAATTAATTTTTATTATTTTTTTCATTTTTTGTCTCAAAAACATAGGTTATGACCCCTCATTGGAACGAGCTCGTCGAGCTCGTTCCAATGAGGGGTCATAACCTATGTTTTGAGATAAAAAATGAAAAAGATTAGTTATTCAATCATTTTTTAGCAAGTGTCGTCTGCTTTTCATGTTAGGTAAAGGGTTAAACTGGTACCACCAATTTAAACCTCTGTGGGCTGCTGTGGGGCCCCAATCTACAAATGACAAGCTGTTCATTATCAGGCTTGGCCAGAGCAGGTGTACATATACGGGAACAAATTTTCATTTGAATTGTTCCCAAAATATTGTCTGCACATTTTCTACATTTCGAACAAGACACCCACCCCCTACTAACGTGTGACATTTTCCCGGATTAAGCCCAATATTCTCACATATAAAGCCTCCTGATGTTGTATTTATGTTAAGAGTGTGATGTACAACATCATCTTTAAGGTTTGAAACACAAATGATGGTATATATTAGCTGATATATTGATATATTTTTTAAAAATTCAAAAAATTGCACAAGTTGGAGATGCACATTTTTGGCGCACTCAAGAGACCCACCCACCCCCACGTCACGTCTTGCAAATTTTTGGAGCCCCCACCCCCCCCCCCCCCACCCGCCCTGTTGCATTGTCCATATTTTTACCAATTTTTGCCTCTAAAAGATACTTTATGGCCCTCTCATTGGAACGGTGCTCAGTGAACGATCTATTTCTCAACAGTTTTCACTATACGAGGGATGAATCTTTACATTACCAAGGGGTATAAAACCCACATAATTTCAGGCAGATATTTGGGTTGACTCCCTGGATATTGGGAAGAAGCCTTTTTCGGAAGTTATGACACATTAATGTCATCAACACCTGTACAGTTCAAGCAAACAACGTCATCATTTGTGGGATCTTAAAAGATCAGGCACTTGTGATCTATTGAAGGCCCTGGAACTGGGGTACGTGAAACAGCCCTGACGAGACACACATTTACCCCTTAATTGTTGCTGTCAGATATTTCCTAACTGGAACATAAAGTATTTTACCACTGGAATAACTATAATTTAACCCATTTAACAAAATTTCCGCCCTGTACACTGAATTGTATTTTTGACCATTGCTTTTTTGAGTTGAGTTTAGATGAAGTTTTTAGCAATCTACTCATGGCTGCTTCACGGCAGCAACGACTAGATTTCTTTAAAATATTTTGAAAATACACGGCAGGTTGTGAGTTCAACCCGTGAAAACATGATCTATGCCAGCTTAGTGCCGACAAGCATGCACGTAATGTGTCCAGGACTGAGACTAAGTGCTACGGGAATGGATTACTACAGTTAAAACTGGAAGTCTTGTCATGAAATGCGCACAAATAGCACGTCGATCTACGCGTTAATCTGCGCGTTATGAGCATAGTAAGGCTATCAAATTATGTACATATGGCCTGTGCACAAGCAATGTTTCAGCCAATGGACCTCCGGGTAACCAGGAGGTCCATTGGCAGAAACATTGCCTGTGTTTGCTATAAGTAACTAGGAGAACATGTCGTGCTTTGGACGCCATTCGACATGGCAATTGCGCGCAATTCCTACGCGCAATTAAGCCTAGATAAGCGCACAGTTCATGACAGGACTTCTAGTTTTAACTGTAGAAGACGGTAGGTCATGGAAAACATGGTTAATTAATTCGGGAATTTGACTACCTATCTTTCTCATGGCTGACAATTCTTTTCATTGGAAGAGATTTAATTTCTAAAGTTATCAGTAATTTTAACACTAAATGTATGGGAATTTCAAATAAAAACTGAAATTTCGAAATCTTAGCGAAGTTGTATTGTCGATATTCTCATCAGCTAGGGGGCGCGGTGGCTCAGTTGGTAGAGGTGCAGGCTGCAAGCCGAGAGGTCCTCGGTTCGAATCCCACCTGCGGTAACCGCGTTGTGTCCTTGGGAAAGACACTTCACCCCGATTGCCTACATGGGGGCACGATGACGCTGTGTACTGAAGCGTACTGCACGTCGATGGTGCGCATGTCTTCAACCAATCTAACCCTGCCTGTGCTGCGGTGCAGAGTTCAGAGTTACGATGTTGGAGAGCTGACAGCTGCTCGTCGTTGCTCGGTGGTTCTCTCCGGGTACTCCGGCTTCCTCCACCCGTAAAACTGTCACGGTCACGATTAGCTATTGTGCATAAGTATGTGACCTTAAACATCAATAAATAAATAAATAAATAATAATACTCATCAGCTCATCGTGGCCTTTTTTTCAGTTTTTATCTAATCAGTTTGAAGGTTTGACTATTATTCTCATTTTAAACCCATTTAAAAATAAGTGAACGACGTTTTTTTCATCATCTTTGGATGTTCTGGAACTTTTTTCTTTTCATTATACCAACAGAGTGCGCATCGTTACATATAGTACAGACAATATCCTTTCCATTATTATAAAAGACCAGGAGGTAAGATTTGCTATTTTTTCCTGGGAAGAATACAGACATGCAAATTACTGTAAAAAATGCATTCACAAAATAAAGGATCCAAGTGAACATTTACTTTGTTTCTTCGAATTAGCTTGCCATAAAAAGCCATGTTTTCTTTTGTAACTTTTTATAAACGAAAGCAACAGACAGCTCCGCGAGCTGTCTGTTCTTTTTGTTTATTAAAAGCAACAAAATGAAGCCTCGCCTTTATACTACTCACATTTTGCTAAGGATCACGCCTGTCCGTCTACATATTAGATACATAAAAGGTCAAATGTGTATAGTTTTGTGTTTATTTATTTGTTTATTAGGGTTTAGCGGCACTTTCAACAGCTTGTATCATATCATGTCGGACAATTGTATTGGTGGAAAGAGTCGGAGTACCATGAGAGAACCATTGAGCAATAATGAGTAGCTCTCGGGCTCTCCAATTTATCATCCTGACACACACAGTTAACACTGCTGGAAGGTACGTGTTACGTTGACATGTTGCACATCTATGGTCGACGCGCTGTATCCCCACGGTTCACTTGCTTTCAACTAATGCTAACCCTGCGTGTGCGAGGCTGACAAATTAGATAGTGCAACAGTTACTCAGCATTGTTGAGTACTTCCCTATGGAAACTCTAGCTTCCTCTACCCGTATATTTGTACAATCTGATATGACCCAGACTGTTAAAGGTGTCATTGCTCCACACTAAATAAACAAAAAAAAATGTACACACTTTCCTTTCATGTACAATTTCATGTACAAATTATCTCGATGAATTGGAGGTGATCCTTAGCAAAATGTGAGTTGTATATATTTCTGACTGATGTCATGGGTGTTTTCTCAACAATTACGTCATTCTCAATTGGAGCTTCCTCGTCCGTCCAGTTATTTCATTGCAGATAACTTTATCGAGAGTCATGACGAGATAAGTCACGGATGTTAGGAATCGGGCAGCCATTCAGCCAATAAAATGCCTTCTACTCAACCTTGTATCGATGATATGTATTGCTTCTCTCTGTGCAGAAAGATGTGGTCTCCTACAATGGCCTCCATCTTCACACAAAACATTATATGTGCAGCTGTCATTGTGGTTGCAATGGTGAAATAGTCGAAAAGTTCACGTCTCGCAACGGAAAATTGAAATATATCTGTCAGTTTATGCGCTTAATTGCCAGCCGCATGATCAAGTGGTGGTCACTTTCACCCAAATAAAAAGAATGTTTGTTGGAAGGATTTTGATGGTTTCGGACAGACAATAAACATACCAGAAGTAAACAGAGACGTTCGATATAAATATAACGCACTTAATTTTCTGTCTGGAATCGTGATCATAAATGGCTGCACACAATTACTCTATGGATCATGGAGATTCAATACACAGACATCGTCGCCCATGTTTAACCCTTTAGTAGCATCATGTTTCCGGCAGTGTTCACGCTGATACGAAACTGTTTCGTGCCACATTTGAGCCATTTAGGATATTTTAGTGCCAAACAAAGCGTTTTGGTGCCAAAGTGATAATGGGTGGGGGCTGTACTTTAGTGTCTAGTTCAAATAAATTGATCTTGTTTTGAGAAATGGACTGGCAATTATTTCAAAGTGAACGAACAATTGGTCACAGAAAACATCATAGGGTATATGAGTAGGGCTGTCACGATTAATCGATTAATCGATTGTCGATCGGTCATGCTGAAATCGATTAATTTTTCGTTGTCGAAGAATCGGTAAATTTTACCCCGTTTCAGATAATTTTAATAATTAAAAATAATTTGAGAAAAAAACTATTGTTTCTAAAGGTAAAAGGTCAAGAACGTCGACACTGAACCTCAAGAAGCCGTTAGAAGCATTTGTCTTTTTGATATATCCAAAGCTTTGATGTTCTGAACTTTTGAACCGTCAGTGTGATAATCAAGACCGGTCGGCAGTTGCGAACTTGCGAAGTTCGCAACTGACGACCGGTCTTGATTATTACACTGACGGTTCAAAAGTTCAGAACATCAAAGCTTTGGGTGCACCTAAAAGAGGATCGTCTTCTTTGTTTACATGAGGTTGGTCAACTGACTTGAACTTCATTTTTAACGACTTCAAAGAGTAGGAGAGTGGGGTCATCTAAGTACTTAATCGATTATGGTCGATTATTTGCGACGATTAATCGATTCCTGAATTCATTAATCGTGACAGCCCTATATATGAGACATAGTACCTGCGTACCACCTTATCGTGATATGTTGAACATGGTGCCCTTTAAAGCATCCTTGTGTTCGTCTAATTTTCTTCTCCCAATGGTGTTTGAGTGAGGGGTGTTCCATTTCAAACTAACGTTTAAATCTGACAGTTGTTAGATTATAGGTAACGATAAAGTATCTCTAAGTTTTGATCAATTTAGGGTGGATTTTATATCGAGTAGAGGTACATTGGGGGTCTCTACAGTCTTGTGGCTCACCATATCGTCGGATGGGGGCTAGAGTGTTCTATATCACAGTGGGACATCGATCACTCTAGTGACCAAGCGATGCTATGTCGAGAAGTGAAATGCTGAATAGCTACTCGCGGACGTGGTCGTGCTACTGGAGCCGACGCAATGAGTCGACTCCTGCGACATCCTGCAACTGTGGTTTCGGGCTGGAAGAGGTTTCAGTTTCTGGAGATGTTCTGATATTTTATCGATTTCTGTTGGAGTGGGTTTTATACTGGGGATGAGTCTTGCTGCCTTTTGGCATATCCTACTTCTATTTATACTTAGTAATATATAACAATTTATACTGACTGCTACAATATACTTTAATGTACACACACATATATACCTCTCACACCGCTTATGTGGTCAAGGAGAGTGAATAAAGATTTGATTGATTTGATTTGATGGAATTTTGGCGAAATCATCGGTACGCGAAAAGGGCGGTCACCTAAGTTATATCTATTTGCCACTGATTCAATTAATGTCCAGGGTGATTGCTGTCGAAACGTAACCTGTTGTTACACTCACTTACATATCAATAAATTAATCTACTGATTACTGTTAATCCACCGGGCTCAGTGAGCGGTTGGTCTTTACAAAAGGCAGTATTCAATGAGATAAATACAGATTATCATGATAATGTGCATGTCCTGTGATTTGTATCAGATTTGAGGTGGTGTCCAGAATGGGATCTCAACGAGCCGGCTTTGCCGGCGAGTTGTGATCCCATTTTTGGACACCACCGAGAATCTGATACAAATCACAGGGCATGCACTTTATCATGATAATTCATTTATCTAACAATTCTGTCACATAAACAGATTAAATCTTAACCCTTTACCCAACGTAACGGCCAAAAGGGGCCAATGCTATTCTAAAAAAAACGCCAATTAATTTTCATTATTTTTTCATTTTTTGTCTCAAAAACAAAGGTTATGACCCCTCATTGGAACGAGCTCGTCGCGCTCGTTCCAACGAGGGGTCATAGCCTATGTTTTTGAGACAAAAAATGAAAAAAATTAGTTATTCAAGAATTTTTTTTTTTTTGCAAGTGTCGTCTGCTTTTCACGATAGGTAAAGGGTTAAATTATTTTCAAACATTTTTGGGACATAATGTTCGGTCGACCACTGAAAAGCTCATAGAATGTATCTATGTGCCTGTTAAGATAGCCCGTAGCGCTACCGGAAACGAGTCGTCTATATGATACGGAATCAGAATGAGTCGTCTAAATGATACGGAATCGGAACACATTATTTGATACATACCGTTTCTCGTGGTTTTCAGGCCAAAATCGATATGATTGTTAGATAAATATTTCATACCGCGACGGTATGAAATATTTATATCATCAAGAACTGCCTTTTGTAAAGTTGATTACCTTGAATGTTTTATTGAAGAAAATGTATTTATTTATTTTTTGGTGTGTTAAGGTCACATACTTATGCACAAAATAGCTAATCATGACCGTGACAGTTTTACGGGTGGAGGAAGCCGGAGTATCCGGACAGAACCACCGAGCAACGACGAGCAGCTGCCAGCTCCCCAACATTGTAACTCCGCACTGCAGCACAGGCAGGGTGTCAGGACACCTGAGGACCCGTAAGGCCTGGGCTCACGTGGGGTTATTTAGTCCCGCTGATGAAATTGCGGGAAAATTAGACCGACGTGGAGAGTCGGAATCCTTGTGCCGCGAACAAGGTGCTGGGAGATGAATTCGACCGGCGCTGTGATTTCGGTTCTCCTCTGCCATATTGGCCTAAGATAGGTTCGATTTCCGTTAGGTGTGATTCCTAATCACTTCAGGCTGTGTAATGGAAAGAATGATTAAAAGTAACAACGATTCTTTTATTTACACATAAAAATAAAGCCGTTTCAATATTTCAACAATCAACAATTCGATTCTTTCCACAGAAAATGGGTTGCTAGAGTTAAATAATTCCCAACAATTATATAGTCATTCTATAGCCCTGTACTGGCACTATAGTCTACACACTGGAAATATTACTACCGTGAGCTCGCCATAAGAGCTTCACAAATCTGAAATTATATTACGGAGAGCTCTCCATAAGAGCTTCACAAATCTGAAATGTTATTACCGTGAGCTCGCCATAAGAGCTTCACTCGCTTAGGCTCAAATGTCAACGTCTGCGCGTAACTGTACCTCTGGCTGTCAGAGGGTTCCGACCAGCAATGTTCGTCATCTATAAAGCCACCGTACTTCTGATTTGGGTCAGATATTGTCTACTCATACCTTATGTGCCTTTTGAAAGTCATCCGTGAAAGTCCTATTGAAATGTTCACTGTTCCTGGTTGAATTCACGATTCACTAATGCCCCTTTTTGTGCTAGGGCGAAATTGTCACTCACACCGATCTCCAGTCGGTATTACGATGCTCCGACAGCAAAACAAACTACTCCCAACGCAATCAGTCTGACGCTTCAAAGGGTTAATACGCACAATACAATTAACCTACTCTTCTGACTATTGCAGGCTGATACCTGCTACTCGACAATCTAAACTTTAACGTTTCACCTTGGGTTTTCCTTCTCAACGAATTTGGCACTGTAGCCGCCTATCAACCTTAAGCTAAATCAATCGTGGAATGCCCTGTCTGGCGATTCCAGCCGTTTCAGGGTCCTGTGATCGAAAGTACCCCTATACCAGGACAGAGTCCGCCTGCCCTGGACTTCACCAACGTGTGTGTGACCCCAAGTGTGTGTCTAATGCTCTGCTCTTCAATGTATATATACTTTTTACCCTAACCTGTCAGGTGGACAAGCGCCCATCTGTCCATCTGCCAAAACGATGGGAGATGACTTATATCGAGGTAGAATCAATACAAGTCATCTCGCGCGTGACTTAACGGTGATTTCACTTGTCGAGAGAACCGATTCGTTCCTGCCACTCATTGCTATACTAATGATCAGGTGACGACACGACAGACATTTCTATCTTTTAGAATATCGTTTCTCTATTGGCCGTGACGATATCCTGCCACCAACCGATTACGTCTCGTAATGTGAAGAGAGTACTCATGCAAACCTCAGTTAATTAAATACTACATTCGAGTCATCTATTTTAAGATATGTGTGAACCTAGCGTTTTAGTTCCTGGACTTTTGTGTATCATGTGGTGCTGATATGGGTTCAGTTCCAGGCGAGAGATCCGAACTTAACACTTAATTCCTTTACAACATGCTGACTCCTCGAAAATACCATCATTGCAAACATGGCTGACAAATTTCGTCATAAGAAGAGATTTGAGGAAAGTTAGTTCCTCTTACTGTCTAAAGTTGTCAGTAACTTTAAGATTAAAGGTATGAGAATTTTATATGAAAATTGAAATTTCGAAATGTTAGCGAATTTGTATCATCGATGTGCGCATCAATTCACTAAATTCGGGCATTTCCCTTGAGACCAGTATAAAAATACAGACGCCGACTTTTTTACAATTTTTTTCTCCAATCAGTTTCAACGTATCATTATTATTCGCTGATTAAACCCATTTTTAAATACAATGGCGCTTTCACCATAGTTTGATGCCCTGTAACTTGTTCTGTTTATTACACCAACACTGTGCGCATCGTGACATATAATACAGGCACTGTCCTTTCTCTTAACCCTTTACCTAACGTAACGGCCAAAACCGGCCAGCGCTATTCTCAAAAATCGCCAATTAATTTTCATTATTTTTTTCATTTCCTGTCTCAAAAACATAGGTTATGACCCCTCGTTGGAACGAGCTCGTCGAGCTCGTTCCAACGAAGGGTCATAACCTATGTTTTTGAGACAAAAAATGAAAAAAAATAGTTATTCAAGAATGTTTTTTGCAAGTGTCGTCTGCTTTTCATGTTAGGTAAAGGGTTAATATAAAGGTCTAGGGGGTAAGGTTTGCTATTTTTGTTTTTTGCTGCTAAGAATAAAAACTTTCAAATTACGGTAGAAACACATTCGCTAAACAACGAGCCCAAGAGGATAGTTAGCGAAAAGCTTCTGGATAGCTTGGCATACAAAGTTTCCTTCTGTAACTTTTAATAAACGAAAATAACAGACAGATCTCGGATCTTCCTCACCCGTGTTATACCTCCAGGGGAGATAGCTTTATCAAAAGTCGATTTTCATGACGAAATACGTCAGGTATGTGAGCATCTCCCCATGGTCGGTAAACGCGAATTTGTAGCGATAAGACTAACTTTGAAGTAATTTTTCAGAATATTAAAGGACATAAAATGTCCTAAAAGCGAAGCGGAGGTAAAAAATTCGAGGCGAACCCGACTGGTACATTTAAGTGGGACTTGAACAAGCAGTTGACTCCCGTATACGTACGTTCATTGCCGGGTGGTCCGAACCTTAAGTAGTCTATCTCCTGTGTTCAGATTCACACATAAGTAGTATATCAGTTGTTCGGAAAAGCTAATTTACAGTTCGTTTTTTCGACCAAATGGTAGAGTCGAATCAACTGAATCTAATACATCATAAGTAATAATTTTCTTTGAATCAAACGTTTTCATGGATTATTTGGTGAAGGTTAGAAACCATTAAAAACATTTTTCGTTAATTAAAAAAGGGGTGAAAAAAATACATAACAAAATAATAATAGATATAAATAAAATAAAATGAAAATGGAACTTGGAAGAAAAAAAATATATCCATCGTTAGAGAAATTGAACGTCGAGCCCACAGCACCTCTTCTACCACCACCACCAGAAAGTAGCGATGACGTGGGACAGAAGTATCGAATCGAAGAAATCAATAGAATTCAATCATATCTGACACGAGAGAGAGACTGTCGTCGTTCGCTCAACAAGAAATATTCGAGATTCGAGAAATTCGTGAGTGGTGTGGATTTGATTCTCGTTGCTATCTCTATGGGTTTGAAAGTTGCCGGAATAAGTATATTGCCGACCGCCGTCGATGCTCTTCCAGTCGTGTTGGCCGTAGAAGGATTGTGTTTGACTGCCGGATTCGCTAGTACGATCGGAAAATTTCTCGCTTAGAAATGGTCCGTGAAGGCAAAGAAACACGAAATCGAGACTTCATTTTAGTACACGCCTGTTCTCTGAAATCCCCATCAGCAGAAATACTAAACCGTGCGGAAAATGAAAATCTGTTCCGGACATATGTGTGGAACGGAACACGTTGACAGACTATTTTTAAATAGGAGCGGAATTTCACTGGAATTTTCCACAAATCGTGCAACGCAATGACAAATTGAATCGCTTGCAATAGCTAAAAATCGTCCCCTGAGTTTCAATGTGTTCTATGTGCCAGTAGGCACATAGAACACATTGGAACTCAGGAGACGAAATAGTAACACGTGTTCCCCTCGAAAATTTGGTTGTCCATAAAATATGTTTTTTGTGCAGCCTCTCGTCTTATCCTTCCCCGCCGGCACTCGTGTCATATCGATTAACCTATCCACACGCGTGTGTCGTTCTGTGTATTGACCGATTTTTTTTTTATATCATTACCATCAGGAATGAAGACTCATCACGGCGGTTGAAAAAACGGCGTTGAGATACTTATGTGGGGGCACAGTGGCGCTGTGTACTAAGGCGAGCTGCGCGTCAATTGTGCACTTGTCTTCAACTAATGCTAACACTGCTTCTGTGGAGTTAGTCCGCTGGGGAGTCTGACAGTTACTCGCCATTGCTCGGTGGCTCTGACCGGGTACTCTGATTTCCTCCACCCGTAAAACTCTCAGACTCGAGGTGGTGCTAGCCGTTTAGAGTGTCGTTAAACCCCCAAAAATAAATAAATAAATAAATAAATAAATAAATAAATAAATAAATAAGACACTTATGTAATTAATGAGCGTTCCAGTAATCCAGTTGTATATAGTTTGGTGTGTTTAGTGCATAATTCTTTTTTTTTTTTTTTGTGGGGAGGGGGGGGGGGGGGGTGTAAATGCAGCTGAAAGCCTACATTGAAACTCGGTTGAAAAGTGCAACACATGTAAGTCCATATTTGGGCTATAATGCTTTATTCTTCTACCTGCTATTTTCCGTTTATAATTTCTATTTTTCAGCTTGGCAATCTAGCTTTCTCAAAGCAACTTTGAGAATTAATGATTAAAAATATACAGTTTCGGTTTTGGCTGACATTCCATTTACTAGTATCGTGTTTTCTATTTACATAAAGGGCGAGTTTTAAATTACTAGTTTAGATTGAGAGATAAAAGTTGAAATGACACAGATGGAGGATAAAATCCAACATTTACATGCAAAACGGCATATTTTATTGATAAGCTATTCATATATACATAGACTCACATACACAAACCATTATACCTACACAGAGCATGTGTTTGTTCGAAACAATCGCACTGTAACACGTGTCAGTTACAAACATCTCTTTCTGTCAGAGGCGTAGACACTAATGAACCGGGAATACATAATTCCCAAATTTTTCCAGAAAAAGTTAAGAGAGAAAAAGATTCCCATAGGGGAATCAGGGTGCGTGTGCTTGGGACGGGGGGGGGGGGGGGGGGGGGGGTGTAAGACACAAAAGCAGTTAGCTGATACTTGTATTTCTCGATTGGGTTGCTGTCATTGAAATCTTATACGGGAAAGAGCAGGAAAGGGATGCAGAGATCCTTTACTCTTAAAATGCGGCGACCGAAGATTCCCTGGTAGCATTTGCCTCTTCTTCGGCCTTTAAAGCCGAAAAAGTGCTCATTTGAGCTCGTTATTTAACAATTATCCCCAACGGGCCGAAACATTGTTTCGGCCCGTTGGCAATATTTATTAAAAGTGGAGCCAATTATATGTGCACTCTTCTCATTGCATAGGTGTATTAATACCAAACCTAGCTTTGTATAGTATATACCACCTATTCCAAACGGGCCACCGCAGATTTCTGTATAACTTTATTTGAAAATAACAATTATACTGTTCAGCTTATTTAAGAACTAGACTTGTCGGACTTGAAAATCGCATACCCCTGTAAAACGGAGCTTTACCATGTAGTTGTGCTTTGAGTATCGTATTCCGATCACACAAATGGAGGATATGAAATGAGTGTTTCTTCAATATAGTTTTTATGAAACATGCCAAGAATATTTCATTTTGCCGAGCTTCTGGCGAGGCAAAAGGGAAGATTCGGACGAGTTTCATAAATATCATATTGAAGAAACATGAATGTCATATTCTATTTATCACATAACCGCCAACTTACAAATGTGTGTGTGGGTGCGTCGGAGACCAAATCGAAATCGGTAAGGGCGAAAGAGAGGAATTTCAACATAAAAAGCAATGCCGCTGAGGCGCGTCACAACTATCGACTGGTGGTATTTTCAGTTGTTGAGAGTTCGGAGTCAGTCGATCGACCGGCAAACTATAGTACAGACAATCCCATCAACAATCACTTCATAAACATAGCCAGTTGTCACAGATATCTTTTTTATTACCGTCGCCATACCCGCATCGTCAATCATGACTTTTGAATTGGGTAGAAAATCGAACATCGTGGGTTTTTATCTTGAATATTTCTGTTTACACGCGCATTAATTCGACCCTGTAGTATATAGATGCAGCAATGAGATCGATCGATTTTTCCTGCCCCCGAACCAGGGAAATTCGGTCTTTTTGGTGGTGCCCTGAGAGATGCCGTTTTCTGTACAATAGTCTGCCAAATCCGAACCCGTTCTTCCTAAAACTACGAGACCAGCTCGGGCAGACTGTACTTGCCAAGGACGGCCTGAACTATTTACCAACAGACACAAGTGGCAGATTACACTTGCCTGAAGAGGCACCAAAACCTTACTCCCTCTCATTTTCCTTGTCTGCAGCTGCCGAACGTGATGTTGATTTGCGATAAAATTTCTAAAACTTAAAATGTTAAAGTAGGGTCGAATGGGTTCGTCCCACACCGTTTCTCCACGTTTTCGGCGCGTTAAAGCACTGATCCGCTCGATCTCTTAGACCGTAATATATAGGTCAGCGAACCAGGTTGTGCAACTCTCTGGTAGGCAAGGAATTGGACAGGGGTTTATATAAATTAGTAATTCATAAAGCTGAAAAAATACGAAACGATTACAAGTGCAGAAAGCGGTTCAATTATATGATAACGCGATTTATTATTGGAAGTTCAAAAACGCATTTAATGCTCTATCTGGATTCAGTTTCTATCTCATCAGTAATCAAGACTCTGATTATAGGGACTAGAATTTAACCTCATTGCTGGCACGCCCTCTTTATTCTCTTATATGCAGGACCTCTAAGAACGCCTGTATGCGAGGAAGTTTAATAAAATTTACGACATACTTGAAACTCTATCATCTGATTAATTCTTGGAAAGGGCTTTCATAGCCCTTTCCAACAATTAATCAGATGGTAGGTTTGATCTGGGTATACCAGGACGTATAGATAACCATCATAAAATTGGTGACAATAGTCGCTTTCGGGAGCGAAAGTGTTACCCCAGGGCAGTCATTATAGGGACTGCGGTTTCTATAGGCATTTCCATAGACCTCTGGCCTCCATAGTGACAGTTCTGGGTAACTTATATGAACTTACAATCTAAAAGAGACGCCGGAAAGTCCTACCAGTCGACTGCAAAATTTTAATATAGAACTTTCAAGAGAACTCTCCTCCGCTCCTATTAGTTTGGTCCTATAAGTTTTCTGTCCCTATAAGTTATATAGGACTGTCCCTATAGGCACGAGGTGTCTATTGGAATTCCTACACTAATTGCAGTTCCTGTAGACACAGTCCCGTGGTATGAAGAGTCATGTATTAAATCTCAGTCCTGTAGTGCGAATGGAATTGGGGTGCCCCACTCTCAAGCTAGGGCGAAAAGTCTAAATCTAAACACCATTTCGTTTATTTTTCTTATGCTTCATAAAGTTCAAAAATTTTTTTTTTTGTTTTTTTTAAACGTCGTGGTCCGCGTTGTGGACGAACTCTCTTTGAAAGCTGATTAGTTTTTGTATTACGAATCAGCATTGATCGTATGTTTAACAATCAACTTTTATATTGTGAAAAGTATAACTGTTTACAATATATAATCTGAACAGTATTCCGTAGCAAATAAACAACTCTCGTATATCATCAGCTGGATGCGAGCTTTTATTGCGAGATGGACATTTTTCCGATGATCTCCATCTCCGAAATGATGGCCGTTCACGAAAAACCAGAGGTAAAACATTCTGAGAAGAAGTGAAAAACTCTGGAAATCCTCCCAGGCTACCACCATTTCTCTGGGACAGACGTTCAGACCTCGTCCGTTTCATATAATCATACAACACAGCAAACATAGATCATTATTCAGTGAAATCATAACACACCAATCTCACCATGGCTTCCCCAGTTTTCAGAAAACGGAACTATCATGAACGGGTGACTCGCAAGAACTGATTCAATTATCCAGTTAACTCGAACTGGACACAACAGATACATCACGTGATAGACCTCTACACACTAACCCACGAAAAACAACCAACCTTCCCATGCTGCTGTTACTCCAAAATGTCAAGAAAACAGTTTCTTGCTATACTTGCGAATCGCAAGAAACTATTCGTCTGAACAGTATTCCGTAACAAATAAACAACTCTCGTAAATCATCAGCTGGATGCGAGGTTTTATTGCAAGAGTAACAAATCAAGTAGAAAAATGGAAATTTGAGAATTAAAAAGTAGTGGTATTGATATCGAACTGATTATAAAATGACATTTTTATAAGTTAAGTGACTGAGAGATTTTTAGTCTTTTTCGAGTGAATGGAAAACCTAACCGTCTTTACTCAAATCCGTTTTCCTTCTACCGTGCCTCTTGAGACACCTCTCGTCGATGCCAGCGTTGGCAGCCATTGAAGCCCCACCGAACGCAAAGAATGAAGCCCTATATTCAAATCTGGAGCCACCATCTTCAATTTTTAACAATAACTTCTCGAGCTCTCTTGCAACTCAATTTTCTATTCTGATTTATCAGTTTACATGTTTGGCCAGATCTAACTATCGGTCTGAAAAGAAAACTTTCTGAATCTGAGCGTAACCCTGCCTTTGTCATATATGATTTGGACATTCTCCGGACGTACCTTTAACTATTATCACCTCGTTTCCGCGCCTATAAACATCTGTTTTACTTTGGACAATGTTAATTTTAAAACAGTGCTCATGAAAATTAATGTCTTTACAACGTAAATCACTGAGTTCAGAAAATCTGAAAAAAAAACTGAGAAGCCAATTAAGATCATTGATAAATCACGCATGACGAGTAAATCATTGTCATCTCGGAACAGTTCGCACAACTCCATCAACGTGTCTGGCTTAACAACATCTTTTTTGCTGATTGGCATTGATCTTAAGCGTTTGGCTGCATCAAGTGAAGTTACAACAAACCCATTAACCGTGGGATCAAGTAAAGAGTTCATTTATTTATTTATTTATTTATTTATTGTTAAGGTCACATACTTATGAACAATGGTTAATCGTGACCGTGACAGTTTTACGGGTGGCGGAAGCCGGAGTACCCGGAGAGAACCACCGAGCATCGACGAGAAACTGTCAGCTCCTCAACATTTTAACTCTGTTCAAGCTCCGCTCAGGCATGGCTACAGCGGTTGAATACATGTGCACCGTCGACGTGCAGTACGCCTTAGTACACGGCGCTATCGTGTCCCCATGTAGGCAACCGGGATAAAGTGCCTTGCCCAAGGACACAATGCGGGACGTCCCGGACGGGGATCGAACTCGGGACCTCTAGCATAGAAGTTCAACAGTCTACCACTGAGCCACCGCGCTCCCTAAAGAGTTCATATTATGCGTCCACTTGATAGAAGAGATCACAGACAAAATAACATTAAATGAAACCCGATCATCCAATAGTTTTGTGATGTAGAGAACAGCGTGCATGGCCTCAGCTGGCATTGCTGAATACCCAGAGAGTTCACAGAAGTGTTTCCATTTCTGAAATGCATAGGAATATTTCCTTACCGTACCGTCACTTTTGCACTGCATCGTGTACGAAGCAATACTGTCAGTTTTTTCACAAAGGTCGTTATCATTCACTCCTGCACTATTGAGGGCATCACTGACTGAACATTTCAAACCAATACCTACAAAACAAAAAGCGCCATAAATATTTTATGGCTCCACTCTCACAAAGAGGTTAAGATATAGCTAGAATTTGACCTTCAAAGCAATCATGTGAAACGGTAAAGGATTTATGGAAAGTATCCCGTTGATACCGTGTCCAATATCGATGATATTTTTCTTCGGCAGTCTTCCAAATGTTGCGACAAATGTTCTGAATATCTTCAATTCATCCACTAGCATTGACCAAAAAGATGCAGCTTTCAATTCAGGTGTGACAGGAATGATAGTCCGTAGGAAAATTAGTCCCTCTGGACTATTATTCCGCGGAATTATAGTCCTAGGTCTAACATTTCTAGGAATAGTAGTCCAGAGGGACTAACGTTTCTACGGACTATCATTCCTGTTACACCGGCACAACTAAAATACCTACCGCTTTCTCTAAATTTATTTTTGTGATTACTAAAGGAAGCAGGCTTGGGGGTGGGACCCACCAATTTTGACACCCCTGCCAGCTTTGGTCAAAAGCATCAACTCCTTCAGTGCCAGGCACCCACCACCTTGAGTTAAACCGGGCACATTTGTTGTTTAAATTTGATGCAAATCTGTCTACATCGCACGGATCCCATGCTTTTCCAAGGAAATCAAATGTCCTAGCGCCAATGGCCCAATCATCACAAACAAAATACCTACTTAAAAATTCTGCTTCTGTATTATTGGACCTGGGAACACAGTCTGGAATAAGCTTTATCAAATTTGCTGCACAAAATTTGTCAATATCAAGACCAATTCTGTGCAAATCTGTTTTTCTACCGCCTTTACTGATAACCGATTTCACATTCTTATTATCACATAATAATTTTACTTTTTGACCTGTTACCCAACGAACATTACTTTGCAATACTCTTTTGGCCGCCTCTGCCTCTCGCCATGTTGAACTCTTACCTTTTTCAAACTCCGACCATGTGCCTACCACTTCGGTTCCACACAATCTCTTATACTCACCCTTACCTGCATTGACGAAAAAAATGTTGAGAACTGAGTTGCCGCTAAACTCACCGACGTGCTTACAAATAAGCTCAGTTCGACTCCTGGTAACCCCGATCGCACCATGTCCTACTGTGCGATCGGTGTCCGTATTCGTATCTAGGACCTCTTTGCCCGACTCTAAGGCATAGTTCACAGTATCAACACAACTGTAACCTGAATCAGTAAACTCCTCAGCTAAACACGACTCGACGTCCCCCGACGAATCATCTAATGCGCCTGTATACTTATGTAGTAAATTTGCCTCGGAAACCGACAAGTTGGCGCCGTACCCCACTTTGCTTGCATCCGAAAACAAAATCGTTTTGGCGTCTATGTTAGCCGCCAGTTTTTGACCTTCCATGTTTATGCTTCTCATTTGTGACCTCCAAAACTCCAGTTCACTGATAGCTTCAGGAGTTACCAACACCGGAGCATTCCAGCTTGCTTTGGACAGTATGCACTTATATAACTGAATAGTTCTGAGCTGCATTAAATTTCCTATTACCGTTTTTGTAGAAATGATTTGACCAACAACAGAAGCTAAAAATCTTACACTGATTAAGGGATCACGTGACTTCTGCAACTGCCAAAATAATGAGTCTATTGACCTTTCTAACTCTGTGATTCTACCTTTTGAGATTAACAAATCACTCACGTCCATTTTCCAAACGTGACCCAGCCAAATTGCCTCCAATCAAGGTTCCCAAGAACACTTCTCTTCGGCAACCAAAAATCCAAAATCAGCAAGACTTTGTCTGGTATACTGACTCAAACGCGTAGCAGAATCTTTGTCAATATGCCCCCCAATACCATCATCCAGAAACATGACTATCTTATGACCGCTTGGCCTCCAAAATTAAACTAAAACTCTGACTATCTTGGTAAAAATAAAACCAGCGGTTGTTATGTCAATTAAGAATTGAATGCAATTTTTATAATCTTTATTTGAGTATGAACGTGTGAGAATGGGTACAAATTGTATGAATCCCGAAAGGGATTCATACAATTTGTACCCATTCCCACACGTTCATACTCCAATAAAGATTATAAAAATTGCCTTCAATCCTTATAATTACATCCCGTAACTGTTTAAACTACTTTTTACCAAAGAACAAAGCAGAAAGACGAAATAAAACATGTACGAACGAATGAGGCGAAAAACCACACTCACACAAAAGACAAAGCGCACAACTCTGAGTTAAGCGCTGTTTTTCGGCATTGACCAAAATTTGTCAAATTGCCGTCTTTCGCAATGAAACTTGGAATGTTCAAAACAATTTTAACGGGCTTTATGCCACAGTTGGGAAATGTCACCAAAGAAACAGCAGCGGAGTTGATCACTGCGAGAGGCGCTAAAAGTTAAAAACCCGCCCAAACACCGCCCGAATTACATTCTGTCAGCTGCGCTCTACCGTAAATGCGGGTCAAAGTTCGACCAAATCTATTCATTGGAAAATGAATTACATTTGGTCATGACGTTTTCATCCAGCTGACCAATCGAAATTGAGTATTTGGATCCAAAAACGTATAACTACATTACAATGTAATTATATGGTAATTAATTGAAAACAAAATACCGTATCTCATCACTGTACAACCATTGAAATCCCAAATACTGTCTGTGTTCTTCGAAAATATCCACATGATGATAAGCCCCCTTTAAATCGAAACAAAATAGTTATGACCCTTTTTCGAAAAGCTGTCTACTAACATTTACATCTTCATACTTGAATTTAAATTTCATACGGCTGGGATTGATGTGTCTAGAGTCTAATACTAATCTTTGTTTGCCCTATTTGTTACGTGCAACTGTGAGAGGGTTAATTACAAAGGGTTTGTTTTCTACCCGAGATACGCAGCCTATATTCAATAAACTACGAATTTCATCTTCAACGAACTGAGAATTGTCCCTAACCGATTTGTTATTTTTAAGTGCGACAGATGAAGATATCTTTTTGAAAGTCAATTTATAACCTTGTTTAATTACATTAAGTCTGGAGCGTTGCTTGTCATTGATTCCTACTTCTCACAACATGCCTTAAAGCCTCCCAACTGGAGAAAAAGAGAAACAGCCAGTTTCATCGTGATTTTTTTTGTTTCCCATTTCGACGTAGGAAGAGCATTGTGCAAAATGTGAATCACACTGACCGACACCCAGTGTTTGCAGACTTAGTTCGTTTTCGTTCGAAACCTTATCCCACTTAAGAAAACGACTGTAATGTTTTGCCTCGGCAAAAGATCCATTTGCCGTTATATACTTTTCAGACACTTTCCCACTTTTGTACACGTCAGGCACGTTAACCCTTTTATCAAATACACCACTGTCACCACATCCCGAGGTACCCAAACAATCTGAAATAATACTTATCTTATTATTTCCTTGAGCTCTTTTCATCGTTTCACAATCCGATTTCCAATGGCCGGGTAATCCACATCCACAACATAAACAGAATAAAGGCTTTTGAGAGGAAGTTCAAACTTGATTCTGTATCCCTGCTGACTGTGTTTGTCCATAGGCGACTTACTGCCTCGTTCTGTATGGCTCTTTCCTGTGTTGTGTCCTTTCCATTCTCTCTTTCCGACTTTTTCTCTCCGCCCTTGCTTCTGCTCGATATATCTTCTTTTCGACCTCCGAATCACTAGCTGGGGGTTTGCCTCGTTCTCGCAAACTACTTTCCGCCCCACATCCGACGTGTCTGCCATTTTGATCATCTTTTTGCCTGTGATTAATCAAATCTTTACCTTCCGCTGCCTTGTTTTTTTGCTTTCTTGGCGTTTTCTTCACTGGAAGAAACCAAACAATTCTCGATATCATTAAATTTGTCCTTTACACCAGGCAGGGTTAGATTGGTTGAAGACATGCGCACCATCGACGTGCAGTACGCCTCAATACACAGCGTCATCGTGCCCCCATATAGGCAATCGGGGTGAAGTGTCTTGCCCAAGGACACAACGCGGTTGCCGCAGGTGGGATTCGAACCGAGGACCTCTCGGCTTGCAGCCTGCACCTCTACCAACTGAGCCACCGTGCCCCCAACAAATTGGTAAAAGACGATGAGATTGATACACGAAAAAGGGTAAACTGCCAAACTTCCTCATTTAGTATTATATGTGTCCATTTCTGGGGTTGCGTGAGCAATGACAGCTGCCAAGTCATCGCCTGAGTGCTAGAATGTTCTATGTCCCATCAGGGACATAGAACATTCTAGCACTCAGGCGACGAAGTGTCATTTGAATGTTCAAGTGTGACCAAAACAACCAAAAATGACCTGTCCTGCGTGCAGAATACTTTCACCAATCGTCCACACTTCGTTAGAAATCCTGACTTCCAATTCATGTATGTACATGATTTTGTATGCTTCATTTGTTTTGGAACTATCGGCCTTCCGTAGTTGCAGTTTGGGGAGGCTTGACTGTTGTTTTCTCGTGAGATTTAAGAACATTAAGGTGATGGCCAAGTGACACAATATGGCTGAAAATTTCAATTTTGCATGAAAATATCTGGGCACTTATAAATCAAATAAATCCATTTCATCCTGTATTTAAGGTGTCTGTAGTGTCTATAACTATGAAAAATTGATGTTATGTTGGAAAAAGTGACAATTAAACAATAAAACTCACCAAAAATGATATTTAATATTTCTGTAAAAATGTCACAGCAGTGAATTCATCTAAGTCCAAATCCTTAAAAAAGTAATGGCAAAAGTTTTTCTGAAACACACAGAAGAGTAATGGAGCCACCAAATCTCTGAAGAAGTTGTTAATAGTTGATTGTACAGAAGATAAGATGCTGTGGTAAATCTGAAAAAAAGTAAACAAACATCCATTGATTGAAAGGGAACTTTTTATGAAGGTATGGTGCACCAATTGGACCAAAAATTTGTTGAGTAGTGAATTTCCAATATCATTTCAGATCTGATGGCAGAAGCTGAAAATATGAGCTTACACACACTTTGATACGTTTGATTAACAGAAAAATAAATACTCCATTCAGGGACAGTGTTTTACATAATGTGCCAATTTTAACCCCCTTTTGTCTGAGTAGGCAGAAATGTGAAAAAAAAACCTTTAAATGTGGCAGACAAATCTAATGACTTTTCATCTTGTGTTTCTAATTTTGAAGTTACCATCAACACATGGGACAATAACTGTTGTATGAAGCTGATTCGTCTACATGTAGACTCAGACATATTAGGCATTTATAACAAGAGCCGACTAGGACAGACACATTATGTTTCTCTTATATATCATCAAGTTAGAACCTTACATTCTATTCTAAACCCTCACAGGAACATTGTCCCTACAAAGAAGCTGAACAGCTGGCAAATAAATCAACTTTATGTCATAAACTATTCAAGTTCAAAAAATATTTTATATATGAAAGTATAGGCAGTGCTACATGTAGAAGTGGTGGAGTACAAAATTATTTCCTGCATGTAATTGTAACATTACTATTTTGTTCGCATGACAGCCATGCAACCAACAAGTTAGCCTTTGGTACACCAAATGTTCATAATGTTGTTCCTCGACAACTGTTTTGTTAAATTTTGTGGAAAGTGTCTGTGACACTCTCCAATACATTGCAACAAAACACTTTCATCTCAACATTATTTTGGGCACTGCTCAGAAAGAACATACAATTTAAACACACTATATTGGCGTATAGTACTTTGCAATAGAGCCTTGAGAGTGGCACTCAACCAGTCAAATAGCGATGCATGTGAAGACAGGATTAGAAATAACCCTGAGAAACTGTAGAAGTTTGATTTTGAAATGAAGGGTAGGGTCATATTTATACAATCAACTATACAACAAACAGAACAGAAAAAGAGTAATGACTTACATTTAAACGTCAATAAACCTCACAGAGCCTTCTTGAAAGTCTTTCACCAAATGGTCAACATCAAAGCTTTCATCTTCGTCATCATACACTACCCTGTAAATACACCCCTCAGTGCCATCTGTGCCATCCACCACTTCCAAAACATAGCCATCAAACCATTCAGTTTTCCCTGAGATAAGAACAGAAACATAGAGAAGAGGCAACAGTGTTTTGACATTATCAAATTGTGTATTTTTACAATTAAGAAAAGACAAAAAATATGTTTTAACATGACAAGTACACTGCAGATGAAATTTACTACATGTAAACAGGGCTTGGAGGTTTAGAAATGTAATGTCAACAGTGTTGTTGTAAAAATGTCACCTGACATAAATTTGATAAAAATCATAAACAGACGAAGAAAGGTTATTGGATAAATGAGTGTTTCACCTCCCTTTTCATACTTTGTGGAAAATACAGCTGTAAACCACAAGTCCACACAGTAAATTTGAGCCCACCACAGACCCTTACACTGCCTTTCCATGGTGATTCTTACCACAAGTGGTGCTTATACTTAAAGGATCTTGTTCTAACAGGAACACAGGACCGGCTTACAACAATAAACAGAACTCCATGATGGCAGGTTTGGGGGGGGGGGGTGATGTGGGGGAATAGTGGTTAACACCTTACCCAATTTCGACAGCAAACGAAATGTGTAAAGGAAATGTAGAAAAAATGAAATTTTCAAATAATCTGTCAAAAAAACATAGCTTATAGCCCCTCATAGGAATAAGCTCAATGAGCTCATTTCAATGATGGATCAGCCGTTATGCTTTTGGAGAACAAATTGAAAACATAATAAAATTTGAAGAGCAATTTTTGCGAATAGTGTTGACCAGTTTTGACATTGTGTTAGGTAGATGATTAATGTGATGGAAATGTTTTACCATACATGTATCATTAATCCTTTACCAAAAGCAATATGTTGACAAAGTAGTAATGATATTTCCTAACAATCAAATATTTTGGATTTCCCTTTCTAGATCATATCTGAGATGTACATGTACATGTATGCCATGACATTGGAATGAACTAAATGACCTTGGATAATGAGTGGTTTAAAACAATGGTTTGCAAGTGAAGAAATGAAATTAATAATTTGCAATGATGATTACTGCATATATTATACCACTGTAAGGTATTGCCAATTTGCGAGGGAAACAACTGAAGGAAGTAGCCCTGGACTTGGCAGAAATTCAGCAAAATTTCTCCGTCAAATGGATTCTTGTCCAAATCTATGCATGTGCAACATATCATATTCATATTAACTGGTTGAGTGCTGGAGGCCCATATTTGGGCTTTATTCAGAACTACAGGTACCTCAGCTTAGATGCTTCATCTTCTGTGGATGTTTTTCACATTAATTTCAAAGTAAAATTATTTACTCTATGAGTGTCTGCCTTGTAACAGTTTATGGGAGTGTGCCTTTAGGCACTCTCCCATAAATTGTTACAAGACAAAAATTTGTGAATTTTTTTTTACTGCAACAAATAAATCAGCACTCTACTGGTTAAGCACCTGTATAATAGGTTACAACACAGCTTTCTTTTTAAGCATGTTGTTTTAATATACATTGGTGAAAGACAACCCAGTGTCCCAATATTTGCCCTTTCATCATCTAGCCAGATGAAAGTAGATATTTTGGAGCTACATGTAGCACAATTCAGCGTCATTCAGCCTTGGGATTGTACAGTACTCTAAGGTGCCAAATACTAGTGTTGGCACCATTATTAATTCTGGAGAAAAATCCCAACCAGCACTTTTATTTGGTAATGAGACATAGAGTGAAAACGCTATCACTATTCTTAATATTGGATGAAAATGCAAGCCATCACTATTATTTGGCACATGAGAGTAAAGAACATAAAAGTACACTGAACTTACCTGTATCCTCTTCCACAATCCAGCAATGACTGATCCACCTGCCCACAAAAAACTGTTTTCTTCTCCTCACACTGCACACTGATGACTGTGAGGCAGACACAGGCGTCCACGTACTACACCCAGGTTGAGGGCTTTTGATTTTGGTGTAAGATGCTTTCTTCACAGCTGATTTATACTGAAAATAGAAATGAAATTTAAAAATTACAATCATTGCCCACAAAATAAAGTTGTTTTGACAATAGGCTGCATTATTTGTTTATTTACTGAGGGTAATTTCTTATTTCTGTTCAAGTTCCCTTCGTACATTTACATGTACATGTATGACTACAACTTGACCACAACACAAGTATCAAGTCAAGTTTAGTTAATCGTCTATACATAATATACATGTAGCCCACCGAAGATAAACATCATTCAAGAAGTTAGTCTGTGGGTCCTGTCTGACTGATACAAATAACTTGTTGCCATAAAGAAGCAGAGTCCCACTTCCATTGGGCACCACTGACATTGAAGTGGGGACAACAAGTATTGATTTCCAATGACAATATGTGAAAAGTGAATTACATGTATCAGTAAATGCACCCAGGAGATGACCATTACAAGGAAATCTGTCTCCAACTAAATCTTTTTCAATTTTCTTCAACAGCATAGTTTATGACCCCACAGTGAAACAGCTCCTTCCAATGAGGGGTCATAAGCTATGCATTATGCAACCAAAAATGAGAATATAAATTAAAAAACATGTATGAATAGTGATGTTTGTGAAAAGTGCTGGCTTGTTTTGAACATTATGTTAGGTGAAGAGTTCAAGAATTCTGCCCACACCATTAGTTTGGTGTGTGCATGTGAACTCGAATCATTCCTGCAATTGGAATGTGATGGGAACTCTTCACAGGTGTTGAGTGATAATCATCTCTTTACATAGAGCTTTCTCAACCAAAATTCTTTCCAAATTACAAGATTGATGATCACATTGGTAAAATGCATTCTGTTTTTTTTAACTGAACGAGTTTTGATTTACAGCTCCTAAAAGTCAACACAAATCTTATATTCACAGACATTCAAGCAAGAGTTCCTGAAAAACATGTTTAATAATGAATAAACAGCAATTTGTACGAAGCGTCTCGCTGTGTTAATGTTATATTTACCCAAATCCCTGGTTCCCGAATACCAGGATGCTTCCCATACCTCGGACTTGCAAGTTCAGGCAAAAGTGCACTAAAGTAAAATGCTTTCAATTTAGGAAGCATTTCCTGATGCCACAATTTACTGTCCGGAAAAATCCGTTCTACATGCAGCTGATAGGGATTTGTTCGCCTCACAACGAAATCTAACCATTTGTAACCGAAAATATGAAGTTGACCCTGGCACTGGTAATGGAATTTGTGGGTTTTTTTCAGTTTCAATGATTTCCCCTGGCTTGTGAGACAAAATTGGCTTTTCTTGGCTGCTTGTTGGAATGTGCTCTTCTCCCGGAGTAAAACATTTTTAATTTCAATGAGTCCCTTGTTACCACCATTTGACTCTGTAACAATGCCATCTGTGCTGGCTGCCATAAATGGATGCTCCAATGTCATTATATCCTCAAACCAGTTGACTCCACGGTGACGACCTGCCCACGTTCAGCTCTAGAGAGCACATACTCTTCGATAGATGATGCCTCCTCGCGAAGACCTGTTTGGGTGTATCTATTGCCTTGGAAGGTAGTATACAAAAGTGTTTTGACCATTGGTGTTACTGGTGTAGTAGGTTTCCTGGAAATGATGGCACCAAAAGATGAAGATGTCAATCTCTTTCCTCTTTCTTCTCTCCACAAGGTACTAATAGACTGGTCTTTTGTATTCCTCTCAATGAACTGCACTCGGGTTTCATCTACTACCACTCTGTCTGTGTAGAAGGAGGACTTTTCTCTCTCCAACTCGTCTGTATTAAGATCTTCAGTTAGTTTCATTGACTGCTCTCCATACTGAAGCCTGGCTTTCTTAGAAGTACTCTGTTTTTGGAGTTGATGTTTCCTTTGCCTCCTTCTTGTTTTGAATATGGTTTGTTGGTAGCGGACTTGATTGGTGGCTAATTTCTTGGATCGTTGTTGGGAAAGTTGATAGGCATGAGGACCAGCATCTGTGTTGAAACACTTTTCCCAGGCTACTGGTGACCAGGATGGACCCAATGTTTTCCTCAGAGATCCGCCAAAGCATCTTTCTGTCCAAGATATACGATGACAACGGTTGAAAAATTTCCCACCATCAAACTTGGCTCGGATACACATCCAATTCTCTGCAGCATTTGTTGTGAAGTTCCCTATGAGGCGATCTGCTTTAGCGGCAAGGCGGTTCAGAGGTATACTGACTTCTCTCAATAGTTCTTGATCAGTCTTGGCAGTAGGTGGAATGGCAAGTCGACTCTTCTCTTCCTCTTCAAATGATGACCCAGCCAACCAATAATCTGTCAGTTCTTTCAAAGTATCATCTAAATCTGTCACATCTTCACCACCTTGTGTGTCACTGTCAGATACTGGTACATGTTTATCAATCAGCTGAGATGTCTTGGTGTCAATCTTCTTACAGAAATCACTGCTGCAAAAATCGTGCTTCCCAAATACATGGTGAACAGAGTTTCTGATGTCTCTCTCCAGTTTCTTCACTGCAAGTTTGTGGTTGGGTTCAGTTGATCTCATTCTGATGGCACATCTGACAGCCGTTGACAATCTCACTCTCTGTGCTTTTGTAAGCTTATTTTTTCCTTTCAGGTGTGGCTTTTCGGCAACTAACTTTTCCAAGCTACTTCGTAGACACTTGCAGGCATGGTTAGCACATTCAGCTTTGACAACATGAGAACCCCAAACTGGAACTTCTTCTTGGATGCGTGCATACACTGAGCTGTCTCCGTCGGCAATCAAACGCATGTATCGGAGCCCATGTACCTTTTCAGCTTGTTGAAAACCATCAACAATAATGTCAGCCTCCATACCTTGACTGCTTTCAGTCCAGTTTTTGAAGCATTCGTGATCTTGTGGCTCTTTCTTCTGTGTTCTGCTACCTTACAAATATAACAACTTTTATTGCGGACACCAACATGAAGTAATTTACCAGTGGCCTGTCCGATGATGACACCAACACCACCTAGAGCATTATACGTGTGCTTGTGTGATCGCTTGGACCACCCTCCATCAGCAATCACAGTAATTGATGGTACCCCATCATGGAAGTCATTTCTGGCAATGGCTAATTGTCTTTCTTCATCTCCTGCTGCCTTCATGTCATCTGATGAGAGTGTCTTCGACAACTTTTCTATCTCATGTTCAATAGCTGTGAAGGATGTCTGATCAATTCCTGGAACACCAATCATTGCTAGAACCTCATTTAGGGACGAAGCGCCAGATCCTGTAGACATACTGCCCCAAACTGCTCTAACATTGACATCATACCTTGTGGGCAGAAAAAATGATTTTCTTTAAGTAATTTGTCATTCCAACAACAACTGAATTGTTATATTTAATTCACTAGTGTAGAGATGGCAGAACTCCATGATTTGTGTGTGTTTGTGTGTGTGTGTGGGGGGGGGGGGGGGGGTGAGGGGGGGCACATAGGGATCAGCATCATCACACCAATAAGGATGGGGGGGGGAGCAAAACAGTTACCTTGACCTTTGGACTGCAATTATAATTCAAATATCATTGATACAGTATGGACGGTCTGCATGAAAATACGGATCTTTTTTATAAATGGACACTCAAGTTATTGCAGCACCAGTACTGGGCCTAGTTTTTTGATGACCCACACTAAACATGCAGCAATGACAAGGCTAAACATTTGTTGGTGGTTATAGGGAGATTTTTGTAGCTCAAAATCAACGAAATCCCTCAAAATGCATTTTGAAGCAAAAAACAATTCCACATAATTGATTACCCTCCCCCCTCCCCCCCCCACCCTGTGGTGGGTGTGTCGATGTGTGGAAGGAGGTCAGAGGGGGCCATTGTTCTGCATCATATCAATATAAAACTGTTGGAATGCATTCTCGAGCCAACAATAAACTTTCAACCAAATTACAGGGCGAAAAATTTCACACGAACACTTGTACCGTTCGCGTGTCGGTTACGCAAAATGTAAAACACGCGAACGGTTGATCGGTTAAGCAATGCACCTATGTCCCTTTCTGACATGCAAAATGTTCTTGGAAGTGTTTACATGTACTGTAGACGGAACGGAAATTTTACCTTTCGATGAAAATTGAAATGCAGTTTCTTGGAAATGAATTGTAAAAAAAAGAGTAGAATACATGTAAGGGAGATAACTACTCTTATCATTCTGACTTGTCTGTGTTTAACTTTCAAACGAGTACAGTCATACACCCATTTTGTCATCTGCTTCAGGGGCACTCGATTTCACTGAAATCGAGCAATACCTATCGGCTTCGAAACGGAAAGTATATTTTTATAATTTCATGGTTACAAATTAAATAGATTTATTACCCCCCCCCCCTCGTGACCCACGCCTACACTCCCAGGAAGCGTAACACCCGAACAAAATTATATTTGAAACACTATTTTCATAGATTTTAACTGGTGACAAAAAGTTGCAAAACGGTTAGCCGAGAATTTTTGCGAAACCGAACGATCGGTTAGCCAAACCGAAATCAAGGGAACGGTCAATTGGTTAAGGCAATTTTTTAAATTTTTCGCCCTGAAATTATCCGCACCCCCCCCCCCCCCCCCTGGGGTGGGGAAGGAAGGTCATAGGGGTCACTTTTTTCACATCAAAACCATCTAAGTCCTTCAAAATGCATCTTGGAGAATAAAGGAGCTCAAAATTCAAAATAATCAAGCAAGGGGCATTACACTGGATGGAAAAATCTTTGTTGAATTCTTGAGTAACTAAAAATTGTCATTTTGTCTCAAAACATAGCTTGTGACCCTTCATTGGAATGAGCTCATCCCAACGAGGGGGTCATAAACTTTTTAGTTATTCAATAATTTTTGGGCATGTGTCATTTTCGATCCAAGGTGGGTGAATGTTTAAGTTTGGATCTTGCAATTCGAACATTTTTCACATCTATTCGATTCTCGATCCGATGCAGACAGTCGAATCGTGAATCGATTATTTTTTGGTTTGATTCGAGCGAATGCTCCAAGGTAACAATGATACTAAAACACAAATTTCCGGCTAAATGCAGGACAGCAGGGGGTCATACCTTGTCTAAAACTAATCGACCCGATGACTGTATTATAATTGTTTTGTTTGGTATGCCTGAAAGGACGTACCAAACCAGAAAAATATATTATGGACTTTGGGTTCAAGTTTGGACCAGGTCATCCCATATGTATTCTCGGTGAACTTTACTCAATTGACATCACTACCAGGGATTGCACAGTATTAACAAAAGACGGACAAGGTGCCTGATAATTATACATCCGCCACATACCGAATGTCTGCTTGTAATAAGCATGATATAAAAAGTTGAATGGTAGGACATGCACATGTGCAGGGATGGTAGAGCCGGGGGGGGGGAGGGGCAGGGGGCATAGAAGGCACGTCCCCCCCCCATTCTTTTACCATTTATGGGTACCCTGATTCTGACATACGTACACAACCCCTGTGGCCAAATTGACTGTGGGAGATAGTAATAGTTCTAACAAAATTAGCAACATAATACTTACAGCATCGTTACATACTGAGATATTGCATGTCGCGAGTGCACAAGTAGTCATAATAGGTACAGACTATAGTAATAGTAAAACTAGTCCAAACTTGGATCCAAATTCGGTAATATAATTTTGGGGTTTGGTACTTCCGAAGGATGTACCAAACCCAAGAATTATATGACAGAATTTGGGTTCAAGTTTGGACTATGGTAAAACAGGCCGGCATGTGTGGATGTGTCCATTTCCCGGAGCTACATTTAATTTTGTTACCTATATGCATGACATACGCGATGACAAAGTATCACTCCAATCCGCCGCCTCCTCCCCCATTGAGCCCCTAAAACCTTATTTTCTGTCCTACAACCCATAGGTTACCCAGAAGAAAACATTGTAGGCCCCTCACTTGTTGGTGCTTCCGTTGCCCCTGCACATGTGTTGCTGTACTGTGTACAGTTCTATTGGATATTATCACATATATACTGATATGTCTGTCTCCGATATAGTGGACTGGTTTGATTAGTTGTTTTATGCTAGTTTCGTCAGAAAATGACAGCGTGGAAGGTGAGAAATAAATCTCATTTTTTTGATTGTTGGAAACAAAAATTATTTGATCCGATTTCGAACCCTGAATCGAGAATCGCGATTTCTTTAATCGCAGGGCACTAAGTAAAGCCTTAGGTCAAAATAAAGATGATGCTCAAAATTATCTTCAACATTAATGATGCTGCCATCACATTTACATATAAGCATGACGTTAAAGTGCCATTTCTTTGGTATGAAAAATGTGGAGCTGAGTAGTAAGGCCACAGTTGATTAATCTTACTTTTAGCGTTTCTATTCTTTCAAACAAATGAGAAATGAGGGAATTATTAATTATTTTCCTTCTAGTCTTTTTATCCTCATAAACATATTGGACAAACTATCCATATTCACTGATAAGAATAAACCTTTATATGCAATACATTTTCTGATAAATATTTCCGCAAGGTATTGCATTTATCAAAGTTTATCTTGCATGTAAGATGTATACTACCTCCTTCCCACATCCATAAGTTAGATGTACTACATCTACATGTACCTTATTGGTCCAGGAAGACAGTACGAAGATAAATTTTAAATTTTGAGTGTTGACTCCCTCCGAACTCTTTATATGATGTTCTATTAGGTGCCAAATAAAGAGTACTGGACAATTTACACTGAAAAGAATAATAGTGCTGATGCACATTAAATGTGCAGGCTCAAAAAAACGTACTGTTCATGAATCACAATAAATGTGATCACTGCGGAGAATTTGGAAAGGTATTTAGACAAATAATTAACAAAATGTGTTTGTTAAATGCGGAGAATACAATGTACCACTAAAAGAATGATTAATTAACTGTGGTCTTATTAATACAGGTATTTTCTGCATGTAGGTGAGTGTACCTGCTCTGGTTGTCTGAGGTTTTTATTCGAAAACTTGTTGGCAATGAAAATTGTTTGAAACACCCCTGACACTGGGCATGTAAAACTGATGCCAAGCCATAGTTTTTTTTTTTCACTGATAATTTTTATGTGATTTTGACCACTCTTGATAAGCTTTTGTACTTTTGTACATACAACAACATGTCTTGTAATGTCACACATATGGGTTTCAAGCTGCTTGAGATTAATAAGTCTATATCCAGGTGTATCTGCTTGATGTTTTTTAAATAGCAATTTTAGATTTTCATTGTTTTTTTAACAGAATATTTTGTGCACGGGTTCCAATCTTGTAATATATGTTTTTTTATAACAATTTTTAAACATTTCTTCTGTCTTTTCACAATCCTGCTGTGTTTGCCACCAGCAATATTGAATTTGTTTCTCTTTTTTTGTGGATGCCCATGTCAAATTTCAGAAGTGTTCTTGCTTAAGTTGTCAATAAATTGTGGCAACAGGAAATGTCAAAAAAAAAACCTAAATATTGTAGAATTATCAATAATAGTTCTGAACTGGATTTCAATACTGAAACGGTCAGCCCTACATTTCGTTCTCACTGAAAGCATGAAAATATTTTCATCAGATAGCGATATATTTTTTAGAAAGGGTACCTTACCAGGTTATAAAATAATTTTTCATGTGGGGAGAGTGACTGTTTTTCCAAAAACAGTTTATTAAATGATGTTTTAAACCTTTTTCTTCGTTTTTTTACGATACGTTCACGTGTGGAAGATGTCAACAAACTTGGTGACAACAGTGAATGACAGGCGAACACATCAGTGATTAAACAATGATATGAAGTAAATATGAGGCGATCGTATCATCACATCGTCTGGGGAGTTCTCAAATTTGGTGCTTTGTGCTGGAGTATTTACCGATTGCTTCAAGTCACAATGTTTTTCAGTAAATTCAGGAGGGTTTGCAAGAAACGTCTCTGTCGGAATCACCAACTCTTCCCGTTGTCGTCACCAGGATCGGCCGCCGGAAGTGAAAGACACTAAACAGTTCGGGGGAAAAATTTTATTTATAGCTGGTACACAATTTATATGACCCTTACATGGTAGCATTATGGTTAATTTGATCATTAAAGTTCACAAACTACAATCGTGATTTAATTATGTATATTCGGTTAGAAGCGTATCAATCGTAATTAGGCTCGCTTCCTTCTTGTTCGCCGAGAAGAACGAAGTGGTTGTAAACAAGATTGTCAACGAGTGATTTATCACCTCAACATCTAAACACCGGACAAAGATATAACATGTCATTGGTTGCATGTCAACGGGGAAAATGTTAAAATCTCATCTGAGGCCGGAATGTAGCAATCGCTTTTTGCGATTTTCAGAAAATCACTCGTAAACTTGATATCTGCACATGTAAACAACTCCAACAATATGGCGCCGGAAAATGGTCTGACAGTGAGACGTGTTGTTTGAAACAGACAAGCAAAACCAGGATGAAATGCGAAAAAATGGGTCTCGGTTATTGTACTTTGACAAACGTGCTTTCGGCACATGAAAGAATTTTTGTCAGCTGAGGTGTTATTCTTAAGTTGCTGAGACAGTCCTGTGGGCTCTTTTCCTGAGATTTTTTTTATTCAAGTGGCACTCGTGATGAAATGCAGCATTTTTTGGCCAAATAGAGTCTTTTACGCAAATGAATATATTTTATAGAACACAATTATATGTGGTTGCTATATATAATTCTGAATGTATAACTCAGAAATGACCAGCCTCTTTTGTGGTAATTCGATGCAAAGTATTGACATTTGGTCACTTGACCATCACCTTAATAACTGATCTGCTTACCAATACTAATTTTATAGGCGGTGTTTACCAGCCTGAGCAATATCGGAATTGTGTTGGTTATTAAATTAATTTATCTAAACACTTATCACACGTGTGATTTCATTTAGGTAATTCGTGTGAATTTTTGTCCTCCTAGCGGAATTTCTCTATTTCTGTCCACAGAGTGTCAACACACACAGATTTTCGCAACCTTTTGGTGCTAACAGCGCTCAAAATCGACGTTGATCCGTCCTATACACAATGCGGTTGTGTGAGGGAGATATTTAAATTTACGATGGTACGACATTTCGCTATATTTGGTGAACAGGAAGAAACCTTTCTGATAATTCTCTTTGACATTGGTCTTCTTTTTTCGTAGCAGACATCATCAAGCCTTCTTTACGTCACTAATGTAGTTCGGCGACAGTAAAATTATTTTTTCGTAAATATACAATTGTGAGGACTGTAATGTATGTTGACGTGAATATATTTTTGTTTTCAAATACAATTTTCCACTTTTATGTTTTGATCATCGTCACCAACCAAATAACAGGTCAGGCACAAGTTAAAATCAAGCTATAATAGCCAGATCCGGCTATAATAGCTCGTTCGAGCTATGGGTTCTGGTTTGAAACGTCCTTTTTTCCAAACTACATATGTTTCGCAAAAAATCGCAACAAACCGCTATCAAAATTCACAACACTCAAATCGGCTGAACATTTGTACACATTGAACATTGAATTTCACTGTTGCACTGATAAGTAATTTGACATTTAATATCTATTTGTATTCGGTATTTAGGTGATGACTACACTTCATCCGGTAAATAAAACATGTTTTTGAATCTTTTTCGTCGAGAATTTTACCACCTAGCAGCTTCATCATCAAATTAAAAGGATGTGACTATTGCGCGTGCGCGAGATAAACCAAGGTAGGTACAAACTCGAGTATTAGGTAATAGTGCACGATCGCCGAGAAATTTCTACGACACCGGAAAACAGTCGTAAATCGTGATTTTTACTGTCGAGTAACTGCACGGGAAATGTATGATGTTTGCAACAAAGAAGACGATATTGAATAAAAGAGACCTCTTCAAGCTACTTTGTAAATCCAATCTGACAGAGTCACAAGCCATCAGCGCTTTATTGGAAAACTGACTTCAAAATGGTGAGTTTCAAAAATGTTAAATGTATTGCATTGCTGATTAATCAAACACTATTCTTACCGCCAGGTTCAATGGAAAGGTTTAGACTGATGATTCGAACGTATCTTCGTCGGATTCATCGCCAGATATGAGATAACCTGTGGAAGAGAATGCAAATGAGAATGATTTTGCCAAAGTTTTGTTTACAATAGTTACATATGTATGATCTTAGTCTTTCAATTGGAAATCCCAAATTGAATGTCCGAAGTGAAGGTCAATTTTTCATGTTTGGGGCAGAAATGTTAATTTGTAAGCGCGACATCCAGTCCTCACCTGATAGGTCGTAAAGTACGTGCGACACCCGTTATTTTGACACCAACCGCATCCCTATGCCGTGATTAGTTCGAAAGTTATACCCATTTTTAGCTCAACTTTGACGAAGTCAAATTTGAGCTATTGTCATGGCCCGTCGTCCGTCTGTCCGTCCGTCCGTCTGTCCGTCTGTCCGTACGTCAACAATTGGCTATGGCTCGGGCTAGAGGTCGTATTTATGAACCGATCTTTACGAAACTTCTTGTGTACATTTGTTATGACCCTGGGACGGGAACGAGTGTTTTTAGGTGTGGTCCGAAATTCAAGATGGCTGCCAGCGGCCATTTTGTACCGATGATGCAAAAATCAGTTTTTTGTACAGAACTTCTGTATGAAAGTTCTGATTTGAATAAAGTTTTGTATAAATGTTTAGTACCATGGGATACATCACATATAATACGGGTTTTTTTCTCGTGCGTAAATTATGCAAATTAGACTAACTTTGATTTAATTAGTGTTACTTTCAGAGCTGTAAGTACCAAGCTGCTATGGCTCGGGCTAGAGGCCGTATTTATCGTATTTATGAACCAATCTTTACGAAACTTCTTGGGTACCTTTGTTATGACCGTGGGACGAGAACGAGTGTTTTTGGGTGCAGTCCCAAATTCCAGATGGCTGCCAGCAGCCATTTTGTACCGACGATGCCGAAATCTGTTTTTGTACAGAACTTCCATATGAAAGCTCTGATTTGAATAATTTTTTGTATGAATGTTTAGTACCATGGGATACATTACATATATTACAGGTTTTTTTCTTGTGCTTAAATTATGCAAATTAGGCTAACTTTGATTTATTTAGTGTTACTTTCAGCACTGTGAGTGCAAATCCCAATACGGCTCGGGCTAGAGGCCGTATTTATGAACCGATCTTCACGAAACTTCTTGGGTACCTTTGTTATCACTGTGGGACGAGGAGTGTTTTTGGGTCCAGTCTGAAATTCAAGATGGCCGCTTGCAGCCATTTTGTTCAAAATTAAGTGCAATCAGATTTTTGCGCAGAACTTCCAAATGAAAGATCTGATTTGAATAAATTTTTGTATGAATGTTTAGTACCATGGGATACATTACATATAATACAGAGTTTTTCTCGTGAATAAATTATGCAAATTAGGGGTCAGGGTGGGACTTAGAAAATTTCGGACCAAAATCCGGAAATTAGTTTTTTGTGTTTTGATGCATTTTGGTCAATTTTAAGAAGAAGAAGAAAAAATTTTAGTCTGAAAATATTTTGTTTGGGACTGAAAATTTCCACACAAAAATAATAATCTACAATGATTGGTCTTAATCTGTAGTCCATTACAGTCACCTTGTAATTCTTTTATTATTGTTGACTGGGCCAAAACAAATACTAATTCCTGTCATATTCATTATTCAGTTGTCTTGGTCACAGCAAGTACTAATTCCTGTCATATCCAAGTTGAGCTACAGAGTCATTGACTCTTTCATTATCTTTTCGGTTGCCATGCCCAGTAGGTGGAACCATAATATTTTTTTTTCCGTTTTCAGAGCAGTTCCGAAACCTCTAGTGAGGAAGGAAGGAGATTTCAAGGGAAAAAGAGAAAGCTAAACCCCGGGAAAAACATTCGTGGACAGGCCAGCAGAGCCCATCAACACCACAGAGGGAAAATAAAGCATGTTTACATTGAGGACCCACAGAAACGCTCGGCTACATTTTATAAGAGGTCCAGAACCATATTTCAAAAAGTAAGCTTCTTACCAGGTTGAAAAGTATTTTCTGAAATGCAAAACTGCTCCTGAAGTGTGGATTTAAGCTCATTTACAGTCTGCAACAAGTGAAAGATACCGTCCTTTCGGCCATTTTTTACTTTTCGAAATTCCTCCTCCATTTCCTGACATTCAACACCGGCTGTCCTGAATTGTTCCAGTGTAGAACTTATTTCATTAATTAATTCCTTTTTTGTTTTTTTGAAAGCACTTTCCCCCTCGTTTTTTTCTTTCTCTGTTATATACACAGTTTTTAATTTTTCGTTCTTTCCAATCTCACCACCTTTACGCACATGAGTGTAATACTGGAGTTGGTTTTCCTTACAGATGTCTGTGAGCTTTAATAAATCAGAGTTTAAAGGTTCTGAAGAAAAACTTTGTAGGCCACATGTATGAAATGGTTGGATGTAATTGGACATGCGCAGCTTAACTCTCCACTGAATAATCTCTTCCTCCAGGTCTGTGTGTCTTAGTGGATGTGGTTCCCCATCACCATCACCACCCGTGAGCAACTCGCCGATATTATCTCGTATCTAACAAAAGCCAAAATGCATTGAAGAAAGTGTAATGCTATTATTGGTGACGTTTGGGGCCAAAACAGTGGGAATCTAAAAATAATTCCCACAGTGAGTGATATTGTATGTTAATGCATTTGGGTATTTCGTAAATTATCTGATATGTGTCACAAGGATTACATAATATTCACATTATTAAACATGTTACAGGTGAAAGAACTAACAGTAATGACAAATTGTGACGCAGAAGTCAGGCTGACCACCGACACCAATCGCCGCACATTCTGGTGCACAGAGAAGGGGAAAAAGAATGAGAAAGTGAGTACCCTGTCTCAAATCACATAATACAGGTGGTATGCTATCAACACATCTGCAGAAGTGGCGTAGCCGGAAGGGATGAGGGGGCTGTGCCCCCCCCCCCCACACACACACTATACACACAGATTAGCACCCCGCCCAAACAGCAAAAATGGGCTAATGCAAGGTCACACAACATACGAATCCCAATATGCAATCAAATGTGTGGCTATACATGCAAGATGGAAGTGGGAGGAGGCGGTAACAGTGGAAGTGCCCAAGTTATGACTGGGCGCCCCCCTCCCCCCCCCCCCCCCCGCTTAAAAAAAATTCCATATATCGTAATGCCCCCCTCCCCCTCCCAAACTGCCCCCATTAATTAATCCTTGCTACGCCCTGATATGCAGGTGAGTTTCTGTTTTTCACCAGTTGTAATTGATGTTCACCATACTGAATGAAATTGCTCGTCTGTGAAGGGTGCGGTAGGGTTTAATGTATATATGCGGAAATGAGTCCCCGAGACTTGCAGTGTGTAGGGTGTAAAACACTGTTGTTTGCACGCATGCCAGAACCAAAAGACAAAAACGACCATTTTATGATTCAAATACGAAGGGTATAATACGGAAAAATGAGGGGTCCAAAATATTTCCCTGTCGCAACCCAATCCAAAACATATACACGTTGCTGTAGCTACACGGATACGCGTATGTTATCTGTGTTTCACAACTGAACTATTACAGACACGCCATTCTTCAAAATATTTTGCAGGGTACTGGAGAAATGGTGCCAGCAGCCACAGAGGAGCCAGACAATATGGTCACCAACGTACCAAATTCCCCCCAACCTTCAACCTCGCAGTATTCACCTAGACGATGTACAACACAAACCAGAGACGAGGCGACACAAATGCCAGAGGAGACGTTGGCGGCCGTCAATAACTGTCGGAAGTGTGGCATCACACACGGGTCCAAAGAAGATGTTGGTATCTGGCTAGGGTGTGACCAAGCAGATTGCACACACTGGGTGCATGCAAGATGCATTGGTTTAAAAAATTTAACAAACTCTAAAGCCAAAGGCTTACAGTTCTCATGCCCGATGCACATGTTTCATGATATGTCAGACAAAAAAAATAAAAGAAAAAAGTAGAAAACTTATTCTCGGTCCTTTCTGTTGGCTGTCCATTTCCCACACTGTATAGTTAAGACGAATAGCTTACATCATGCATTATAAGCAGGTTACGTTGCTTAACGTCGTCGCTTAACATTAATAATGTGTGAAATGAGACGTGTTGCATCCTTTTTTTTGCATTCTCTGTGGGGTTTGGGGGAGGGGCGGGGTCCAACCAAACTCCTATCGAGGACCCTTCCATCGTTATCCCCTCCTTCCACTTCCCTCCATGGAAATGGAAGGATGGCGTAACGGTGGGTGGGTCCTAATTTGGAGAGAAAAGAGGTGGTAACGATGAGAAATTTCCAGTAAGGACATGGCCTCCATGGGAAAATTGTGCTCAATTGAATGCAGTGTGATGGAATCTGAGGCAATTGCACCAGGTGTTGACGTGTACTTGTCATCATTTTGGGGCCTCCAAAGTGACGTGACAATAACATTGAATCAATGTTTTGGGGTTCTGCCACACATTGAATGTGTGATGCCCCCCCCCCCCCCACATACACACACTCCAACACCATCTCCCAGTCCTGCATGCGCTTCTTTCTTTTCAACTCATTACGGGAATTACCTGCTCCAGTCTGTCAATGTTCCTACAAACACGAAGCCATCGCTTATCAGTGGGAATTCCTGGTGGCATCCACATTTTTGTTCGTCTGTTCTTTGCCTCAAGAACGAAATCTCCACCCTCTCCCTGGCTTCTATTCCCCGAGGTGCTGTATGTGGCGTGTGTTTGCAGAAAGGATTTTATTTCCCTGGGTAGCTGCACTGATAGGGATAAGTCTCTTAGAAATATTTCCCTATAAATTGGCATATGCAACCCGTAAGATAGGAGAGCCAGTTTGTGTTTTGCACATTCAATTATGGCATAGTTATTCCGTCTTACCCCAGCCCTCAAAAGATGAATTCCAAAGACGTAGGTACAAATAACATTAAATAAAAATTTAAAATTTGGATTTACAGCTTTTTGCATCCAGTCATAAAAACCTTCCTCCGTAGCTTTTTGGCCTTTCAGTAAGGAATATTTACAGTGTGGAGTTAGAATTTCGTCAGCGGTACCAAAAAGGAGTATTTGTATGATTTTCCATGATTTATGATGATTTGTTGCTGAATGACATGATGACAATGCTTTTGGTGATTTGAAACCTAACATGACTGCTATATCTTTTAAAACAACATTCCATAATAATTTAAAAATACATCTGACATAATTAATTTCATAGTGACCTAAACCTGGTATTAAGATTACATTGGGAAATTTGCGTTCAGTTGGCGATGTCACATGGGTGGTGATGTTGTGTTCACTTTTTTGATGTTGTGCAAATGATTCTGGAGTATGAAAATCTAATGAGCAGAGAGTACATTTAAAACACTTTTCGATCAGCCTGCTACCTAATGTATAGGGAAGCCCATCGCACCCAATGATTGTCCATGATCTTCCCGTATCTACAATGATGTCTGTTGATAAATTACTTAAAACACTTTCCACTGATGAATATGAACAGGGGTTAATCATGTAGGGGTCGCCAATATTTACATGGGGTGGTGCATTTGGATGGTGATCTTCTAAAAATGAATAAGGATCGGTGTCCCGTGTTTTGTGTCTGTATGAAGGTTGCAATGACTGGTTAAATGTGACTTCGGTACTGCTGCATGTTGGTGTATCGTGTGATTGAGTTTTCTCATTAATAGCATTGTCAATGTTGTCTACCATTCCGTCAGTAAGTCTTTTTAGATGAGAAGATATGTGTTCGAGTCTCTGGGATAAAAAACTTGACCTTTCGTGTCGAAATTGATGTGTGTTCTTCTGTAACTCATCAAAGATTTTCACAAATATGTCTTCTCTAGAGCGAATGTCTGGTTGAAACCCGTGTTGGGGAGACAGTGATGCATTGTATTGAATGTTACTATTTACATCAGGAATTAAATGAATAACTGTTGTGATGACACTCAGCATGACCTTGGCATCTACATTTACACGCCATCTCCGAGCTAAAACCTGATTATTGTCAAAAAATGTACATACATCTCCCTGTTGTGGACACTGTAAACGATCGGATGAATGACTATTTATCCATGATAAAATGCATGAATATGAACCTGCTGGATGGAGCGAACCGTTCATGTTGCAAATGGTTTTTGATGAGGTGACGAAATATGTTATGAGGTTAACAATAAATAAAAATGGACCAATGAAATTCAAATTTCTGCAATGATAAATTTGTTCAACAGCTAAACAAAGTGAATTTAGTTTCTTAAAATTATCTACATGTGTACAAGTGGTTATACCACGGAGAAATGATACAAGGATTGGATTTCTATCACAGATATAGGATGAAGGTTTAAATGATTTTAAAAACGAGTCGCCTTTATATACATCAGAAATATCCACTGAATCGTTATAAATATGAGGGGACTGAGACTCTCCTATCGCGGCTGCAAGTTCAACTAGTTTGTCTTGGGACACTTCGTTATGTTTTATGGCACGTATGACATTGTCAATGTCACTGTCATTGCATTTTACACGTGTTGATGGAGGAGGGGTAATGGAAGAACCGGGCCCTAAATGAGCGTCAGCATATTCTGCACATGCTGTACAGAGATATGTAGTTCTTTCCTTAATAAAGTTATTTTCAATCAATGCACGTATTGTCGATTTTCGAAATTTTTTTGCATTTAATTTGTATGTGTGAAATGACGGGCTGATGAGGAAAATGTTTCGTGATTTGTACAGCCACATTTACTGGACATGATTTGACTACTTTATCACAGAAAAAGCTATTCAGATTAGATTGTTGGTGAAGATATGAATATCACAGCATCAGATTGCAGGTATTATCACAGGTTGCTTCTCAATTTTATCACAGCAGTTTAGCATTTCCACATATTATTGAATCACAGTTGTCCTTAGTTCACACTTTGTAATTAGTGAGCGAAGGTTATATATCACAGTGTAATAACTTTGGTATCAAACAATACAATAACACAATTGGTATCAAAACACTTAATAACACGCGAACTTTCAAACTCAGCAATCTTTTCAGACTGACTTGGATAAGAATCGGGGGCATGTATTTAAATTCTTTCAATATACATGTATCACTGAAGTAACGAAAACCTTGATTTACCCGTTTAAGGGGACGTCCAACCTAACTTTGGTCAAATTTCATGTAATTTTCTTTCAAGTCTAAAAAAGGCCCAAAATGAATAACCCCAATAAATTATATACTAAAATGCTTGGAATGAAACATAGAACATGTGGAAACTGAAATTTGCCATGGAACTGCTGCCATGTGTAAATAGCACCACCTGAAAGTCTGCTATGGCATAAGTAAGAGAACAAAATTTTTACAATAAAATACCTCAAAATAAAATAACAGCTGTATTCTATAAACATTTAAGTACATACTCGAAGAAATCTTTTCCTAATTCATGAAAGTAATGAAGATTGAGACCAAATGTTATAAGTGGAGTGCTCACTGATTGAAGGCAGACATTTTCTTTTGTTTATGTTTTGATTTGGGGAGTTCAACAAAGGTCAACTTGAAGGAGTCCAGCAGAAGAAGTATGGAAGGACAAAAGAGTGTCTCCCAATATCAAGATGTATGTGTTACTGTAATGGTTTGGAAAGAAAATATGATATTCTCCTATGTAGAATGCACTGCAAAGTCATACATTGTAGTTGAATAAATATATTTACAAACCCCTTGCACTGTAACCCCTTTTATCCCATGCATCAATTTGATAGTGATTAAATTGTTAAATTTGTCTGGTTTATCAATAAGTACATTAGCTTTGTTTAACTCTTGGACACCAATACACTCATGATATCTGTTGGAGAAGAAATAAGGGTAACTGTAACCTGTCACTGCAATAAACCATCTAATGTACTTAAAAGTACATTGTTATTCAAAACACATCAAATCAACCTTACATAACCATTATTGCATGTACTTTCCCCAAGGAGGCTTACTGACATATTGAGATCAGAAGGGCACATCCAGAGGGTCTCACATATTTTTTTCAAGAACGCAGTACACAAAGCAATCCCCAAAAGATGACAAGTGAGCTCCATTTGACACAGAAAATTTGGGGGGGGGGGGGGGGGGGGGGGGGCTCTCTTCCTTGTATGACTCTACCTCCGGCACTCAAGGCATATGCCTTTTTTCTCAAAGTTTAACTCTTTTTTCTTTTTGAAGATCCTGGCCACACATGTTCCAAACACTATCAGACAGGTAAACCTCCAAATAAGTGTATCTGCAAAAATCATGTTACATTGCAAAACATTCTTTTTAGAGTTTTAGTTCTGGACCTTTCATGCTTCTTACTTCCAACTATAACACTTAATTTATCGATTCATGGGTGAATAGAAAAGTCCTGCCATAATCAACATTTTGAGTTCCACAAGCCTTCAAAACAGCTCCAATAAAAGTGTCAAACATTAGATTGGTGGCTTTATACAGAATATTCATTAGGTTGTTGCTTGATAAGTAATAGGAACAAAATCTTCACAAGAAAATTCTGCAGCAATACAATTGAGGGTATTAGCAGGCACTCTGCAACAAATTGTAACAAATCAACTAGTTATAAACAAAATTTTCTAACTCAAAAGAGTGAAAAAGTACCACAACTCTGAAAAAATGTGGGAAGAAACACATGCTACAGCAGCTACACAGGCATTGTTTCTCCATGATGCTCGATCACAAAACCAAATATCCTTCAAATTGGAGTAGCAATGGTTGAGATACAAGGGGGAATGTTGGTACATGCAATGATGAATGGGTAAGACTAAGATTAAGAGGACAGGGGGTCACCACTGCACGGCCCTAGATGCACCTTTGATTTTCCAACTTCCACTAAGTTCCAGGTCTGGGGCATAATAATCGCAACACACCCAACTTATCAGTTCATAATTTCAGTTAAATAAAAGAAATTATCAATTTGAATTAAATAATAGATGATGTAAAAATATTTGGCTTCCTTCGCCTTCTCGTACTATTTAATTACCACAAACAATATCAGTTTGATGCCGACAAACGAAACTGAACGCATGTGGTTTGATTAAAAAGTAACTCGGCATGAATAATGAAGAAATTGCGAATATTTCGTGTATTTTATTTATTTAAAAGCCAATTGCAGCTAATATTGACCGTGCATTCGATAATTCGTTTCGGTTTTGACCACACGGCCACTCCGTGACAGCGGTTATGTTTATTGTGATATACAAATTGGGGGATGGTTTCCGGTGAAGGAGATTTGTCACATTTGTCAGTGTAAAACGATAAAAAAACCCACTGATCGACGCTTGTATTACTATGGTTGGTTGGAAGAAAAAACTAAATTCTCAGCATCGTCCAAGCGCACCTTATTTAAAAGCACGAATGCATCATTTTCAACCCATCTTCAATCGGTCCTTTGCAGACATCAAACATACCCGTCTTCAAATTCCATGGTTACTAGGACGTAAATAACTTCGCAGCGACAGGGGGAAATTAACACACTCAATATAGTTCCAGGTCACTTGGAATATACTTCGTGAAAAAGTGATTTCTGAAGCATTCTGCTTACTTTGTTATGAATATTGCCTTATTTTATGTGTATCGTCCCGATTTTATACACTCGGTTATTTTTTTTACAAGTGGTTCATGTTGTCTTTCTAGTGCGCAATAATTCAGATTTTTTGTCAACAAAAAAGTTCAGACGGCCTGTAAACACGAGGAATAGCAGTGAAGTCGACCCACGTTGAAGTCGACCCAAAGTGAAGTCGTCCCAAAAAAGTGATCTCGACCCAAAAAAGTGAATTCGACCCGAAGTGATTTCGTCCCGAAAAAAGTTATCTCGACCCACTTTTAAAATTTATTGAAAGCCATCTCCATCCCTAACTAAAAGTGTCTTGGTTACTGTTAGAATTTTTTGTAACTCAATAGAAGTGGAATTTATCCTTTTAAGACCCTTGTCCGTGTTCGTTTATGTTTTACTAGCTAACTTATGAAAAAAAGACAGCTTGGGACATTCCGCTGTTTGCAGGCGTCAATGATATATGAAAAGCGGCTAATCACTTTAATGTTTCATTCGGCGGGCAAAAACCTTTCATTCATTCATAGGGGGCGAAGGCCTATTGATTGGATTTGCAATCACTGCATTGAAAAGGTTGACAATAATATTCGTTCCTTCATTATTTATTTATTTATTGGTGTGAGGCGCTAACTTCCTGAATTAGTAGATCATAATATCATAATATCATTCTGGAGTAATTAGCGCATTTACAGAAAAAGGGGAGGACTGAAAAAAAAATGTTAAAAAAAAGCTGGAGGGGTAAAAAACCAAAAAATAGATTTGTTTCTTTGTTCATCTAGTTGGAATTAAAAATAGCCATTTAATTTGGGACTGATGGAGTCCCAAATTAAATGGCTGTTTAAAATTCCAACTAGATGAACAATCAAACAAATTCAAGGAGTGTTTTGGGATGCAACAGTTATGTGCTATCTATGTTCGTGATTAGTAGATTATAAGGTTATAACGCCATTCTGGAGTAATTAACGCATTTGCAGGTAAATGTGATTTCCAATGTTTGTTATTTAACCTGTTAAACCTATTCTCTTTCTGGTGATGCTTGATCAGATAGGGGGACAGCCAATTGATGCCGTTTCCAACCCAGCATATCTTGAAAGAACAGCTAATTACTTCAGGTCAAAGTTTTGCCCAAATGAACCAGATTCTCTAGATTTTGATTTATGTACTGAACATTTCCCTGAACCTTTTGAACTTTTTTTAGAGGAGACATAAAAATTGATGATAGGCGTCATATTTTGTTTGCAACCGATGAACAACTTTCACTACTATCCAATGCAAAACGGTGGTACATAGATACAATATGACGGTGTTATTATGGCCTGTGTAATGTATGTTATATTTTATGTTGTCACAAAATTTTGTTATATCTTTCTTTATGCTCGATGGAAATTAATGTTCCCCTTTCAAACGAGGTCTGCGATGGTCAATGTCCATAGTGAATCTAATGATGGTATCTTGTCATTTTCAAAAGTGGGTGGAGATCACTTTTACCCCCCTTGTCAAACGGGACCTGAGGCGGTCTCCAATCCGTTTCAAGTGGATCTGAGATGGTCTGAAGTGGATTTTAAAAGTGGGTCGACTTAACTTTTTTCGGGTCGAGATCACTTCAAGGATTTTAAAATTGGGTCGACTTAACTTTTTTCGGGTCGAGATCACTTCGGGTCGAGATCACCAAAAGTGGGTCGACTTAACTTTTTTGGGTCGACTTCACTCGGGTCGACTTCAATGTGGGTCGAATTTACCGATTACCAACACGAGAGGGAATTTCGAACCATATTTTGCAGTTATGACATTAACAGCTCAAGTACTTGCTGTCACCTGTTTGCAAATACGCTCATACATTGTCTCGAACAAATAAAGGACGTGATCACGTCCTTGCATTCTTACGATTGCCCAAATTGAGTATTTCTGCAAGAACACGGAGTATAGAATCAACCGGAGAATCTAACCTCCCTGGCAAGAACCACATCGTAATCACATGACCGGAAAAACATCGTTGAAACATGGCCACCTCCGGAACATCAAAAATTTGTGTTGATGTTATTACATTCAAACGTCAAAACCCACCAGAGTGTGTGTCAAAAAAATGCTTTCTCCGAGTCTGTAGTATGTTATCATTATATTGAGGACAAGGCTTTCGAATTACCGATTATTTTGTGGTTTTACCGGTTCGTTACTTATGCCATTTGCAAATTAATCTTCTTCAAAATCATAAAATTCACTTTTTTTCCTGAAAAAAAATATATGTACCTTTTCTATGCACTTTACTCATTATTTTGATATATAATTTGCCTTTCCTTACTTCTCTTATCTGTTTCTGAGGCATTGGGAAAAATGTAAAAAAATTGACCAAAGTTAGGTTGGACGACCCCTTAAACCGTAGTGCATGGACGGCACGGATTGCTCGTTAATTTCTACTTTTATGGTCACCTGGGGTTTCCATATTTTGACTGTTTTGGGGAGTATATTTTAACACGATTACCTAATACTCGAGTTTGTACCTACCTTGGTTTATCTCGCGCACGCGCAATAGTCACATCCTTTTAATTCGATGATGAAGCTGCTAGGTGGTAAAATTCTCGACGAAAAAGATTCAAAAACATGTTTTATTTACCGGATGAAGTGTAGTCATCACCTAAATACCGAATACAAATAGATATTAAATGTCAAATTACTTATCAGTGCAACAGTGAAATTCAATGTTCAATGTGTACAAATGTTCAGCCGATTTGAGTGTTGTGAATTTTGATAGCGGTTTGTTGCGATTTTTTGCGAAACATATGTAGTTTGGAAAAAAGGACGTTTCAAACCAGAACCCATAGCTCGAACGAGCTATTATAGCCGGATCTGGCTATTATAGCTCGATTTTGACTTGTGCCTGACCTGAATAATAGTAGTTCGAATCGGTGGCGTAGTAATCCCTTGCTGATACTTGCGTCAAATTGTACAGTTTATGATCTGAACAGCGCTACTATGGACTGAATCTCGCAATTATCGCATTGTCATTGGAATATTTTCCTAGGAATGTGTCGTGAGTTGCACATTACATCGCCTCCCAGATTCAAAAGACAGCAGTGAAATATTTGAAGTTTCCAGATCGTGGGAAATCAAATCATTTCGCAATTTATCCCAAAACCCACGTGATCATAACAAACAATGTCATCCGAAGAGAATCAAGCGTTTGTTGTCATCCATTTTCCCCGAAGCGTTCTCACCACGTTGGTGATGAAATGATAAATATGCTTTCTCCGAGTTTGGAGTGGAGTCTTTTATTTACAACTCAGACATTCAAATTACCGATCTATTCCCTCTTATTCCTGACGGTTACTTATGCAGCTGGCAATTTCTTTGTCATCAAAATTTTAAAAAAATTTTAAATTTTAAAAAGTGGATAAATTCGGGTTTTGTATACTTTTGTCATTATTTTGGTATATAATATGTCCGTATTCACCACTTTAATTCGTGTTTAGGGCATTGTGAACATTTTCAAAAAAATTCCCCAAGTTACGTTGGACGACCCCTTGAGGTCTATAGGAACCGGTGAATTTCCCCAAATGGTCAAAAACAAAACAGTTCTAAAACAAGTAAATTAAACGATTTTCGTACAAACGGTGACAAAGCAATGATACTGCTTTGATCTAAAGAATAATCTGTTTGCTGAAGTTTTAAACTAAAAAGTAATTTTATTGTTGAAAATCAACTTTTAAAATGTAGATTGCACTAACAACAGAACGGAAAATTCACACACAACACTTTTAAATTAATGAAACCAAAATTAATTCAAAACATATATCTATAGCACTTACCGAGAAATGAACTCTGAGGTGATTTTTGAATTATTTAAAACACATTTTTAATCTCCACTCTGAAAGATTTTTTAGTATCAATATTAAGGGCCTATATAAGTAATGGAATTTTGTTTATTTTGAAATTCTCACCTCTCATATTCCTTAAATTCAGATTAAATATACACAAATTATACATCAAAATGAAGGTTGGGATGTATAGAACACGAAACACATATGTAATCAACTCATAGAGTCGACTGCAAGCACCACTGGTTCCTGGAAGTCTGCTACCGTATTCGCACCAGAACTGATAACAAAATAATATTTTATCAGAAGAACTTGTGGCCAAATGTGCTTCATATATCCAAGAACAAAGCTAGGCATTCAAAGCACTTTCGAATACAGCGATAGGACTGCATTTTGGAAAAGGACAACACTGTCTGCATTTTTTATTGAAGATGGTTTCCATGCTCGACAGACATGCGCAAATCACTCGTTACCACGAATTTCCACCGAAAAACAAAATCGTAATTCTAAGAAATTTCAACAGGTATCATGATACCTTGCATTGAATATGGCAACTGTGCAATCTCTATCTAATAACAGTATACTGTATGAAGGCGATCTTTTTCATTATTTGATTTTAGATGGCGTTATTTGTACATGCTTTTTCTGTCCGATGACGTCGACAGGAAATCGAAAGTATACTCATACGTAAACAAAAGCAAAGCTTTGGAATTTTCATGCAATGCAGCTCTGTCGCCGTGTTTTGAAGAATTTTGATCCCCTAGCTTTGTTCTTGGATATGTAAAGCACATTTGGCCACAAGTTGTTTTCGCGAACTATTATTAAATTATCAGTTCTGGTGCGAATACGGCAGCAGACTTCCAGGAACCAGTGGTGCCTGCAGTCGACTCTATGAGTTGATTACATATGTGTTTCGTGTTCTGTACATCCCAACCTTCATTTTTATGTACATTTTGTGTATATTTAATTTGAATTGAAGGAATATCAGAGGTGAGAATTTTCAAAATAAACAAAATTTCATTACTTATATAGGCCCTTAAGATGAGTAACCTAAAGAATGCATGCTCGGGACTCACTGGAGCTTTGCACTTTTCATTAGTTCTGTTTATCATCAACGGAACAATGATTGTCCATCTGGTGTTAGAGACAAAATAATTAGTGTATTTATCCTTGACCAGTCAGCTGTATCGTGCATTGCCATTTCATTAGAAGTTTCAACATTGTACAACTCTGTCAGTCAGTGTTGGATATTTGGATTTAGCAATCAGTGTCAACAAACATTCATGCATATCTGTACCAAATACATCAGCCAAGGTGTTATGTACATCTTGCATGTGCCATTTGTCTCTTAAGGTGTCACGTCTTGGTGTCATTACTGGAAAAATATTTTGGAATGGACATTAAAAACATGTTTTAATTAATTTTAAAATCACCTCAGTGTTCATTTCTCAGTAAAGTACTATAGATATATGTTTTGAATTAATTTTGGTTTCATTAATTTAAGAGTGCCGTGTGTGAATTTTCTGTTCTGTTATCAGTGCAATCTACATTTTAAAAGTTGCTTTCCAACAATAAAATTACTTTTATTTTAAAACTTCAGCAAACAAATTATTCTTTAGATCAAAACAGTACCATTGTCTGCCATTGCTTGTATGAAAATTGTTGAATTATCGTGTTTTGGAACCATTTGTTTTTGTCTATTTTGGGAAAATTCGCCAATTCCTTTAGACCTTAAGGGCCTATATAAGTAATGAAATTTTGTTCATTTTGAAAATTCTCACTTCTGATATTCCTTCAATTCAAATTAAATATACACAAACTGTACATCAAAATGAAGGTTGGGATGTATAGAACACGAAACACATATGTAATCCACTCATAGAGTCGACTGTAGGCACCACTGGTTCCTGGAAGTCTGCTGCCGTATTCGCACCAGAACTGATAATTTAATAATATTTCACGAAAACAACTTGTGGTCAAATGTGCTCTACATATCCAAGAACAAAGCAAGGGGAGCAACATTCTTCAAAACACGGCGACAGAGCTGCATTGGGGAAAATTCCAAAGCCCTTTCTTTTGTTTTCGTATGAGTATACTTTCGATTTCCGGTCGACGTCATCCGACGGCAAAAGCATGTAAAAACAACGCCGTCTAAAATCAAATAATGAAAAAGATCGCCTTCATACAGTATACTGTTATTAGATTGAGACTGCACAGTTGCCATATTCAATGCAAGGTATCATGATACCTGTTGAAATTTCTTAGAATTACGATTTTGTTTTTCGATGGAAATTCGTGGTAACGAGTGATTTGCGCATGTCTGTCGAGCATGGAAACCATCTTCAATAAAAAATGCAGACATTGTTGTCCTTTTCCAAAATGCAGTCCTATCGCTGTATTTGAAAGTGTTTTGAATGCCTACAGTTAAAACTAGAAGTCCTATCATGAGATGCGCACAAATAGCACGTTGATATGCGCGTTACTGTTCGCGTTATGGTCCAAGTAAAGCTATCAAATTCTGGACATATGGCCTGTGCACAAGCAATCTTTCAGCCAATGGACCTCCGGGTAACCCGGAGGTCCATTGGCAGAAACATTGCATGTGATTGCTATGAGTAACCAAGAGAACCTGCCGTGCTTTGGATGCCATTCGATATGGCAATTGCGCGCAATTCCAACGCGCAATTAAGCCTAGATAAGCGCACTATTCGTGACAGGACTTCTAGTTTTAACTGTAGCTTTGTTCTTGGATATTTGAAGCACATTTGGCCACAAGTTGTTCTGATGAAATATTATTTTATTATCAGTTCTGGTGCGAATACGGTAGCGGATTCCAGGAAGCAGTGGTGCATACAGTCGAATCTATGAGTTGATTACATATGTGTTTCGTGTTCTATACACCCCAACCTTCATTTTGATGTATAATTTGTGTATATTTAATCTGAATTTAAGGAATATGAGAGGTGAGAATTTCAAAATAAATAAAATTCCATTACTTATATAGGCCCTTAATCGACTGAGCAACGCAGTGCACCACTTCTTGTCTGTCCATCTTGCCCGGGATAACTGAAGTGCCATGCACGAATGACTCGCAAGAACTGATTCAGTTATCCAGTTAACTCGAACTGGACACAGCAGATACATCACGTGATACACCCCTACACATTAACCCATTAAAAACAACCGACCTTCCCATGCTGCTGTTACTCCACAATGTCAAGGCAACAGTTTCTTGCTATACTTTCGAAACACAAGAAACTATTAATCTTTACAGGTATGCACAATATCATACCACACACTCACAGTGAAACAAAAAACTTACCCTTTACTCTTTTTTACTATTCGGGCACAGAAACATGGTGATAAAAGGGCTTACTTACTAATCAATTTATTTATATATTTATTTATTTATTTGGGGGCGCGGTGGCTCAGTAGGTAGAGGTGCAGGCTGCAATCCGAGAGGTCCTTGGTTCGAATCCCACCTGCGGCAATCGCGTTGTGTCCTTGGGCAAGACACTTCACCCCCATTTCCCACGTGGGGGCACGGTGGCGTTGTGTACTAAGGCGTACTGCACGTCGATGGTGCACCTGTCTTCAACCAATGCTAACCCTGCTTGTGTGGAGCTGACAGTTGCTCGCCGTTGCTCGGTGGTTCTCTCCGAGTACTCCGGCTTCCTCCACCCGTAAAACTGTCATGGTCATGATTAGCCATTGTGCAGAAATATGTGACCTTAAACACCAATAAATAAATAAATAAATAAATAAATAAATAAATTTATTTATTTATTTATTTATTTATTTTTTATTTATTTAAGGTGACTTTACATGTAAGATTGTTTTGTGTTACTGTCACTTTTGCACGCTGCACCAGCACGAAACATTGTAAAGCACTGTCATGTATAGGTAAGGAGTTAGGATAGGCCTAGCCTGTTTGCTGAGCCTTTTTCTCATAAAAGAAATAAAATATTATTTTACAAAAAGGCTTGTAGGACTCATCTGAAATTGAGCTGGTGGTGTGCTAAATTATTTCCAGTCAGCAAAATGTGTTCACCGGTCTTTGCCATGTTGCTATTTATGGGAAAGTGTCAGGCAGTCTCCCATAAATTGCGACAAAGCAAATCCATGGAATTGAAATAATTTCTCTTCAAAGATAATATGAAGTCCACCCACAGAGTATGAAGCCTTTGAGTTGTTGTACCTGTACTTTAGACTAAACTCCAAATATGGACTTCCAGCGCTCTACAAGTTAGACAAAACTCTCACAGAAGTTATTTGACAAACAATTAACCCTTTACCCAACGCAGACGTTTTCAAAATTTATTATTTTAAATATCATTTTTTAAGTTTTTTCAAAAAATTTCAACAAAATCATATCATGTGACCCCTCTTTGGAACGAGATCGGCGAGCTCGTTCCAAAGAGGAGTCAGATGATATGGTTTTGTTGAAATTTTTCGAAAAATAATATTTTTCAGCTGCTGAATTTGCAAATTACGCGGGCGGATGCGGCCGATTCGTTGGGTAAAGGGTTAAGTTTTATTTTAAATTTCCGAAATATATTCTTGTGAATGTGAAAACTTAAGTACACCGAGATTTGAATTCACCTATCTATCAAAACCTGAAAATCCAGGATTTTTTTTTATTTAATTGCTTTGTACTATTCTAAATTTGATAACATGTTAGTGATAGAATGGTATCATTCAATCTCGATGATTGAAAGGAAAAATAAAAGATAACTTAAAACCTATCCGTGTGACATAATGGTTGTCTGTGATATTTATTTTAGTAGAAAAGTGAGATGGATAACTTGTTTTTTATTTGAAATCGTGCCATCTGTAAAAAGACTTGGGAGAAATAAAAAGTATAACTGAAAGAATAGCTCGCTCCTCGGCGGGTGTATTGTTTTGACACCTGGCCTTTCTTATTCCTACACAAGCGTTTAAATAAAGTCTATATGTTTGCACAAACCAACGTAGAACATCTCTTTCTTTCACCGCCCCCCCCCCCCCCCCTGAGTTCTCGTTTTCTCGAGGAATCTGTTTTTGCAATATATAAGCTTTTCTATTTTTAGGTTTTCGTTTTGGTATTAAGTCTCTGAAACACACTTTCCCATTAAAGATAATATAACCGTTGATAACTGACAAAATATATTGTAGTTATATGGTTTCCATTTTCTTGACCCTAAAAGAGCTGGCACAGAGCAGTTGGTTTAGTTTAAACAATATGTGTTTCCAAATGTACAAGCAAACATAGTGTGAGTAGAACACAAGCAGGTGGATTGGACAGTAAGCTGAAAGCTAATAACTCGTCGTCTCCACAAAACAAGCAAAACTATTTATAACCTATTAAAATGGCAAGAATATCAGTATCAATATTAACACGAGTGTTTGATTTTTCCTTAGCCTCTTGCATTCAATGATGCATAAGGAAATAAATAGGACGAGAGAGAGAGAGAGAAAGAGAGAGAGAGAGAGAGAGAGATAGAGATGAGAAAGAGAGAGAGAGAGAGATTTATGATTTGTGAATTAACACGATGTCTGATTATCCAATGACGCCCCCCCCCCCCCCACCCCCACAGGAAAAACCTGAATCAAAATGGTAGAATTGGTTTTGAACAGTTCCATCCAGCACAAAACAGAGCAGTTGGTTTAATCTGAATGTCACTGTGGCACATAATTTCGAAGTTCACATGTGTTTAGAATTTTACAATATTCATTCTTTTTGTTTTATTGGACAGTTTAAATAGTATATTGACTGTACACAGTTCTACGAAACATTTTTCGGTGTACATATCCACCCATGGTCATGGGTGTGTGATCATACTTCCATCCCGGCACATTCTTGAAATAATTCAACAATTCTTGCTTTAATTTTCTTATCTTTCTTTGGCTTTCTTATTTCTGATATCAGATTCCTGTAAATACTGCTATGAACTTTTGATCTGATGTTCACATTTAACAGTCAAATATCACTCAGAATTTCGTGATATTCATCTCTCTTTCAAATTCTGCACAGATGACAAAGGGGATTAACTCTGGAAGGGCTTGAGAAAACTGAAGTTCAGTTCGAAAATTACCAGTATTTACAGAGTGAGGCATTCTGATCAAGTATCAAGTTGATTCACCCAAAAGTATATCCTCTTGCATATGGCCTCATAAAGTAGATTTTCTGTTTCTCAGGCCATTTTTTGTACAATTGTATGCGGGCGGGTGCTTTATCATTTTATTTTTTATTTTTTTGTAATTATTACTTTGCCATCAAAAGTTCATGTTCATGATTGTGTTATGTCTTAGGCCTCATAATCTAGTTCAGAACAGCACAGATGGTGGTGTATTTCGTCACTTGAGTGCAAGAAGGCTTTGCAATATCCTTGTTGCACTCAAGGGACAAATTTATCAATTTTATTAACTTTGGTAAAATATCAGACATGAACCATTTATTTTTATTTTTTGAACTTTGCAATGGTTATAAAAAGAGACATGCGGTAGCAAAAAGGACCACGTGGGAGGGCCGGAGAAACAGTTTTTAAACTTTTTTTAGGCCTAACCCTAAAAAGATAAATCAAATGTTTGATTTTGTCCAATACCCCACAGCTTCGTATAGGGATAGATATGAATTTGGGTGAAGTCCACCTTCGAAATTCGTCTCCAAGAACGAGATTTGATGGGATGCCCATCTACTGTTATATACAACTTATTTAAATTCATTTGTAGTAAATGGTATGGTGCCTATATCTTCATTTATATGTCTATTTGATAATAAGCCAGGAGAGTAGTGTATAATGAGGTGTTCGGTGCCACTTAACCTTGCGGCGCCGAAATGTCGACAAGGGTTATTAATTTCACTGAGGAAAAGTGGCACCGAAAATAATACAGTAGCCGCGCTGGTGATTTACTGGTGGGGGATACACACTCCAGGATTTTGTAAGTTCGCTCGAAGTAAATTTCCATTGAAGTGCGAAAAGATATCACTGAAATGGGAGGGGAAAATGTAAGTCCATTTTGGTCGTTTTTCACTTTGGTAAAAAACGGACAGAGACCCGTGATGTATTTTTGTATGTGGAAATCGGCATCACTTGCATTTTCTTAGATTTTCTTGTCAAATGCTTTGCATTTCGTCAAAAAATTGAAGAGGGTTATACTTTTCTCGTGCAAACACTACGGAGATTTTATCAAAAAATTGGCGAGCGCAGATAAGACGGGAAATGGTCGGTCGTAGTGACGTCTCTCATTTTTTGGTGGCGGAGGAAAAAAGCAGATGCGAGCGTTCGGGTTGTGTATATAGATTGAGAGGAACTACCAGTGAGTGAGTATTCATCCCACATTGTACAATGGAGTATGCCAGGTTATTTTTGAATCAGTGGGTAGCGGCTAACTGTGAATAAATGTACACAGTAGTTAAACGCGTGTGGAAAATTAATAGAAGAAAATGAACCAAATTATTTTTTAATGTAGAAGTTAGAGAGAGAGAAAGGCAGAGAGAGAGAGAAAGAGAAAGTTAGAGAGAGGCAGAGAAAGAGATAGAGGCAGAGAGAGAGAGGCAGAGAGAGAGAGAGAGGCAGAGAGAGAGGCAGAGAGAGAGAGAGAGAGAGAGAGAGAGAGAGAGTTAGAGAGAGATGTTTAGTCAGAAAGATCAATCATACATACTATTTTAATCAATTAAGCCAGGTTTAACCATTTACCCAACGTAACGGCCAAAACCGGCCAACGCTATTCACAAAAATCGTCAATTAACTTTCATCATTTTTTTCATTTTTTTGTCTCAAAAACATAGGTTATGACCCCTTTTTGGAACGAGCTCGTCGAGCTCGTTCCAAAGAGGGGTCATAACCTATGTTTTTGAGACAAAAAATAAAAAAAAAATAGTTATTCAAGAATTTTGTTTGCAAGTGTCGTCTGCTTTTCATGTTGGGTAAAGGGTTAAGAATAATAATTCGCTGTCTCTTCTAATGGGTAGTTGACTTCAAGGGAACGTAAAAATCTTGAAGGATGTGACTCTTACCAGTAAATCTCCAGTACTGTCGTTGCTTCGTTTTCGATGCCACTTTTTCTCAGTGCATTCATAATCCCCCGTCGGAACTTTGGCGCCACCGTGCTAAGTGATGCCAAATAAACAGTTATATACTACTCAAGAATAATTCGTTTTAGTATCTGTTTATTTTTTTACTTTTTCAATGAAAATTGTTTCCATTTTGTTTCTTATGGGTATTTTGTAAGTTGATTGATATGTGCATTAAGATCATTTGCAAATTTTCGAATCAATTCTAATGCTGGTATTTTAAAAATGTCTTCTTGAACTTCAACTTTTCCATTTTCAGCACCAATCAGACAAAATAGAAGTTGAAGCATGATGTAGTTTAATTCTCATTTATACACCGTTTCGTAAATAATTTTCTTGCACAAGATCTAAGAGTAGTTTTCTTCTCAGCTGCACATATTAATTTCCAGCAATTATTTTGACATGCCCTTTCAGTTCTTTATTTATCGACTGAACATACGCTCTGAGCCGCAAACCTCGGACCATGTTACCGTCAACGCATCACCATAACGTATAATTAAGACACTACTCATAGCGCCAGAAAACGTTGCGAAACACGAATGGCTTATTTACTAAACTTGTGATCGTTAAAAAGTTGCCTTGTTCAGGACAACTTTTAACGATCACAGGTTTAGTAAATAAACCATTCGTGTTCCCACGACGGCACTGGCTAAATAATCAATAAACCAGATAAACTCATTCCATCTCAGTTCAAACCGTAAATCTGTTTGTAATGTAAACAACACCTTATTCGGAACACCGTCTGCTGCACGTGAGATAAATCCAAATAAAGGAAGGGGCTTGCTAGTCACTCCGTTGATGAAGCAACTACGAAACGGGCGACGTCATTTCAAATATTCCGCGTCGTGACGTCAGTAGTTAGGGGAGGCACTATAGACCCAAGCATTTTTAACACTGAGTTTTCCATAGGGTCCATAGGGTTAGTGTTAAATTGTGTAACTTATAGCCCCAAGAATGTATAGTTGTGAAACTTATAGCCCCAAGAACTTATAGCCCCAAACCTGAATGCACTCGTGGCACAGTGCATTCAGGTTTGGGGCTATAAGTTCTTGGGGCTATAAGTTTCACAACTATAAATTCTTGGGGGTATAAGTTACACAATTTAACACTAACCCTATGGACCGTATGGAAAACTCAGTGTTAAAAATGCTTGGGGATATAGTGCCTCCGCATCATGCTTTATGACCAGATCCTATAGTACATTTCTGGCTTATAAGTTTCCACTGTACGTTAATTTATTTTTTGTAGTTTGCAAATTAATTTTTTTGTTTAGCTTAAATGTTTTTGTGGTTTGCAATATAATTTTTGTTTAGCTTAAATATTTTTGTGTTTCTTAAAATAGAAAAATAATTTGCAAACACAAAATATATTTTCTAAGAAAATATTTTTTTGTGTTTGCAAATTATTTTTCTATTTTGCAAGTTTTTATTTTATAAGGAAATATTTTATGTATCCCAGACCTGGATTTTTTTATCTGGCAAACCAATGTCTCTGGGAGTTTTCACTGTTAAATTTGTGTTTGTCACCACTGTTTTTCCCCATAGACAATCCTGGAGGGGTAATTGCAACATTTTTTATTCCAAACTTGTTTAGGATATCTCTCATTGATACAACTCTCATTATCAACAGTCACTCACAGAATGGGTAATGGAACTGTGTCTCTCTTTCTGATACTTTTATTTGTTTAGAAAGAAAAATCTCTTTCCAATATTTTGTAGCCTTGAAAAAGGCTGTTCAATTCTGTATCAGGTAAGATGTAAAAATTTTCATTTCTCCCTTCCCGTCTTGTTAAATATCCACTCAAGTTACATTTGTTTGTCCCATGGGTATCTCTCCGATTTTAAAAAATGACACAATAGCGCCGGTACTTTGAGTTTTTCGGAATGCTTATCAACTTACAATATCAAGTCGATAGTCCCTAGTTGTAATGTAAATTCATATTCACACAAATCATATTTCATATATTTGTACGAATACGAATTTGCAAATACAAGAACGCTATCTGTTATTTGAGTTGTAAAAAATTTACTGTCAATCCTATTACAAATGTAGTGAAGAAAATACACCAATACCTTCAAAATGATTCAAGTAAAATATCCAATATAAGCGATGAATTAATTGTAATCTAAAAATTATCCGAACAATTATACTCCTATGATAAACAAAATGCGTGTTGAATTGTAATGTTAGGTATTAGAGTCGATTTTTCCTGGAAAATAAACGTCACGAAACACAACGTCATTTTCTGGGAAGTGGTTTAAATATAGCGCGACTTCACTGAAAATAACCACTGCTTTGCAAATCAAAAAATCAATACTGACTTAACATTGCGTGTTATATCGACATCAGAATAACCCCCGAAATATTACTTTCCATCAATGAAATGTGATCGACCAACTTAATGTTTTAAATAAATGAGTTTCCCACGACTTATACCATGCATTTAACAAGCAGAACAATTTATTATTTTTTTAGAACAACGGGTCAAGCACTCCCAACATATCCGTACTTTTACATATTTATTCGAATATCTTCACTCATAATTATTCTATCTGAACATATTATATACCATCGTAAAGCCTGTCAACTGCAGTTTAAGATGATATCTTAAGCTATACAATCAGTTCGGAACTTAAAATGTTATCGACTGTTATCTGCCAAAAGAAACACAAAACCATATTCAACACAGGCATCCCATAAAATGCACTGACACACAATTGTTTAAATGTACATCCATTTGGTTACAAACAGTTTTGCTATCTATTGACCTCAATAACCTCTGGATACTATATTGCTGTTGTTAAATGTGTTTTAGTGATTTTAATATTGACAGAAAGATACACTAACAAATAAAAGCTATAAAATATTTACCATAGGAATGTCCCATAGAGTGAATGGATTACATTTTATGACTTTTCAAATGTGTATAAGAAACATTTATTAGCAGTATAATTCAGTGGGTATTAAATGTACATTTAAATGCACATTTAAATGTACATTAAAAAAGTATAAAAGGAGGAAGAATCTTAGGTTGATTCACACTTGGGTTTTAGACTTCAAGAAGACAAGACATATTTTCAAAGCTGGAAGACGATAGAAGAAAAGATGAAGAGAGCCATTGAAGAATATAGTGAGACAGAGCGTGAAGTAGATAACAAGAAACAGAGAGTAGAATCAGCTAAAGATATATACACCATCCACCCACTCCTACAAAGAACATCAAGAAAATTCCATTCCAAATCCCACGTATGCAGAATAACATTCAAACAATTTAATCAAAAGAATCCATTTGACACCCTTGGAAAAGTCTTTGACAGTATGGTAGAAGATATTAAAGAAGAATGTGGAGTAGAAGACAACGATCCAATGAAAATATCAGTTAACCACCCAGGATTAGAAATAGGTATATTTATTCCATTTACTAAGGCTTCGGCTATCACTGGTAACACCATATTAGATGAAATAGAAAAGGTTGTACAATGAAATGATAACTTTACTATCCATGATGGGCAATTATCTTTAGAAATAACACACACTTCTCTACCACAAGGGTCTGGGCAACATGCACCAATTTCATTTTCATCTGTTGATAAAATGGTTGGAAACAAGAGAAGTATTATTGAAATTAAAAATGTTAATGATTCAATGTGTCTCGCACGGGCCATTGTAGTGGGAAAGTGTCATGTTGATAAAGATAATTCTGAACTTTGGCAAAAGAAATGGAAAAATATTAGAAATTCTGATAGACCGACACAAGATCGGGAAGCTAAGGCATTGATGGACAAAGCAGGTCTTGATTATAATATTCCTTGTGGATATGAAGAATATTATAAAATACAAGACCTGCTTTACCCAGAGTATGTCATCAAAATTCATCCACAGTATGCAAAAAGTGATTTTTTATTCAAACTTCCAATTACCACCACTGATAGTAAAGGTATTCATATTTACCACCATGACCAGCATTTTGATACTATCACATCAATTAAAGGGTTTTTAGGATGTTCATACTATTGTGAACTTTGCAGTAAAGGGGTCCAACAGAGAGAACGTCACATGTGCCCTTTTGGTTGTGTTTGCTATGCTCCAACAAAATGTATTCCTGAACATCCCATCACCTGTTACACTTGCAATAGACAATTTAGAAGTTTATCATGCTATAATAACCATATCACTAGAAAGGGGAAAGAAGAAAAAACAATTTGTCAATTAGTTCAAAAATGTAAACAGTGCAATTCATTAATATATCCAACAAACGAAAATCACATCTGTGAAGGATTCAAAAAATGCAAATATTGTCAACAAGTAGTTAATTCTGATCACCAATGTTTCATTCCAAAATACACTTCACCCACGGATGAAAAAATACCAAACATTCAATTTGTATTTTTTGATTTTGAAACCACACAAGACTCAGGAGTTCATATCCCAAATTTCTGTGTTGCTCATCGTGCATGTGGGGAATGTATTTGCAAATCTATAGATCAAGAATGTATTTCCTGTGGCAAATTTGGATATAGGCAATCAATATTTAAAGGGGAATCTACTTTATCAGATTTTTGTGATTGGCTTTTCAGTAAGGAACTTAAAGGGACAACAGCTATTGCTCATAATTTAAGAGGTTTCGATGGACAATTTATTTTAAGACACCTCATTGAAACTGGTACAACAACTCCTGATGTAATTATGAATGGAACAAAATTCTTTCACTTAAAGCTTGTGGTATTAGACTTATAGATTCTTTAAATTTTCTTTCAATGAGATTGGCACAATTTCCCAAAACATTTGGCTTGACATAATTAGCAAAAGGTTATTTCCCCCATTTGGCAAACACACAAGCTTATCAAAATTATATTGGCCCTTATTTAGATTCAACATTGTATATGCCAGATTCAATGTCTCCATCAGATAGGGAAGATTTTATCAAGTGGTACAACCAAAAATTTACTAGTAATGCCAGATTTGATTTTCAAAAAAGAAATGGAATTATACTGTAAATCAGATGTAGATATCTTACGTAGGGGGTGTGGGGAATTCAGACAAAAATTTATAGATAGTGATGGCATAGATCCTTTGAGAGAAGCATTTACCTTAGCCGATGCATGTACAAAAGCTTGGAGAAAAAATTCACTTCCAGAAAACAAAATGGCAATCATTTCAGACATAGGTTACCCTGCTAAAGTCAAATACTCCATTAAAGCCATTAGATTTTTACAAACAGTTGCACAGGAAGAAAACATACATATTCAACACGCACTCAATGGTGGGGAAGTTAAAATAGGGGGATATTATGTTGATGGGTTTCACAAAGACACAAATACAATCTTTGAATTTTATGGATGTATGTGGCATGGGTGCATGACATGTTACAAAGACAAATACACATGAGAAAAATCCAATCAATTTGCTAAGTTACCAAACTCTCTACAACAATACACAGGAACGCATACATCATTTAGAATAATTAGGGTATAACATGAGAATAACATGGGAACATGAACTTGATGATTTTTGCAAATCAAATCCTGAAGTAAAATCAACATTAAATTCATTTTTTCCAAACATGGATCCTATTAAACCACGTGAAGCATTATTTGGGGGGAGAACAAATGCCATTAAATTACATCATAAAATAGACCAAAACACAGACAATGAAATAAAATACATTGATTTATTTATTATTTATTGGTGTTTAAGGTCACATACTTATGCACAATGGCTAATCGTGACCGTGACAGTTTTATGGGTGGAGGAAGCCAGAGTACCTGGAGAGAACCACCAAGCAACGACGAGCAGCTGTCAGCTCTCCAACATCGTAACTCTGAACTCTGCACCGCAGCACAGGCAGGGTTAGATTGGTTGAAGACATGCGCACCATCGACGTGCAGTACGCCTCAGTACACAGCGTCATCGTGCCCCCATGTAGGCAATCAGGGTGAAGTGTCTTGCCCAACGACACAACGCGGTTGCTGCAGGTGGGATTCGAACCGAGGACCTCTTGGCTTGCAGCCTGCACCTCTACCAACTGAGCCACCGCGCCCCCCAAAATACATAGATATCTGTTCACTCTATCCTTATGTCAATAAACACAGAGAATATCCAGTAGGTCATCCAAATATACTCACAAAAGAAAACATAGACATGAATAATATAAGACAGTACACGGGACTTATCAAATGTAAAGTTTTACCACCACAATCTCTACACATGCCAGTATTACCAATTCATTGCAACAAGAAAATGTTTTTTACACTTTGCAATACATGTGCAGAACAAGAATTAGACAAATGTGAACACACACCAGATCAACGCAGTATTACAGGTACATGGACATCTGTCAAACTTTTTAAAGCATTGGGAATGGGGTACACATTACTTGACACTTATCAGATTTGGCATTGGGAAGAATGGTCTTCAGAAATTTACAAACATTATGTGAACAAATATTTAAAAATGAAACAAGAAGCCAGTGGATATCCAGATTGGGTGAAAACAGAAACAGACAAAGACACATTTAAGAAAGACTATGCACAAATTGAAAACATACATTTGGAAAATATTGAAAAAAATCCAGGACAAAGATCATTTGCTAAAACCATGTTAAACTGTTTATGGGGGAAAAGTGCACAAAACAATGTAAAAACAAAAACAGAATACATACAAGACCCATCAAAATATTTTGACCTGATACAAGATAAAGACATCATTATTAAAAATGTTGAATTGTTTGATCATGATAAATGCATTTTAGTCAACTACACAAAGTCTACAGATGTTTATGAACCTCACAAATCAGCTAATGTTGCAGTTGCTTCTTTTGTCACAGCTTATGCATGAATGGAATTATATAAAGTAATAGGACGTTTGGGTAGACGAGTATTATATTTTTACACAGACAGTTGTATTTACATCCATAACCCCTCACTTTGGAATCCACAAATTATAAACAGTAGGTTAGGTCAATGGACAGATGAACATCCAGATGCAAAAATTATTGAATATGTAGGTTTAGGTCCAAAAAATTATGGTTACAAATACATTAAAGATTGTCAAATACACACTTCATGTAAAGTTAAAGGAATCACATTAGATTACAATACATCACAGAAAGTCAATTTTGAATCCATGGTGGAATGTGTACAAGACAGACACAATTACAAAATGAACATTGAATACACACATAGAATTAAACGCAACAAGAACAGACAAGTCACAAGTGAAAAACAAACCAAAACATTCAGATCTGTGTACACAAAACGTTTTGTAGTGGATAAATATGACACAAGACCTTATGGGTTTAAGGTATAAAAATTACTCTTCAGAATTCTCATTTCAAGTTTGAACAAGAACAGACATGTCACAATTGAATTACAAACCACAACATTCAGATATGTGTACACAAACCATTTTGTAGTGGATAAATATGACACACGACCTTATGGGCTTAAGGTATAAAAGTACCCTTCAGATTTCTCATTTCAACTTTGAACACTGAGAAGGCAAGATGTCTCTACCACTCAGTCCTACTTATCCTATATACTTGTCAGAGTTAAGAAGACTTTCGAGTTTTAGTATGACTACAAATCCTATTTTAAAATCCAAGAAAGAAGAATGAGCTAAAGCTGGATTTTTCTATGTGGGAGATGGTAAAGTAAAATGTTTTGTATGTGGACAAGGTTTAATGAATTGGGAAGAAAAAGATATTCCTTTGCAAGAACATGTTAAGTGGTCACCAAATTGTCCTTATATTCAACTGGTAAGAAATTGTCAATTATACAATCCACCAACAAGTATGCAAACACCCCCAGATAAAATATTATCAGTGATGGATTATGGATTCACTTTAAATCAAATATTTTCAACAATGAAAAAATATGACAAGTGTTTAGATGATTTTCCAGATTCTAATTCTTTATTTGCACTCATGGTGCTAAATGATCAAAGTACATCATTTAGTACCTTAATTGCAAGACAAGCTGCAGGACAATTCAAAACTAAGTTAGATAAAATGTTTTCAGATAATGTAGGAAATGATTTTCCTGACTGTCCTGATGTACAAAGTTCATGCTGTAATATAGTACCTGATGCACAAAATACATCAGAACAGACAAAAGAATTATCACTTTGATTTCAACCATGGAACAGTAAGATGTATCTTAGACAACAAGATTACACGTAAGGCATTATTATATGCATTTCAATTGATCACTCCTGGTTATCTAACAATAACAAAAGAGTTTATTCATAATCAATTGGGAAAATATGAAATGTATGGGGAATTTTGTAATGCATTACAAATCATGAATGCTTTTTACAAAGATAATATAGAAAATATTTGGACAAGAGTTGTGTGGGGTAATATAATTTATGATAAAGAAATCACTTGTATAGACAATGTGTACCACAAATAGATAGAAGAAGAGATTCTTCAGAAACTTTATTTGAGTTGAAAGCACCCTTAAAACGAATACCTACTAAAAGACATGAGCAAGGTATGGAAACAGAAAGTATATAAGTGAGTGATTTGACAACTCTTTTTCACACAAATACAATTATGGCATCGAATGAATGTTTATTGTTTCAACACCCTTGTAATATCTTTATTTTGGGACCTAGTGGTTCAGGAAAAACAGAATTTGTCAAAAAGCTTATTGATATGAAACATGACTTATTTCAAATTCCCCCACAAAAGAATCATTTGGTGTTATAAAGAATGGCAAAATACATATACTTTACTTAAAGAAAGTGAAGATATTAAATTCATAGAAGGTATCCCTGATGATGAATATGAAATTGTCAGTGATGTCACTATTCCCCATCTTGTAGTTTTTGATGATATGTTAGGGGATAAAGATGAAGAAAAAATTAAATTATGGTTCACACGAAAAGGACATCATAGAAATGCAAGTGTCATTTACATTACACAAAATATGTTTCAACAATCTAAATCTAGTTGTACCATAAGTTTAAATGCACATTATATGATTTTATTTCAAAATACCAGAGATAAAGGGCAAATTAAAGTGTTGTCAAATCAAGTTCAATTACCACATTTACATGCATGTTATCAAGATGCAACAAGTATTGATCATGGTTATTTATTAATTGATTTTCATCCTAGAACTCCTGAGTCTTTGAGATTAAGAACTGATATTTTTCATCCTTGGGTAACACAAAATGAACGTGGTCCCATCATTTATACAAAACTATAAATTCCCCATGTTCAAATGAGTTGTAGTTAGTTAGTCAAAGTTTGTCAACGACTACACATCATCATGGTATCATTCATACAATCTTTGGAACAACTTGGTCAAGAAACAAGTCCATTTGCAAGACAAAAATTACTTAAGAAAGGTCTTAAGAAAATTTTAAAATGGTTTACATTAGCAAGTAGAATCATACTTAATAAGAAAATTAAATTGCCAAAACAAACTTTAACCTATATGGATAAACATAAACAAGATCTTGAACAACTTGCAAATCCAAGAGTTGATCTTGCAACAAAACAAAACATTATTTTAAAACCAAGAGGTGGTGGATTTTTTGGTGGTGTTATCATTCGTACTTTAATTCGTTGGGATGGTCATAAGACAAGTAGATCATTCTATTCACCATTCAAAAAAACAAAGAGTAAGAAACAAAAGTCAGCTAAAAGGAAACGAAAATCCCCTAAGAAAAGATCAAATAATTCATCAAGTTCTAGAGAGATAAAAAATCAACAAAAGGTAGGACCTAAATATATGTACACAAATTTTGAAATTGCACCTCATAGATCTCCATCTACAAAAACAAAAGCATTACTTGTGAAAAATCTTCAAAGACAAAGAAAAGTATCACCACTAAAGTTAACACGTGTCGTGTCAATAACAAAAGATGGTGTTAAAAATCATGAACCAATGTATTCTGTAATAAAACCAAGTCAAAATGTACTGCATGACCCAATGGGTTCTAGACAAAATACAGACCATGTACCATTAAAAGAAAAGATTCCCACAATGGCACGTTTTACAGCTTTAAATACACCTAAACCTGTTAAAGGGATAAGGTCTTACTTTAAATAATATAAAGTTTGCCCATGTATAAATAGCATTACATTTTTATATTTGTTTCATTTAATCATTAGATTCTATAAGAGCAAGATGGTGAGACAAAATAAGAAACAAAAAATTCCTTTAGTTAAAAAATATGGTGGTATGTTAATAGGTTTAAGTCAAACTCCTCCAGCATTTCAAAAACAAATTATGAAAAATGCACCTAAAGAATTAATTGTGAGTCAGAATGCTGTCATAATCTTTTAAAAGGCAACATACATCTAACAAAAAGTCAGAAACAAAAATTACATCCAAAGCGTCAACAACTACGAGCACTCGCTAGTAAATCAATAACTCTCAAAAAGAAAAAACAAATTTTAAATCAAAAGGGTGGTTTTTTACCATTACTTGGTTTACTTGGACCTGCTATAGGAGTTGCAACAAATCTTGCAAATAAATTAGTCAGTAAAATATGAAAAAGATGGCTATTGTACCTTATCAAATGTTAGAAGATATGCAACGTTTTAGAAATGAAAAAGCTCAAAGACCAAGATTACCCCCTAACCCACAAGTTACAAATACTGCACAACTTCAAAATGATTTATCATCTGTGTTAGGAAATTCAGAGTTGTCCGAAAGTGAGAAAGAACAAAAGTATGGGGAAACTTTACAAAAATTTCAAATGTCACATAAGAAGGCATTACAACCAACATTGGTTCCATTGCCTGAGTCAGGAGAAAAATCATTATTATTACGAGATCGTATTATAGAAAGTGTCCCTGTTACAATGAGACGTAAAGCAAATTCATTATTATCTGCTTTATCATCTCATCCACACATGAGTTGGGATGATCAGGGTGTATTAAGTTACGATGGAGAAGTCATAAAAGGTTCAAATATCATAGATTTAGTCAATGATGTTCTTAGACACCGAAAAGGTTTTAAACCAAGTGGATGGGAAATGTTTAGTTGTGTATTAAAAGATATAAATATCCCTCAAGATTTTGTTGGAAATCGTGAACGTTGGTTATGGATGAATAGACAACCTATACCCAAACCCAGTAAATATCAAAGTTCTCCAGAAGATAGTTGGTCTGAAACTCCTCAGTCATCCCCTCCAAAACGTAAAGTTCGTCGAGGTCATAGAGTGCAGTGGAGTGAAGACACACCAAAGTCAGCACTGAAGCGTAAATTGAAAAAACGTAGATTATCTGAAAAATGGGAGGCTTATTGAATGATTTATTAACTGAAATATATTACAATACAAAACATCCTGCTGGTTATGGTGGTATACAAAAATTGTACAAAGCAGCTCATAGTAAAGATAATTCCATCACAGTTGATCAAGTGAAAAAATGGTTGAAAGGAGAAAGAACTTATACTTTACATAAACGCATCCATAAAAAGTTTTCAAGACGTAAGACTACAGTGGGTGGTATTGATCATCAATGGCAGATTGATTTAGCAGACTTACAAAGTTTACAATCTTACAATGACCAATTTCGTTATTTAGTTTGTGTTATTGATGTATTTTCCAAATATGCATGGGTAATACCCATTCACAATAAATCAGGAGAGACCTTAACAAAATCTTTTCAGAGTATTTTGAAAACTTCTGGACGTAAACCTTTATCATTACAATCTGATAAAGGTTCTGAATTTAAAAATAAAGATGTACAAAAATTTTTAAAGAAACAAAACATTCATTTCTTCACAACAGAAAATCTTGAAACCAAAGCTAGTATTGTTGAACGTTTTCAATGCACATTGAAAACACGAGTGTGGAAATATTTTACACACAAACGTACATTAAGATACATTGATGTGTTGGAAAATTTAGTTGATGGATATAATCATAGTTTTCATCGAAGTATTCAAAGAACTCCTGCTTCAGTATCATTAGAAAATGAAGTAGAAGTATCTCAACATTTGTATGGTAAAAAAAAATCTAAAAAGAAAAAAATACAATTTAAAGTTGGTGATATAGTACGTATTAATAAAACCAAACGTACATTTGAAAAAGGGTATTTACCAAATTGGACAAAAGAGTTATTTAAAATTACTCATGTAAAACATACAATACCACACACTTATAAACTTGAAGATATGGGTGGTGAAAATATACAAGGGACATTTTATCCACAACAAATTCAAAGTATAAAAGATGATAAAAAATATATAATTGAATCAATTCTTAATAGACGGTCAAGACGTGTGGGAAAGAAAATTATTAAAGAACTTAAAGTACATTGGGAAGGTTATCCAAAGAAATTTGATAGTTGGATAGCAGAATCAGATTTGATATAAAAAGAATATGTCATCAAATGAAACTTCATTACCTAATGAAACCACAAGTGTTGATGTACAAAGTCAACAAAGTCAACAATTTAAAATTTGTGGAAATCGTGTTGCAAAAAATCAAGTCACTTATTTCACACAGATTATTATCATTTATGGTATTATAATTACTGCCATTGCACATTTGAGTTTACAAAGCCCGGATAAAGAATTGTGGTTAGTGTTATTAAGTAGTTCATTAGCATATATTCTTCCAAGTCCAGGTTTAAAATATTTGAAACAACCACAAGATAAGAAAAATGAATTCATTTTACGTAACACTTCTGAGTGATAGTTCTATGAATATGTTTCCAAATAATAACCAATGTTGTTTTCAAACACAATTATCTAAACCCATTCATGTTGATAAAGAACATTGGGAAGTGGGATTAGCTGAAGTAATTTTACCTTCGGAAGCAAAAAATATTACAGATGAAGAGTCTGTTTTTAAAATCTTTGTGACAGATAGCAACATATCAAATCATATTAATAAAACGAAATTGAAACATACATTACACAAAGGTGTTGCTGCTGTTGAATTAAATATTTTATCAGGTGCATATTCAAATGGCGCTCATGTCATAGATGCAATGCAAACAGAAATTCAAGAAAAACTTGGAGACATATTTAAATCATTTGATGTATTATTTCATGTTGGATTTTCAAGTCTCCAAGGCCATGTAAAAATAGTAGGAAATAGTATTGGGAAAGTGGGTATTAAAATGTCAGAAAGTTTATTACAAAAATTGGGATGTAAAGATAGTTTTCCTGTCATTTTTCCTAACACATCAAAAGATGCATTTAAATATAACGTGGACTTAAATGTGGATTTCAATCAAATCTTTATTTATGCTGACATAGCAGATTATACATTTTTAGGTGATATTGAAGCACCTATTTTACGTGTGATTCCATTTGAATCACATAAAGAGTCTCTACATACTCATATAGAATTTGATAATGTACATTACGTACCAGTATAAAAATCTTATTTTGATCAGATTAGTATAAATATAAATGGGAACACTAGTAAACCCATTCAGTTTGTAAGTGGCAAGACTGTTGTCAAGTTGCATTTTAGACAGAGACATAAATTAAATTTGTAAAAAATGATGCCGGTGTATCAAGGTGTACCACGGCAATATGGATATGGATTAGGGTCTATTTTTCGCACAGCAATAAGAACAGCTGCACCATTTATAAAACCAATTGCAAAAAATGCATTTCAAACCTTAAAGAGAGATGGATTAAGGCATGGTTTAGAAATAGCAAATGAATTGATAAAAAAAGGTAAAGCACCTAAAGACATTTTATTAACTCATGGAAAAGATCTTTTGAAATCAGTTGGTGAATCTGCTTTAGGTATAAAAAGACAAAAACAAGAACGAAAACGTCAGTCTGTGGTTCGTTCTCGTAGAGGCAAAACACGTCAAAGACAAGCTTATTCAAAACGAAAATCAAGACCACTTGATATATTTGATTGAAAAAATCATGATGTTACATGGCTCTTGCGAACATTTTGGTAGTAGTTTTGATCCAGATAATGTATCACCCAAATCAAGTGGTATAGAAAATATTGGTGAAATTGAACAATTTCCTATTGCATCTTTAAATAATTCTTCACCAATAGAATTTTTAATTCCAAGACAAACAACCAAGTGGTTAGATCTTGCAGCATCTACACTTGAAGTTCAATTTAAAATTACAAAACGAGATGGGACTGTTTTGGCTGGAGATACACAAATTGCTCCTATCAATAATTTTTGTCATAGCATGTTCAGTAAAATTGATGTTACACTGAATGGCAATCTTATCACCACCAATACAGATCTTTATCCTTATAGAGCATATTTTGAGAATTTTCTTAGTTATTCAAGAGATCTGAAAAAAACACATCTAGCTGCTAGTGAGATGTGGTATACAGATAGTCCTGGACACCACGCAGAAACTAGTAAAGCTTCGTCGAACAAAGGTTTGACTGAGCGAGCTAAAATAATTGGTGGTAGCAAAAATGTACAACTAAGAGGAAAACTGCATTTAGATCTGTTTGTGCAAGATAAGTATTTACCAAATGGAGTTGAGATGAGAATTAAATTGCATCGTGCTCCAACTAAATTTTGTTTGATTGGTAGTGAAAATGGAAAAATAGAAATTCAAAAAGCCATATTCAGAATACCGGCATTGGATTTATTTCCAAAATTTGCGAATGATCTTAATGCACAAATAGATCGAACAAATTATAAAATGTCCATAAGACGTAGTGAAATTAAAACTTTTACTATTGGAAGTGGTCTTCGTTCAAAAATAGAAGACTATCTGTTTCATAAACAGATGCCAAAACGAATTATTCTTGGTTTAGTTAGTAATAGAGATATAAATGGAGATATTGGCACTAATCCATTTAATTTTCAACATTTCGATTTGAATAAGTTGGAAATCACAATAGATGGACATTCCATTACAGCACGTCCCTTTGAACCGAATTTTGAAGGTGGACTTTATCTGAATTCATATTTATCATTGTATGAAGCTATGGGCTATTTTGGACAAAATCAATCATTTAATTTATCTTTGCAGGATTATGCAAAAGGGTATACCCTCTGGGGTATTGATTTGACACCTGATCAGAGTAGTAGTGGGCCCTTGGCTCACCCAATAAAGTCTGGCAATCTTAGGTTTGAACTTCAGTTTGCTCAAGCTCTTCCAGAGGTGATCAACGTTGTTGTCTATGCAGAATTTGTTAGTGAGATAGAAATCAACAAATTCAGAGAAGTGATATTTGACTATTAAACAAGATGAGTCAGTGTGAACATTGCAAGATGTGTAAAGACAAAATACAAACATTATTTCAAGAATGTGTAGTGATAGAACTGACAAAATCCATTCAACAGAAAATGAAAAATATCTGTGAAGAAGAAAATCGAACCAACACAACAACATTAATAGATATGAACATTGCAGAGTGTTTACAGAAAGTGTGTCCAGTGACTATACTATATAATCTACACAAGAGAGCAAGAAAAATAAACTTATTAGAATATTGTGCTCATATAGACTTTGAAATAGACTGCCAAAAAGACATTCAAAACTGGGCAGATTTAGTTAAAGGAGACTGGTCATATTATACAGCATATCTTGATTAACGGCTCCATGCCAGCCTTTTCCAAGGCTAAGAAGATGGAAACCATACAATTACAAACTATACTTGACAGTTCTCAAAGGTTATCATCCTTAAATGGAAAAGTGTGTTCAAAAGACTTGTTACCAAAACAAAAACCTAAACACAGACAAGCATATATTGTGAACACAGATTCATCAAAAGAACCAGGAGAACATTGGATAGCAATATATTTTAAAGACAATCATTCTGCTATCTACTTTGATTCATATGGTTTACCACCAATAGATAGAGACATATACAATTTCATAGTGAAAAATACAGATTCCTGGACAATAAATACAATGAGACTACAAAGTGAATTTACTGTTGTGTGTGGAATGTACTGTATATTTGCTTTAGATCATCTTGCAAGAGGATATGATTTAGAGACAGTTCTTACTATCAAATTTGATCCAAGAAATTTCCAAGAGAATGATAGAGATGTTCGACGATGGTTTGAGCAAACTTATAGACATTATTTGAAATAACTGTAATAAATATCAGGTGTCAAAACAATCCCACAGAGGTAATTTTTTTACATTTTTTAGTTTTTTAAGTTTTTTATTAAAGTCAATCATCTATTATATAATTTTCACCAGACATTTGTGTAACAGAGAGATAGGGTTTTTTAGTTATTTTTTATATTTGTTTTCAAAATCAGATCACTTGAGTGATATCAGTTTTTTTATCTGACTCCCAAGATTGTTTTTCAAAAACAATCTTGGCTGTCAAATAAAAGCTAGCATAAAAAAGAATCTTGATGTAAATAGGTTTTCTCATGGATAGGCAAACTCAGATCTCGGTGTATATATGTTCAGATTTCATTTCAATATAATGATTCAACTTTAAATACAATTTTGTTTTTTGTTAAAACCTCTGTGATAGTTTTAGTCGATTTTGTTAGGTTAGTCCTATAATCCCTTTTTTATCACCGTGTCCCTATTATTTCCCAACAGTAAAAGAGAGTTAAGAGTCACTTCTCTTTTTCACTGAGAGTATTAGGTTTTAATATTGTATGCGTACTTATCAAAAACTTTTATAGTGTAACCTGATATACAGTTTATACTGTAGAGAAACTATTTTGATTGCTAAACATACAATGAATACTATTCTTACTATAGAAAAAACAACTATCACAGAGAGTTCGACCACAACGCGAATCCCTAAGTTTTTTTTATTTTGTGCATGTGTTCTTGTGTTTTATTGTAAGCATAATTTCCTTACGCTCACAACAAAACTCAAGAAGACACACAAAATGCCATTTCCCCATTTATAGAAGTTGTATATACAGGGTGGAGAGATGACAACCCAAAACCACATGGATAACCCCTAATATAAAATGATTTTAAATTAATATAGACATTGGGTCACACTCTAGGGAGGAAACTGCTTTTTGTCTTTTTTATAACAAAGACTTGATTGTGTACATGAGAAGATATATCTCTTTCTAATAGTGTGGGTAGCCCTGAAAAGGGCCTTTTTTAAAAATCTTCAGTTCCGTAGAGAGGTATTTGGTAAAAACTCATCTCTTCTTTGGTGAAGAATTCACTTTCCCACACGTCTATAGTTGTTGGTAACATATCTTCATCTGTGAAACATTCTTGTTCCCATTGATAACTTTTCCCCACAAGAACTTCTTCCTGCATATGTACGGGGAGATCAAACCAGTGTTTAGGTCGATTCTTGTACTGGATCTCCCCGAACGGATGTGTGGCGGCTTTGACGAATGGGTGGTCTTCAATCTTCTTAAGTTGTTCTTTCATGGGAAGTGTTGCTGACCACCACTTTCTCAAAGCCAAGGCGAATTCTTCATCAGCTCTCTGTTTCTTTGTTCTCTCATAACTCTCCATGGCTCTGTAATCAATCTTCGTTGGTTCCATACCTTTTTCCTCTCTATCAAAGATGATTTTCTTTAGTCAGATGATGAAATGTATCCAAATCCTCAACTCACTTTCTTTCTATAGACAATCTGAGGATCGAAAATGCACTGAAGAACTCTCATGCAACAATTCGATCGAGTGCGGGAAAAAAATCCAGGTCTGGGGTACATAAAATATTTCCTTATAAAATAAAAACTTGCAAAATAGACAAATAATTTGCAAACACAAAAAATATTTTCTTAGAAAATATATTTTGTGTTTGCAAATTTATTTTCACAAAAAACTTTTTCAGAAAAAAATTATGAAAAAGCTTTTTGTAAAAATAATTTGCAAACACAAAATATATTTTCTTAGAAAATATTTTTTGTGTTTGCAAATTATTTTTCTATTTTGCGAAACACAAAAATATTTAAGCTAAACAAAAATTATATTGCAAACCACAAAAACATTTAAGCTAAACAAAAAATTAATTTGCAAACTACAAAAAATAAATTAATGTACCATAACTTATAAGCCAGAAATGTACTATAGGATCTGGTCATAAAGCATGATGCGGAGGCACTATAGCCCCAAGCATTTTTAACACAGAGTTTTCCATACGGTCCATAGGGTTAGTGTTAAATTGTGTAACTTATACCCCCAAGAATTTATAGTTGTGAAACTTATAGCCCCAAGAACTTATAGCCCCAAACCTGAATGCACTGTGCCACCAGTGCATTCAGGTTTGGGGCTATAAGTTCTTGGGGCTATAAGTTTCACAACTATAAATTCTTGGGGCTATAAGTTACATAATTTAACACTAACCTTATGGACCCTATGGAAAACTCAGTGTTAAAAATGCTTGGGGCTATAGTGCCTCCCCTAACTACTACTGACGTCAGATAATAACATTTGCTACTGGAGCCGTAAACATAAAAGAAACTACGCCAGCTCTCATCCAATCAGAGAGTGAGGGTTTTACTCTTATCGGAACATGGTTGTTTGTCTTGGAACTAAGACTTGTATTGGTGAAGACCTTTTTAAAGATGCTAGTGGAAATTTTCAATTTCACCAATATTTTCTGTATAAGGCAATGTTGGTGATACATTGTCTGACTCAAAACTACTACTAAAATATTCGTAAGATCAATGTAATATCATGATTGAAATCAAATTTATCAAGTAGTCTTAAATTTCGTTTGTGACTTACATCCACGAAAGCCAGTCCAAGGCTTTTTGGTTCTTGTTTCTGCATTTTAAGTAAAGCAAATTCACCTACTGATTTCAAAAGTCTTATTCCATGAACAATCAATAATGTCTTTAAGTGATTTACGTTTTTTTTAAATTCTTTTGCCATCTCTCCATTATGTTCCAATCTTATTCTCTTTAACACTTTTACTGTCACGCCTACTTTGGCCATATATGATTGACCTCTATGTACGCCTGTATGCGAGGACGTGTAATAACATTTATGACATACTTGAAACTCTATCACCTAATTAATTGTTGGAAAGAGCTCTATGAGCCCTTTTCAACAATTAACGATGTGGTTGGTTTGATCTGCGCATACTAGAACGTACAGATAATCATCATAAAATATAGGTGACAATAGTCCATTTCGGGAGATGACTTACATAAATTACAAGCTTCCTGTCAAATCCCTACATCATTCGGCAATCTGATTACTGTTAATATATGTTATATTTTGAGCTACTGCATTAGCACTGTTACTCTTTGGAATTCACTTCTGTAACAAAAAGCATATTCCTTCAATAAATATTGTTTAAACTAAATTCCAAGGTCAAATGGACGCTCTTGCCAGTCTCCTGGATAGGCCAGTTGATTGGACAAGAGGCGCCCAGAGCTGAGAAGGTTTTCCAAAGTCTCTCTGGTAATTCCAGAGTTGTCAAAGTCGCTGATGAGGTGTTCACACTCAGAAGTCAGAGGTGCGAATGTGTACCGGAGTGCTAGAGTGGAGTCAATGTGTTTGTCAGTGTTTCCATTTATATTTATACTAATCTCATCAAAGTAAGATTTGGATACTCGTGCGTAATGTACATTATCACATTTTTGTGAGTGTGTTGACACTATTTCGTGTTTCAAAGGGTATAACACGTGAAAGAGATGTTTTAGTGTCACCTAGAAATGTATACTCTGCAATGTCAGAATAAATAAAGCGTGGACTGAAATCGATATTTAAATCTACAAAATATCTAAATACATCTTTTGACGTGTTGAGGACAATATTTTATTACTTTCCAAAGTGTGCTTTACTGGGATTTCCCGGTTTGATGATAAACGATAACTTCACAAGTGAATTATGCAATCAACAATTGGGTCATGTATCCGTGCGCGCAAACGAAGACGCTTTGCCGCGGGTGTAATGGGGAATTCATTGTTTTTTATTTTTTTAACCCTTTACCTAACATGAAAACGACACTTGCAAAAAGAAATTCTCGATTAACTATTGTTTATTGTTTATTGGTGTTTTTAAGGTCACATATTTCTGCACAACGGTTAACCATGACCGTGACAGTTTTACGGGTGGAGGAAGCCGGAGTACCCGGAGAGAACCACCGAGCAACGGCGAGCAACTGTCAGCTCCCCAACATACCAACTCCACACAAGCATGTATGAAATCCAAAACTTTCCGCGATTCGAACTCTTTCGAATAATCGAGATGGTTTCGAATCGAATCGAATCAGTGAAAAGATTCCAAACCGAAACAGAAACTAATCTCGGAGGTTCGCTGGGCCCTATTTATTTATTTATTTTTTTATTTATTTATTTATTTATTTATTTATTTATTGCCAAATTTCTGCACAATGGCTAATCATGACCGCGACAGTTTTACGGGTGAAGGAGGCCGGAGTACCCGGAGAGAACCACCGAAGAACGGTGAGCAACTGTCAGCTCCCCAACATACTAACTCCACTCAAGCAGGGTTAGCATTGGTTGAAGACAGGTGCACCATCGACGTGCAATTCGCCTTAGTACACAACGTCACCGTGCCGCCCCCTCCCCCCCCCCCCCCGTGGGCAATGGGGGTGAAGTGTCTTGCCCAAGGACACAACGCGGTTGCCGCAGGTGGGATTCGAACCGAGGACCTCTCGGCTAGCAGCCTGCACCTCTACCAACTGAGCCACCGCCCCACCCCCCCTCCCCGAATAAGTATTATTTTCATCTTTTGTCTCAAAAACACAGGTTATGACCCCTCATTGGAACGAGCTCGACGAGCTTGTTCCAATGAGGGTCATAACCTATGTTTTAGAGCCAAAAAATGAAAATTAATTGGCGAGTTTTGAGAATAGAGTAATAAACAGAGTAATCGCTTGACTGGACTGGTTACGTGAAATAATTCATTCGAGGCGAGGGACTATATTGTAAAACACTCGTGCGCATTCGTGCACTCGTGTTTGTACAACGTCCCTCACCTCTCATGAATTATTTCACGTAACCTGTCCAGTCAAACGATTACTCTCTATTTTCTTGCCAGTTTTTGCAGTAAACTTAGTGATAATTTAATTCCAAATTTTTCGATACTATTTCATATTATTTTTTACTTGTCATTGTCGGGCTCCAAATCCTGGATGAAATAATACATAGAATGTTTTAAATATATCTCTAAGTTTTTTTTCTAACTTCTGAATTAATTGCATCTTTGACTTGTCAATGACTTGCATATGCACCTAGTAAAATACCTAATTCAACAGCAGCAACACTCTTGATGAAATGTATGTTTTAAAGATGCTTTATTGATGCGAGCAATCATTTTCACATCTGCTGCAATGAGATTAAATTTTTATTTTTCATGTGTACTATTTGTTGCCTTGGAGGGTAGAACTACTCCAACTAAAGCTCTTTCACATGGTTCTCTATCAATATGAACGAGTTTGGATAACTTTGTTTGAAAACAACATTGTGTGCTGTTTGGAACACAGCTGAGGAGAGGGTGGGGCGGGGGCGGGGTTGTAACCCCGAGATCCGGAACTTTGGGGGCCGGGTTTTCCCGGGAGTCCAGGATTTTGGGGTTAACCTCTCTCCCCCCCCCCCCCTCTCCCCAGTCCAGGCATGGCCTGAAAGACTTTTTTTTTTTGTTTGGCACGTCCTTTCAAAGGATGTACGTACCAAACCCAAAAAAATTAAAATACGGGCCTTCAGGCCATGTTTGTTCTAGGGCTCTCTCCCAAAGTTCTGACTCCTGTGCCAATAGTTAAGAAGGGGGCTGTATCGTGAATGGAACTCTGCACTTGACCAACGGTTGTATTTTGGACTGCGTGATTCTTGAAGTAATAACTTTATGAAATCACGTGACGTAATAAAGTTATTACTTCAAAGATTGGAGAGCCAAAAACTATAACTCTTGGTCACTGGATACTCACTGATGAACTTGAAAATTTGAAACATGCCAAGGGGGCGCCACTAAAAATTTGCAAGACGTGACGTCCTATTTTTTATTCGGCTCCTTTTTTCACCCACCCACCCACTACGTGCAAATTGTCTACTACCTTTCTCAGACACCCAGCCCCCCCCCCCCCCCCCCCCACTCTCCCATTAAAATCCAAAATAAGCTTATAAACTTAGTAGGCACAGCTATCTTTAGGGGGTTTTCATACTGTTCTTAACCCTTTACCCAACGTAACGGCCAAAACCGGCCAGCGCTATTCTCAAAAATCGCCAATTAATTTTTATTATTTTTTCATTTTTTGTCTCAAAAACATAGGTTATGATCCCTCATTGGAACGAGCTCGTCGAACTCGTTGCAATGAAGTTTCATAACTTATATTTTTGAGACAAAAAATGAAAAAAATTAGTTATTCAATCATTTTTTGGCAAGTGTCGTCTGCCTTTCATGTTAGGTAAAGGGTTAAACTGGTACCACCAATTTAAACCTCTGTGGGCTGCTGTGGGCCCCAATCTACAAATGACAAGCTGTTCATTATCAGGTTTGGCTAGAGCAGGTGTACATATACGGGAACAAATTTTCATTTGAATTGTTCCCAAAATATTGTCTGCACATTTTCTACATTTCGAACAAGACACCCACCCCCTACTAACGTGTGACAATTTCCCAGTTTAAGCCCAATATTCTCACATATAAAGCCTCCTGATGTTGTATTTATGTTAAGAGTGTGATGTACAACATCATCTTTAAGGCTTCAAACACAAATGATGGTATATATTAGCTGATATATTGATATATTTTTAAAAAATTTAAAAAATTGCACAAGTTGGAAATGCACATTTTTGGCGCACTCAAGAGACCCACCCACCCCACGTCACGTCTTGCAAATTTTTGGTAGCCTCCCCCTGAACATGCTGCTAAAAAACGTCATTTTGACGGCCAAAAATAACGTGATTTTTATCCCAAAAGCCGCCGGACTTCTCCATTTAATGACTGATTTCAAAATTTTCTTGAGGGATACGTCCCCCACCACCATTATCGCTCGTGACTTCGGCACTCGCGGCCTTCGGCAGCCATATCAATATCCGGACACTTTTAAAAAGAGGCCCGTCACAGAATTAGCCGTGGGGCCCGAATTTCCTTCGGTATGTATGTTTGGAAACATATCATAGACGTTTCACTCAGAAGTGTTTTGTAATCGAATTATTTTTTCTTATTGGTTTGTTTCAAATATTTTAAACCTGGCCTTGGAAGAATATATCCTAAAACTGCTCATTTATAATAACCACAATTCTTTACTAGGACTTTGTAAATTGAGATGAGCAATGCCAGTAATTATAAAAGCTAAGGGACAAAAGTTTGTGTAAAATAAGTTACTTCATTTGTTGCAACATAACTCCCAGAAATTTTGAATTGCTGCTGTTGACTTTGTACTTCAACATATGTAATTTCACTATGCAATGACAATGTGGATGTACAAAATATGTATCCGAGTTGGGGATAAGTCAAGAATGTAGACGAATATATAACGAACTATTTATGGCATGTTCACAGAAGTTAAACGCGTGTGGAAATTTAATACAAGAGAATGAATCAAATTATTGATTAATGTACAAGTAAGAGAGAGAGAAGGGCGGAGAGGGAGAGAGAGAGGCAGATAGAGAGAGAGAGAGGCAGAGAGAGAGAGAGGCAGAGAGAGGCAGAGAGACAGAGAGAGAGGCAGAGAGAGAGAGAACGACTGAGAGAGAGAAAGAGGCAGAGAGAGAGGGGCAGAGAGAGAGAGAGAGAGCGAGGCAGAGAGAGACAGAGAGAGAGAGGCAGAGAGAGAGAGGCAGATAGAGAGAGAGAGAGTAAGAGAGAGAGACAGAGAGAGAGAGGGGCAGAGAGAGAGAGATGCAGAGAGAGAGAGAGAGAGAGGCAGAGAGAGAGAGTTAGAGAGAGATGTTTAGTCAGAAAGATCAATCATACATACTATTTTGATCAATTAAGCCAGGTTTAACCCTTTACCCAACGTAGCGGCCAAAACCGGCCAGCGCTATTCTCAAAAATCGCCAATTAATTTTTATTATTTTTTCATTTTTTGTCTCAAAAACATAGGTTATGACCCCTCATTGGAACGAGCTCGTCGAACTCGTTGCAATGAAGTTTCATAACTTATATTTTTGAGACAAAAAATGAAAAAAATTAGTTATTCAATCATTTTTTGGCAAGTGTCGTCTGCTTTTCATGTTAGGTAAAGGGTTAAACTGGTACCACCAATTTAAACCTCTGTGGGCTGCTGTGGGCCCCAATCTACAAATGACAAGCTGTTCATTATCAGGCTTGGCTAGAGCAGGTGTACATATACGGGAACAAATTTTCATTTGAATTGTTCCCAAAATATTGTCTGCACATTTTCTACATTTCGAACAAGACACCCACCCCCTACTAACGTGTGACAATTTCCCAGTTTAAGCCCAATATTCTCACATATAAAGCCTCCTGATGTTGTATTTATGTTAAGAGTGTGATGTACAACATCATCTTTAAGGCTTCAAACACAAATGATGGTATATATTAGCTGATATATTGATATATTTTTAAAAAATTTAAAAAATTGCACAAGTTGGAAATGCACATTTTTGCGCACTCAAGAGACCCACCCACCCCACGTCACGTCTTGCAAATTTTTGGTAGCCTCCCCCTGAACATGCTGCTAAAAAACGTCATTTTGACGGCCAAAAATAACGTGATTTTTATCCCAAAAGCCGCCGGACTTCTCCATTTAATGACTGATTTCAAAATTTTCTTGAGGGATACGTCCCCCACCACCATTATCGCTCGTGACTTCGGCACTCGCGGTCTTCGGCAGCCATATCAATATCCGGACACTTTTAAAAAGAGGCCCGTCACAGAATTAGCCGTGGGGCCCGAATTTCCTTCGGTATGTATGTTTGGAAACATATCATAGACGTTTCACTCAGAAGTGTTTTGTAATCGAATTATTTTTTCTTATTGGTTTGTTTCAAATATTTTAAACCTGGCCTTGGAAGAATATATCCTAAAACTGCTCATTTATAATAACCACAATTCTTTACTAGGACTTTGTAAATTGAGATGAGCAATGCCAGTAATTATAAAAGCTAAGGGACAAAAGTTTGTGTAAAATAAGTTACTTCATTTGTTGCAACATAACTCCCAGAAATTTTGAATTGCTGCTGTTGACTTTGTACTTCAACATATGTAATTTCACTATGCAATGACAATGTGGATGTACAAAATATGTATCCGAGTTGGGGATAAGTCAAGAATGTAGACGAATATATAACGAACTATTTATGGCATGTTCACAGAAGTTAAACGCGTGTGGAAAATTAATACAAGAGAATGAATCAAATTATTGATTAATGTACAAGTAAGAGAGAGAGAAGGGCGGAGAGGGAGAGAGAGAGAGAGAGAGGCAGATAGAGAGAGAGAGAGGCAGAGAGAGAGAGAGGCAGAGAGAGGCAGAGAGACAGAGAGAGAGGCAGAGAGAGAGAGAACGACTGAGAGAGAGAAAGAGGCAGAGAGAGAGGGGCAGAGAGAGAGAGAGCGAGGCAGAGAGAGACAGAGAGAGAGAGGCAGAGAGAGAGAGGCAGATAGAGAGAGAGAGAGTAAGAGAGAGAGACAGAGAGAGAGAGGGGCAGAGAGAGAGAGAGGCAGAGAGAGAGAGAGAGAGGCAGAGAGAGAGAGTTAGAGAGAGATGTTTAGTCAGAAAGATCAATCATACATACTATTTTGATCAATTAAGCCAGGTTTAACCCTTTACCCAACGTAGCGGCCAAAACCGGCCAACGCTATTCACAAAAATCGTCAATTAATTTTCATTATTTTTTTCATTTTTTGTCTCAAAAACATAGGTTATGACCCCTTTTTGGAACGAGCTCGTCGAGCTCGTTCCAAAGAGGGGTCATAACCTATGTTTTTGAGACAAAAAATGAAAAAAAAATAGTTATTCAAGAATTTTGTTTGCAAGTGTCGTCTGCTTTTCATGTTAGGAAAAGGGTTAAGAATAATAATTCGCTGTCTCTTCTAATGGGTAGTTGACTTCAAGAGAACGTAAAAATCTTGAAGGATGTGACTCTTACCAGTAAATCTCCAGTACTGTCGTTGCATCGTTTTCGATGCCACTTTTTCTCAGTGAATTCACAATCCCTCGTCGGAACCTCGTCATATTTATGATATGTTCTTTTCAAACCAAATCTGATTCTGCTTCCCAACTATCAATATCAAATTTCTTAGGATAAGCTTCAGAATGTACTTTTAGTTCTTTAATGATTTTCTTACCCAGATTTCTTGACCATCCTGCTATATTTTTATCGTCTTTATACTTTGAAACTGTTCCCTGAATACTTTCACTTGCCATATTTTTAAGTTTCTAAGTGGGTTGTATTTAGTGTTTTTATCTTATACCTGTTGAAGATATAGCCCATGTATTATATTTATCTATAACACATACCCCTATGTCATATAGATTGGAGAACGGACTATAGTCTTTTTCTATATTATAATATAATGATGACATTCGCAAAATTGTTTATAAATCGTGTCAAATCTGGTGAAATTGATTATCAAACATATTTTTGTCATAAATCATAAGAATTGAGGCGTAAGTATGTTTTCAGTAATTGTTTTCCCAGTTACATGGCCACTTTCTAAGGGGAACTATACTCTATCATTCACTTGAATGTGTAGCCTTGTTACGCACCAACAGCTTTTCCGGGCACATCACATGTATTCATGCCCAACAAGAGAAAGCAATCGACTCCACTCCAGATGAGTCGACATTTTGACACGAAATCATCCCCAAAACCCTTTTAAAAATGCAGAAAAGAACAAAAATGGTCGGTAGAAGATAAATACAACAATACCACAGTGTGTTTTGGTATGTTTGATATCTCAACGAGTTGAAAGTGAGTTTTTTTCGCGAGGCTTGCCTCGCGAAAAAAACTCACTTTCAACTCGTTGAGATATCAAACATATCAAAACACACTATGCTATCATCGTATATATAACAGCAGTTTAAAATAATTCTTTCGTCCAATTTGGCAAATACCCTTTCTCAAATCTATGCTTTGGTTTTATCAATGGCACTATATCGTCAACTTGAATATGTAATTTCTCTTGTTTTTCGGTTTTTAGCGTACAAATGTTGATAGACTTCCATTTAATTTTCTGTAGATAGACAGGAGTTCTTTAACTCTTTACCGAACGAATCGGCCACATCCGCCCGCGTAATATGCCAATTCAGCTGCTGAAAACTATTATTTTTTCAACAAATTTCAACAAAACCATATTCTGTGACCCCTCTTTGGAACGAACTCGTCGAGCTCGTTCCAATGGGGGGGGGGGGGGGGGGGAGGGGCACATGATATGGTTTAGTTGGAATTTTTAGAAAAATTTTAAAAAATGATATTTAAAATAATAAACTTTCATGTCGTCTGCGTTGGGTAAAGGGTTAACTACTGCAATGCATACTCTTATTGCAACCATCATCTAAGTTTTGACAGGCATCAATGTACTTTAAAGAATATTTGTGTGTGAAATATTACTACGTACAGTGCTTCCAGTGTACGTTGAAAACTCTCCGCAATACTTGCATTTGTTTCAGGATTTTCTGTTGTGAACAAATGAATAATTTCTTTCTTCGAAAATGTCTGTTCATTCTTATTTTCAAATTCAAACCCTTTTATCAGATTGTAATGATAATTGTTTTCGTTCAGAAGTTTTTAAAATTGCCTGAAAAGATTTTGTTAATGTGTTATTGTAAGACACTGATGACAAATGACTGATAACAAATCATTCTGAAGTTGTTCTGTAATTATAACTTGTTGACTGTTGGGTAATCTAGGACGCTGATCCTTTTCACTTCTAAGACGCTGCATATCTATCTCCCAGCATTCGATAAGGTACAAGAGCCATTTTCTACATATTTCACTTACAAATTTATTTGCAAGATTTTTGCAAGTCTAACGGCTGGTACATGTAGTCCACGTAATAATAAAAAACACGTTTTTAATTTTTAAAACTTGTTTATTTTTCCTTTTAAGTGATATGGATTTACGAGTTACTGTTCTTGGTTGTTCACGCATTCGCCGCTAGTTTTATTTCTGACTGGATGTGGATGTACATAAAGTTTGTGAGATCATTCTGATATACAAGTAATTTATTCTTTAGGCGTACTTTCCATTATTTGCTTTTGAGTGGCTAGGGGAGTTTAACTCAGTGTCAATAACATACCACTATATTTTGGTGACTAAAAGACTTTTGTATTTCTCATGTTGTCACACCATCGTTCTCTAACAGAATCTATTGAGGAAATGACCAAACAAAATAAAATGTCATGTTATTTATATAAGTTCAGTTGGGGGAAAGTGTGACTGCTTGTACATTTTATTTTACCCTTACCCTTAAACTTGTTTAAGGGTAAATGTAAAACGTCATGCACATCCACTAACACACTTCACACTTAATGACCTTACAATAACATGTGTTTTGAAATATAAACAAATTTGGCATGTTTTGGGATAAAGTTATAAAACCAACTACAGGAGCCAATACTATAAAATGTTTACAATTGTATTTTCTAGAATTGTATTTTCTACCTATTAATATAACTGACTAAAATGAATCATTAGCATTTTAAAAGATATGGCAATTTGTCAATTGGCAAATTATCATATCTTTGAAAACGCTAATGATTCATTTCAACTCATTTAACCCTTTACCCAACGTAACGACCAAAACCGGCCAGCGCTATTCTCAAAAATCGTCAATTAATTTTCAAAATATTTTCATTTTTTGTCTCAAAAACATAGGTTATGACCCCTCGTTAGAACGAGCTCGTCGAGCTCGTTCCAACGAGGGGTCATAACCTATGTTTTTGAGACAAAAAATGAAAAAAATTAGTTATTCAAGAATTTTTTTTGCAAGTGTCGTCTGCTTTTCGTGTTAGGTAAAGGGTTAAAGTCATAGCTGGAAAATACAATTCTAGAAAATATAACTGTAAAGGTTTTATAGTATTGCCTGATAACCTTGTTCGAAACTAGACTAGAAATGATGGCAGCCATCACTAATAATAATAATAATAACAACACTTTGGCCGGCCGCTGATTTGTCGCGGTTCTCGGATGAAAAGGCCTTGGTCACCCCTGTACTCCCAACTGCCTCCGTATTCCCACGCGTCTTCTCTCCTCGCAACACTCGGAGACGAACTGCTTGATGATATCCCTTGCCCCTTTCTTCCCAATCTCTCTGATTAGCATATTAACCCTCTCCTTTGAATCTCCCACTAACCACATGTCTTTCATTCTCCCAGCCCACTTCCCCATTATACTCACAGTGAATCTTATTCTTTTAGACTGGTATTTTGGGCATTCTAGAAGAAAGTGTTCCAGGATCTTCACCACGCCCAAATTACACATCTGGCACTCCTTTTCGCTGTTTTTCCCAATTTTCTCTCAGCTCCACAGACCGCGACCTCAGCTTGAACAACAGTGACCCCGCAAAGGTTCCATCAAGGTACTCTTCAAACCCAGGCTTCTCTTTATCACACAGACCACCCAAAGACCTCTTTGATTTGACCCCCTCTCGCCAATTGCGGTTACCATCCTCCGTGACCCTTTCTTTAACGATTTTTTACCCCAGTTTGCCCCAACGTTTAGGTCCAAGATCTCCAATGAGTAGTTCTCTATTAGCTCCCTCACTTGAACCATCCAACCTGTCTTGATATTTGAGTTGAAAATTCTCAGGAACATTACTTTATACCATCGGCTGTCGGGAAGATTTACCAAATAATTAAGATAACCGAGTTTCAATAAGTCCACCCTGTCCTTGATCCTCACCCACCCAAGCTCACCCCTGATTGCTTCTAATGCTGCGGCATTACTCGACCCCGTTATCCATCGGCCTGCATCGTTCTGCAGGATTTCCAAGCTCTTTACAGCCGTCTGGTTTAGGGGTACCACTTCCGCACCGTATGTTATTCTTGGCAGACCCATCATTTGCCAAATGGTTTTCCCCACGAAAACCTTATTGAAACTGTTTCTCCCTATAAGTTTTATTTGGTTAAGGATTCGCTTCCCCTTCAGAATCAATTTATTTGTGTGGTTTCGGTAGATGCCTCTTCCTGTAATGTTTATATTTACCCCCCAAATACTCGTAATCACCTGTCTCTCCTACACTAAGAAATTTGTTGCTACCTTCCAGAATACAGAACTCCCCCACTCTCCACCTTCGGGTGGGGGGTCCATTTTGCGGCCCGCAGGTATAACTTTGCTCTTGCTTTCATTAAGTTCGAGTCTCCATTTGCTCCCATATTTCCCCACAATTTCCAGCATTTTCGCTAGCCCCTCTTCGCTTTCTGACACTAGCACCATGTCGTCTGCAAAAAGTAGCCCTGGGAGCTTCAAGTTCCCAACTGCTTCCCCCTCGTCGCTATGCAGGAGTTCATCTCCTAAACCTTTGATGCACAATGCAAAAAGAATTGGCGAAAGGATACACCCCTGTTTTAAGCCTCGATAGGCACACGTTTTGTTGTTATGTTTCTCAGGCTAAGTTCACTCTGTACATCTTTATATAATGCTTTGATAATTCCAACAAACTCGCCTCCCAAGCCCAGAGCCTCAGGCATGCGCCACATACCTTCCCTCCATACTCTATCGTATGCCTTTTTGACATCCAAAAAGATCAGAAACAGCTTTTTCTGTTTTGCTTTCTTGGATTCTATCATTTGGGATAGCGTGAAAAGATGGTCAGTGACTCTCCTTCCCTTCCTGAAAACATTCTGGATCTTTCCCCCAAAAAACCCTTCTCCTCAATCACCTCCTCTAATCTCCCATACAGGACTTTACAGAAAACTTTTCCAATGTTGCTGCAGACAGAGATCCCTCGATAATTATCCAAAACGTCTTTTTCCCCTTTATGTAAAAAAATATCACTTTGCTTCCTCTCCACTCATTTGGGACCTCTTGCTTTTCTGTGCTAAATTGAATAGGGCAGTTAGGCTTTCCAAGAGTTCTTCTCCCCCTTTTTTGATAAACTCGTTAGGAATTTCGTCCACCATCTCGCTTTTCTATTCCTTAATTTTGAGATCACCTTTCACACCTCCTCCATTTTAATTTCGCTGCACACGAAGTTCGATTGATATTCCTCGACCGGGTTCGGACACTCCGGTGGGTTCCCCATGCCTCATCGCTTATCGTTTACCTTTTCCCAGTGCTTGACTAGTTCTAATGCGATTTGATCTTCACCTTCTGTAACTCTGCCATCTACTTTAATACTTTGTTACGTTTATTCACCCATTTCCAAAATACGTTCGAACTCGACCCCCCTGCTGTGGGCCCGTACTTGAAGCGGTCCTCAATTCGAACACTATACAGTACAGTAAAACCTTTCTTGAGCGGCCACCTGCCTTGAGACGCCAATGAAATGATGTACCAAATAGCTGTTTTATGTTCCATGATCCAGGGTATTTATGGCATTGCTGTATTATTATATACAAGAGATACATACTACATTGAAATGTCTTGTTTTCCATTCACATTTCCAGCAACAGTTGTCTATATGATGGATAAGGAACTATAACTGCAGCTAATATGTGAAATTTCGAAGTTCAAGGGCAATCACTCTTCGATAAGCGAAATGATTGGAATGAAATTAAAACTTGATGTGAAGGTAGCCACCATCAAGCTACATACAAAAATCAAAGGGGGAAGAAGGGGGAGGGGAGGGATCATTCTCATCAGCTCACCAACACTGTCCCATACAATATCTTCAGGCTCATTATAAATGGAACACATCGAGTTCACCCTCACCAAAACTTTGTTAACCAGTGGTTGCCTGCATTCATGTATAGCAAAACAGGTCAGAATTTTTCTTAAGTCTTAACAAAGAAAGAAAGTTCAGCAGTGTATTAAAAATCTCCACAAACTGTAAAAACTGTCTGGTCAAGGGCTAATGTTATCTTATATTGAAGAAATTAACACACATATGAAATCCGAAAGCCCTAGGGTACCAGTGGTTGTCTACAATCATGTATAGCAAAACAGGTCAGAAATTTTCCAAGTCTGCACTAGTCCTTAAACATTGATGACCTAACAGTTGCCATTTTTGAAGATTCAAATCACATAATTCTGGAACGACAAATCTGAAAATTATCAAAAAATGAAATGGAGCTTCGTTTGATCAATCTCAATAGTGTGCATATAAATTATGAGAATCGGTCAAAACAAACTTGAGTAATGATATGTCATTTGAAAAAATGTCATTTTTTACGACTAAAGTCCCAGAACTCCAGAATGACAAACCTGAAAATCATAAAAACTGAAGGATATGTTGCGTTTACTGATTGTAACATTGCAACAAAATTTCCAGAGATCCGGTGAAAGCATTATTGAGTTATCATATGACATGTAAAAAAAGGCCTATTTTTGAAGATTCAGTCCCATAACCCTGAAAAGAGAAAAACAGAAAACTGTCAAAAATGAAGAGGAGGTTAGTCTGATTAATTTCAATGTTGTTTATGAATATTATGAGAATTGGTCAAAGGAAACTTGAGATATAGTGCGACATAATAATATGCTGACGGACGGACGGACGGACGGACGGACGGACGGACGGACGGACGGACGGACGGACGGACGGACGGACGGACGGACGGTACATTGTTTTACTATTGCATTGTGTGACAATTTTGTAGAGTCATTGTGAGACTAAAAAAGCGTGTTCTAGCAAATGATACATTGTGTATTTTCTTGCGTGTTCATGCAATTTTGTTGTTTATATAACGCAAACAATTTACAGTGCAGTACATTTGTTTATTTTGCTTTAGAGTCATGTTCAGCATTTATAATTTCTATAATTAGATTTCGAGTTGACAAAATTGATACAAATACACACCAGATTTCGAAAGATTATATTGTTTCTGTGGCGTATCGCACATTATCGGTAATAAACTTACGTCTGGGCAGATATGTAAATATTTAAATATCTGTTTTGGTGGAAATAACTTCTAAAATGATGTAATAAATCAAAAGTGTGAGTACCACTGTGTCGTCACACATGTTTTGTGGAAGCTCTTCAATCATCACGACACTGTGATTTGCAAATTAAACTTACCTGATGCTACCTATTTTAAATTGGATGGTTTGTGTAAGGCGCACGCGTCCATATTGCTTTAGTGGTACCGTCCTTAATAGGACACATGGATGTTTTTGGGACAGTGTCATTATTTTGTGGCACCTTTCGTCAACGGCTTCAGAAACACACAAGGCAAATCATTATGTCATGTTTTGTGTGACTTGTCCCACAACAGAAATTAGTCACTCAAGTAACCAACAGGCATAACAATAAACACACAATGTACCCCCGTGAGAACGGTCGGTCAGACCTTTAGTGTTAGATATGGGGAAAATTGCGCAACGCACAAGTGGGTTTTTTGCACCTCACAAGTTGAAAAAACCTCACAAGTGGTTGGTGTTCTAACGGTTTTATCTCCCAACTTCACGAGTAACGACTGTACGCGGACGGTCACCTCGCAAGACCATCTGCGGTTGCCTGGACGGACGGACGTTCTACCGCAGATGTACTTGTGAGGTGATTTTAGTGTTAGGTAGGGAGAAAATTGCGCAACTCACAAGTGTTTTTTTCGCACCTCACCAGTTGAAAAAAATCTGACAAGTGGTTGGTGTACTAACGGTTTTATCCCCCAACCTCACAAGTAACGACTGTACACGGACGGTCACCTCGCAAGGCCATCTGCGGTGGCCCGGACGGACGGACGGACGTATATATTGAATACTATTTGGCTTCCGCCGAAAGTCGGTGGGGCCCTAAAATGGATTTCGAACATAAAATTAGTTTAGAAATGTTTAGTGTTGCAGAAATGTGATTCTCTTTATGTAAGTCCTTAGTTTTAGGAGTATTCAAAGCTGTGATTTGTGCCATTGTGGAAATGTTTTCTCTTTGTGTTATATACTCTGTACCTCGTGTAAACTGCATTAGGTCATGATTTCGTCCCCTGATTTCCATTGTGTTCTATTTGCCGATAGGCACATACAGTGAGCTCACTTAATTGGATATCTCTTAATTGTATATCCCTGTTAATTGAATATAATTTTCAAACACAAAACCATTTACCATATCTTCAGTACAAATTTGATCTGTTAATTGCATATGGGTTGTAGAGTAAACTCCTGTTAATTGTATATAATTTTTTGTAATATGTCGAAAACATTTCTGTGACAGTACCAAATTACACTTATTTATGAACCCTTTTGACCTCACTACATCCAATATTGGCATTTATTTTATTATATCTTGTTTGACAGAGCTCTATGAGCTCTGTCAAACAAGATATAATAGAATAAATGCTCAGTTTACCTCCAGAACACAGGAAACTGACCAAATCCCTGTTAATTGTATACTCCTGTTAATTGAATAATATTCAGTGTCAAAATGGATATTCAATTAAGAGGATTCTACTGTAGAACACATTGAAACTCGGGGGACGATTTGTTTTCTCACTCTATAGTTCTGCCGCCGTGGAGTGGTCACTTTTCACGGACGCTATGATATTAGATTACAAACACTAATTATAGGAAGAATCATCAAACATTAAATTAATGAAGCACCGGGTACCTCCGCGCTTTGTTAATGCGTGAACATCACTGCCCACGGGTGGATTACAACCAGTCCCTGTCGGCTGTACTGTATATTTTATTACAGACAGTACACGTTTTAACGTAAATGGTGGGAGCGCGGTGGCTCAGTGGTAGACTGTTGGACTTCTATGCTAGAGGTCCCGAGTTCGATCCCCGCCCGGGACAACCGCTGTGTCCTTGGGCAAGGCACTTTCTCCCGGTTGCCTACTTGGGGGCACGATGGCACCGTGTACTAAGGCGTACTGCACGTCGATGGTGCACATGTCTTCAACCGCTGTGACCCTGCTTGAGCGGTGCTTGAACAGAGTTAGAATGTTGAGGAGCTGACAGTTGCTCGTCGTTGCTCGGTGGTTCTCTCCGGGTACTCCGGCTTCCTCCACCCGTAAAACTGTCACGGTCACGATTAGCCAACGTGCATAAGTATGTGACCTTAAACCCCAATAAATAAATAAATAACATAAATGGTGATACTATTTGTTAGTATTGAAGGTTATTCACTGTAAGTGTTTTTATTTTCATCCGCTTGGGAATTGAAGGTTTATGAGGGGGTGATTTCAATATTTGTGTACAGGTATTTTGGTCCCAACATTCGTTATTTTTTTATCACTTTGTAACTTGATGGGGTGTTAAATCTTTTTCATGTGACTTTCTTTTCTTATGTGTCTTCTTAAAATGAATGAATGAATGAATCTTTATTTAGCAGTATACAACAAAAAAAAAAAAATATTATACATGTATCATTATAGAACAAAAATATACATACATAATTACATATATACATTATAGAACAAAAATATACATACATAATTATAGAACAAAAATAATCTAATAAACCTGTATACCGCAGAGAGACGGCATAGCCTAATTGGCTGTCTACCTGTCGTCTCCCGGGGATTATATCGTGCAACATTGGAATCGGACTGTCCAACAACCGTTCATCTATACTTAGTCTTGATCGCTGGTGGCTAGTGCAACTAACACAATTTAGTTCTTAAATACAGAATGATATGTTCTGTTGTTTCATTACCATGCCAGTGAAATAAGTCACGAATAATAACACCAGTGAAAAACTCATCACCACCTGGTTTTAATATAAAGTTTCATTTTGTTACAAGATCTATTATTGAATTTGCAAGTTGCTTAAGATCTTCTCCTTGTTTATTCACAAAAATGTTAAAGTTTGGGGTTTTTTTGCAATTTAATTTTATCATTTCGTTTGATGCAACTTGCTAATGCAAACCATTTCAAAATCTTCTTGAAACCTTATGTTTCTCTTGCAAATGCTTTTGTCTGTGGAGTTTTTCTGAAGAATGAAAGAAAGATACCATTATGATGTGTGACTTTTACGAACTTTAAACAACTGACACAAATGCAAAAATAACTAAGGCCTAAAAAAGTTAAAAAACTGTTTCTCAGGCTCTCCCGCATGGCCCTTATGGCTACTGCATTGCTCTCTTTTTATATCCATTGCAAAGTTAAAAAAAATAAATAAATGGTTTATGTCTGATATTTTACCCAAGTTAATAAAATTGATAAATTTGTCCCTTGAGTGCAACAAGGCTTTGCAATGCTTTAGCACTCGAGGGACGAAATACATCACAACCCATGCTGCTCTGAACTGTGGATTATGAGGCCTAAGACATAAAACAACCAAGGGCATGAACTTTTGATGGCAAAGAAAATAATTACAAAAATAAAAAATAAAATAAAAAATCGCCCGCCCACGTGCAACTTTACAAAAAATGGCCTGAAAAACAGAAAATCTACTTTATGAGGCCTAACCTTTTATAGTTTTGTGCACACAAATGTAAATATAAGTAACCTTTTTATAGTTTTGTGTACACAGTGTGACAACGTTCCTCTTGTGTTACCTAACAATGAAACATATCTGTTCTTAACCCTTTACCTAACATGAAAAGCATAAGACACTTGCAAACAAAATTCTTGAATAACTAATTTTTTTTCATATTTTGTCTCAAAAACATAGATTATTACCCCTCTTTGGAACGAGCTAGAGCTCGTTCCAAAGAGGGGTCATAACCTATGTTTTTGAGACAAAAATGAAAAAATAATGTAACTGGCGGTTTTTGTGAATGGCGCTGGTCGGTTTTGGCCGTTACTTTGAGTAAGGGGTTAATGTCAATGATTGAAGAGTGCTAAGGTGTAAATCAGTTTATAGATGGCCACAATCTGTACTTACTGCACATTGATATGCAATATTTAAATGTTGTTGTGATTGAACCTGATTTCCTAACACTTTAATTTGTTTTTTATTTCTTGTATTTGGAACTAAAATCAGATAATGTGCATTCAGACTTAGGTCACGACTTGCTTTAGACTGTTGAAACATATTTTGTGTTTCGTAAATAACACTCGCATTTTGATGATGACTTTTACGTAGAAACCATAATTTGTTTTCTTCTTTATCATTATCTTCTAACATATCATCAAAAAACCACACTGCAAAAAATATAGGTTCTCTTTAGAACCAAAACTGGTTCTAATCTTGTCCCTGAGATGGAACCAGTTCTGTTTAAACAGTATTTATTTCAAATCAAATAAATTTACCAAGATTAGCATTCAATTTTAACAGAATATTACATGAACTGAAGTAGATTCAGCAGTAAACATGGAGCTTATTCAACGCAGTCGACAAACATTTGGAAACAAAGAAGATATGAACAGTTGGCATATCGAACCAGTTTTGGTTCTGTAAAGAACCAAAACTGGTTCGAGATGCCAACTGTTCATATCTCCTTTGCTTAATAATGTATTGCGACAACTTCGTAAAAGCTCTAAACTCACGGCTGAAACCCCCTCAATTTATGTTTAATTCTGTTAATATTTAATGTTAATCTTTATAAATTTATTTGATTTGAAATAAATACTGTTTAAACAGAACTGGTTCCATCTCAGGGACAAGATTAGAACCAGTTTTGGTTCTAAAGAGAACCTATATTTTTTGCAGTGCACAATGTCACATTCATCGTCAGGAATACCTTCTATAAATGTTAGATCTTCTCTTTCTTTCGGTGAAGTAACCATCATTTTCCATTCTTTATAACACTAAATGATTTTTAATTACATCTTGGAATAAGCCATGTTTCATATCAATAATTTTTTACAAATTGTTTTCTCTGAACCAAAAGGTCATGAGATAGAGATATTTCAGGGCTGTTGAAATAATGAACATTCACTCGATGCCATGATTTTTACAAAATGTGAACGCGTTGACTTATATACAGTACGTGGAGAGTGTATTATCACTAAATCACCCGCAGAGTGGAGATTCCACCCGAGCAATAATTGCAAATTTGTTGCAAAGCATAACCAGCACCAGCAAAGTTTCAGCCAATGGACCTCCGGGTTAAACCCGGAGGTCCATTGGCAGAAACATTGCTTGTGTTTTTGCCGATATATACAAAATTGGAAAGTTATAGCTTGGGTGATAACTTCACTCCGCGGGTGATTTAGTTACAATCCACTCTCCTCGTACTGTATGTTCTGTTTTGTGTTTTGCCGATATATACAAAATTGGAATGTTATAGCTTGGGTGGTAACTCCACTCCGCGGATGATTTAGTTACAATCCACTCTCCTCGTACTGTATCCATCGGTTTTCATAACTTTTAGTAGGTAATCTTTCTAATGGTACTTTTAACTCAAACGTAGTTTCAGAAGGATGTTTTATCTCACATATTTGCAGTATACATTATTGATGGGGTGGATCCCTCTAGGGACGCAGTTACTTTAGCTGTCTGCTCTGAGAAGAAATTCAATGCCAGAAAACAAAGTTTTCAGGCTCGTGTTAACCTACTGCTGTAAGATACTCTATAAAAACCATCGGATTTTTACAGTTAATTGCACAAGAACAAGAGATACACGCAGTGGCGTAGGAACCTGAGAGGGGGGGGGGGGTAAGGGGCGTATTTACCCCCCCCCCCCCAAATTTCCAAAACTTTGTAAATCATATCTAGTATCTACACGAAAATAACCATATACATCTGCATATTCTACCTCATACAGGCGCACATAAAAACTGTATGATCTACACCATTTGTAGTGCATAGAAAAGTTGGTAAACGATGTCACTGACTGATTTGACGCCCAACAGGTTAACACCTTCCTCTCTGACATGCATCCTCCTTTAACCCTTTACCCAACGTACCGGAAAAAACCGGCTAGCGCCATTCTCAAAAATCACCAATTAATTTTCATGTTTTTCTTTTTCATTTTTGTCTCAAAACATAGGTTATGACCCCTCATTGGAACGAACTCGTCGAACTCGTTCCAATTAGGGGTCATAACCTATGTTTTGTAGACAAAAAATGAAAAAAGTCAGTTATTCAAGAATTTGTTTTGCAAGTGTCGTCTGCTTTTCATGTTAGGTAAAGGGATAAACACCAAAAATTAACAGCAACGATACCTTGATTTTTTCACTTGAGAAGCGAGGAAATGAGCTCTCAGTAGTTCATATTTCAGAAATTTTCCTGGTATCCCCCTCCCGCACTCTCCCCTGGGTTTGGCTACGCAGAGCGGGCCGCCAAAGGCGACCGTGCTGTTCCCTACAAGCTCCCGTTTACAATACCCCCAATATTATAAGCTTCCTACGCCCCTGGATACACGTAACACATGCACTGAGGGACGAGAGGTCAAAATAGGATTTTGTATGTAGAAAAAGGAGACATCAGCATCACCAAAGAAGCTCTAAAATCCGGATACATGGAATTTCCAACTACTCATGACTTGCCCTCGGAATTTCCAACTATAGGAAATTTTGGCCAGGATTGGGGAGGTGACCCCCCCCCCCCACCCACCCACCACACACACACACACACACACACACACACACACACACACACACCACCTCTGCCGCCACGTCCCTGTTTGTATACAGTGAGATAACAAAACAAAAATAGTTTACCACAGTAAATAAGCATCACTTTACTTCTGAGGATTCCTACGAGGAACCCAAAGAGTAGGTCTACAAGCTGGGTATATACGATAAGATCATGTAACACTAGAAGCGTAGCTATTTATGTATTTCCGAGGGGGGGGGGGGGGGGGCGGTGGCTCAATTGGTAGAGGTGCAGGCTGCAAGCCGAGAGGTCCTCGGTTCGAATCCCACCTGCGGCAACCGCGTTGTGTAATTGGGCAAGACACTTCACCCCCATTGCCCGCGTGGGGGCACGGTGGAGTTGTGTACTAAGGCGTACTGCACGTCGATGGTGCACCTGTCTTCAACCAATGCTAACCCTGCTTGTGTGGAGTCAGTATGTTAGGGAGCTGACAGTTGCTCGCCGTTGCTCGGTGGTTCTCTTCGGGTACTCCGGCTTCCTCCACTCATAAAACTGTAGCGGTCGTGATTAGCCATTCTGTAGAAATATGTGACCTTAAAACACCAATAAATAAATAAATAATATGTATTTCCGAACAAGCTGATTTTAAAAAAAATGTCGAAAGGGTAGGGCTCGGGCGTCGGCCCCAGTCTCATTCCACATCTAGGGAAGCTGTGTTTCGGACGGTTGGCGGAGAACTAGGTTCTGATCTTTCCTATCATGTATTGGAAGAATGCCGTCAGGGTACGAATACTGAACAAACGTTTGAATGATTCAGGTAATCGATCTGACTCCAGAATACGTGTGAATCAAAAGGTTTACGAGAGGCGGTGACCAAACTCTGTCAGATGTTTCTTAAGTGGTGTTGAATTATTTTTCGTTATCAAAATTTGTTCAGGTGTCTTTGTCCTGTTACAGTTTATAGCACACTCCCAAAAATTGAAACACGGCAAAGCGATACAGACTAAATATATTCACGAGATTGTTTTGGCCGAGGATATCACGAGAGCCGAAGGCTCTCGTGATATCCTGGGCCAAAGCAATCTCGTGCGATAATTCTTAGTCCATTCAAACGTTATTGCGGTTCTGCATATATCATTAACTGGTTGGGTGCTAGAAGCCGCTATCAGGGCTTTCAGAAAAATTAGGGCCCTGGAGCAAAATCCCACATTTTCACAGCTCACGTTTCATATTCATTCAAACCCAAATAAAATTTTCTTAATACAAATTTGTTTTATTACAAGTTATTGGAGAGCGCCTGTTCGGTTCGCACTCTTCAATAATTTATAATTCAACAAATTTTTAAAAACAAATTCAGACCATCCAAAATAATCTAGCCCACAACCAGTTAAAAAAATAAATTACACAGTTAATAAACGTTTGTATGTAAAACGCCTTAACACCAACGTGATTAATAAAGATATAACGGTAGAGCGTAATGCAATTTGATTAACCAAAGGTACGGATTGTTCAAATAGTAATTATTTTAATCAGTATCCATATGGCTTAGTGGTTTCGGCATTGGACTTCATTCTTCAAAATTAGAAGGTTCTCTACCAGGGGTAACTGCATTGTATCCTTGGGCACGGCACTTAATCCCGATTGCCCATTAAGTGCAAACTGAGAAGAACAAAGGAAGGCAATTACGACCAGTCCACGGCGACTGTACTTTAGTCAAATAGTAATCTTGTGCATTTAGCTCTCGGAACACTGATCTCCAAATACCGAAATTTCAAACAGCGACATTTCCAATTATGCGACCGGTGTGACAGGAATGATAGTCCGAAGGAACGTTAGTCCCTCTGGACTATTATTCCGCGGAATTATAGTCCTAGGTCTAACATTTCTAGGAATAGTAGTCCGCCGGACTACTATTCCTAGAAATATTAGACCTAGGACTATAATTCCGCGGAATAATAGTCCTCGTCGTCCACTAACGTCGGATACAATTTATTTCTGGTTCTCATTTTGTGTTTTTTTTTTTTTTTCTTTCTTTCTAATATTAGATAAAAAAAATTTATGTGTGTATTTTTTTTTTTTTTATTTTCTACTCTCCCTTATTTTTATATCAACGAAAAAAAACTTAGACGTATGCTTCGTTCAGCAATAATTTCTTGATGCATCCCTTGTCTTCTAAAGTCAAACTTCTACGCGCCAATTTCAGTTCTTCCGAATCTGTGGGCCTGTCTCGATTCTTACAGAAGACTAATCTCTTCCGCCGGACTACTATTCCTAGAAATATTAGACCTAGGACTATAATTCCGCGGAATAATAGTCCAGAGGGACTAATTTTCCTACGGACTATCATTCCTGTCATACCTGAATGTTATCGAACTTAGTTCTGTCGGAATGAACACATTGAATTCCTAGTTGCATTATGGGAATATTTTTGATGTTGAAATTTCTATATTTTAACTTTAGAAAGCAGGAGTTTCCCCTCATGCTTTAGTACACAGAATGACTTTGTACTCAGCCATACAAATCACTGCCCAACCTTATTAACATCAATAAGTTAAACTCACTCAACACGAAAGACAACTACATAATAATAAATATAAAAAAAATAACAACAAATAAAAAATAAATAGGAAAATAAAAAAACATTCTCGGTGAAAACAACAACAACAAAAAAAAGAGCTTTGAAAAAATTTATCAAAATGTACCTTTTGAAATAAAGTGTGCTATATGTTCCCACCCCCAAGTGCCATAATTTCCTACCATACGTGTCATTTTTTCTGGGGTGCTGAAAAACTAAGCTATATTTTTCCGCTACTATTTCTTCCTGTGCCGCTTGTTCAGGGAATCTTTGAGGATGGCTGTAAATCAGCCAATCTCGTTACTCTGTCCTCTCACAATGCAGCCTTCAAGTTCCGTATTTTTTAATATATTTGTATATTGGCACATTGTTGAATAAATATTGAGCATTAATTATCATTAAACTGTTTGTGTACAGACGTTTAGGCTCAGTATTTTCTCCAGTAGGTGCCGATGAAAATTGCCCTGTGACAACTCCGTCATCAGTTTGACGATATTCAGGAGACCTTAATGATAAATGAGGAGGCACTTAGTGGGATTTTGCAAACTTACGTATATGGTATCACAGAACTTAATATTTTCCCATAGGCGACCATTATAACATTCAGGTGGAAAAAAAATATGATCGCATCACTTTAATTTTGGCATTCAAATATCTCTGTCAAGTATAGCCCTTCAGACAACTTTTTCTGATCTGAAAACAGGGGGTCATGCAACAAATAAGAGAGAAAAACTGACATAAAGGGAAGTACCGGTCACGTACACATATTTTCAGGGAATTCCCTACAAAAACACACAAAAAGTAAATTGTATTTTTTAGGTCCAAAAGTCATCAAATCATCCTCTTTTTTATCAGGAATATTCAACAATAATGCAAGATGTCAATAGAATGTTTCAAACTTTTATTGAAACAATGGATTTTCCCAAGGCTGTTTATTTTTAGAGATTGCATCATTTTCGAGTGCAACATTTTAAGGCGGTTCACTCTAATTTCAATATTTAGTTCCGCGATACCGTATATATATCGTCAACCTGTTTAGGGAGTTGTCGAACATTTCGCCTAATGTCAACTCTAAAAACATTCGCCGATGATATTTTTACAACCATTGGGGATAAGCATGGGCCTTATATCTGTCAATATGTAAGGAAAGGACAGACATGTAAAATAGTAATTCACTGTGGTCGGTTTAAAATGCTGTTATCAGTTTATCAAAGCTGATCACCAATGTTACATTCCAAAATGCAGTTTACCCAAGGATGAAAAAATACCAAAAATAAACGCCCACGTGGTTGAGTAGGATCTATGTGTGGGAAAATGTTCCTAAGGATGCTTTCAGTTCAGGATCTATTGGCAAAAATTAAAAATAATTCATGTTCCCATACTGCTTGTACGTTACACCCCATTGAACTGATTTGTTGTTTGCGTGACTGTGTGTTGTTGTGAGGTGCTGCTACATGTACCATTCTAAACTGACAGAATTCTTCTGAAATCTGTCAGGATAGCATGTTCCGCACCCATGTCACATACAACCATAGAATTCGTATACTATGTTTGTGTCTGTTGAATCCATCTACATAATAATCTCCTATTTTGACCTCTCGTTCCTCAGTGTATGTTTTACGTGTATCTCTTGTTCTTGTGCAATTAACTGTAAAAATCGAATGGCTGTTATAGAGTATCTTACAGTAGTAGGATAACACATGTCTGAAATGAGAGCAACTTTGTTTTCTGGCATTGAATTTCTTCTCAGAGCTTTATTACAGGCATCAGCTAAAGTAACTGTGTCCCTGAAGGGGTCCACCCCATCACTAATGTATACTACAAATAAATGAGATCATATATCCTTCCGAAACTACGTTTGAGTTAAAAGCGCCATTAGAAAGATTATCTACTAAAAGATATGAAAACTGATGGTTGTAGAACACATATAAGTCAACGCGTTCACAAAGACTTCACATTTTGTAAAAATCATGACATCGAGTGGTTGTTTATTATTTCCTGGGTTTTTTTTTTAAACCTTGAATTCCCATTGACAAATATTCCAGCAACAGTACAGCTGCCTTAACCTGGTCACTTTCCACGGGTGGGGGGGGGAGCAATATTCCCACGGACGTATTAATATCGGATTCCAATCACTAATTACAGGAATAATCAACAAAAATTTAATTAATGAAGCACCGGGTGCTTGATTGATTAAAATTTTCCTGATGATGGTTTTTATTACCTGGTAAACGCATGTGTTGACATTGGAATACGACCAGTCCACGGCGAATGTACTGTAACTAAGTAAGATGTTGCGTCACGTGAACTATATATATTTTATTTATGCACAAATAAATTTCCAAGAAGGCTTGAGTTTTTTTATTATCTTTGACCAGTTCAAGCTGACATCATCAAGGCATGCTCTCGAATAAGGCATGCATGCCTTTGTTGTGTACCTGCAATATTTTTTCAGTCGGGACTTGAGTCACGACAGTCAGGACAAATTGGGTTTACACCTCCTCGCCCAGCCGGTCATCTTCACCAAACCCCTGTTGAAAAATTTGGACGATAAGAAATTTTGTCTTGCAGGATCAGCACAAAAATATTCCCAATCGACGTTGGTGGTTCTTTCACACTATCGGCGGCGTTTGGCGTTAACAATCGCTTGCCTAAAACCGGAATAGAAAGCAACGAAGTGTGTGAAAATCAAATTGTCATTTTTTTGAGTAATAGCAGAACCTTGTCTCAAAATAATTGTCGCAGTTGGTAACACAATGAGATCAATCAATGACATTCAATGAGAATACTTTTGGCAAAGTACTTCTCTGTTATTCGCTTTTCAGCAGTTGAATTGAGGCATTCAGGCAGTTTGATTTAAATTGAAATTCGAACAAAATCCAATTTGGAGCTCTGTTCCGCGAGCAGTCAATTATTTGCAAATACAAGAGAAATGTGGAGATGACAACCCGGTACAATCTTGTCCTTTTCAAATCCATCTCAACAATTTTCTCCAGGGGTTTCTAATTTCGATACAGAAAAGTAAGATTTTCTCGCTCAATGGCGTGACTGTATTTTATCAGAATAACTCCTGTTCAGTAAAAGAATAATTTTTAAAAATACAAAAAAAATGCCCAATATATGGATCTTCGATCCGAAATTTTCCTTGTGTGTTTCATGCTCTCTGAAGGGCGTACGCGATGATAATCGAATGGGGGGGGGGGGGGGGGGGGTGTAGTATAGAATAAATAGGTACTAGGGCTTGTCATCAGATTTAAACCCACGTGTAGTATAAGGGTTTTAACCACGATGCTTTGACGAGTGGTTAAAACCCTTATTCTACGGGTGGTTTAAATCTGATTACCGGCCCCACTACCTATTTGTTTTATTTATGCCACGCTCTTAATAAATAATCGACTTTGTCACTTAAAATGGAGAACAAACGACACTTTCTATCGCGAACACGTGGGTTTGTTTTGTTTATATCTGCTTCGATGGGCAGTTCTTCCGGCTGCACGTAAATGCTTGATTGACAGCTAGACACTTCGTCAAAGTTGATAGAATTCACCTTGTTTTATCAGTCAAATTATTATTAACAATTCTTAAATTTTGTTTTAAATATTTAATTGTAGGCATCTTAAACTTAATAAGTCAATGCACGTTGTAGATAGTACCCCAGAACGCCGTATGTTTGAATGAAACATCGCGAAGTGTACTGCTATAGGTGTAATTTATTGTAATGGAATTCCCAATGAAAACTTTTTACCGCAGTGAACGAAGCTTCACACCGGTAGTGGAGGTAAAAGCTAAAATTTAACATATGGGCTTTTCACGGGTAGTAAGTGAGCATGGTATAAATATAGAATATTCCTACAGTGGTTTGGTGTACCAAATGTTCACCACGAGTGGTGAAGTGGTGTTAAACGCGAGCCTTTGGCGAGCGGTTAACACCACTTCACCACGAGTGTTGAACATTTGGTACACCAAACTACTTTGGGTATATTTTATTTATACCATGATCGTCAGATTAATAAGAGCTTAAATGTTAAATAAATCAATATTCACATGTGCGAATCTGTTTTTGTTTACATGACCACAGGTGAGCGGTACTTTCGCTGGCAATTTTATCGCCGAAACGAAATAGAAAACAAAACGTGCAAATTACGGGACCTTTTTCATTTTAATGACATAATCACATATTATTTAGAGTTATGGATGCTTTATTTTTTTACATAAAACGTAATAAATAATTGCCGGTTTCATTTCACTCTTCACGAATCGACGAGTGATAAATTTAGGAAACTTTGCGTTCAAGGCGAGGTCACCAAAGGTCAACTTGGATGTAGTTCCACTTTAGATTTAAATTTTAACTACTGAAATCCCATTGCTGGCGTGTTCACCCCGATTTGTGTGTGAAGCTAAAATTTATGTCATAGGCTTTTTAAATATAGTAGATAGATCATCATGGTATAAAACCCGAGTAGTCCTGGCCGTGATGACCCAAGTCCTGACTAATATTTCACCTACACCATCAAGATCTGCCTTCGTACGAAGACAAGTTTTGATGGTGTAGTTGGCTTATTGGTCACTCTGGATTATAGTTAAAAACCTGAAGACTTCTTGACAATTTATTAAATAAAATATACATGTAGAAGTCGTGACGCAACATCTTGTTTAATTAACACGTAATTAACCTGTATCGGTACTCAACGTTGGCCATGCTGCCCCTCCATCAGCCCTAATCGGGTGCTACAGACCTCTGTTTGTAAGAGCGACTATGCCTATAACACAAGTTCAAGTATCAAGAAAGTACAAATGAAACTAGGAATCATGTAACGTGTATTGTGTACTCTTTTGAAGTAAACGCGCGCTGTGTAAATGTACTTTTGTCCCCGTCAAACTGCACCATTAGCGTAACACAGTTCCTGCAGAAAAACAGGGTGCCCAACCCTGTACAATTCTATACTGCTAAATAGAGATCATTAACATCATTTCTAATATCTGCTGGGACACATGTCCATTTTATGACGTAGATATATATTAAAATTCGACTCCATATGCAGAATGAAGAGGGTGGATTACTGCTTAATCGCAGCGCCATATATTCTCCACTCGAAAAGTATTAATAATTCTTCATAACAACCCAAGTGAAAAACTCACAGCAATTTAGAATACCATCCACATACTGTAGTCTCAATATTTTTTCTTTCTGTTTGATCGGTTCAGTTTGTGATTTCACTACCGACCCCGCTAATAGCGCATTACACTTTGTATTACACAACTCAAACGCTGTCGTGTATTTCAGACTACTTCATTCTTCTGCAGTACAGAGCGCGTTAATTGTGACAGGATTTCTAGTTTCAACAGTATATAGTTGCTGGAAAGAGATAATTTATATCCAAGACGCAATCGTGACGAAAATGGACAAAATAATTGGGGGTGTCACATCACACCCCTATCCCCTCCCTATTAGCGGGCGCCAGATACTTTCGGGACCGAAACCGGGACCTTTATATGCTCCAGTGGAGTTAAGCATATAAGGCCACTCTTGAAGTGATGAGAGAAAGAGTATGAGGACATGACGAACACCACTGACTTTTACAGTCCAAATTCCGGAAATTTACTGGTATGTCACATCTCGGGAAAATTTAGCAATTGGAACTGCATAAGTCACCAATAACTGACCGAAATGAACAAAATCATATTTGCCAGTCGGGGGACAGCTTAAACTGCAGTATTTGTTCGGCTGGACGTGTCAATGCTTATTAATTCAGGTTCTTTTCCTTTTTGTATGTGTCTGATGTTAAGATAGTCACTGGAGCACTATGACTGTTTAAATTTGCTTCCCTTGGTACAGGCAATTATATTTCCGTGACAATCACAAAGCGTTTCCTGGCATTAGATACAGTTGACACCATTCTTTTTGTCTCTCGACTGTCTCTTGTATTTACTTTCAAAAGTATAGAACCCCCACAGGTATTAGAATGTAGCTACTGTCACTGTTTTTTTGTTTTTTTTTTTGTTTTTTTTTGTTCAACTGCAAGTTAACAACTGACATTATAATAATTCAGTGTATGTATCTCGCTGGTTTGTGGAAACGATCAAATACTATAGAAACAGAATTTACTGCATCCAGTAAATTCAAGTCTGTGTGAAAAGGGTTAAAGTATCAGGAATTAACTATACAGAAGGAGAATATATGGAGGTTTATTTTCAGGAGTAAAATATTTTTAAACAAATCAGAAATGGATTTTCGTTAATAGTATTTACAGATATTCATACAGGAATCAGAACATTTTCTTATAAGAGACCAGAAAAGGCATATATATGTGACCAGCATTCAAAGGGTTTGATACGTGAATCAGAAATGGACATTTTTGGCTCAGCCCACTAATTTGAGTGACGAAATACATTCATAAACTTTAGAAATGCATTAAGGTGTAATGAAATGCATTCCTCAGTCTTTCTGAATAATATGCACTTGATGACCTTGGTGACCTCTTTCAGGCGGACGACATATATTGAACCTCCAGCAATTTTTAACTCAGTCGGTATAGTCCCATGTATACATCCACTTTAAAGAAATGGCTCCACCAACTACAGATCTGTCATTTTTGGGCGATGATAGCAAATATTTATTATGATCTAGAAGCCTCTAAGGCAATCATCCTAGTGTATAACACACAAGGCCTCAAACTAGCTGAAAAAACAAAGATGAGTGCAAACTGGTTGTTGGTAACCAGCATGCCAAAACGAATAGAGATAGGACGATTTGTATTTGAGTTATCGAGCCGATAAAGGGTGCATAGACTCTATATCGGGGATAGTGCCATAAAAAACTTAAAAGCCCAAGAGCTTGTTTAAAGGCCTACCCTTAAGGGCATCTAGAGCCCTAAACAAGGCATACATAAAATAAGATGGTGGAATCTTGAATCATGGCATTTGCGTAAAGAGCGGCAATATGGCAGGAAGCGCGCAAAAGGTTCTACAGTCATAAGTTAAATGATGTTGTTTGTTCTTCGTGGTGAAGTATGAAGAGGGTTAAAGACAGACCATTTAAATATTCCATTTCATTAATTCATAATTGTGATAAGTGTTTCGAGAAAGCCGCTTACCACCCGGCCCGAAACCTGTTGATCTTGAGTTATGATTGAGAATGAAAAAAAAAAAATAAAAAATGCAATGAAAAGTGAAGGGTTATTTATTCAACTACAATTAATCAATTAGTTGTAAGATAGAACTGTATAATAAAGAAATTTTCTTGCCACTCAAAGGGTTTCTTTCAACTTGGTTTGGGGATGGAATTTAATTCTGATCTGACAGCTGATAAGAGTAAATGTGTGTCAGGCTGTCAGCTATAGCAACTTCTCTCTAATTTGATTGTTTACATTATTCTCTTGTGTATATAAATATAAACAGCTATTTCTTTATGATGCTTTTCTGTTACAAAGAAATTAGGGGTATAAAAAACTCTGTGGCCCAATGGACCACTCCCAAAGGTTCCCTGGTAACATAGCTGGGCCAGTACTAGTGACAGGCTACCAGTATGTCAAACAGCCCCAGGACAGATGATTTGTTTTTGAGTTATCGTCAAGACAAAAGGAAGGGGATAGAAAATATTCTTACAGGAATTAGAACATTTTTATAAGAAACCAGAAATGGCATATATGTGACCAGCATTCAAAGGGTTTGATACACGAATCAGAAATGGATATTTTTGGCTCTGCCCACTAATTTGAGTGATGAAATACATTCATAAACTGTAGAAATGCATTAAGGTGTAATAAAATGCATTTCACAGTCTTTCTGAAAAATGCCCCCATATCAAGATCTTCAGAGTGTTAAAATATTCCCCTTAAATACTCCATTTTAATCCTTTAAATGGGGGCGCAGTGGCTCAGTTGGCAAAGGTGCAGGCTGCAAGGTGTGAGGTCCTCACTCTGCCCTTGGGCAAGACACTTCGCCCCATTGCCCATGTGGGTGTATGGTGGCGATGTGTACTAAAGCGGACCTTACATCGATGGTACACCCGTCTTCAACCAATGCTAAGCCTGCTTGTGTGGAGTTAGTATGTGGGGGATCTGACAGTTGCTCTTTGTTGCCCGGTAGTTCTTCTCGGGTACTCCGACTTCCTCGACCTGAAAAACTGTCCTGGTCATGATTAGCCACTGTGCAGAAATATGTGACATTAAACACCAATAAATAAATAATCCTTTAAAAAATGAGCTCAATTCAATAAAGGGTCATAAGCTATGTTTTTCAAGCAAAAATGAAAAGGTAATTAAAACTGAATAGACGTTTCTGTGAATAATGTTGACCGTTATGTTGGCTAAAGGGTTAAAAATCTCTTACTTTGGAAGGCACAGTGAAAAGGTGTCCCATTCCACATAGAATTAAAGGTTAAGAAAATAAAGCGAAAAACATTAAGTTTCTCAGCTGACAGTATCTGCTTTTGCACTACGGAGGGATGGAACGGCACAAATCAGAGACATTCTCTTAATGGCACTTTGGCACCAAAGGTTTCTGCACTCTCGGTGAGACCGAGCTGAGCACAGTGAAGGACTATAGAACTCCTCTAACAAATGAGTTTTAAACAGTCATAGCACTGACACAGTTAACAGTACAGTCGACCATGCCGGTATTGCATTGTTACCGGCACCCTGACAGTTTTAGGACAGGTTTCAACAATTATTCACTGCAATTTTATGGAAAGGGTTAACTTTATTCTGTCTGAAATAAAATATGTGCAATCCACATTGACGTCTTGAGAGGGTTAAAATCATTGCACTGAATAAGATAGGTTTCAACAATTATTCAGTGCAGTTTTATGGAAAGGGTTAACTTTATTCTGCCTGAAATAAAATATGTGCAATCCACATAGAAGTTTTGAGAGGGTTAAAAGCAGTGAACTGAATAATTTATAATTTATTTCCTTGCAAGGCAAAGGGTTTCTCTCAACTTAGTTTCAGGAACTTACATCCCATTATAATGACAAGGTCAGATTTCATTTTGACAACTGACTCCACTGGTGTTTACATAGTCTCCAGTGTGAACATAATATTGTATTGCTTGGGGAGAATTTGTATCAGGAAATTGGAGTCTGTGAAATCCCTGTGGCCTACTGGGCCTTATTTGATGGCTCGATAGGACAATTCGTTTTCGAGTTATCGTGAGGATAAGGAAGTGCATAGAAGACAGAAGACAGGAGAAGAAGAAGAAGAAGAAAAAGAAGAAGAAGAAAGAAAAAGAAAAAGAAACCGTACAAAAACAATAGTCTGTGTGTTCACCCAGACTAATAATCTCGTTCCCTGAGTTCCAATGTGTTTTATGTGCCAGTAGGCACATAGACCATATTTAAACTCAGGGACGATCTTTCAGTCAGATCGGCTAAATTTTGTCTGTATATATCACTTTTGTTTACATTTAGAAATAAATCTTGTTTAAAATTATATTGATAACAGCATCTACCGCGGATCTCCGAAATTGTGTCAGTAAATGGCAGACAGTTTTTATCCCCGTTCACTGAGCATCCCAGGCCCGTGAATCCCCGTGCTCAGGGATCACTACTACGTCCCCGATCCTCTCATTGGCCCTTCCTATCACTATCATAATATTTGAGCATAGCTCAGTTTTACGTCCATTGAGAACATCTTGGTGATGATCCTGCAAGACAAAAATGCTTCTCCTCCATACTTTTCAACAAAAGGTGGGTGATGACTGATTGGACGAGTGGGTGTGAACCAGTTTGTCCCGACTATCGTGACTCAAGTCCCGACTGAAGAAATATTCCAGCTTCATCACCAAGGCATACCTTTTTTGAAAGCATGCCTTGGTGATATAGTTGGAATATTTGTCAATGAGGATTATAGTAAAAAAAGGGGAAGGTGCAGAAAAAAAGATTGGACACTACAAAAGTTATCATCCAGAAATCATAAAAAATTGAAATTTTCTAAGTCGAAAAAGGTCCATAACTCTAGAAAACACATGATTGGACAAAATCCGTTATTTGTGAATATCCTTTCCCCGTGATGGTCAATCAGCTTACCAAAGATCTTTCAAATCTGGCATGCACTGACCGAGATACAGAGGTCAAAAGCTGTTACGGACAGACGGATGGACGGACGCACGGACGGACAGACGGACGGACGGATGGATCCCATTGCTAGATCTCGTCGCAAACTTTGTTTTGACAGGGATAAAAACGTGAAATTTGTGTGTTCATAAATACGAGTGGGGGTAACACTCATAGAATCCCATAGTTACTCCCCTGCATTTCAAGAGAGATTTCCGCAGCTAAATATCACAGGCGAAGAAACCTTATATGTTACAAATATATTTCCCGTTGCACACACCAAAAATAAAGTTGTTTCTCGTTCAAACGTTTCAAGAGAGATTTCCACAGCTAAATATCACAATCAAACTGGTCATATATGTTACCAACGAATTCCCCTTTGCACCCACTTCTTGCTGGGTCTCCTTGGCCCCAGTGCACAAAAACACTGTAGAATGTCAAATGTCGAAAAAGACACATTGAATCTTACTCTCGTACCTATCCTCAATGCCTGTCAACTTCTTTCTTCGGCAGGGGCGGCGGAAGCTCAATAAACGTGGAGGGGCACAAATTTACATTGCTTCCGTGGTTCGACCCAGTGCGAGAAAGGTTACAATCTTATGTCGGTAAACGCACCATTATTCGCTATAGTCTCTCGTTTAGATGAATACGCCGCTGTGTGGGCACTGTCCTGTCCGTTTTTTCTACTTCAGCAATATTCCAACCCGAAGGCCAGCCTTCGGGTTGGAAGATTGCTGAAGTAGAAGAAACGGACCGAAGCGACCGAAAGTGTGATTCTTTTGCTAAATATTTTTTGGATTTGTAATAATGTAAATACTGACACGTTTGCATGCGCCCATTTTAAGTGTTACTTCGAAACATATCTGTGGAAAGAGTGGCTCCGCCGTCTCTGTTCTTTCTTCATTATCCGGTTGTCAATAAATACCGATTTTTGTTTTCGTTCAGTTCAGTGTAAAACATCTTTGAGGGTCTCAATTCAGTATTCTTTTTTAATTTCAAACTGACTCAAAGGAAATTTCTCATATTTTTGAATATAGATTACGTCACAGACCCATGTAATTTTTATCAGAGCTGGGTTTGTCCGTCAACTTTTTCGTACACTGAAAAATAGTTTAGTGGGTTTTAACTCACTTTTGTATTTCAAATTGTTCATACTGTTCAGTATTGAGACAAAAGATGTGATCAGGGATTATTATAATCCCTGATGGGTACGGGTGTGGGATGGGAAAATCTCACCCGAGGGCAAGATATTTGTGCCAGACACGAGGCTTGCCGAGTGTCTGGACCAAATATCTTGTCCCGAGGGTGAGATTTTCTCATCCCACACTCGTACCCATCAGGGATTATTTTTCTCCCCCCACCATACAGCGGTTACGTTAGCCAGAGGTAATCGGCGGTCACGTGCTGATATAATCAACTCATTTGGTATTCGTTGTTTTGAAAAAGTAATGACACCATCGGAAAGAGCATGCAAAAGTTACGTATATACCAAAGGTATATACCACGAAATCAATTACGAACGGTGGCATTTTGGGGTTTAAAGAGTTTTAGAGCATCAAACTTTGATCACACGGCATTCTGATGACGTCAATATGAATTAGTTGGTAGCAAGAAACTGATACGATATGCATAATGTCATAATAACGTTATAAATCTATAAAGTCACGTGGGTGGGGTGGGATACATCTGTCTCTCCCTGCTATCTCACCTTGGACAGCCGTATGTTACACATGCAGTGGGGGGGGGGGGGGGGGGGGGGGAGAAAAGGATGTAATGTTCCTTTCAACACGCTGATGTAAAATCAATAATTTTCGAAATCATCCATTGCACACACAGTGTATGAAGAACATAACGTCTATTTTTACCAGTATCATAATTGTTCTGTTAACTTCTAGAGTGCTGGAAGTCCATATTTGGGCTTTATTCTGAAGTGAAGGTACCACAGACTGAAGGCTCATATTCAATGGATGTGCTTTGTACTGTCTTTGAAGTGATATTATTTATTATCTATTGACTAAAGTGAATTGTTTGATTTGATTGGTTGATAGATACGTGGTATGAGACCATATTCATTGAAACCCACGATACGTCCGCCCAGCAACTGACAAATTTCCCATACCCAGTGGAAGCCTCGTTCCGAAATCTACAAATTGTCCACACCCCGTAGAAGACGCGTCATTCCGGTTTTACAGTGTACATGTATTATATTTTAATTTTTTATCTACAAAATATAGCTCATGACCACTTATTGGAATGAGCTTGTCGAGTGCCCTCCAATGTGGGGTTCATAAGCTATGTTTTTGAGACAACAAAAGAAATTCAATAATTTTTTTTCTGTCATATCGGCATATTTTCACAAAAACTCTTTTGCACAAAATTCCACAGAAACCTGTATGGCTCAACAATGGAAGATAAAAGATCTCTTGCTGTGTGTGTTCACACATGAAATAGATTGTACTTCTAAAACGGAAAGTCAATAGATAAATTCGTTACCCCGTGTCTGATCACGTGGTACGGGTTTTTACCTACCCGAAGCCAGACGTATCCCATTCGGCCTTTGACCTCATGGGATACGTCTGGCTTCGGGTAGGTAAAAACCCGTACCACGTGATCAGACACGGGGTAACTAATAGTCTTTAAGGGTTTGTCTTGTTACAATTTATGGGAGAGTACCTGAGGCACTCTCCCATAAATTGTAACAAGGCAAACACATGTGTACAAACACATGTGTACAAGATTTGATGGCCAAAAGTAATTTAGCACTCTGTCAGTTAATACAGGCAGATACTGACTGCAAAACTGCCCGAGAGATCATGCAATATCAATCGCTTTTAATCATTTATTTTTAGCGAAGGAAAATTATCTTCATTGACAATACAGATGACATGTTGTTAACGATTGCATGTTACTGGTGGATATTCTTGGCCAAGACAGGAAATCTCTTGTCACCAAATAAGTAACATTTGAGCACATTAAAGCAAATTTTATTTTTTGATGAAAAATAATTTTAAAGTACTCTGCGGGTTAAGAGTTAATACAGGGGCATTAGTTGTAGTAGTATAATCGTTATTTACTTGCCATCTGAATCTCTGGTTGTATGTTTGTTTAATAGGGTTTAACGATACTTTGAACAGCCAGGGTCAAATCGTGTCTGACAGTTTGATGGAGGAATTCAGAGAGAGCCACAGAACAACTTCAGACTTCCCAATTTACCAACCCGGTAGAAGCACAGTTTTTATTGGAGTTTAACGACACTTTCGACAGCCAGGGTCACTTCGTTTCGAACAGTTTTACGAGCGGAAGAAACCGGGAAACCCAGAGAGAACCACCGAGCAACGGCGGGCAACTGGCAAACTCCCAATGTACAAACATTGTACGAGATGGGTTAGCATTGGTTGAAGATAAGTGCAGCGAGCTGAGCTAGCGGCAGTTGAAGGCAAATATAGTAGGGCTTATTACATAGCGCCACCATGCACCCCCCTCCACCCCCCCCCCCCCCACACGTTGGCAATCGGGATTAAGTGTATTCACAAAGACAAAATCAGATGCGCTTATAAAACCATATCCGAATAATAATAATTTTATGCGCCTATTTATTTATTTATTTATTTATTTATTTATTTATTTATTTATTCATTTATTTATTGGAATTTTAACGACACTTTCGACATCACCTCGTGTCGGACAGTTTTACGGTTGGGGGGAATACCCGAGGAGAACCATCGAGCAACGGCGAGCAACTGTCAGAATTCCCAACGTACTAACTCTACACAAACAGGGTTAGCATTTGGTAGAAGACATTTACACCATCGACGTGCAGTGCGGCTCATTACACAGCGCCATCGTGCCCCCCCCCCCCCCCCCCCCCCCCCACAAGTGATCAATCGGGATTAAGTGCCTTGCCCAAGGACACGAAGTAGTTACTTCTGGCGTGGATCGAACTGTAGACCTCTCGGCCTGACGTTCAATGCCGTAATAATATAACGGGACTATAAACATAACCCGAATAATATCATGCGCCTTTCAAACTGCACCATAATAATAATATCATGCGACTCCCAAACTGTATCAAATAATATTATGCGACTTTTAAACTGCACCCGAATAATAATATAATGCGCCTATAAAACTGTACCAGAATAAGAATCCCACTTGCATACCTTCAAGCGAAAGGACATTCGAACGCACTTACATATACCGACGTATGTACATTACCACATTGCACACATGTAAACCCTTCACACTCGCGAACAAACAAACAAACACCCACCATGACATACGCGCACACACCCTGACGTATACCCACCGTCACCATCCCCTCTCACGTACGTATGAGTAATCTGGAGGTACAGGGGTACGTAGGTGGGTCTAGCTGAAACATGACATAGCCTTGGTGTGTACTTACAGAATCACAATTCAAGTCAAAGATCAAATGACAAAACTCAATACAGTACAGTCGTGGTGAGTAGAGTAGTATGCCATGTACCCGGACCCCCCCCCCCCCATTTGAATGACCCCGGTGGAGGACTCTGTAAGTGACGTGACGTCATGTCACGTGACCCAGTGGCGCCATGTTTGGTTGTCATGGTAACCCGCGTGACCGGCCATATTGTGACGTCATTACCATAGTGATACGTGGTGTTGGTGCGCCTTTCCGTCGTCCATTTTCTATACTGTAGGCCGCCATCTTGGTTTCTATGGTAGCTCGTGGTTGCTATGTTACCCAAAGGACAAACAATATATGTTCGGAGGGTATGATCCTATGCACAAAAATAAATCTAGTTACCACAAACAACCCGACAATCCCTTCAAATCTCCAAAATCCACAAAAAAACTACCAAAACGGACTTGGTAAAGTCCTATTTGGGGCTTTTCTCCAATAACAGACGCGTTCCTTTGTACAAAAGTAAATCTAATTACCACAAACGACCCTAAAATCTCTCAAAGCACCAAAATCCACCCTATAACAGATGCTACTCTAACACTAACAGTTTATCCAGTCCAAACTATCTCTTGTTCCCTCGTCCAAGTGTCTTACAATCACCAGTGCTTGGTTTCTCATAACATGTGCGCAGAGTTATCTCCCTCGTGTACAACACAAGCCTATATCATTCCTAAAGCCAAGAATCTATCGAGCAGTTACTGATAAGTCATTGTTCGGACGACTCGAATCATATCGAGTAAATAAGCCATAGAGTATTTACTCGAACGAGTGACTCGAAACATTGCTCATCGACTCATTTCAGAAAACAGGGGTGCCGAAGGCCAGGTATTTTCCAAAAAGGAATTCTATTGGGATTCCACAAAAGGGATTCTATAAGTGGGATTCTATAAGTGGGGGTTTCAAGCTTGTATACAACTCGTATACAGCTCCTATACAGGTAGTCTTACCATCGGCTTCCGGCATGCCCTATCATCGAATGTATTCACCTAATACTATAGTCTTCTACTACTCTCTCAACACTACTGACTTGTACATGAATCATTACTACTAGCTTTCTAATTATCTCCGATTGCTCGAACGACTCGAATGCCATCGAGTAAATCAGCTATAGAGTATTTGCTCGAATGGGATTATTTTAGCCCCTATAAGCATCCTAAAAGGGATTCTATTGGGATTCCACAAAAGGAATTCCATAAGTGGGAATCTATACGTGGGATTTCGATTCCGAGAAATAACTGAACTAGGACCCCTTACTGCAGACTCCCTCCCCCACCCCTAGCATATCCAGAATTCTGGGGCGGGGGAGTTCTGGGTGGGGGGGGGGGGGGGATTCTTTATTTTTCTGTATTTTTTTTCCTTCCAAAATACATATTCCTGGCTACGCGCTAGTCCGTGGCTGACAATTTCCGTCATTGGGAAAGATTTACAGGGGAGTTGGTTTCCCGCAATATTCTCAAATTTTCAGTAAAATTAACGCAAATGGTTTGCGAATTTCAGATAAAAATTAAAATTTCTAAATATCAGTGAAGTTGTATCATCGATGTGCGCATCATTTCACAAACGTTGAACATTTTCCTGCATAGTAGTATAAAAATACAGACACTGGTTTTTTACCATTTTCCCTCTCAGATCGAACGTTTGACAATTATTCTGTGTTTAACCCTTTGCCTAGTATGAAAAGCAGACGACACTTGCACAAAAAATTCTCGAATAACTAATAGTTTTAATTTTTTGTCTCAAAAACATAGGTTATGAACCCTGATGAACCCTGATTGGAACGAGCTCGACGAGCTCGTTCCAAAGAGGGGTCATAACCTATGTTTTTGAGACAAGAAATGAAAATATAATGAAAATTAATTGGCGATTTTTGAGAATAACGCTGGCCGGTTTTTGCCCTCACATTGGGTAATCGGTTAAACCCATTTAGAAATAAGAAAACGTTTCTTTCACAATCATTGATGTACTGTAACGTTTTTATGTTCATTATATCAACAGTGTGTGCATCGTGATATATAATACAGACACTCTCCTTTCCATTAATATAAAAGTCTTGGGGTAAGATTTTTCCTGGAAGAATAAAAACTTGTAAATTTACAACAAAAACCAAAGTTAACAGTTACTTAGTTACTTCTAATTACCTTGCGATAAAAAGCCAAGTTTCCTTTTGTACATTTTTAATAACCAATGATAAGAAACAACTCTGACAGCTGTCTCTTGTTTTCGTTTATTAAAAATAACAAAGGGAAAATTCGCTTTATTTTCTACTGATACAACTGGTGTTTTCTCAACAATTACTTGCGTCGTAATTGCATCTTCCTAGCCCGTCTAATAATTTCAGGGAAGATAACTTTACCGAAAGTCGATTTTTTTTTCATGACGAGATAAATCAGGGATGTAGTTGAATCACGCTAAAACATTTGAAAAGTAAATAAACAGAAACGTTTTCATGTTGTAGACGTGAGTCTCTGAATCCTCGTTATTTTTATGAAAGATAATCATAACGATTTTAGTCGGAACGGTAAATGGTAAATGAACGGATTTCTCCGCAAGCAGCTAAACCTTCCTTGCATTCAATGTGTATTTTCTCAGAAACTTCGTAATCACCGCAATAGTTGTTTTATTTCTGGAATATAATTACTTTTATTTTGAATACAGATGGTTAAACATTGACAAAATGTCGGTACAGTACGTGGAGAGTGGATTGTAACTAAAGCACCCCCGGAGTGGAGTTATCACCCAAGCTATAACTTTCAAATTTTGTACATATCGACAAAAACACAAGCAATGTTTCAGCCAATGGACCTCCGGGTTTAACCCGGAGGTCCATTGGCTGAAACTTTGCTGGTACTGGTGCTGGTTATGCTTTCCAAAAAATTTGCAATTATTGCTCGGGTGGAATCTCCACTCTGCCGGTGAATTTGTGATAATACACTCTCCACGTACTGTATATACAGTTCAGCCACCGTGGAGTGGTTGTAATCCACGCATGCGTTTACCAGGTAATAAAAATTATCATTAGCAAAATTTTAGTTAATGAAGAACCGGTTGTACCTGGTGCTTCATTAATTAAATTTTTGATGATTATTCCTATAACTGGTGTTTAGAAGCTAATATTAGTACATCTGTGGAAATATTCCCTACCTGTAGAAAGTGACCAGTCCACGACGGTCGTACTGTACCATCGTTTAAAGAGAGATTCTAAAGGATTGTGGATGTGTCCCTCTGTATTTCGGTGTTTAGACACGCCGATAATTCCCGTGAGAAGACGTTTGCAAGTAAATCGGATCTAGTAAAAGAATTATAACTCCGATATTATATGTAGAATAAATATCTACTAGCGCCGGTAATCAGATTTTAACCACGAGTAGAATAAAGGTTTTAACCACGGGCTCTGCCGAGTGGTCACAACCCTTATTCTACGAGTGGTTTAAATCTGATTACCGATCCCAGTACCTATTTGTTTTATCTGTATCATGCGCTTAATAAATAATCGACTTTGTCACTTAAAATGGACAAAAAACGATACTGTCTATAACGAACACATGGGTTTGTTTTGGTTGCATCTGCGCCGTTGGGCAGTGCTTCCAGCTGCATGTGAAAACTTGATTGACAGCTAGACACTTCGTCATAGTTGCTTGAATCTACCTTGCTTTTTCAGTCAAATTATTATTAACAATTCTTAAATTTTATTTTAAATATTTAGTTGTTGGTACTTTAAACTTAATAAGTCATTGCACGTATTAGATAGTACTGCAAAACTTCGTATGTTTGAATGACACATCGTGAAGTGTACTACTATAGGTGTAAAAACAATTTTGTAATGGAATTCCCATTGAAAACGTTTTAACCGCAGTAGAAGTTTACACCGGTTGTGATGTTAAAAGCTAAAATTTAATATGCGGGCTTTTCATTGTTAGTAATATAGATGAGCATGGTACAGTACAGTCGCCGTGGACTTGTCCCTTTCCACGGGTGGACAATATTTCCACGGACGCAATAATATTTGAATCCAAACATTAATTATAGGAATAATCATCAAACATGTATTTAATGAATCAACCGGTACAACCCAGTGCTTCATTAAGTGAAATTTTGCTGATGATGAATTTGATTACCTGGTAAAGGCATGCGCGGACATCACTGCCCACGCGTGGATTACGACCAGTCCACGACAGCTGTACTCTAATATGACAATACGCAAGGCGTAAGAAGGAACCCCAAAGTATCCAACGTATTGAAATATTTCATTCCGCAACCATTACTCCAAAAACATTTTGGTTTATTCAGTCGAATTCCTGCAATTGTTTAATTTCATCCAAACAAGAATACGTTTCACAGTACTAAATATTTTCCCACAGGCGAACATTATAACGTTCAGGCGAAAAAAAAATATGGTCGCATCATTTTAAATTTAGCATTCAAATATTTTTTGTCAACTATAGCCCTTCAGACAACCTTTTAATGATTTTTAAACAGGGGTCATGCAACAAATAAAAGAAAAACTAACAGAAAGGGAAGTGCTGGTCACATGTTCATATTTCTCAGGGAATTCCCAAACAAAACACACCAATAGTCAAACAAATTTTTAGGTTCTAAAAGTCCTCAAATCATCCTCTTTATTCATCTGGAACATTCAAAAGTAATGCAAAATGTCAGTAGACTTCTTCAAATGTTTATTGAAACAATATATTTCCCCAAGACTGCTTAGTTTTGGGAATTACATATTTCCGAGCGCAACTTTTCGAGGCATGTAAATCTAATTAAAATATCTACAACAGTTATACCTATGAGCAAACCCAACCCTACCAAAGATACAGTTACCTCTTTCATGTGATGAAAGAGTCATTTCTGCAATAGAATTCAACTTTTGGCTTCTGTCTAGTGCAAAGCATGGGAAATTTGTTCTTTTGAAGAGAACTGTCCAATCTGTGTCAAATAGGCTTAAAAACTGTTATTGCCTCCGACAGAATTTCTACTCTATTACCCAATAAGTTGGGAGGGATAAGAATTCACAGCTTTCTTTGAAACTACCCAAATCCCAAAATAAAACTAAAATCTGCATCAGCACACAAAACCTTTTCACAAAATCTGTTTTAATTAATCATACAGCAAGATAAATAGGGCCCCACCACCATGAAACAATATGTCAATTTTGTTTCAAAATTGGGGTTGTGCAGGGCTTATAGTTCCTCTAAATTTGGGAGAATCCATTTGGATTCTTGCGGAAATCGTTCCGAGAATTCAGACCTGCTATGGGCCAGGATCCTATTAGGTCAGTATGATTGAACCCCTGTTGCATACTGATAATACATGTTAACCCTTTACCCAATACAGCTTTTTTAATTTTTACAACACCAACTACTGATTTTTACCCCCCCCCCCCCTCCCCCTGGGCCCTTAATCGCTCACCTGACGAGGCGGTTCACAGAAGTATTTTGGGTCAGATTCAGTTAGTCAAGGTTCATGGACACTACAAAGGAATAATGTTATGAAATTATTCATAATTCTATTGTCCATGTTAGATGATTATTAGCATAGGTCTTCCTGATTGCTTCCAATTCTGACAGCAGTAGACAAGTACTGCCAAACTTCCAAGGGTTGTTGTGTCACTGCACTTTGAAAGGCAAATTTTATGGAAAAGCTCTAAGGAATGGATTTGAACATTTATGAACAACCTCGAACCTAACCCACCCCTGCCCAAATATTAAGCCACAGACCTGAAATGAACAAACTCAAATCTGCCCCCCCCCCCCCCCACCTCCTGCGATACCAAATATGAAAGGGTTCTGACTGGCAGGAACCAAACTGGAACAAATTTACATCTGACCTCCCCAGAGATGTTGTACACCAAATATTAAAGCATTAAACTAGTGGGTCTGAAGAAAACGATTTTTAAAGAAATTTTCTCATGTTGCTTTGAGTTAATTTGCACTCCCATAATGAGCCCATATATTAACCCATAGATTTGGCTTGAACAAACATGAATCTGACCCCCTTAGAGATGCTGTAAGCCAAATACGAAAGGATTCTGACTGGTGGATCTGAAAAAACGAGTTTTAAAGAAATTTCCTCATACTGCACTGAGTTAAACTTTGGGCTTCAATAGATAGACCAAATATTAACCCAGAGACCCAATTCAAACAAACTTCAATCTACCCTCCCCCCCTGCCCCCCCACCCCACTAGAAATGTTGCATTCCAAATATGAAAGCATTCTGACTGGTGGATCTGAAGGAGGTTTTCAAAGAAATTTCCTCATGTTGGACTGTTGATATTTGGGTGCCCAAGGGGAGCCCAAATATCAACTCAGGGACTTGATTTGAACAAACCTGAACCTATCCCTCCCACCCCTAGAGACGCTGTATACCAAGTATCAAAAGATTCTTATACATGGTTCTGGAGACGATTTTTTTTCAATTTTGGAAAACAATTTATGCATGCTATCAGAGAAATGCTTGAGGCCCCCCTGTCGGTGTGGCAACGTTATTTGAACAAACTGGAATTCATATATAATAAGGAACATGAATATCAAATTTGGTTCAATTCGGCTCAGTTGTTTATGAGGAGAGGTTAGTAATGTAAAGTTCACACCGCACAGGATGGACTGTTGGTGGACAGACAGAAAGTCATCATTTAAGCGCCCCCTGACTTACAGTCAGGTGACCTAAAAATAAACAATATTCATCAAGCGTAATAATTATGGATGTTACTAGAACCAGTGATGAGAGCCGGTTCCAATGACAGCCATATTTGTACAAATTTTATTGCCAGTTTCACAATATTTCAGGTCATGTTAGTGTTGTATTGGTTAATTTGCTGCCTTTGTGTTAGGTAAAGGGTTAAACTGACTCAGTTCTCTTCATGTGAATCCGAGCAGCAATGTTACGAGACGCTACATGGTTTCTCACTGGTTTTGTTGCACGGATCTCTACGAGAATCGATTCTCAGATTCTTATAAGCCCTGGCTGAGGCTATATAATCCACCAATATCAATAGAAAGTGCCATTTTATCTCAACAAATGATGTCAAATATTCTTTTACCTAGTGATGAGGTAAATTATAGCCCGGGATGTACACCCCCCCCCCCCCCCCGCCCCCAAGCTCTCAGTATGCATTTTTTCCTAAAACAAGAGACCCCAGGGGGCCTGAGGGCACCCACCTGTACATGGTAACCTAAATATCAACCCAGAGAATTGATTTCAACAAGTTGCATCTACTCCTCCTAAGAAAAGCTTATACCAAATATCCAAAGATTCTGAGAAGTGGATCTAAAAAAAAATGATTTTTAAAGAATATTCCTCATATTGAACCGAGTTATAATTTGGGCTCCCACGAGCCCATATATGAACCATATGAACCCAGGGACTTGGCTTTAACAAACTTGAATCTCCACCCCCCACCACCCTAAGGATGCTGCACACCAAATATCAAAACATTTCAACTGCTGGATCTGAAGAAGAAGATTTTTAAAGAAAATTCTTCATTTTGAACTAAGTTACAATTCGAGCTCCCACAGTGAGCCCAAACATGGACCTGGGGAGATGGCTTGAACAAACTTGAATCTAGCCTCCTAAGGATGCTGCATAAAAAATATCAAAAGCATTCATCTGCTGGACCTGAAGAAGATTTTTTTAAAAATTCCTCATTTCGAACTAAGTTACAATTCAAGCTCCCACAGTGAGCCCAAATATGGACCTAGGGACATGGCTTTAACAAACTTGAATCTCACCCCCCCTAAGGATGCCGCACACCAAATATCAAAACATTCCAACTGCTGGATCTGAAGAAGAAGATTTTTAAAGAAAATTCCTCATTTTGAACTAAGTTACAATTCGAGCTCCCACAGATAGCCCAAACATGGACCTAGGGACATGACTTGAACAAACTCGAATCTTGCCTCCTAAGGATGCTGCATAAAAAATATCAAAAGCATTCATCTGCTGGATCTGAAGAAGATTTTTTAAGAAAATTCCTCATTTCGAACTACATGCAAGTTACAATTCAAGCTCCCACAGTGAGTCCAAATATGGACCTAGGGACATGGCTTGAACAAACTTGAATCTCACCCCCCTAAGAATGCTGCATACCAAATATTAAAACATTCTGACTGCTGGATCTGAAGAAGAAGATTTTTAAAGAAAATTCCTCATTTTGAACTACATGTAAGTTATCATTTGGGCTCCCACAGTGAGCCCAAATATGGACCTAGGGACATAGCTTGAACAAACTTGAATCTCACCCCCCTAAGGATGCTGCATAACAAATATCGAAACTTTCCGACTGCTGGATCTGAAGAAGATTTTTAAAGAAAATTCCTCATTTTGAACTAAGTTATAATTCGGGTTACCACAGTGAGCCCAAATATGAACCCAGGGACTTGGCTTGAACAACTTGAATCTCACCCTCTAAGCATGCTGCATACCCAATGTCAAAAGATTCTGCTGCTGGATCTTGAGAAGAAGATTTTCAAAGAAATTTGCCTGAAATGCACTAAGTTCAAATTTGGGCTCCTATACTGAGCCCAAATATGAACCCAGGGGGCTGATTTGAACAAACTTGAATCAGATCCACCCCACAATGTTGCATATCAAATATCAAAAGATTCTGCCTGCTGGATCTGGAGAAGAAGATTTTTTAAGAAATTTGCCTGAAATGCACTAAGTTCGAATTCGGGCTTCTATAGTGAGCCCAAATATGAATCCAGGGGGCTGATTTGAACAAACTTGAATCAGATCCACCCCACAATGTCGCATACCAAATATCAAAAGATTCTGCCTGCTGGATCTGGAGAAGAATATTTTTAAAGAAATTTGCCTGAAATGCTTCTATAGTGAGCCCAAATATGAATCCAGGGGGCCGATTTGAACAAACTTGAATCAGATCCACCCCACAATGTTGCATACCAAATATCAGAAGATTCTGCCAGCTGAATCTGGTGAAGAAGATTTTTTAAGAAATTTGCCTGAAATGCACTAAGTTTCAATCCGGGCTCCTATATAGAGCCCAAATATAAACCCAGGAGATATGGCATTTTACTTTTTTCGATTTTTAGCTCCTGTGGTTTCCATGGGGCTATAGAAAAAGAAAATTTGGCATAAATTAGGTACTTATGACCCAATAAGCCCTCACATAAAATTTGATTCAAATCAGCCTCTCGGTTCTGAAAATAGAAATTTTGGGCGGGGCCAGAAATTTTGCCCCTCTCATAACAACGCCAAATATAGCCCATCAAACTTCGCTTAAAGAAATCCAAGTCTACACCTTAAAAGGAAGCTGCATACCATATATCAAGTCTCTGCTACTGCTGGTTGATGAGAAGATTTTGGTGCCCCTTGGGGGCATGGCACCACCCAGGAGAAGGGGGCAACTTCATTTGAACAAATCTGAATTGGCATTAGGTAATAAACATTTACCCAACATTTGAATAATGTAAAGTTAACACCGGATGGATGGCGGACAGAATGTGATCAGTAAAGCTCCCACTGAGCTTTGCTCAGGTGAGCTAAAAAACTTTATTAATTTATAAATAAATTGATCGTGACATGAATTTCCCATTATTTTTTAATCACATTCTTGCTTCTGAACACATTTCACATTGTGTTTGATATTCTGCAATCTTTGTAAGAAAAAGCCTAGGTTTACTCAGTTAAGGCACCTCGAGTCATAAAACAGTGATTTTTTTCCAACAGAATGACCAATACCTGCTACTGTGGTGTCTCATGACACTGTTAAAATTCCTAAAATCATCAAATATTGATTCATTAGTGCTGTGCTTGTGCTGCAAATATCCACAAGTGCACTTTCACTATTTTGGTTTTAATCCCCACAGGCATGCATTCTGTCAAAAGGATTGTAATACACGCGTGGGCAGTGATGTCCACTCATGCATTTACCAGTCAATAAAAATCATCATCTACAAAATTTTAATTGATGAAGCATCGGTTTGTACAGTTAAAACTAGAAGTCCTGTCGTGAGATGCGCACAATTAGCACGTTGATATGTGCGTTAATGTACGCATTATGGCCCAAGTAAAGCTATCAAATTCTGTACATATGGCCTGTGCACAAGCAATGTTTCAGCCAATAGACCTCCGGGTAACCCAGAGGTCCAATGGCAGAAACATTGCATGTGTTTGCTATGAGTAACCAAGAGAACCTGCCGTGCTTTAGATGCCATTCGATATGGCAAATGCGCGCAATTCCAATGTGCAATTAAGCCTAGATAAGCGCACTATTCGTGACAGGACTTCTAGTTTTAACTGTACCTGGTGCTTCATTATTTAAATTTTTGATGATTATACCTATAGTTAGTGTTTGGCATCAAATATTATTGTATGAATTTGTATCCGTGGAAATATTGCCCATCCATGGAAAGTGAGCAGTACACTGCCACTGTACTGTATTTGTTTATATACTTGTGATAGGCTGGGTCCAAAGTAATCAGTACTCGTAGTACTCGAGTACCACTTTTTTGATAAAATACTCAATACTTGCCAGCCCAGATTTTTGTATGTGTGTGTTTGTGTGTGGGGGGGGTGGGGGGGGGGGGGTGGAAGGTTGGAGGGTGAAAGATAGCTGCAAATTATTTAAAATGTTGACCCAGGCAAATGAAAAGCAAAGAAACATTTCATTCGAAGGACAGACAGACAGACAGACATGCAGTAACAAATTTGGGAAGCCTAAATAAAAGTAGTGACTAACTTAAAATGAAAAATATAGATAGAAGAGCCAGGGCAATGTTGTCAAACAGAAAACAAACAAGAGCCCTCAGAGGGCCTGATGGCATTCACCTGACATGGTAGCCTAAATATCAACCCAGGGAATTTATCTGAACATTTAGTTGCATCTGCCCCTCATAAGAAAAGCTTATACAAAATATCCAAAGATGCTGACCGGTGGATCTCAAAAAAAAGGATTTTTAAAGAATATTCCTCATATTGAACTAAGTTATAATTCAGGCTCCCACAGAGAGCCCAAATATGAACCCAAGGACTTGGCTTGAACAAATTTGAATCTCACATCCCTAAGGATGCTTCTATATACTAATATCAAAAGATTCTGACGACTGGATTTTAAAGAATATTCCTCTTATTAAAATATGAACCCGGGGACTTGGCTCAAACAAACTTGAATCTCACCCCTCTAAGGATGCATCATCCCAAATATCAAAATACTCTGAAGAGTGGATCAGAAGAAGATTTTTAAAAAATATTCCTCATATTGCACTAATCTAATCATAGAGAGTCCAAATATGGACCCAGGGATTTGATTTCAACAAACATGTGAATAAATCTTCCAAAGATGTTATATGCAAAATATGAAAGCCTTTGGAGCAGTGGTATGGGAGAAGAATATTCTTTAATGTTTTTCCCATTACTAAAATGATGACTCCGCATAAGTCCTGGAAAACTTCCCTACGATAAAACTGATGGCAATTTTTTTTTGACCATTCTTTTCTGCTGGTCATAAGGAAGCGTCACACAAAATAAAAATTCTCAGTGCCATGTAGTTTTGAAGATATGGGCATTTTAAATTTTTTCTATATTTAGATCCTGCAGTTCCCACAGGGCCACAGGAAAATGTTTTGGCATAAATTAGGTACTTACGACCCAATAAGCCCATCATATCAAATTTGCTTCAAATCAGCCTCTCAATTTGGAAAATAGAAATTTTGGTACAATTCGGGCTCCTACAGGAAGACCATATATGAACCCAGGGACTTGGCTTTAACAAACTTATATCTCACCTCCCTAAGGATACTGTATATATCAAAACATTCTGACTGCTGAATGTGAAGAATACTTTTGAAGAATATTCCTCATTTTGAACTAAGTTATAATTCAGGCTCCCACAGTGAGCCCAAATATGAACCCAGGGACTTGGCGTAAACAAACTTGAATCTCCCACAGTGAGCCCAAATATGAACCCAGGGACTTGGCGTAAACAAACTTGAATCTCACGCTGGCTCACACCGATTAATCGACTAACCAATGATCAATATCTTGATTGATAAAAAAAAAGTAATTGATCGGTTAACCGTTACTTTTGAAGTACGGTACTATATGGCAGGGTATTTGATGGCTGGATTCACATCGCAAAATACTATACAAAAATGTCCAATTGCTAACCATTTTTCTTTCATATTGGGTAAGCTTATATTCACTATTTATCATCACTTTTTGAAACCAAGATGGAAACTTCTAATCAAATTTTTAAAAACAAAAAATACCCTGTATGGGTTAACTATGGAACAAACTTGCTCCAAAACAGGCAAACATTGTCACACTGGCTCACATCAATTGCATGAGACAGAGAAATGCATGCCAGTTACGTGCCAAAATACTTGTTCACTTGCATGATCATTATACTGTATCAGTAGCTGAAAACGGTCATTCTCAACCCTTCACCAAATGCAGGTAGCAGACGATACTTGCACAAGAAATTCTAAAGATTTTCAATGTTTGTCTCAAAAACATAGCTTAAGCCCCCCCCCCCCCCCCCCCCCCCCCCCATTGGAACAAGCTCAATGAGCTTGTTCCAATGAGGGGTCATAAGCTATGTTTTGAGACAAAAATTGAAAATATAATAAAATTTGAATGGACATGTTTGTATATGGCGCTGCCCGGTTTTGTCCATTATGCTGAGTAATGTTTTAATTATATAAATGGTCAACGGTACAGCAATTATTCAGCTACCTATTGGGGCAAGTGATTAATCGGTTAACCAAGGTTAACTCATGCGATTAATCAATCACAAAAACCCTTTAATCGTTTCAGCTCTAAAATTAATTTAATTTTATTAAATTTTATCTGATGAAAAAATGCTTATAATTTTGGGGGATGGTAAATATGGATCTTCTTAACAAGCATTTGCAAGAACATCAGAGGAATGAAATCACCGTTCTCGCAATTTGCAAAACCCTGGTGAGCCAAAATATAGGCTTGGCTTGAAGAAACTTAAATCTCACCCGCCTAATGATGGTGCATAGCAAATATCAAAAGATTCTGATTGGTGGGTCTGAAGAAAAAGATTTTTAAAGAATATTCCTCATACTGCACTAATTTCTACATTTGGACTCCCATAGAGGCCAAATATGGACCCAGGGATTTGATTTCAATAAATGTGTAAAAAAATCTTGCAAAGATGGTATATGTGAAATCTGAAAGGTTTTGGAGGAGTGAATTGGGTGAAGAAGAGTCTTAAATGCTTTCTTCATTACCCACAGTGTTACAGAACGCTGACTAAGCATTTTTTCAAAGTCACGAAAAAGTACCCCATGATTGACCTGACAGAAATTTGCTTAGACCATTCCATTCTGTTGGTCCCAAGGAAGCTTCACACCAAATAAGAATTCTCAGTGCCATGTAGTTTGGGAGATATGTGCGTTTTGAATTTTGTTCTATTTTTAGCTCCTGCGGTTCCCATGGGGGGATGGGAAAATATTTTGGGGCATAAATTAATTACTTATGATAAAATAAAACCAAAAATTAAATTTGGTTCAAATCAGCCTCTTTGTTCGAAAAACAGAAATTTTGGGCGGGGCAAAAATACATGCCCTCCAATAATGAAGGCAAATAAAGACCCACAAACTTCTCTTGAACAAAACTGAGTCTACACCTCAAAAGGAAGCAGCACACCACATATCGAATCTCTGCTACTCCTGGTTCACGAGAAGATTTTTTTAAGATTTAGGCAAAATTTTGGGGCAGGGCAACTTGATTTAAGCAAAATCAAAATGCAATGTCATAACAAACAAGCATCTCACATTTCACTTAAATGATTAATCAGTTCAGCAGTTTTGGAGAAGACGCAAACACCATGTTCACGGACGACAGACGGCAAGTGATCACTACACCTCACCCTGACTGAAAGTCAGGTGAGCTAAAAACTCAGTGGACCATGAGTGCTGCAGTTGGGCGAGAAGCTTGATTCAAGGAGAGAAGAAACTTGTAGCTGCTGGCTTTAAAAAGTGTTGTTAAAACCCAATAAATAAATAAATAAACAAGAGGCCCCACAGCGCCTGAAGCGCTCACCTTGAACAGAACACGATATAAACAGAGAACAGAACACGATATAAGAGTCCAAGAATGAATCTACATTAAGCAATCCATCTCCATAGGATACACTGCAAATCTTTGAGCCCCTCAGGAGTGACAAAAACAGTCCAAGCATCATGCCTTTTCTTTAGTTGATTATGATGTAAAATGTGGAGCTCCCCTCTCAAGCACCTTGATACAACCTATATAGATTACTCTTCACCTCTTGAGGGTACTGAATAAAAAATGTCTAATTCTTCAGCTACTTGGCCAATTCCGGCTCCCATAGGGAGCTTAAATATCACCCCAGGCACTCGATTTGAACAAAGTTGAATCTGATCTCCTTAGAGATGCTGTATACCAAATATGAAAGCATTCTGACTGGTGGATCTGAAGAACAAAATTTTAAAGAAATTTCCTCATATTGCACAAAGTTAAAATTTGGGCTACCATAGTGAGCCCAAACTTTAACCTACAGACCCGATTTGAACAAACTTGAATCTCACCCCCACCCCACCCCTCCCCCCTTAGAGATGTTGTAAACCAAATACGAAAGCATTCTGACTGGTGGATCTGAAGAAGAAGATTTTTAAAAAAAACTTCCCCATACAGCCCTAAGTTAAATTTGGGCTACCAAAGGAAGCCCAAATAATAACATAGGGACTTGGTTTGAACAATCTTGAATCTGACCATCATAACAATGAGGGTACCAAACATTAAAAAATTCTGACTCGTGGTTCTGAAGAAGATTTTTAAAGAAAATTCCCCATAAAATTTGGGCTCCTGCATTGAGTCCAAATATGAACGAATGGGCTTCATTTTAACAAACTTGTATCTGACCCCTCTATGGATGCTGTATACCAAATATCAAAAGACTCTGAACATTGGTTCTTGAGAAAAGATTTTCTAAAATGTTTGCAAAAATGCTGCACCAACATTATTCTGATGCCCTCTGCAGAACTCTCTAACAACAACAGAGGGCATTTTTTTTTACCATTCAATTCTACTGGTTCTAAGGATGCTTCATACCACATAACAGTTCTCTGTTCCAAGTGGTTTGGGAAACATGGGAGTTTGAAAAAACATTTCTATTTTTTGCTCCTGGGGTTCCCATGGGGATGCAGGTTTTTTTTTGCATGAGGTAAGTACTTATGACCCAATATTACCACGATACTGAATTTCATTCAAATCGGACCATCGGTTCGGAAAATAGAAATTTTGGGTGGTACCAAAAATCTAACCACTGCCATTACAAAGCCAAATATTGCTTCACAAAGTACGTTTGAACAAGCGTGATTCTACACCTCAAAAGGTAGTTCCATAACGAATATAAAGTCACTGTACCCACTACCCACTGGTTCATAAGATTTTTAAAATATTTTGGGAGCATTTTACCCCACCCTCTCCCTATGGGGCTGGGCATGTTGAGTTAAACAAAAATGTAATACCCATTTGGTACCATTACTCACACAAACTGTAACTTGAATTGACCAAAACATGGTGTTGATGGATGACAGATGGATGGACAATGGATGGAGAGTGATTAGATAAGCCCTGCTTGACATTGTCGAAGTGAGCTAAAAAAAAAAAAAAATTAAACGGTTCATGTCCGATATTTTACCCATGTTATTAAAATTGATAAATTTGTCCCTGGAGTGCAACAAGGTTTATGCTATACATGTAGCATTGCAAAGCCTTCTTGCACTCAAGTGATGGAATACACCTCCATCCAAGCTATTCTGTAGATTATGAGGCCTAAAACAAACCAAGAACATGAACTTATGCATGAATATTATTATAATGAATACACTGTCTTACACAAAGGAATACCACACAATCCAGTGTAGACTGATTTCAAAAAGTCCTCTGTAGTGGAAGGGCAATTTTAACAAACATACAGGCCCAAATAAGCTTCATACACAGTGTAAAAATTCCACAAAATTAATAAACATTCATATATGTTTAATAGGAATTAGGAGTATTGTAATTAAAAAGTCAATTGTGTGGTTGTTTATAAACTTATATTACTTTGTTATCAGGTGTTAAAAAATATGAATATTTGTAAACACACCCACCCATTTAGATTAGTCCCTGCTCATAGCAGTGACACAGACATACAGTACAATTGCTGGTCATAATCCTTGCATGGGCAGTGCATGATGTCCATGCATGTTTTTTCCAGGTAATAAAAAATCATCATCAACAAAATTTTAATTAATGAAGCACCGAATTGTATCCTGTGGTTCATTAATTAAATTTTTGATGATTATTGCTGTAAACAATGTTTGAAAACTAATATCATTGCATCCGCAGAAATATTGCCCACCCACAGAAAGTGACCAGTACACAGCAGCACAGAGTCAAGGTAATTGTGTTTTACTGTCTTGAATTTCAATTTTTTTTTTTTTTTTTTTTTTTTTGGGGGGGGGGGGGGGGGGGTGGTGGGGGGGGGGGGGCACCAGACCCCTCCACTGATGAGAGGGTCACACACCCTCTTGTCCTCACCCCTATCTCGCTGCTATGTGGCTCAGGTGATTCTGTGCATCATATTCTTTATGACTCCCACTAGATACATGTATTACTCTTGCCTCTACATGTAACTTAGATATCCTGGCTTAGCACCAGTATAATGGTAAACTAACATCAAATTGTGTGCTTATGTGCAGTAGCTAACATATTGGAACAGTACAATGAGCTTTGTCAGAAACTTGATCAAGTATTGATGACAAACAACAATTTTCATTACCAGTACCTGGTGCCAGTAATAAAATAAGATTTGCAAATATCACCCTGCATTTTTTTCAGCTATTAACTAACATAAAATTGTGCGCTTCATGAAAATTATTTTGTAACTACCTGTTAAAAATTACCGTTTCTTGTTTTGCTCTTTTAGAGAAAGAAATCACTCCTTTTCTGGCGGGCATACTAAACACCGAGGCAACCGAGGGATACCAAGGTGAAGGAAAACAGGAGAGAAACGGGTATGAGGTGGTGTGTTCTTTTTATTATTTATTTACTGGTGTTTAAGGTCACATTTATCTGCACAACAGCTTATTGTGACCATGGCAGTTTTATGGATGGAGAAAACTAGAGTACCCAGGAGAACCACTGAGCAATGGCAAGCAACTGTAAGCTCCCCAACATACTACACAAGCACGGTTAGCCTTGTTCGAAGACAGGTGCACCAAGAACATGCAGTATGCCTTAGTACACAGCATACCTTACCCCCACATGGGTAGTGGGGGTGAAGTGTCTTGCCCAAGGACACAAAGCTGTTGCTGCAGGTGGGATTCGAACCGAGGATCTCTCGGCTTGCAGTCACACCTCTACCTACTGAGCTAATGCACCCCTGATGGTGTATTCTGATTATGTAAATAGATTTAAGCAGTACTAGTATGTGATTGGTTTTAATGCCATATTTGAGAATTATGGGTGCTGAAGTAATAAGGGTGCGCTGAAATATCTTCCCTTTGGTATTTAGTAGGTAGCTTGGTAATGGTCAAGTGACTTCACCTCAGTAAGCAACAGTGTGAAAGCTGGCAGCCATCTTTAAAATCGGGCCGCCACACCCAAAAAACACTCATTCTCATCCCAAGGTGATAACAAAGGTACCCAAGAAGTTTCATGAAGATCGGTTCATAAATACAGCCTCCAGACTTAGCGTATTGACATGTGCACTTACAGTGTATAAGTAGCACTGATAAATTAAAGGTCATCTAATTTGCATAATTTCTGCAAGAGAAAAAAACCTGTATTATACAGTATTTTTTGTGATGTACAGTTAAAACTAGAAGTCCTGTCACGAACTGTGCGCTTATTTAGGCTTAATTGCGCGTATGAATTGCGCGCAATTGTCATATCGAATGGCATCCAAAGCACGGCAAGTTCTCCTGGTTACTTATAGCAAACACGGGCAATGTTTCTGCCAATGGACCTCCAGGTTACCCGGAGATCCATTGGCTGAAACATTGCTTGTGCACCGGCCATATTTACAGAATTTGATTGCCTTACTATGGTCATATCGCGTAGATTAACACGCATATCGACGTGCTATTTGTGCACATTTCAGGACAGGACTTTTAGTTTTAACTGTATTCCATGTTACTAAACATTCATACAAAAATTTATTCAAATCAGAACTTTCATACAGAAGTTCTGTACAAAAAACTGATCGCACTAATTTTAGTACAAATTGGCTGCTAGTGGCCATCTTGAATTTCGAACTGCACCCAAAAACACTCGCTCTCATCCCACGGTGATAACAAAAGTACCCAAGACGTTTCGTAAAGATCGGTTCATAAATACGGCCACTAGCCTGAGCCGTATAGAAGTTGTGTACAAAAAACTGATTGGACCTAATTTTGGTACAAAATGGCCACTGGCAGCCATCTTGAATTTTGGATCGCACCCCAAAATACTCGTTGTCGTCCCTAGGTGATAACAAATGTATGCAAGAAGCTTGGTGAAGATCCGTTCATAAATACAGCCCCTAGCCCAATCCGTATTGACATGTGTACTTACTGTGTATAAGTAGCACTGAATAAATCAAAGTTCATCTAATTTGCATAATTTCTGTACAAGAAAAAAACCTGTATTTTATGTGATGTATTCCATGTTACTAAACAATCATACAAAAATTTATTCAAATCAGAACTTTCATACAGAAGTTCCATACAAAAAACTGATTGCAGTAATTTCAGTACAAAATAGCTGCTGGTGGCCATCTAGAATTTTGGTCTCCCCCCCCCCCCCCCAAAAAAAAAAAAACACTCATTCTAACATAATGGTGATAACAAAGGTACTCAAGAAATTTCGTAAAGATCGGTTCATAAATACGGCCTCTAGCCCAAGTTGTATGGAAGTTCTGTACAAAAAACTGATTGTACATGTACCTAATTTCAGTACAAAATAGCCACTGGTAGCCATCTTGAATTTTGGACTGCACCCAAAAACACTCATTCTCATCCCAAGGTGATAACAAAGGTACCCAAGAAGTTTCATGAAGATCAGTTCATAAATACTGTACAGCCTAGCCCGAGCCGTATTGACATGTGCACTTACTGGGTATACATGTAAGTAGCAGTGAATAAATTAAAGTTCATATAATTTGCATAATTTCACAACGAGAAAAAAACCTGTATTATATGTGATGTACTCCATGTTACTAAACATTCATACAAAAATTTATTTAAATCAGACCTTTCATACAGAAGTTCTGTACAAAAATGCTGATTGCACTAATTTCTGTACAAAATGGCTGCTGGAGGCCATCTTGAATTTTGGACCGCACCCAAAAACACTCGTTCTCGTCCCACGTGATAACAAAGGTACTCAAGAAGTTTCGTAAAGATCGGTTCATAAATACAGCCTCTAGCCCGAGCCGTATTGAATTGCTGTTACTGAACAGATGGACAATGGGCCATGACACAACCTTATATTTGACTTTGTCAAAGTTGAGCTAAAAATGGAGAGTATCCAGAGTATCACAAAACAAAAACCTATTTGTAAAGGACTCCTCCTTTCAAGGACAATGGGGCTGTGTTGGCATTCACCACCATGCTGCCTTGAGGCTGCATTTTGAATTCCTGTGTTTGTTGTTCTAATGAAATATTATTTTATTATTATCAGTTATGGTACAAATATGGTACCGATAGCACACTTTCAGGAACCGCTGATGTCTGATGTCGACTGTGTGTCAGTGCGTGAGGCGCACACATACTTTTGGGGTTCTATACACCACATCCTTCATTTTGCTATATAATTTGTGTAAATTTATTTGGAATTTATAGAATTTCAGACTTGGAAATTTCATAGTATTGTTTTTGCCTTAGTTATGGTGCTTTATAAGTAATGGGCAATTTAGTTTGAAAAAAAGGGGTTCATGAATATTCAGTCACAGGAAGATTCAGCCCTCATACCTTTTCTGAGAATATTCGGTCCCCAATTCCATTCATGCCCCCACCCCTCTCTCCTGTTAACCCATATAATGAACATCCCAAAAGACATTTTAATATCTAGATATTTATGCTTGTCCGCAACTTATTATGGACACAAACGGAAACAGAGTCAAGGTAATTGTGTTTTACTGTCTTGAATTTCAAATTTGTTTGGGGGGGGTTGGGGGTGGGGGGGGGGTGCACCCGACCCCTCCACTGATGAGAGGGTCACACACCCTCTTGTCCTCGCCCCTATCTCACTGCTATGTGGCTCAGGTGATTCTGTGCATCATATTCTTTATTACCTGGCTACACTCCCACTAGATATTACTCTTGCCCCTACATGTAACTTAGATTTCCTGGCTAAGCACCAGTATATAGTGGTAAACCAACATCAAATTGTGCGCTTATGTCCAGTCGCTAACATACTAGAATAGTATAATGTGCTTTGTCAGAAACTTGATCAAGTATTGATGACAAACAGCAATTTTCATTACCAGTACCTGGTGCCAGTAATAAAATAAGATTTGCAAATATCACCCTGCGTTTTTTCAGCTATTAACCAAGATAAAATTGTGCGCTTCATGAAAATTATTTCGTTACTACCTGTTAAAAATTACTGTTTCTTGTTTTGCTCTTTTAGAAAAAGAAATCACTCCTTTTCTGGCGGGCATACTAAACACCAAGGCAAACCGAGGGATACCAAGGTGAATGAAAACTGGAGAGTCTAAATGGGTATGAGGTGGTGTGTTCTTTTTATTATTTATTTATTGGTGTTTAAGGTCACATTTATCTGCACAACAGCTTATTTTGACCATAGCAGTTTTATGGATGGAGGAAACTAGAGTACCCCCGGAGAACCACTGAGCAATGGCAAGCAACTGTAAGCTCCCAACATACTACACAAGCTGGGTTAGCCTTGTTCGAAGACAGGTGCACCAAGAACATGCAGTATGCCTTAATACACAGCATACCTTGCCCCCACATGGGTAGTGGGGGTGAAGTGTCTTGCCCAAGGATACAAAGCTGTTGCCGCAGGTGGATTCGAACCGAGGATCTCTCGGCTTGCAGTCTGCACCTCTACCTACTGAGCTAATGCACCCCTGATGGTGTATTCTGATTATGTGAATAGATTTAAGCAGTATAAGTATGTGATTGGTTTTAATGCCATATTTGAGAATTATGGGCACTGAAGTAATAAGAGTGCACTGAAAAATCTTCCCTTTGGTATTTAATAGGTAGCTTGGTAATGGTAAAGTGACTTCACCTCAGTAAGCAACAGTGTGAAAGCCGGCAGCCATCTTTAATTTCGGGCCGCACCCAAAAACACTTGTTCTCATCCCAAGGTGATAACAAAGGTACCCAAGAAGTTTCATGAAGATCGGTTCATAAATACAGCCTCCAGCCTTAGCGCATTGACATGTGCACTTACAGTGTATAAGAAGCACTGAATAAATCAAAGGCGATCTAATTTGCATAATTTCTGCAAGAGAAAAAAACCTGTATTATACAGCATTTTTTGTGATGTATTCCATGTTACTAAACATTCATACAAAAATTTATTCAAATCAGAACTTTCATACAGAAGTTCTGTACAAAAAACTGATTGCACTAATTTTGGTACAAAATGGCTGCTAGTGGCCATCTTGAATTTCAAACTGCACCCAAAAACACTCGTTCTCATCCCCACGGTGATAACAAAGGCACCCAAGACATTTCGTAAAGATTGGTTCATAAATACGGGCTCTAGCCTGAGCCGTATAGAAGTTGTGTACAAAAAACTGATTGTATCTAATTTTGGTACAAAATGGCCTCTGGCAGCCATCTTGAATTTTGGATCGCACCCCAAAACACTCGTTCTCGTCCCTAGGTGATAACAAAGGTACCCAAGAAGCTTGGTGAAGATCGGTTCATAAATACAGCCCCTAGCCCAAGCCGTATTGACATGTGTACTTACTGTGTATAAGTAGTACTGAATAAATCAAAGTTTGTCTAATTTGCATAATTTCTATACAAGAAAAAAAACTGTATTTTATGTGATGTATTCCATGTTACTAAACAATCATACACAAATTTATTCAAATCAGAACTTTCATACAGAAGTTCTGTACAAAAAACTGATTGCAGTAATTTCATTTTCAGTACAAAATAGCTGCCGGCGGCCATCTAGAATTTTGGACTCCCCCCAAAAACACTCATTCTAACCCCATGGTGATAACAAAGGTACCCAAGAAATTTTGTAAAGATCGATTCATAATTACGGCCTCTAGCCCAAGTTGTATACAGTTAAAACTAGAAGTCCTGTCCTGAAATGCGCACAAATAGCACGTCGATTTGCGTGTTAAACTACGCGTTATGGAGATGGTAAGGCTATCAGATTCTGCACATACGGCCTGTGCACAAGCAAAGTTTCAGCCAATGGACCTCTGGGTATCCCGGGGGTCCATTGGCAGGAACATTGCTTGTGATTGCTATGGGTAACAAGGAGAACTTGCCATGCTTTGGGTGCCATTCGATATGGCAATTGCGCGCAAATCTTACGCGCAATTAAGCCTAGATAAGCGCACAGTTCGTGACAGGACTTCTAGTTTTAACTGTAGAAGTTCTGTACAAAAAACTGATTGTACCTAATTTCGGTACAAAATGGCCACTGGTAGCCATATTGAATTTTGGACCGCACCCAAAAACACTCATTCTCATCCCAAGGTGATAGCAAAGGTACCCAAGAAGTTTCATGAAGATCAGTTTATAAATACAGCCTAGCCCGAGCCGTATTGGCATGTGCACTTACTGGGTATACATGTAAGTAGCACTGAATAAATTAAAGTTCATCTAATTTGCATAATTTCAGCACGAGAAAAAAACCTGTATTATATGTGATGTACTCCATGTTACTAAACATTCATACAAAAATTTGTTCAAATCAGAACTTTCATACAGAAGTTCTGTACAAAAAACTGATTGCACTAATTTCTGTACCAAATGGCTGCTGGAGGCCATCTTGCATTTTGGACCGCACCCAAAAACACTCGTTCTCGTCCCACGGTGATAACAAAGGTACCCAAGAAGTTTCGTAAAGATCGGTTCATAAATACAACCTCTAGCCCGAGTCGTATTGAATTGTTGTTCCCAAACAGACGGAAGCCCGAGTCGTATTGAATTGTTGTTCCCAAACAGACGGACAACGGGCTATGACACAACCTTAAATATGACTTTGTCAAAGCTGAGCTAAAAATGGGGAGTATCCAGAGTATCACAAAACAAAAACTTATTTTGTAAAGGACTCCCCATTTCAAGGACAATGGGACAGCATTGGCATTCACCACCATGCTGCCTTGAGGCTGCATTTTGAACTCCTGTGTTTGTTGTTCTTATGAAATATTATTTTATTATTATCAATTATGGTACAAATATGGTACCGATAGCACACTTTCAGGATCCGCTGATGTCTGATGGCGACTGTGTGTCAGTGTGTGAGATGCACACATACTATACACCACATCCTTCATTTTGCTATATAATTTGTGTAAATTTATTTGGAATTTATAGAATTTCAAACTTGGAAATTTCATAGTATTGTTTTTGCCTTAGTTATGGTGCTTTATAAGTAAAGGGCAATTTAGTTTGAAAAAAAGGGGTTCATGAATATTCAGTCACAGGATGATTCAGCCCTCATACTTTTTCTTAGAATATTCGGTCTCAGTCGTGGTCGAATGTCATCACCTCTTGAGGTCAAATCCTCACAGAATTTTTTTTTTTTAAATATTCTAATCATTTTTTCTATTGTTTTATGTTAAGGATTTATGATTACTAATTATGACAAAATTACAAGTGCGATATGAAACAAAACTTAATGAAGCTAGAACAAAAAAAACCTTCCCAAAACAAGCTGTGAGAGATTCTCAGCTTGAATCCCAATTGCGGTAACTGAAATAAGGCGTACTGCACATCGATGGTGCACTTGTCTTCAACCAATGCTAACCCTGCTTGCTTGGAGTTACAATGTTGAGAAGCTGACAGTTGCTTGTCATTGTTGCTTGGTAGTTCTCTCTGGGTGCTCTGGCTGAGTTCCTCCCCCAGTAAAACTGTTGGGTGGCCCTGGCTGTAAAAATTGTTGTTAAACCCAATAAATAAAGAAATCAAATTTGCTGAATCCAAGACCTTTGAATGATGGTTTTGATTGGGGTGTGTGTGGGGGGGTGGGGGTGGGTGGGGGGTTATACAGTTGTGCCCACTTAATTGGATATATCTTAATTGTATACAGTTGAAACTAGAAGTCCTGTCCCGAATTGTGCGCTTATCTAGGCTTAATTGCGCATAGGAATTGTGCGCAATTGCCATATCGAATGGCATCCAAAGCATGGCAGTTCTCCTGATTACTCATAGTAAACACAGGCAATGTTTCTGCCAATGGACCTCCGGGTTACTAGAGCTGTAGGTTAACCGAAACCGAGCCGAGGTTTTTAGTTTTCTGTAAAAACCGAAACCAAAACCGTTGACATCCCGTAATCTAAGGTTTTTCGTTTTTTATTGAATACTCTCTTGCTGCAGAAATTCACAGAATGTAGCCATCCCAGAGTAGTGAGAGTACCCAGACACTGCCAATGGCAGTGTCTGGGTACTCTCACTACTCTGGGAAGGCTACATTCTGTGAATTTCCGACATTTCAGTTTAGTTGTGTTTGCAGCTTTCCCCAAGTTGCGTGTAGGTGTCAGACCTCGAAAAATGGCCAAGCACAATAAAAGTTTGGTATATTTAGGTAATTATTATATTGGCCTTCCTGATTTTTCGTGTATTATAGCTTATTTCGGGCATTCATTGAGTTTCACTCAATTTCAATGCCATTCAGGTATGACTCCGGACATAAGAATCAGTTTTATTGAATTTTATTTGGCCTCATGAACAAACCGAAAACCAAACCGAACCGAGGTTTTACTCCACCTGAAAAACCAAAACCGAAACCGAGCAAAAAATTTAAAAACCTACAGCTCTACGGGTTACCTGGAGGTCCATTGGCTGAAACATTGCTTGTGCACAGGCCATATGTACAGAATATGATAGCCTTACTATGGTCATAACGCGTAGATTAACGCGCAAATCGACGTGCTATTTGTGCGCATTTCATGTTAGGACTTCTAGTTTTAACTGTATCCCTGTTAATAAAATATAATTTTCCAACACAAAACCATTTACCTCCAGTACAAATTTGACCTGGTAATCGAATATACAGTTAAAACTAGAAGTCCTGTCACGAATAGTGCGCTTATCTAGGCTTAATTGCGCGTTGGAATTGCGTGCAATTGCCATATTGAATGGCATCCAAAGCACGGGAGGTTCTCCTGGTTACTCATAGTAAACACATGCAATGTTTCTGCCAATGGACCTCCGGGTTACCCGGAGGTCCATTGGCTGAAACATTGCTTGTGCGCAGGCCATATGTACAGAATTTGATAGATTTACTTGGGCCATGACGCGCACATTAACACGCATATCAACGTGCTATTTGTGCGCATTTCAGGACAGGACTTCTAGTTTTAACTGTAGGTTATAGAGTGATCTCCTGTTAATTGAATAAAAAATCTTGTAACATGCTGAGAAATTGCCCTGACTCTTCCCAGTTTTCCTTTGGTTATAGACCAATTTGGCCTCAGTACATTCAATACAGGCATTTAATATATTATATCTTGTTTGAGCTCATGGAGCTCTGTCAAACAAAATATAATAGAATAAATGCTAAGTTTATCTCTGGAATACAGGAAAGTGACACAATCCCTGTTAATTGAATACTCCTGCTAATTGAATAATGTTATTGGCAAAGTGGCTCTTCAATTAACAGGGTTCCACTGTACAGCAAAAACAAATATCACAAACTAATAATGAAACTATGTACTTGTGAAATTTTCATGTGGTCATTCTACAAAATGTTTTAGCTGGTACTATACAGTTTTGAAGGTTAAAGGGCTCAGTACTTAGAGGTGAAGGCTGCAAGTCAAAGGGTCCTCTATCAAATACCACCTGTGGCAACCACTTTGTTTCCTTGGGCAATACACTTCATTCCCACTGGCCACGTAGTGCCATTGCCGCATTGCGTACCAAGGCATACTGCATGTCAATCGTACACTTGTCTTCAACCAATGCTAACCCAGCGGGTGTGCTGTTTGTACGTTAGATGTTTGTAATTGCTCTGTGGTTCTCCCTGGCTTTTCCCACCTGTAAAACTGTCCGACATGAAGTGACCCTGGCTATCGAAGTGTCATTAAACCCCAATAAATAAATCAATAAGAATCATGTGTCCCTATTCTGGAGAACAGTTTGGGGCAAATTGCCAAAGGATGGTTTGGGTTAGATTAGTATCCAGTTTGGGTCAAATTGTTGGAGGACAGTTTGGATGCAATTCTCACGAATTCCAGTCACTTTGGCCCCAAGTCATTTTGGCCCCAGTCATTACAGCCTCAGGTCAATTCAGCCCCAATATACCAGGTCATTTCGGCCTCTTTAAATATTTTCAAATATTGTTTGCATTTTAACATTTTTCTATTTAATTTTTTTTCAACATATATATCTCTCAATTAGATATTCAGGTATACATGATATATGTCTAGTAGATTTTCTTTCATGATGAATAAATAAAAGAAAAGTTTCAGCATGTCGAAGATGCACATGCACTATGTGGGATTTGAAATCACTTGTGACCTGAATAATTTTATTTGCTTATGAATCTATGAGAGCCAGAAGCGAAGGTAAGTAATGTGATTTGGTTTGAGTGTACGCCTTGGAAGTGGGGCACTGGGATCAGACCCCTGTGGACATCGAACTGGAAGGAGACTAGGAATTGCGCATAACTACAAGGATTCTGCTCTGTGTTTTAGAAAATGTGGACATATTTATGGTAGTATCAAAATCGCAGTTTGGTGGTTGTTTCAGAAAATAAAAAAGAAAAAGAAACCCTGTGAACCTCAAACTGGAAGGTGACTAGGAATTGTGCATAACAATATGAATAAATGACTGCATATTCCGGTACTTTGCAAAATTTCAAAGTAAAATAATTTCTCTTACTTATACAGATAGCATCTTAAATGTATGTAAAATTGAACACATGGATAATTTTTAATGTCATGTATAACTGTTCTGTACACTGTGTAAATACAAATAACTGAACATTACTTAATAAAGGTAATTACCCATTATTTCTAAACATGAACTATGCACTGATCTTTATAGATCTCTACACTTAAAATGGTGCCGAAATGACCAAGGGACCAAAGTGACTAGGACAGAGATGACTTTGAGCTCGAATTGACCAGAGGACGAAATGACTTGGAGCCGAAGTGATTGGATATCATTCTAACAGATGAGAGACGTTAATTAGGCCCTAATACAGAACACATTGAATGTGAATTTACTGCAGAGATAATTGCTCGACGATATATTAATTTTTTTCAATAAATATCGAACAATCTATTAATATTTTTTTTAAGAATTATTTTCAGGAGTTAAAACGAATATCGTAGCGTATCTAAAATATCCTAACAGATTGTACTGCTTTTCTGTTGGATGATTCTTCCCTGGGCCTAGTTCTCCCCAGGCTGAAGATTCCCCCAGTTCCCGAAAAAAGATGACATGCCATTTTCAATGGCGGTAAATATCCAAAAGGGTTATTATTTTCCATTTTTTTAGTTTTTGAAACTACGAAGCACTGTTCAGAAATACAGATGCACCAAAAAGTAACACATTATTACTTTGTTTTGGTTTCTAACAGGACTCAAAGCAAGCTATCAGTATCACTTTTTCGAATTACACCCATTTCGTCTGCTAACCAAATCATCCGCTGCAATTTTACCCAAGTCGACCTCTACAATTATACCCAACACGTCCAAAACTCGTTCGCTGGGGGAAAGTATTCAAGTATTGCATTTTGAATCATTTTTTATTTATATAATAATTTTATTGTATCATTTATTGTATATTACCTATTGTAATATATCTTAATGTACCTCCATTGTAATATATCTTAATGTACCTCCTTGCATTAAATTTCATATATGTGTATGAAATTCTGAAAACAGAAATGTCAGAACAAAATAAACTATCCAGCCAGCTAATAAATTTTAATTACTGTTTATTCAATGGATTACCAATAAAAATTATATTATTACAGTAAAAGTTCTTAAAGTATATGTATGTTATATTAAGTTCCACAACATAATCTTATAATTTTGCAATTTTCATTGCAGAGCTCCACCGGCACCTTACAGTGAATAATTGCAAAATTATTAGCATAAGTATTATAAGAATTAATTATATTAAGAAATGCAACAAAATTTGTTATATTAAGTTCTGCAACATAATCTTATAATTTTGCAAGTATTCATCGAGGCGCACCGTCGCTTTACAATGAATAATAGCAAAATTATTAGCAAATGTTTTATATAGAATTAATTATATTAAGAAACGCATCAAAATTTATGGTTTATTAAATTCTGCAACATAATCTTATAATTTTGCAATTATTCTTGGAAGAGCATCACCGGCGCTTTACAATGAATAATCACAAAATTATTAGCAAATGTATTATAGGAATTAATAATATTAAGAAATGCATTAAAACGTGTTATATTAAGAAATGCATCAAAATTTGTTATATTAAGTTCCGTAACATAATCTTATAATTTTGCAATTATTCCAGGGGGAGGGGGGGGGGGGTCCTGGGGGGACCAAAATTTTGCAAGACGTGATGTGGGGGTGGGTGAGTCTCTTGAGTGCACCAAAAATGTGCATTTCCAACTTGTGCAATTTTTTAAAAACATATCAATATATCAGCCAATATATGACATCATTTGTGTTTCAAACCTGAAACTGAGTGAAAGATGATGTTGTACATCACACTCTTAACATAATCATAAATACAACATCAGGAGGCTTTATATGTGAGAATATTGGGCTTAATATGGGGAAATGTCACACGTTAGTAGGGGGTGGGTGTTTTGACTTTTGTTCGAAATGTAGAAAATGTGCAAACAATATTTTCCTTGACAAGCAGACGACTCGGCTTGCGGACGAAACGTCCGTATACCCTTTTTTCAAGCAAACTTTTCCTTACTTTTACAACACCTTAACAATAACATTCGGATAATTCAACAACTGAGTTTCTGTTCATCTTGATATTTCACGAGGTTCGTGTCAATGCATATCCGTATACAATCGCACCAATATAACAACAATTATCAGTTATATTATCGGTTATATGTACGTTTTTTCGATTGAGGTTATCACTGGCAGACAAGCTACAACGAAATCAGGACTGAGAGTTCGATCGGAAACGACGAGATCATCAGCTGAGCATATTGACAAACCTCCAGAAGGACAGAACTCGAGTAATAATAGTAACACTTTGGCCGGCCGCTGATTTGTCGCGGTTCTCGGTTGAGAAGGCCTGGTTACCCCTTTAGTGTAGATATGTAGGCAAATGTATCACGCAAAGCTTTGAGGCGAAACAAAAAACATTTGATTCCCAGAGGGGGACAGGCCAATTGCAATTGCATGGGCAATTCGACACCGGAAGTTACGTGGTTTTTTCACTGAAATTTACTGTCCACTTCAAAAATCACATTGACGGCTATAGAGAATTCTGTTCTGGAACACATTTATCTGACTGGGTATGTGGAACCCTTTGCGGGCCTACGGCCCGCTTGGGGTTCCTATAAATGCTGAGTCTTAATCGTAATCGATACCAAAAAATGTCAGGAATTTCAAGTTTTTCAACTTAAGATAAACAAAACCAAGTTAGGACTCTCTAAACTGTCTTTGGTGTCCAAAAACGTAAGAAGCAATGCGAATATTTATCCCCCAAAAAACTAGAGGGGCGTGTCCAGTGTCCACGCTGGCATGTGCCAAATGCACATATTTTTTATCCCCCAAAACTAGAGTGGCATGTCCATTGTTCACGCTGGCATGTGCCAAATACACATTTTTTTTTTAAATCTGGCACATAAATGTGATCATTTGGCTCAAAAGTTTGGCACATAAATTCAAAATCGCGAGCCTGTTATATTCTTAATTTTGAAAAATCGGGTATATAATATTATATTTTCTACTACTAAAGCGGACAAATGATAAGTTAAATATATCAATATGAATGCCCAGACCATTAATTACAAAAACGTATCTCGTTCAACTGTATACACAATACCCAGTCACTCTCCAATTCTCCTTACCGATGACCTCGAATCAAAAAGTCATGTATTGTGTAAACAATGCATGCTTTGTTTCTTCACCAGCGAATAACAGACCAGTTTAGCAATTGTCTTTAATTGTTGGTGGTACTTTCCCAATTGACCAAAATCAAAGATTAACATAGTAATAAAATGACAGGAGTTTGAACTGCTCTGGTCACTGAGAGTGCTAGAATTATTGGGGTGCTTTTTGTGCCAATCTCACCCTTGAACCTCATATTAAAAAAAGTAGTAAAACTTGCTACTGGCAACTCAGAAAGCTGAGCAAACTCCGTCCATTCCTCAGTGGCAGAGCTTGGGAGCGACTGGTTCACTCCTTCATAACCTCTAATTTGGATTATTGCAATTCTCTTTTCCTTGGTCTGCCACGTACATTGCTGTAGCAATTGCAAAGAGTTCAGAATATTGCTGCTCGAATTCAGAATCGAATTATCAGTAGTGCTAAAAGCTTCGACCATATCACTCCCATCTTGAAGAATCTACATTGGCTTCCAGTCGAAAGTCGAGTGCATTTTAAAATTTTCATGATGGTATTTATATGCATAAATGGTCTTGCGCCTGCACACCTGTGTGAGCTTCTCTCATTTCAGCATACATGTGCGCAGTCTTCGTTCTTCTGATCATTTATCACTGACCATGCCTTTTGCGCGATCTGCAATGGCAAGCGAGCGGGCTTTCTCAGTTGCTGGTCCAAGACTCAGGTATGCACTGCCCCCGCATCTTCGGTCAGAACCAAGTTTACTTGCTTCGTGAAACAGCTTAAAACACATCAATTCAAATCAGTTATTTCAGAGCTTGTGTTCTTCAATCTGTAACACGTCTTAGTTAGAGCACCCTTGGTGCTTTCAAGCTGTATAAAATTAATTATTATTATTATTATTATCATGTCAATCAGATACCGTACTGGTCGTCGAGGTGAGTATTTCTATATAAAATGCGAAAGAATAATTCAAGAATTAAATGTCCAAATGGGAAGAATAAATTATGCGTGAAATGTGACACGTCGCGTGTCAGAATTCATTCGTAACTTATTCTTCCCATTTGGACATTTAATTCCTATATTCCGTAATATATTTTTTTTCCTTTTTGAGTCAATAAGGTTATAAAAATTCCCAGTTGTTGTAAGATCACTTGGCCATTCTTATCTTATCTTTGTTTCCAAAATCAACAAAAATGACATTTGTGAAAAACAAATGAAAACTACAATATACCACAGTGTTTAAGGCGAGTTCACGTGGTTGTCATAAAAGTCATGAGACATCTTCAAATGGCGCCAGCTCCTAGACTTCAGTAATGAAATATATTGAGGCTAGGTACGAGACTAACTGAATATCAGGTGCAGTTTGCGACTTGATTTCTCAAGTATTCTATTTTATTTAGGATATCTCGACCCAAATGGTACAAGTGTGTCGTCGCCATGAAGACCGCGAACCGACTAAGAAGAGACCACCTTCGTGGACTCAACATTCTCTCTGCCTCTACTGTAGGCTATACAGTCCTGAAGACAGCCTGGCAACACAATTAACCCTTTACCCAACTTAACGACAAAAACCGGCCAGCGGTATTCACAAAAATCTCCAATTTCACTATATTTTCATTTTTTGTCTCAAAAACATAGGTTATGACCCCGTCATCGAGCTCGTTCCAATGAGGGATCATGACCTATGTTTTTGAGAACAAAATGATTTATTCAAGAACTTTTGTGGCAAGTGTCGTCTGCTTTTCGTGTTAGGTAAAGGGTTACGCACTTTCCACGGGAGCGTCTAACAGTCCACTTGAAGCAGTCGGGTATCGAACCAGACGACCTAAACAAAAATAACACGATAACACACGAATACAGAACTCCACGTTAACAATAATACCGAGAATTTAATCGCTGAAACCTCGCTTGAGGGTGGTCAGAGGCGGTGGGAACTCAATAAGAGTGGTGGGGCACAAATTATCAGAGCTACCATGGTTCTGCCCAGTGGGAGAAAAATTACATTCGTATATCGGTAAATGTACCATGACACAATATAATCTCTCGCTTAGATGAGCATGCCGCGGTGTGGTCCCCATCCCGCCCATTTCTTCTACTTTAATCATCGTCCAACCAGGAGGCTTGTCTTCGGGTTGGAAGCAACCCAAATGGTTGGCATTGGGTTTGAAGATAGGTGAAATAGAAGAAACGAACCGAAGATACCAAAGATGGAATTCTTTGGTCAAATGTTGTTTGGATTTGCAAAAAAAATATCTTACAGGAACGCCTGTATATTGATAAGTATACATGCGCCCATTTTAACTCATTGTGTAACCGCATAACATGACTGTGAAAAAGAGGAGGGGCCCGTGTCCAATGTTCCTCATCATTCCAGCGCCTCTGAGGGTGGTAAGTTTACTTTTCCGATGACAGCCGTTTGTTACTCTCAGTGACTACTTAGAGAACTAGAGAACAGGTATTTGCAGACAATGTTAGCAATACAAATTTCCTACATATGTATATTTTGCTATTCGAAGTTCGAGTCGTAACACACTGTGCATTATGATAACCCAAATGCTCATACAGACGTGATGCGCAATCATTAGTAAACAAATGCTAACCAATATATACATCGAAATAAAGCGACACACATTACCCACATGGTTTGTTATTGTGCATTGTATATAGTTAAACTAGAAGTCCTGTCACGAACTGTATGCTTATCTAGGCTTAATTACGCGTAGGGATGGCGCGCAATTGCCATATCGAATGGTATCCAAAGCACGGCAGGTTCTCCTGGTTACTCATAGCAAACACAGGCAATGTTTCTGCCAATGGACCTCCGGGTTACCCGGAGGTCCTTTGGCTGAAACATCGCTGGTGCACAGGCCATATGTACAGAATGTGATTGCCTTACTATGGCCATAACGCGTAGATGAATGCACAGAACGACGTGCTATTTGTGCGCATTTCATGAGAGGACTTCTAATTTTAATTGTATAATAAAAAGGATATGAAACGACAGTGCAGAAAATCGAATAATAATTTAGCAGTTTAGACATGCATTACTTTGCCGCTCTGAGTGACGTAAAATTCAGAAAAGGGTCTCTTTATGGGACTATGCTCGGGTGATGTTATCTAAATTCTCCGTCCATGCAAACCAACCGAACACTGAGCTTATAAAACTTTAAAAAGGGTGTGAGATATTTGATTTCTCATCCGAAGATACTGATAATGACGCATTCAATTTATCAGCATGAGCAAAATCTTTATGATTAGAGAGAGTCGTTGTTAATTGTTTCCGCATACATAAAAAGAACACTGATGACAGCAAAACAAAGTGCAAGTGGATTTTTCAGGCTGTGTTTAATCTATTGCACAATGGGCATGTGAAGACACCAAAGCATGTTAGTATCACACAAACTGCGGATGCGGTTTATCGATCAGTGCAACACATCTAAAAATGAATCGTTAGGGACTGCGTTGGTGTAATGATGAAGTTGAAAACCTCGGGAGCAGATTGACACAGCGCACTATTGACAAAGATAGCATTCATGCACGTCATCTGTCTCAAGTGTCTTCATCCACTGATGCTTCACGTCAACATCACGAAGCAACAGATGAAGAGGATTGTGAGGAAATTTGATTTCATTCTTCTAGATGTAGCGAAAGTTCACGGAAACGTGTATGGGTGTGTGGGCGGGCAGGGGGAGGGCGTTCTTAAATATCCAATACCAAGGATCCGGCATGGTTATGCACGAAGGGAAAAGATTTGAAAAAAAACGGATCAACAGAGTCGCCATCGCCTTAGTTCTAAGACCTTCATGAGGGGGAGAACATAAAGTGATAAACGCGTTTGGGGGAAGTGAGGAGGCTGAGCAGCTCGGTAAATATACCGTGTCATCGTGACAGCTGATTACGCCCTTTCGTGACGTCACTAATATAAATTATATATCACCAAATGTACAATACCCACAAGTCTCTCTTCACGGTGAGCATCCAAGGGTCTTGTCGTGATTCGGCCAATCTCTTCAACATCAACCATCTTTTTAACCAGGAGGCTAGCATTCGGGGTGAACGATGCTGAAGCTGAAGAAATAGACCGAACTGGCTGGCGGTAGAATGCACTGGTCAAATTGTTATAAATTTTACATTTGCATATAATAAACATGTATTACAGTGATGTCAGTACATTATAAATTACGAGCGTTTAGAGGGCGAATACGCTGTCTCTCGAGGCGAAATGGGAACAATATTATTAGAGGCTTTAGCAGAGCCTCATATCATTGAATTATCCTGTCGTCATTCATTTGTTTACCGAAACAGACGAGTGAATAATATTTCATTTTTTACGTTTTGGTTATTTTGGGCAATAATTTGTGTTTTAAATCATTTTTAGTAATTTACTGTAGGCGTGCAATAAATACAGAACAGCATATCGTTCGAACTGTCACTTTCCACCGCATTCGATCGATTCTGGGCGGAGGGATAATATTTAAGCAGCAGACTCACTGTGAAGATCATTCCGTCTGTGCCAAATGGCACTAATTGCCTCGGTAATGAGACAAAATAAAGACGCTTTTGAGAAGGATGAGTAGGACAGAGGAAGTGTCAAAAATAAAATGGTGACTGGATCTGGCGAAACAAAAGACTCGGTGAGAACTGTAATCAAACGGAATACGGGCTTCTACAAGGGCTGAACCAGACGGCAGTCATACAATAGATGTTTGCTACTTTCAGAAGCAGCTCGACTCAATTGACATTTGTCATTGTTGTTTGTAGAGTATAAAAGCTGATTCGAGTACAGCATGCGCTTAGGTAATTTCTCGAGATTTTCGAGCTTTTCTTCCTCGAGAAAGAGACAGGCACTCTCCAATAATTTGTGATAAAACAAATTTATATAAATAAAATATTATTTGTGTTTGACTGAATCTGAAATATAAGCAAGGAAAGTGTTGGCGTTTGCTCTGGTATCCTCATATTTTGAAAGCCCTGATAGTGGCTTCTTGCACTCCAGCAGTTAAGAAGTCTTGACAGCAGGATTATATTAGTATTTTAAACTGCAATAACATTTGGTTCAACGGTTTTCACTGAGCACTATTCGGGAGAAAATAGGAATTAAGGTAAAAACTTAAAAAATCGATTGTGAAAAAATTATTGATTTATTCCCCCTGACAGTTTCGGGCGCATTTACAATGCTGCTCTCTTTCGGATGCCTTGAAACAGAAAACAAACTTTGCAAAGTGCCAATTGCCCGAATACAGTCTGCTATTTTTGCGATAAAACAAAATGGCTGACAGTGGCAATTAATATATCGGAATATGAAATTAATACGGGATCACTGTTGACCATTATGGGCGGTGTATTCCTCAGTCCTCGGCCACTAGTTATGACGATTCATTGGTCAACATTGATTATTTTTGGTGGTCTGAATTTGTTATTCAAAATTTGTTCTATTACAAATTATTGGAGATTGCCCACAGGCACTCTCCAGTAATTTGTAATGGAACAAACTTGTATAAATAAAATATGATATGCAATTGACTGAATATAAAACATGGGCAAGGAAAATGTTGGCTTTTGATTTGGTACCTTCCTTGTTTTGAAAGCCCTGATAGTGGCTTCTAGCACTCAACCAGTTAAGTTGGATCATGTATCAGATCTATGAAAAAATGTGGGCACCTTATTATCCCCCACCTCCTTCGGTACTGCCGTCCATATATTTTAAGTAAACATCTTGGGAAGAAACAGATATGTAAGTAGTAGTGTATGCACGTTTCGGGTATAGGTTGGGGGACCCCGGTGGGGGACCCCGGAAGTGACGGCATGTCACGTGACCCAGTGGCACCATGTTGGGTTGTCATGGTAACCCGCGTAAGCGGCCATGTTGTGACGTCATCTCCATAGTGATACGTAGTGTTAGTGCGCATGCGCAGCGCGTGTTGTTAGGGTGATACGAGCTTCCGTCGTCCATTTTGTATACTGGAAGCCGCCATCTTGGTTTCTATGGTAGCACGTGACTGCTATGTTACCTAAGGCCTACAATGAGACAGGGGTATGTTCGGAGGGTATGTTCGATTGAATCGGAGTATTTTCTGGAACGACTTCCCTGGATAATTACCCCAAACAACCCGACAACTTGTATTATTTCGAATTCTTCCAGAATTCTCTGCTTCTATCTATATATGCAATAGTTTACGTCTATATGGCCATGTTCCTTTGTTCTAGAGTATACTCCAGTAACGTAGAAGAGCCTATTAGTTGGAACACCTTTGCTTATTATTACTATATTTAGCTATTCTAGTCTATTCTTGTTAGTTCTGACCCTATACTCTTGTTGTTTCATTTATCTAGATCATTTATATAACCAACCAATCAGATTGCTTGATTTCCCATAACCTGTACTTAATCGTGTAGAGTTATCTCCCCTGTGTATAATAAAAGCCTATATCCAATGGCCATATCCCATGAAATCCCTTTTTTGAAAACACCTGTGGCTATGGAATCCCTTTTTTGTCATATGTGCTTATGTGAAAAGGCACAATGTGACACAATATGCCCTATCACATAGGCACATGCTTTATGTGTCGATATGTGCTTATGTGACAAGGCACAATGTGACACAAAATGCCCTTTCACATAGACACATACGGGTATTTGAGGATACCTATGGCCTGGTATTGTATTATTTGAGGATACCTATCGAGGATACCTACTGGAGAATCCCTTTTTGTCATATGTGCTTATGTGAAAAGTCACAATGTGACACAATATGCCCTATCACATAGACACATACGGGTATTTGAGGATACCCATGGCCTGGTATTGTATTATTTGAGGATACCTATCGAGGATACCTACTGGAGAATCCCTTTTTGTCATATGTGCTATGTGAAAAGTCACAATGTGCCACAATATGCCCTATCACATAGACACATACTGGTATTTGAGGATACCTATGGCCTGGTATTGTATTATTTGAGGATACCTATTGAGGATACCTATCGAGGATACCTTTATAGGATACTTATCTGAGGATACTATATAGGCTGTACATATCCCTATAGGTCTCTTGCTGGCCCTTAGTACTATTAATCCACCTGATGCATTATGTTATCCTATGACTGGTATAGGTAGTATGCAATGCTAGGCATAGGGGTATTGTGGGTAGGGGTACTGCCTGGTAGTTTAGAACGGTACTATAGTATGGCGATATATACACCTATAGGCTCATGCTAGTGCTTGGTACTATTAACCAACCGATTGCTTTGTTTTATTATATGGCTGGTATATGTAGTACGTTATGGTAGACCTAGTGATTTTGTGGGGGTGTGGGTAATGCTTGGTAGTTTAAAACTGTAGTATAGCATAGGCTGTACATATCCCTGTAGGCCTCTTGCTGGCCCTTGGTACTACTGATCCACCAGGTGCTTCATTATATTGAGCGGTATTCTGGGTGGGGTCAATGCCTGGTAATACAGAACGGCAGCAGAGTATGGTTGGTATATTCCCCTATAGATCCCATCCTAACCGTTGATAGTATTAACCTACCAAATGCTTTGTATCATCCTGTTACTGGTAAGGTGGTACGTAATACCAGTAGTTCCTACCTTATTCCGAGTACTCTTGTTGTTTCATTTATCTAGATCATTTTTATAAATTATAATTAACCAATTAGATTGCTTGATTTCCCATAACCTGTACTTAATCGTACAGAGTTATCTCCCTTCTGTATAATAAAAACCTATATCAATGGCCATATTCCTAGACACCCCAATTTCGGCACCCCTTTTTTAGGAATCCCAATTGTGGAATCCCTTTTTTCTGAAATGAGGATAAGAGTCGTAGTAAATTAGACCTCAATGAGGGATTTTTAAAACGACTCTTATCCCCATTTCAGAAAAAAGGGATTCCACAAATGGGATTCCTAAAAAAAGGGGTGCCGAATTTGGGGTGCCTGGGAATATGGCCATTGATATAGGGTTTTTTTATACAGAAGGGAGATAACTCTGTACGATTAAGTACAGGTTATGGGAAATCAAGCAATCTAATTGGTTAATTATAATTTATAAAAATGATCTAGATAAATGAAACAACAAGAGTACTCGGAATAAGGTAGGAACTACTGGTATTACGTACCACCTTACCAGTAACAGGATAATACAAAGCATTTGGTAGGTTAATACTATCAACGGTTAGGATGGGATCTATAGGGGAATATACCAACCATACTCTGCTGCCGTTCTGTATTACCAGGCATTGACCCCACCCAGAATACCGCTCAATAATATGAAGCACCTGGTGGATCAGTAGTACCAAGGGCCAGCAAGAGGCCTACAGGGATATGTACAGCCTATGCTATACTACAGTTTTAAACTACCAAGCATTACCCCCACTCCCACAAAATCACTAGGTCTACCATAACGTACTACATATACCAGCCATATAATAAAACAAAGCAATCGGTTGGTTAATAGTACCAAGCACTAACATGGGGCCTATAGGTGTATATATAGCCAGACTATAGTACCGTTCTAAACTACCAGGCAGTACCCCTACCCACAATACCCCTATGCCTAGCATTGCATACTACCTATACCAGTCATAGGATAACATAATGCATCAGGTGGATTAATAGTACTAAGGGCCAGCAAGAGACCTATAGGGATATGTACAGCCTATATAGTATCCTCAGATAAGTATCCTATAAAGGTATCCTCGATAGGTATCCTCAATAGGTATCCTCAAATAATACAATACCAGGCCATAGGTATCCTCAAATACCCGTATGTGTCTATGTGATAGGGCATATTGTGTCACATTGTGACTTTTCGCATAAGCACATATGACAAAAAGGGATTCTCCAGTAGGTATCCTCGATAGGTATCCTCAAATAATACAATACCAGGCCATAGGTATCCTCAAATACCCGTATGTGCCTATGTGATAGGGCATTTTGTGTCACATTGTGCCTTGTCACATAAGCACATATCGGCACATAAAGCATGTGCCTATGTGATAGGGCATATTGTGTCACATTGTGCCTTTTCTCATAAGCACATATGACAAAAAAGGGATTCCATAGCCACAGGTGTTTTCAAAAAAGGGATTCCATGGGATATGGCCATTGGATATAGGCTTTTATTATGCACAGGGGAGATAACTCTATACGATTAAGTACAGGTTATGGGAAATCAAGCAATCTGATTGGTTGGTTATATAAATGATCTAGATAAATGAAACAACAAGAGTATAGGGTCAGAACTAACAAGAATAGACTAGAATAGCTAAATATAGTAATAATAAGCAAAGGTGTTCCAACTAATAGGCTCTTCTACGTTATTGGAGTATACTCTAGAACAAAGGAACATGGCCATATAGACGTAAACTATTGCATATATAGATAGAAGCAGAGAATTCTGGAAGAATTCGAAATAATACAAGTTGTCGGGTTGTTTGTGGTAATTATCCAGGGAAGTCGTTCCAGAAAATACTCCGATTCAATCGAACATACCCTCCGAACATACCCCTGTCTTATTGTAGGTCTTAGGTAACATAGCAATCACGTGCTACCATAGAAACCAAGATGGCGGCTTCCAGTATACAAAATGGACGACGAAAGCTCGTATTACCCTAACAACACGCGCTGCGCATGTGCACTGACACCACGTATCACTATGGAGATGACGTCATAACATGGCCGCTCACGCGGGTTACCATGACAACCCAACATGGCGCCACTGGGTCACGTGACATGCCGTCACTTCCGGGGTCCCCCACCGGGGGTCCCCCAACCTATACCCGAAACGTGCATACACTACTACTTATGTACTGTGCACATTGTGTTTATACAAAATCTTTTATTGCAACGAGACTTGTTTTTGGAAAGGTATAGCTACGAGTCGCGCTTGTGCGACTCGTAGCTATACCTCCCCAAAAAAACGAGTCGAATTCGTGACGAAAGATTGTATACAAGTACGATGTACACATAACACTTTTATCTACCCCCCCCCCCCCCCCTCCCCCCCCCCCCCCCCACAGGCAACGCAAGCGCGACTCGTAGCTATACCTCCCCAAAAAGACGAGTCGAGTCGTGACGAAAGATTGTATACAAGTACGATGTGTACACATAACACTTTTATTTACCCCCCCCCCCCCCCCCCTTCACAGGCAACACAACCCATAACCATGACTTCTCAAATATAGCCGTTAACAAACAAAAAGCTTCACTCAACTGATCCAAATAAAGGGACTCCGTTTTCAATTCTCTCGGCACAAAGGCACGTGAAGCAATTCCTTCAACATGAATAAAATGATACGTGATGATAAAAAAATAATCAAACTCTCCCAAGTCTGCTTTTTTCCGCCGGGCAATGATATTTCAAATCAGTTCGTGATGTTACCTAAATGATAGGTGGGTGGTTTGTAAAAACAACTGGGGAAGTAAATTTTTGTAGTGAGCAAGACTCGCTTTAAATAAATGACGTCACTTCATTCATATTTTTTAGATGCGTGCAAACCACATTGAGATTGACGTTACCTTTCAAAATTTTCTTGCTGTAACCTTCAATATTTGCGACACATCTTCATCTTTTCCTCTTTTTTTTTTTGGTGTTTTGCATGTACTGGATCGTGCAATTTCTCGCAGCATGGAATGTATCTTGAGGCAAACTACAGTACGTGGAGAGTGTAGTATCACTAAATCACCCGCTGAGTGGATATTCCACCCAAGCAATAATTGCAAATTTGTTGCAAAGGATAACAAGCACAAGCCAAAAGTTTCAGCCAATGGACCTCCGGGTTAAACCCGGAGGTCCATTGGCTGAAACATTGCTGGTGTTTTTTGTCGATATGTACACATTTTGAAAGTATAGTTTGGGTGATAACTCCACCCCTCGGGTGATTTAGTTACAATCCACTCTCCACGTACTGTAGATGCATAGTTCGTTGTAGCATTACAAGTTTTTGAAGGAAATGATTGCTGTACCCAATGGAATAGTCCGTCAAACGGGCGTGCGTTCGTTTCTCACGACGTCTTGTGACTTGTATCGCAACTCCAATAATGGTTTGCGATTGCGTTTTTAGGGAAATGGTAGAAACAGATATCATATGTTAGTAAGATTATCCACTTTCAATATAGTAAGAGTTTCTGTCTATCGTTGTGTAGCATCTTGAGATCATCATCCCTCATCAGCAGGGCCTCCTACAGGATCCGGGAGGTGGCGTCATTTAATGGTGCAGTGTAGTCGTCACATGTGGGTTGTTATGGTAGTCCGCTGAGCAACTTTTTCATTACCATAAACGACACGCGGTGCTATCGCGCACCCGCGCCGCACGTTGTTGGGATGCCACGTTAGTCATTTTGTATGATGAAGGCTGTCATCTTGGTTTCTGTCGTGTAACATGGAGTTCGAATGACTTTCCGTGTAGCGGAAGTTTTTTCGGATCGTGCGTTCGACTGGATTGGCGTTTCACAAATTACCTAAAACGACCCAAAATGTAGTTTGAACAATATTTATCACCAAACGTTAGAATGTGATGTAAAACATGGTACAATATAGAGTTGATGATTCGGCAGCAAGCTACCAAAAATATCCAAATGGACCACAACGCTTTCTAGAAACTTTCCATCTGTTATGGTACTCCGATTGGCGGTACGTAATCGTAGTGCTATAGCGTCATTGACACAATAGTGAACCCTTTACCTAACACGAAACACAGATGATACTTGCAAACAAAATTCTTGAATTATTAATCTTTTTCCTTTTTCTGTATCAGAAACATAACTTATGATCCCTCATTGGTACGAGCTCCACGAGCTCGTTCCAATAAGGAGTCAGAAGTCATGTTTTTGAGACAAATTTTTTTTAAAAATATTGAAAATTGAATGGTGATTTTTGTGAATAATCCTGGACGGTTTTGGCCGTTACGTTGGTTAACGTTTACCCAACGTAACGGCCAAAACCGGCCAGCGCTATTCTCAAAAAATCGTCAATTAATTTTCAAAATATTTTCATTTTTTGTCTCAAAAACATAGGTTATGACCCCTCTTTGGAACGAGCTCGTCGAGCTCGTTCCAACGAGGGGTCATAACCTATGTTTTTGAGACAAAAAATGAAAAAAATTAGTTATTCAAGAATTTTTTTTGCAAGTGTCGTCCGCTTTTCATGTTAGGTAAAGTGTTAAGGAGTTAAAGGCATGAGGGTATGTTCTGTTTGATTTGGGTTTGCAGATTGGCTAGAACCGACCAACACTTTCCAAAAAATCCTAAAAGGGACCCCAACACTTTCTATTTTCCTGCTCAGTGTTCTCCCACCAATCCTCGATTCCTACTGCTCCTGACCATCTACACATTTTCATAACCAATTCTAACTACTCGTGGCTAGGTCTGGCTACACTAGCTGTGGTATGCCACTGTCCCGCCCTCTGGCGTAAACCAGAGATTTAGTCAGACTGCTCCATTCGCCTTAGTCTGTATCTAATTATACAGTAGCGTGTCCATAGACAAGATACTATTTCTCGGCACAGCTCTTTCTCACAAGCGACTGCACGTCCACACCCTTTTTCGAGATCAGATGAAGAGTCGTAGGCTCGTTTACTGCAAGGAGCAGTTGTCGACTGCTAGTGGAAATCCGTAGCGACAGACTAAGAAAAGGATAGTGTTGGAGTGGAAGCCGAAAGGATTCTAACTGCTAATTCCTGTTACAGATACGTTTATGTCTAGAGAATAACCTTTTCGCGAAATTGTGCACGTCGTACACGGAGTCAGTCTTTCCAGCAACTGATTTCGCTGACTCTTTAACTCTTTACCCAACGCAGACGATATCAAAATTCCTTACTTTAAATATCATTTTTTGAATTTTTTTCAAAATATTTCAACAAAACCATAGCATGTGACCCCTCGTTGGAACGAGCTCGTCGAGCTCGTTCCAACGAGGGGTCACATGATATGATTTTGTTGACATTTTTTGAAAAATAATATTTTTTCAACTGCTGAATTCGTATTATTACGCGGGTGGATGCGGGCGATTCGTTAGGTAAAGGGTTAACTCATTCTAAAGAACGACGCATGCCCTTGAATCAGGTAATGGACACTGTGGGGAGCAGTAATTGTTGGAGCTTCAGAGGCGGCGGGGGGGGGGGGGGCACAGGGGACACGTTTGTCGCCCCCCCCCCCCCCCTCCCCAACTCCATTTTTCCCCCACAGACATGTTGCGCGATTTACACAATGGGTTAAAATGGACGCAAACGTGTCAATACACGAACATTATATTATTTGCAAATCCAAGATTAGTAGTAGTGTAAAAATGGACAGAACAAGTGACCACACCGCGGGCATGCACATCTAAATGAGAGACAAAAGTGTGTCATGGGTAATTTTAATCGATTTACGATTGTAACTTTTCTCTCACTGCGGCCGAACCATGGTATCCTTGAAAAATTGTGCCCCTCCACATTTATCGTGATTCCGTCGCCTCCTGTGGAGGTTAGATGAATGAAGCAATATACTTAGACCTGGTCCAGTGCAGAGGTCATGACAGGACCCTAACAGGTCATGTAATAGGTAAAAAACTAGGATTCTGAAAGTATTCGACTAATCAAAAATACTTACCCTGAACGAAACGCATCGTCATTCTAAGAAACTCTTTGAAGGCCATTCGGCTTATAGCCCTATTTGATGTGCATCCTCAAGTATCCTCAAAGATGGCAGACCATCAAAAAGTTGGGGATCTGGTTGTGTCATTATAGGTAGTAGCCGGGTCGTTTTCTGAATCTCGACATACTCCCATTGAATCGAGGGACAGCCTACACTGTTCGTACTGAATCAACGCGTTGTTAATCGGGAAGCATTCAAAATGTGGGCGGGAATGGACATAGCAATGTTCTGCCGTACGTCCACTGTTCCGTCCGTCCGTCCAATTTGTTTCAGTTAATTTTAGTGTGTGTTTTATATTAAAGGGTCTTGGACAAGTATAATTACCACCGTTATTCGATTAAAATCAAGGCCGTATTTGCCATTTCTTGAAATGTTGCCCAAATTTCTATTGTTTGTGCAATAAATTGAACAATAGACCTCAGATTTCAACTAGAGGCGTGACTGTTTCCAGATTGGCCAGTCCATACCC